>JAUPFT010000027.1:40530488-41730488 GCA_036936625.1 Parnassius smintheus behrii | reverse complement strand
CATATTTTCAGTCTCTTATTTACGTGAATTTATCAATAAAAACTGATATTCTTCTATAATTCGGCTGAAAAGTGGCCTTTTCCTTTTAAATTTTCTATTTTAATAGTGTAACTAACTGCCCCCCGTAGTCCTATACAGTTTTCTTGGTTAATTCTTAACGTTATATGTATAATTTTCATATTTTCAGTCTCTTATTTACGTGAATTCATCAATAAAAACACGTATTCATCTATAACTCGGCTGAAAAGTGGCCTTTTCCTTTTAAATTTTCTATTTTAATAGTGTAACTAACTGCTCTCCGTAATCCTATACAGTTTTCTTGGTTAATTCTTAACGTTATGTATATAATTTTCATATTTTCAGTCTCTTATTTACGTGAATTTATCAATAAAAACTGGTATTCATCTATAACTCGGCTGAAAATTGGCCTTTTCCTTTAGAATTTTCTATTTAAATAGTGTAACTAATTGCCCCCTGTTATCCTATATAGTTTTCTTGGTTAATTCCTAACGTAATTTTATATATAATTTTCATATTTTCAGTCTCTTATTTACGTGAATTCATCAATAAAAACACGTATTCTTCTATAACTCGGATGAAAAGTGGCCTTTTCCTTTTAAATTTTCTATTTTAATAGTGTAACTAACTGCCACCCATAATCCTATACAGTTTTCTTGGTTAATTCTTAACGTTATGTATATAATTTTCATATTTTCAGTCTCTTATTTACGTGAATTCATCAATAAAAACAGGTATTCATCTATAACTCGGCTGAAAAGTGGCCTTTTCTTTTTAAATTTTCTATTTAAATAGTGTAACTATATGCATCCCGTAATCTTTTACAGTTTTCTTGGTTAATTCTTAACGTTATATGTATAATTTTCATATTTTCAGTCTCTTATTTACGTGAATTTATCAATAAAAACACGTATTCATCTATAGCACGGCTGAAAATTGGCCTTTTCCCTTAAAATTTTCTATTTAAATGGTGTAACTAATTGCCAACTGTAATCTTATGTAGTTTTCTTGGTTAATTCCAAACGTAATTATATATATTATTTTCATATTTTCAGTCTCTTATTTGCGTGAATTCATCAATAAAAACACGTATTCATCTATAACTCGGCTGAAAAGTGGCCTTTTCCTTTTAAATTTTCAATTTTATTAGTGTAACTAACTGGCCTCCGTAATCTTATACAGTTTTCTTGGTTAGTTCTTAACGTTATGTATATAATTTTCATATTTTCAGTCTCTAATTTACGTGAATTCATCAATAAAAACAGGTATTCATCTATAACTCGGCTTAAAAGTGGCCTTTTCCTTTTAAATTTTCTATTTAAATAGTGTAACTAACTGCTCCCCGTAATCCTTTACAGTTTTCTTGGTTAATTCTTAACGTTATATGTATAATTTTCATATTTTCAGTCTCTTATTTACGTGAATTTATCAATAAAAACTGATATTCTTCTATAATTCGGCTGAAAAGTGGCCTTTTCCTTTTAAATTTTCTATTTTAATAGTGTAACTAACTGCCCCCCGTAGTCCTATACAGTTTTCTTGGTTAATTCTTAACGTTATATGTATAATTTTCATATTTTCAGTCTCTTATTTACGTGAATTTATCAATAAAAACTGGTATTCTTCTATAACTCGGCTGAAAAGTGGCCTTTTCCTTTTAAATTTTCTATTTTAATAGTGTAACTAACTGCCACCCATAATCCTATACAGTTTTCTTGGTTAATTCTTAACGTTATGTATATAATTTTCATATTTTCAGTCTCTTATTTACGTGAATTCATCAATAAAAACAGGTATTCATCTATAACTCGGCTGAAAAGTGGCCTTTTCTTTTTAAATTTTCTATTTAAATAGTGTAACTATATGCCCCCCGTAATCTTTTACAGTTTTCTTGGTTAATTCTTAACATTATATGTATAATTTTCATATTTTCAGTCTCTTATTTACGTGAATTCATCAATAAAAACACGTATTCATCTATAGCACGGCTGAAAATTGGCCTTCTCCCTTCAAATTTTCTATTTAAATGGTGTTACTAATTGCCCCCTGTAATCCTATGTAGTTTTCTTGGTTAATTCCAAACGTAATTATATATATTATTTTCATATTTTCAGTCTCTTATTTGCGTGAATTCATCAATAAAAACACGTATTCATCTATAACTCGGCTGAAAAGTGGCCTTTTCCTTTTAAATTTTCAATTTTATTAGTGTAACTAACTGGCCTCCGTAATCTTATACAGTTTTCTTGGTTAATTCTTAACGTTATGTATATAATTTTCATATTTTCAGTCTCTAATTTACGTGAATTCATCAATAAAAACAGGTATTCATCTATAACTCGGCTTAAAAGTGGCCTTTTCCTTTTAAATTTTCTATTTAAATAGTGTAACTAACTGCTCCCCGTAATCCTTTACAGTTTTCTTTGTTAATTCTTAACGTTATTGTATAATTTTCATATTTTCAGTCTCTTATTTACGTGAATTTATCAATAAAAACTGGTATTCTTCTGTAATTCGGCTGAAAAGTGGCCTTTTCCTTTTAAATTTTCTATTTTATAAGTGTAACTTACTGCCCTCCGTAATCCTATACAGTTTTCTTGGTTAATTCTTAACGTTATGTATATAATTTTCATATTTTCAGTCTCTTATTTACGTGAATTCATCAATAAAAACAGGTATTCATCTATAACTCGGCTGAAAAGTGGACTTTTCCTTTTAAATTTTCTATTAAAATAGTGTAACTATATGCTCCCCGTAATCCTATACAGTTTTCTTGGTTAATTCTTAACGTTATATATATAATTTTCATATTTTCAGTCTCTTATTTACGTGAATTCATCAATAAAAACACGTATTCATCTATAGCACGGCTGAAAATTGGCCTTTTCCTTTTAAATATTTTCTATTTAAATAGTGTAACAAATTGCTCCTTGTAACCCTATTTAGTTTTCTTGGTTAATTCCTAACGTTATATATATAATTTTCATATTTTCAGTCTCTTATTTACGTTAATTCATCAATAAAAACACGTATTCATCTATAGCACGGCTGAAAATTGGCCTTTTCCTTTAAAAATTTTCTATTTAAATGGTGTAACTAAAGCCCCCTGTAATCCTATATAGTTTTCTTGGTTAATTCCTAACGTAATTATATATATAATTTTCATATTTTCAGTCTCTTATTTACGTGAATTCATCAATAAAAACACGTATTCATCTATAACTCGGCTGAAAAGTGGCCTTTTCCTTTTAAATTTTCTATTTTCATAGTGTAACTAACTGCTCTCCGTAATCCTATACAGTTTTCTTGGTTAATTCTTAACGTTATGTATATAATTTTCATATTTTCAGTCTCTTATTTACGTGAATTTATCAATAAAAACTGGTATTCATCTATAACTCGGCTGAAAATTGGCCTTTTCCTTTAGAATTTTCTATTTAAATAGTGTAACTAATTGCCCCCTGTTATCCTATATAGTTTTCTTGGTTAATTCCTAACGTAATTTTATATATAATTTTCATATTTTCAGTCTCTTATTTACGTGAATTCATCAATAAAAACAGGTATTCATCTATAACTCGGCTGAAAAGTGGCCTTTTCCTTTCAAATTTTCTATTTAAATAGTGTAACTAACTGCTCCCCGTAATCCTTTACAGTTTTCTTGGTTAAATCTTAACGTTATATGTATAATTTTCATATTTTCAGTCTCTTATTTACGTGAATTTATCAAAAAAAACTGGTATTCTTCTATAACTCGGCTGAAAGGTGGCCTTTTCCTTTTAAATTTTCTATTTTAATAGTGTAACTAACTGCCCGCCGTAATCCTATACAGTTTTCTTGGTTAATTCTTTACGATATGTATATAATTTTCATATTTTCAGTCTCTTATTTACGTGAATTCATCAATAAAAACAGGTATTCATCTATAACTCGGCTGAAAAGTGGCCTTTTCCTTTTAAATTTTCTATTTAAATAGTGTAACTATATGCCCCCCGTAATCATTTACAGTTTTCTTGGTTAATTCTTAACGTTATATGTATAATTTTCATATTTTCATTCTCTTATTTACGTGAATTCATCAATAAAAACACGTATTCATCTATAGCACGGCTGAAAATTGGCCTTTTCCTTTAAAAATTTCTATTTAAATGGTGTAACTAATTGCCCCCTGTAATCCTATGTAGTTTTCTTGGTTAATTCCAAACGTAATTATATATATTATTTTCATATTTTCAGTCTATTATTTGCGTGAATTCATCAATAAAAACACGTATTCATCTATAATTCGGCTGAAAAGTGGCCTTTTCCTTTTAAATTTTCTATTTTAATAGTGTAACTAACTGCTCTCCGTAATCCTATACAGTTTTCTTGGTTAATTCTTAACGTTATGTATATAATTTTCATATTTTCAATCTCTTATTTACGTGAATTCATCAATAAAAACAGGTATTCATCTATAACTTGGCTGAAAAGTGGCCTTTTCCTTTTAAATTTTCTATTTAAATAGTGTAACTAACTACTCCCCGTAATCCTTTACAGTTTTCTTGGTTAATTCTTAACGTTATATGTATAATTTTCATATTTTCAGTCTCTTATTTACGTGAATTTATCAATAAAAACTGGTATTCTTCTATAATTCGGCTGAAAAGTGGCCTTTTCCTTTTAAATTTTCTATTTTAATAGTGTAACTAACTGCCACCCATAATCCTATACAGTTTTCTTGGTTAATTCTTAACGTTATGTATATAATTTTCATATTTTCAGTCTCTTATTTACGTGAATTCATCAATAAAAACAGGTATTCATCTATAACTCGGCTGAAAAGTGGCCTTTTCTTTTTAAATTTTCTATTTAAATAGTGTAACTATATGCATCCCGTAATCTTTTACAGTTTTCTTGGTTAATTCTTAACGTTATATGTATAATTTTCATATTTTCAGTCTCTTATTTACGTGAATTCATCAATAAAAACACGTATTCATCTATAGCACGGCTGAAAATTGGCCTTTTCCCTTAAAATTTTCTATTTAAATGGTGTAACTAATTGCCAACTGTAATCTTATGTAGTTTTCTTGGTTAATTCCAAACGTAATTATATATATTATTTTCATATTTTCAGTCTCTTATTTGCGTGAATTCATCAATAAAAACACGTATTCATCTATAACTCGGCTGAAAAGTGGCCTTTTCCTTTTAAATTTTAAATTTTATTAGTGTAACTAACTGCCCCTCGTAATCCTATACAGTTTTCTTGGTTAATTCTTAACGTTATGTATATAATTTTTATATTTTCAGTCTCTTATTTACGTAAATTCATCAATAAAAGAGGTATTCATCTATAGCGAGGCTGAAAATTGGCCTTTTCCTTTAGAATTTTCTATTTAAATAGTGTAACTAATTGCCCCCTGTAGTCCTATACAGTTTTCTTGGTTAATTCTTAACGTTATATGTATAATTTTCATATTTTCAATCTCTTATTTACGTGAATTTATCAATAAAAACTGGTATTCTTCTATAACTCGGCTGAAAAGTAGCCTTTTCCTTTTAAATTTTCTATTTTAATAGTGTAACTAACTGCCACCCATAATCCTATACAGTTTTCTTGGTTAATTCTTAACGTTATGTATATAATTTTCATATTTTCAGTCTCTTATTTACGTGAATTCATCAATAAAAACAGGTATTCATCTATAACTCGGCTGAAAAGTGGCCTTTTCTTTTTAAATTTTCTATTTAAATAGTGTAACTATATGCCCCCCGTAATCTTTTACAGTTTTCTTGGTTAATTCTTAACATTATATGTATAATTTTCATATTTTCAGTCTCTTATTTACGTGAATTCATCAATAAAAACACGTATTCATCTATAGCACGGCTGAAAATTGGCCTTTTCCCTTCAAATTTTCTATTTAAATGGTGTTACTAATTGCCCCCTGTAATCCTATGTAGTTTTCTTGGTTAATTCCAAACGTAATTATATATATTATTTTCATATTTTCAGTCTCTTATTTGCGTGAATTCATCAATAAAAACACGTATTCATCTATAACTCGGCTGAAAAGTGGCCTTTTCCTTTTAAATTTTCAATTTTATTAGTGTAACTAACTGGCCTCCGTAATCTTATACAGTTTTCTTGGTTAATTCTTAACGTTATGTATATAATTTTCATATTTTCAGTCTCTAATTTACGTGAATTCATCAATAAAAACAGGTATTCATCTATAACTCGGCTTAAAAGTGGCCTTTTCCTTTTAAATTTTCTATTTAAATAGTGTAACTAACTGCTCCCCGTAATCCTTTACAGTTTTCTTGGTTAATTCTTAACGTTATTGTATAATTTTCATATTTTCAGTCTCTTATTTACGTGAATTTATCAATAAAAACTGGTATTCTTCTATAATTCGGCTGAAAAGTGGCCTTTTCCTTTTAAATTTTCTATTTTATAAGTGTAACTTACTGCCCTCCGTAATCCTATACAGTTTTCTTGGTTAATTCTTAACGTTATGTATATAATTTTCATATTTTCAGTCTCTTATTTACGTGAATTCATCAATAAAAACAGGTATTCATCTATAACTCGGCTGAAAAGTGGACTTTTCCTTTTAAATTTTCTATTAAAATAGTGTAACTATATGCTCCCCGTAATCCCATACAGTTTTCTTGGTTAATTCTTAACGTTATATATATAATTTTCATATTTTCAGTCTCTTATTTACGTGAATTCATCAATAAAAACACGTATTCATCTATAGCACGGCTGAAAATTGGCCTATTCCTTTTAAATATTTTCTATTTAAATAGTGTAACAAATTGCTCCTTGTAACCCTATATAGTTTTCTTGGTTAATTCCTAACGTTATATATATAATTTTCATATTTTCAGTCTCTTATTTACGTTAATTCATCAATAAAAACACGTATTCATCTATAGCACGGCTGAAAATTGGCCTTTTCCTTTAAAAATTTTCTATTTAAATGGTGTAACTAAAGCCCCCTGTAATCCTATATAGTTTTCTTGGTTAATTCCTAACGTAATTATATATATAATTTTCATATTTTCAGTCTCTTATTTACGTGAATTCATCAATAAAAACACGTATTCATCTATAACTCGGCTGAAAAGTGGCCTTTTCCTTTTAAATTTTCTATTTTAATAGTGTAACTAACTGCTCTCCGTAATCCTATACAGTTTTCTTGGTTAATTCTTAACGTTATGTATATAATTTTCATATTTTCAGTCTCTTATTTACGTGAATTTATCAATAAAAACTGGTATTCATCTATAACTCGGCTGAAAATTGGCCTTTTCCTTTAGAATTTTCTATTTAAATAGTGTAACTAATTGCCCCCTGTTATCCTATATAGTTTTCTTGGTTAATTCCTAACGTAATTTTATATATAATTTTCATATTTTCAGTCACTTATTTACGTGAATTCATCAATAAAAACAGGTATTCATCTATAACTCGGCTGAAAAGTGGCCTTTTCCTTTTAAATTTTCTATTTAAATAGTGTAACTAACTGCTCCCCGTAATCCTTTACAGTTTTCTTGGTTAATTCTTAACGTTATTGTATAATTTTCATATTTTCAGTCTCTTATTTACGTGAATTTATCAATAAAAACTGGTATTCTTCTATAATTCGGCTGAAAAGTGGCCTTTTCCTTTTAAATTTTCTATTTTATAAGTGTAACTTACTGCCCTCCGTAATCCTATACAGTTTTCTTGGTTAATTCTTAACGTTATGTATATAATTTTCATATTTTCAGTCTCTTATTTACGTGAATTCATCAATAAAAACAGGTATTCATCTATAACTCGGCTGAAAAGTGGACTTTTCCTTTTAAATTTTCTATTAAAATAGTGTAACTATATGCTCCCCGTAATCCTATACAGTTTTCTTGGTTAATTCTTAACGTTATATATATAATTTTCATATTTTCAGTCTCTTATTTACGTGAATTCATCAATAAAAACACGTATTCATCTATAGCACGGCTGAAAATTGGCCTATTCCTTTTAAATATTTTCTATTTAAATAGTGTAACAAATTGCTCCTTGTAACCCTATATAGTTTTCTTGGTTAATTCCTAACGTTATATATATAATTTTCATATTTTCAGTCTCTTATTTACGTTAATTCATCAATAAAAACACGTATTCATCTATAGCACGGCTGAAAATTGGCCTTTTCCTTTAAAAATTTTCTATTTAAATGGTGTAACTAAAGCCCCCTGTAATCCTATATAGTTTTCTTGGTTAATTCCTAACGTAATTATATATATAATTTTCATATTTTCAGTCTCTTATTTACGTGAATTCATCAATAAAAACACGTATTCATCTATAACTCGGCTGAAAAGTGGCCTTTTCCTTTTAAATTTTCTATTTTAATAGTGTAACTAACTGCTCTCCGTAATCCTATACAGTTTTCTTGGTTAATTCTTAACGTTATGTATATAATTTTCATATTTTCAGTCTCTTATTTACGTGAATTTATCAATAAAAACTGGTATTCATCTATAACTCGGCTGAAAATTGGCCTTTTCCTTTAGAATTTTCTATTTAAATAGTGTAACTAATTGCCCCCTGTTATCCTATATAGTTTTCTTGGTTAATTCCTAACGTAATTTTATATATAATTTTCATATTTTCAGTCTCTTATTTACGTGAATTCATCAATAAAAACAGGTATTCATCTATAACTCGGCTGAAAAGTGGCCTTTTCCTTTTAAATTTTCTATTTAAATAGTGTAACTAATTGCTCCCCGTAATCCTTTACAGTTTTCTTGGTTAATTCTTAACGTTATATGTATAATTTTCATATTTTCAGTCTCTTATTTACGTGAATTTATCAAAAAAAACTGGTATTCTTCTATAACTCGGCTGAAAGGTGGCCTTTTCCTTTTAAATTTTCTATTTTAATAGTGTAACTAACTGCCCCCCGTAATTCTATACAGTTTTCTTGGTTAATTCTTTACGATATGTATATAATTTTCATATTTTCATTCTCTTATTTACGTGAATTCATCAATAAAAACACGTATTCATCTATAGCACGGCTGAAAATTGGCCTTTTCCTTTAAAATTTTCTATTTAAATGGTGTAACTAATTGCCCCCTGTAATCCTATGTAGTTTTCTTGGTTAATTCCAAACGTAATTATATATATAATTTTCATATTTTCAGTCTATTATTTGCGTGAATTCATCAATAAAAACACGTATTCATCTATAATTCGGCTGAAAAGTGGCCTTTTCCTTTTAAATTTTCTATTTTAATAGTGTAACTAACTGCTCTCCGTAATCCTATACAGTTTTCTTGGTTAATTCTTAACGTTATGTATATAATTTTCATATTTTCAATCTCTTATTTACGTGAATTCATCAATAAAAACAGGTATTCATCTATAACTTGGCTGAAAAGTGGCCTTTTCCTTTTAAATTTTCTATTTAAATAGTGTAACTAACTACTCCCCGTAATCCTTTACAGTTTTCTTGGTTAATTCTTAACGTTATATGTATAATTTTCATATTTTCAGTCTCTTATTTACGTGAATTTATCAATAAAAACTGGTATTCTTCTATAATTCGGCTGAAAAGTGGCCTTTTCCTTTTAAATTTTCTATTTTTATAGTGTAACTAACTGCCCCTCGTAATCCTATACAGTTTTCTTGGTTAATTCTTTACGTTATGTATATAATTTTCATATTTTCAGTCTCTTATTTACGTGAATTCATCAATAAAAACAGGTATTCATCTATAACTCGGCTGAAAAGTGGCCTTCTTCTTTTAAATTTTCTATTTAAGTAGTGTAACTAATATATTTACGTAATCCTATATAGTTTTCTTGGTTAATTCCTAACGTTATATATATAATTTTCATATTTTCAGTCTCTTATTTACGTGAATTCATCAATAAAAACAGGTATTCATCTATAGCGAGGCTGAAAATTGGCCTTTTCCTTTAGAATTTTCTATTTGAATAGTGTAACTAATTGCCCCCTGTAATCCTATATAGTTTTCTTGGTTAATTCCTAACGTAATTTTATATATAATTTTCATATTTTCAGTCTCTTATTTACGTGAATTTATCAATAAAAACACGTAGTCTTCGATAACTCGGCTGAAAAGTGGCCTTTTCATTCTAAATTTTCTATTTTAATAGTGTAACCAATTGTTACTTGTAACCCTATATAGTTTTCTTGGTTAATTCCAAACGTAATTATATGTATAATTTTCATATTTTCAGTCTCTTATTTACGTGAATTTATCAATAAAAACTGGTATTCTTCTATAATTCGGCTGAAAAGTGGCCTTTTCCTTTTAAATTTTCTATTTTAATAGTGTAACTAACTGCCCCTCGTAATCCTATACAGATTTCTTGGTTAATTCTTTACGTTATGTATATAATTTTCATATTTTCAGTCTCTTATTTACGTGAATTCATCAATAAAAACAGGTATTCATCTATAACTCGGCTGAAAAGTGGCCTTTTCCTTTTAAATTTTCTATTTAAATAGTGTAACTATATGCCCCCGTAATCCTTTACAGTTTTCTTGGTTAATTCTTAACGTTGTATGTATAATTTTCATATTTTCAGTCTCTTATTTACGTGAATTCATCAATAAAAACACGTATTCATCTACACCACGGCTGAAAATTGGCCTTTTCCTTTAAAATTTTCTATTTAAATGGTATAACTAATTGCCCCCTGTAATCCTATGTAGTTTTCTTGGTTAATTCCAAACGTAATTATATATATTATTTTCATATTTTCAGTCTCTTATTTACGTGAATTCATCAATAAAAACAGGTATTCCTCTATAACTCGGCTGAAAAGTGGCCTTTTCCTTTTAAATTTTCTATTTAAATAGTGTACTTAACTGCTCCCCGTAATCCTTTACAGTTTTATTGGTTATTTCTTAACGTTATATGTATAATTTTCATATTTTCAGTCTCTTATTAACGTGAATTTATCAATAAAAACTGGTATTCTTCTATAACTCGGCTGAAAAGTGGCCTTATCCTTCTAAATTTTCTATTTTAATAGTGTAACTAACTTCCCCCGTAATCCTATACAGTTTTCTTGGTTAATTCTTAACGTTATGTATATAAATTTTATATTTTAATTCTCTTATTTACGTGAATTCATCAATAAAAACAGGTATTCATCTATAACTCGGCTGAAAAGTGGCCTTTTCCATTTGAATTTTCTATTTAAATAGTGTAAATAATTGCCCCTTGTAATCCTATATAGTTTTCTTGGTTAATTCCTAACGTAATTATATACATAATTTTCATATTTTCAGTCTCTTATTTACGTGAATTTATCAATAAAAACACGTAGTCTTCGATAACTCGGCTGAAAAGTGGCCTTTTCATTCTAAATTTTCTATTTTAATAGTGTAACCAATTGTAACTTGTAACCCTATATAGTTTTCTTGGTTAATTCCTAACGTTATATATATAATTTTCATATTTTCAGTCTCTTATTTACGTGAATTCATCAATAAAAACACGTATTCATCTATAGCACGGCTGAAAATTGGCCTTTTTCTTTTAAATTTTCTATTTCAATAGTGTAACTAATATATTTACGTAATCCTATATAGTTTTCTTTGTTAATTCCTAACGTTATATATATAATTTTCATATTTTCAGTCTCTTATTTACGTGAATTCATCAATAAAAACACGTATTCATCTATAGCGAGGCTGAAAATTGGCCTTTTCCTTTTAAATTTTCTATATAAATAGTGTTACTAATTGCCCCCTGTAATCCTATATAGTTTTCTTGGTTAATTCCTAATGTAATTTTATATATAATTTTCATATTTTCAGTCTCTTATTTACGTGAATTCACCAATAAAAACACGTATTCTTCTATAACTCGGATGAAAAGTGGCCTTTTCCTTTTAAATTTTCTATTTTAATAATGTAACTAACTGCCCCTCGTAATCCTATACAGTTTTCTTGGTTAATTCTTAACGTTATGTATATAATTTTTATATTTTCAGTCTCTTATTTACGTAAATTCATCAATAAAAACAGGTATTCATCTATAGCGAGTTTGAAAATTGGCCTTTTCCTTTAGAATTTTCTATTTAAATAGTGTAACTAATTGCCCCCTGTAATCCTATATAGTTTTCTTGGTTAATTCCTAACGTAATTTTATATATAATTTTCATATTTTCAGTCTCTTATTTACGTGAATTCATCAATAAAAACACGTATTCTTCTATAACTCGGATGAAAAGTGACCTTTTCCTTTTAAATTTTCTATGTTAATAGTGTAACTAACTGCCCCCCGTAATCCTATACAGTTTTCTTGGTTAATTCTTAACGTTATGTATATAATTTGTAGTGTTATGCTTATACATACTTACATATCATTTTACACTATTTTAAATTCTGTTTTTGATGTTCTGCATTCGCCTCAAAACTTGATATTTTGCATCACCTTTATTTCCATAGGATCCTGTAATATTTTTAATTCATAAGAACACAATAACAAATCATTTTCACTTCGTATTTTTCATGCTATCAGCACTTTTTAAATCGGTGTCAATGGAGTCTACCTTTTTCGGTCTTTTATTTAGTTCTCCGTAACTCTGCAATTTCGGGTTTCGTGCGCGCTGTTGCGCTACTTTTTTTTCCTATATAAATAATATCTCATTTTTCACTTAAATCTAGCCGTTTCTGTATTACGAGCCTAAAACCAAAATTTGACATGTTTTGACATCGTTGTTTATCAGGTTGTCATGGCAATTTTTATTCAAATATCGTTACCGGCCTGATGTTTTTACTTCAAAATACTCCTTTCTTCTTGGCCATTTACAAGAATTTGCTTTTAATTTAAATAATTTCAAATTTAATGAGAATAATATTACGTTCTTATGTGAGATCCGTCAAAAAGCAAAAATAAGCCGAACTCAATCGGCGAATGGGGAGTCGGACTTGAGCTTTGATACTTGAAGCATCTCCTAAAGGCCTTTTCTGCACTGCCTCGGGATCCTGCAAGCCTCTGCCCGCTCCTTAAGTCGTCGCCTAGCCACGCCTACGCCTCCGCCTACTAGTGCGCTGTGTTTACTTACTTCAAACGCTGCGTGCCTTCTCCTGACGTTGCGTGGACCTACTTCAGACGCTGCGTGTTTATTCCAGACGCTGTGTGGGTCTACTCCGGAAGTTGTGTTTGCCTACTCCAAGCGCCGCGTGTACCTACTTTAAACGCTGCGTGCCTACTCCAGACGTTTCGTGGACCTACTCCCGACGCTGCGTACCGGCTCAAGACGCTGTGTGGGTCTACTCCAAGCGCTGCGTGTACCTTCTCCAGACGCTGCGTGTGTTTTCTCCAGATTCTACGTGTTCCTAGAGCAGGAGCTGTGCACCTATCATAGGCATAGCCTGTGCATACTTCGTTGCAGTATCTTTTGTTATTTTTTTTTTTTTAATAATATTGTAAATCACCATCTTCATTACAACCCATCATCACCTTCATACCTTTTTTTTATAAAAGATACTGTAAAACTTCAAATTTTTAAATAATTTATTTTATTTTGGTTGTTTTCGTTCTAGTTAAGTTAGGTTCTTAGTTTTTTTATTGTCGCTTCACGACATTTGGCGCCCGACGTAAAAGTTCTTCTTTTCTTCACCTTAGCTACGCCTTATCCATTTCCTTTTGATTGAATTGCTTTCTCTTTCGTTCTTAACTCTTTATTTACTCATCCTTATCATATCTTCCAAATTCTAAAATAAAACTTCATCTAGTTTTTCAACTTATCGGGATTATATTTAGGCCTACATATAACACTTCACTTACATTCATCACTTTAATATTTTTATTCTAGAAAGAGGTACTATCTTCCAAATTCTAAAACAAAACTTCATCTAGTTTTTCAACTTATTTGGATTATATTTAGACCCACATATAACACTTAACTTACATTCATCACTTTAATATTTTTATACTAGATAACTTAAAGAGGTACAATCTTCCAAATTCTAAAACAAAACTTCATCTAGTTTTTCAACTTATCTGGATTATATTTAGACCTACATATAACACTTCACTTACATTAATCACTTTAATATTTTTATTTCTTAAACTTAACTTTGCACTTAATTATAACAATGAAAAGGGTTATTAAGTACAAATTTCGTAACAAGGCCGAACTCCAATACGAAGTGAAGATTAGATGTGAGGAACCAGCTAATACTGTTTTGCATGACACTACATTTGTATATATGTTTGTATATTTGTATATAAGTTTGTATATATGTATAAATATCAATTTCAGACACATCTCGTTAGTGATGTTGCTCATCTCTGGCTTTGAGCCCTACCGCTCTGGCCGTTCTTAATCTTTACTTAAGTCATAGCGACTAAAGCTTGCTTAAGATTAATTTCTTTATCTTTATCTTCACTCAGGAGCGGATGACAACTCCTTAAATAAGCCTGGATGTCCTTTCAAAATGTTTTTTTTTCCACGCAGGAGCGGATGACAACTCCTTAAATAAGCCTGATTGTCCTTTCGAAAACACACTTTTAGAGTGGTAGTCATTGAATGTGAACTCCACCCTTACCTGAATGCAGATGATGAATGTAAGAGATAGTATATCTGATTTTGCCTGGTGATGTCTGTTACTGCAAAGCTGTGTTTTCATGGTTTATTTTATGGTGTACATGTCAAAATTTTTGCTGAGTCAAAAATTTTCCGGGGTCGGGGGGAAAATGTAGTGTTATGCTTATACATACTTACATATCATTTTACACTATTTTAAATTCTGTTTTTGATGTTCTGCATTCGCCTCAAAACTTGATATTTTGCATCACCTTTATTTCCATAGGATCCTGTAATATTTTTAATTCATAAGAACACAATAACAAATCATTTTCACTTCGTATTTTTCATGCTATCAGCACTTTTTAAATCGGTGTCAATGGAGTCTACCTTTTTCGGTCTTTTATTTAGTTCTCCGTAACTCTGCAATTTCGGGTTTCGTGCGCGCTGTTGCGCTACTTTTTTTTCCTATATAAATAATATCTCATTTTTCACTTAAATCTTGCCGTTTCTGTATTACGAGCCTAAAACCAAAATTTGACATGTTTTGACATCGTTGTTTATCAGGTTGTCATGGCAATTTTTATTCAAATATCGTTACCGGCCTGATGTTTTTACTTCAAAATACTCCTTTCTTCTTGGCCATTTACAAGAATTTGCTTTTAATTTAAATAATTTCAAATTTAATGAGAATAATATTACGTTCTTATGTGAGATCCGTCAAAAAGCAAAAATAAGCCGAACTCAATCGGCGAATGGGGAGTCGGACTTGAGCTTTGATACTTGAAGCATCTCCTAAAGGCCTTTTCTGCACTGCCTCGGGATCCTGCAAGCCTCTGCCCGCTCCTTAAGTCGTCGCCTAGCCACGCCTACGCCTCCGCCTACTAGTGCGCTGTGTTTACTTACTTCAAACGCTGCGTGCCTTCTCCTGACGTTGCGTGGACCTACTTCAGACGCTGCGTGTTTATTCCAGACGCTGTGTGGGTCTACTCCGGAAGTTGTGTTTGCCTACTCCAAGCGCCGCGTGTACCTACTTTAAACGCTGCGTGCCTACTCCAGACGTTTCGTGGACCTACTCCCGACGCTGCGTACCGGCTCAAGACGCTGTGTGGGTCTACTCCAAGCGCTGCGTGTACCTTCTCCAGACGCTGCGTGTGTTTTCTCCAGATTCTACGTGTTCCTAGAGCAGGAGCTGTGCACCTATCATAGGCATAGCCTGTGCATACTTCGTTGCAGTATCTTTTGTTATTTTTTTTTTTTAATAATATTGTAAATCACCATCTTCATTACAACCCATCATCACCTTCATACCTTTTTTTTATAAAAGATACTGTAAAACTTCAAATTTTTAAATAATTTATTTTATTTTGGTTGTTTTCGTTCTAGTTAAGTTAGGTTCTTAGTTTTTTTATTGTCGCTTCACGACAAATTTTTATATTTTCAGTCTCTTATTTACGTAAATTCATCAATAAAAACAGGTATTCATCTATAGCGAGGCTGAAAATTGGCCTTTTCCTTTAGAATTTTCTATTTAAATAGTGTAACTAATTGCCCCCTGTAATCCTATATAGTTTTCTTGGTTAATTCCTAACGTAATTTTATATATAATTTTCATATTTTCAGTCTCTTATTTACGTAAATTCATCAATAAAAACAGGTATTCATCTATAACTCGGCTAAAAAGTGGCCTTTTCCTTTTAAATTTTCTATTTTAATAGTGTAACTAACTGCCCCCCGTAGTCCTATACAGTTTTCTTGGTTAATTCTTAACGTTATATGTATAATTTTCATATTTTCAGTCTCTTATTTACGTGAATTTATCAATAAAAACTGGTGTTCTTCTATAACTCGGCTGAAAAGTGGCCTTTTCCTTTTAAATTTTCTATTTTAATAGTGTAACTAACTGCCACCCATTATCCTATACAGTTTTCTTGGTTAATTCTTAATATTATGTATATAACTTTCATATTTTCAGTCTCTCATTTACGTGAATTCATCAATAAAAACAGGTATTCATCTATAACTCGGCTGAAAAGTGGCCTTTTCTTTTTGAATTTTCTATTTAAATAGTGTAACTATATGCCCCCCGTAATCTTTTACAGTTTTCTTGGTTAATTCTTAACGTTATATGTATAATTTTCATATTTTCAGTCTCTTATTTACGTGAATTCATCAATAAAAACACGTATTCATCTATAGCACGGCTGAAAATTGGCCTTTTCCCTTAAAATTTTCTATTTAAATGGTGTAACTAATTGCCCCCTGTAATCCTATGTAGTTTTCTTGGTTAATTCCAAACGTAATTATATATATTATTTTCATATTTTCAGTCTCTTATTTGCGTGAATTCATCAATAAAAATACGTATTCATCTATAACTCGGCTGAAAAGTGGCCTTTTCCTTTTAAATTTTCAATTTTATTAGTGTAACTAACTGGCCTCCGTAATCTTATACAGTTTTCTTGGTTAATTCTTAACGTTATGTATATAATTTTCATATTTTCAGTCTCTAATTTACGTGAATTCATCAATAAAAATAGGTATTCATCTATAACTCGGCTTAAAAGTGGCCTTTTCCTTTTAAATTTTCTATTTAAATAGTGTAACTAACTGCTCCCCGTAATCCTTTATAGTTTTCTTGGTTAATTCTTAACGTTATATGTATAATTTTCATATTTTCCGTCTCTTATTTACGTGAATTTATCAATAAAAACTGGTATTCTTCTATAATTCGGCTGAAAAGTGGCCTTTTCCTTTTAAATTTTCTATTTTATAAGTGTAACTAACTGCTCTCCGTAATCCTGTACAGTTTTCTTGGTTCATTCTTAACGTTATGTATATAATTTTCATATTTTCAGTCTCTTATTTACGTGAATTCATCAATAAAAACAGGTATTCATCTATAACTCGGCTGAAAAGTGGCCTTTTCCTTTTAAATTTTCTATTTTAATAGTGTAACTAACTGCCCCTCGTAGTCCTATACAGTTTTCTTGGTTAATTCTTAACGTTATATGTATAATTTTCATATTGTCAGTCTCTTATTTACGTGAATTTATCAATAAAAACTGGTGTTCTTCTATAACTCGGCTGAAAAGTGGCCTTTTCCTTTTAAATTTTCTATTTTAATAGTGTAACTAACTGCCACCCATAATCCTTTACAGTTTTCTTGGTTAATTCTTAACGTTATGTATATAATTTTCATATTTTCAGTCTCTTATTTACGTGAATTCATCAATAAAAACAGGTATTCATCTATAACTCGGCTGAAAAGTGGCCTTTTCTTTTTAAATTTTCTATTTAAATAGTGTAACTATATGCCCCCCGTAATGTTTTACAGTTTTCTTGGTTAATTCTTAACGTTATATGTATAATTTTCATATTTTCAGTCTCTTATTTACGTGAATTCATCAATAAAAACACGTATTCATCTATAGCACGGCTGAAAATTGGCCTTTTCCCTTAAAATTTTCTATTTAAATGGTGTAACTAATTGCCCCCTGTAATCCTATGTAGTTTTCTTGGTTAATTCCAAACGTAATTGTATATATAATTTTCATATTTTCAGTCTCTAATTTACGTGAATTCATCAATAAAAATAGGTATTCATCTATAACTCGGCTTAAAAGTGGCCTTTTCCTTTTAAATTTTCTATTGAAATAGTGTAACTAACTGCTCCCCGTAATCCTTTACAGTTTTCTTGGTTAATTCTTAACGTTATATGTATAACTTTCATATTTTCAGTCTCTTATTTACGTGAATTTATCAATAAAAACTGGTATTCTTCTATAATTCGGCTGAAAAGTGGCCTTTTCCTTTTAAATTTTCTATTTTATAAATGTAACTAACTGCTCTCCGTAATCCTATACAGTTTTCTTGGTTAATTCTTAACGTTATGTATATAATTTTCATATTTTCAGTCTCTTATTTACGTGAATTCATCAATAAAAACAGTTATTCATCTACAACTCGGCTGAAAAGTGGCCTTTTCCTTTTAAATTTTCTATTTAAATAGTGTAACTAACTGCTCCCCGTAATCCTTTACAGTTTTCTTGGTTGATTCTTAACGTTATATGTATAATTTTCATATTTTCATTCTCTTATTTACGTGAATTCATCAATAAAAACAGGTATTCATCTATAACTCGGCTGAAAACTGGCCTTTTCCATTTGAATTTTCTATTTAAATAGTGTTACTAATTGCCCCTTGTAATCCTATATAGTTTTCTTGGTTAATTCCTAACGTAATTATATACATAATTTTCATATTTTCAGTCTCTTATTTACGTGAATTTATCAATAAAAACACGTATTCTTCGATAACTCGGCTGAAAAGTGGCCTTTTCATTCTAAATTTTCTATTTTAATAGTGTAACCAATTGTTACTTGTAACCCTATATAGTTTTCTTGTTTAATTCCTAACGTTATATATATAATTTTCATATTTTCAGTCTCTTATTTACGTGAATTCATCAATAAAAACACGTATTCATCTATAGCACGGCTGAAAATTGGCCTTTTTCTTTTAAATTTTCTATTTAAATGGTGTAACTAAAGCCCCCTGTTATCCTATATAGTTTTCTTGGTTAATTCCTAACGCAATTATATATAATTTCCATATTTTCAGTCTCATATTTACGTGAATTCATCAATAAAAACACGTATTCATCTATAACTCGGCTGAAAAGTGGCCTTTTCCTTTTAAATTTTCTATTTTAATAGTGTAACTAACTGCTCTCCGTAATCCTATACAGTTTTCTTGGTTAATTCTTAACGTTATGTATATAATTTTCATATTTTCAGTCTCTTATTTACGTGAATTTATCAATAAAAACTGGTATTCATCTATAACTCGGCTGAAAATTGGCCTTTTCCTTTAGAATTTTCTATTTAAATAGTGTAAATAATTGCCCCCTGTTATCCTATATAGTTTTCTTGGTTAATTCCTAACGTAATTTTATATATAATTTTCATATTTTCAGTCTCTTATTTACGTGAATTCATCAATAAAAACACGTATTCTTCTATAACTCGGATGAAAAGTGGCCTTTTCCTTTTAAATTTTCTATTTTAATAGTGTAACTAACTGCCACCCATAATCCTATACAGTTTTCTTGGTTAATTCTTAACGTTATGTATATAATTTTCATATTTTCAATCTCTTATTTACGTGAATTCATCAATAAAAACAGGTATTCATCTATAACTCGGCTGAAAAGTGGCCTTTTCTTTTTAAATTTTCTATTTAAATAGTGTAACTATATGCATCCCGTAATCTTTTACAGTTTTCTTGGTTAATTCTTAACGTTATATGTATAATTTTCATATTTTCAGTCTCTTATTTACGTGAATTCATCAATAAAAACACGTATTCATCTATAGCACGGCTGAAAATTGGCCTTTTCCCTTAAAATTTTCTATTTAAATGGTGTAACTAATTGCCAACTGTAATCTTATGTAGTTTTCTTGGTTAATTCCAAACGTAATTATATATATTATTTTCATATTTTCAGTCTCTTATTTGCGTGAATTCATCACTAAAAACACGTATTCATCTATAACTCGGCTGAAAAGTGGCCTTTTCCTTTTAAATTTTCAATTTTATTAGTGTAACTAACTGGCCTCTGTAATCTTATACAGTTTCCTTGGTTAGTTCTTAACGTTATGTATATAATTTTCATATTTTCAGTCTCTAATTTACGTGAATTCATCAATAAAAACAGGTATTCATCTATAACTCGGCTTAAAAGTGGCCTTTTCCTTTTAAATTTTCTATTTAAATAGTGTAACTAACTGCTCCCCGTAATCCTTTACAGTTTTCTTGGTTAATTCTTAACGTTATATGTATAATTTTCATATTTTCAGTCTCTTATTTACGTGAATTTATCAATAAAAACTGATATTCTTCTATAATTCGGCTGAAAAGTGGCCTTTTCCTTTTAAATTTTCTATTTTAATAGTGTAACTAACTGCCCCCCGTAGTCCTATACAGTTTTCTTGGTTAATTCTTAACGTTATATGTATAATTTTCATATTTTCAGTCTCTTATTTACGTGAATTTATCAATAAAAACTGGTATTCTTCTATAACTCGGCTGAAAAGTGGCCTTTTCCTTTTAAATTTTCTATTTTAATAGTGTATCTAACTGCCACCCATAATCCTATACAGTTTTCTTGGTTAATTCTTAACGTTATGTATATAATTTTCATATTTTCAGTCTCTTATTTACGTGAATTCATCAATAAAAACAGGTATTCATCTATAACTCGGCTGAAAAGTGGCCTTTTCTTTTTAAATTTTCTATTTAAATAGTGTAACTATATGCCCCCCGTAATCTTTTACAGTTTTCTTGGTTAATTCTTAACATTATATGTATAATTTTCATATTTTCAGTCTCTTATTTACGTGAATTCATCAATAAAAACACGTATTCATCTATAGCACGGCTGAAAATTGGCCTTTTCCCTTCAAATTTTCTATTTAAATGGTGTTACTAATTGCCCCCTGTAATCCTATGTAGTTTTCTTGGTTAATTCCAAACGTAATTATATATATTATTTTCATATTTTCAGTCTCTTATTTGCGTGAATTCATCAATAAAAACACGTATTCATCTATAACTCGGCTGAAAAGTGGCCTTTTCCTTTTAAATTTTCAATTTTATTAGTGTAACTAACTGGCCTCCGTAATCTTATACAGTTTTCTTGGTTAATTCTTAACGTTATGTATATAATTTTCATATTTTCAGTCTCTAATTTACGTGAATTCATCAATAAAAACAGGTATTCATCTATAACTCGGCTTAAAAGTGGCCTTTTCCTTTTAAATTTTCTATTTAAATAGTGTAACTAACTGCTCCCCGTAATCCTTTACAGTTTTCTTGGTTAATTCTTAACGTTATTGTATAATTTTCATATTTTCAGTCTCTTATTTACGTGAATTTATCAATAAAAACTGGTATTCTTCTATAATTCGGCTGAAAAGTGGCCTTTTCCTTTTAAATTTTCTATTTTATATGTGTAACTTACTGCCCTCCGTAATCCTATACAGTTTTCTTGGTTAATTCTTAACGTTATGTATATAATTTTCATATTTTCAGTCTCTTATTTACGTGAATTCATCAATAAAAACAGGTATTCATCTATAACTCGGCTGAAAAGTGGCCTTTTCCTTTTAAATTTTCTATTAAAATAGTGTAACTATATGCTCCCCGTAATCCTATACAGTTTTCTTGGTTAATTCTTAACGTTATATATATAATTTTCATATTTTCAGTCTCTTATTTACGTGAATTCATCAATAAAAACACGTATTCATCTATAGCACGGCTGAAAATTGGCCTTTTCCTTTTAAATATTTTCTATTTAAATAGTGTAACAAATTGCTCCTTGTAACCCTATATAGTTTTCTTGGTTAATTCCTAACGTTATATATATAATTTTCATATTTTCAGTCTCTTATTTACGTTAATTCATCAATAAAAACACGTATTCATCTATAGCACGGCTGAAAATTGGCCTTTTCCTTTAAAAATTTTTATTTAAATGGTATAACTAAAGCCCCCTGTAATCCTATATAGATTTCTTGGTTAATTCCTAACGTAATTATATATATAATTTTCATATTTTCAGTCTCTTATTTACGTGAATTCATCAATAAAAACACGTATTCATCTATAACTCGGCTGAAAAGTGGCCTTTTCCTTTTAAATTTTCTATTTTAAGAGTGTAACTAACTGCTCTCCGTAATCCTATACAGTTTTCTTGGTTAATTCTTAACGTTATGTATATAATTTTCATATTTTCAGTCTCTTATTTACGTGAATTTATCAATAAAAACTGGTATTCATCTATAACTCGGCTGAAAATTGGCCTTTTCCTTTAGAATTTTCTATTTAAATAGTGTAACTAATTGCCCCCTGTTATCCTATATAGTTTTCTTGGTTAATTCCTAACGTAATTTTATATATAATTTTCATATTTTCAGTCTCTTATTTACGTGAATTCATCAATAAAAACACGTATTCTTCTATAACTCGGATGAAAAGTGGCCTTTTCCTTTTAAATTTTCTATTTTAATAGTGTAACTAACTGCCCCCCGTAATCCTATACAGTTTTCTTGGTTAATTCTTAACGTTATGTATATAATTTTTATATTTTCAGTCTCATATTTACGTAAATTCATCAATAAAAACAGGTATTCATCTATAGCGAGGCTGAAAATTGGCCTTTTCCTTTAGATTTTCCTATTTAAATAGTGTAACTAATTGCCCCCTGTAATCCTATATAGTTTTCTTGGTTAATTCCTAACGTAATTTTATATATAATTGTTAGCGACGACAAAGTGAATTCGAACATTTAATATTAATTATTTATTATCAGTGAATTAAAACTAAGTGTTAGCATTTAATCATAATTATTTTTTATCAGTGATTTAAAATTAGGTGATGGTATTAATCTTAACTGTTTCCTATTCGTAAAATAAAGCTAAGTGTAAAGACTGATTAGTGCTGAAAAAACAGGAAAGTAAATTAAACACTTCTATTTTTATCTTAAAGTGACTTATATGAATCTATTTAATATTATTTAGGTCTGATTAGAACATTAGACGCAAGAATAAGCTTATTTTCTAGTAAGATTTCTTTTATCATAACTTTAAGAGCTATTTAACATATAAGTGATTAATATAATTCTTTTTCCTTTAAAGTACTTCAAAAGAAACATTAATATGTCAATTAATCGCTGTATAATGTTTTTTCATTATGAGAAAGATTTAAATTTCATGAAAAAATATTGTATAGATTCTTAAGCATAATTCCTGAAAAAGTGTTGTACATTCCTACCTCTATGCGGCGCCACTTGTATGTTCGGCAAAAATATAGTCCTACTCCGGAGCTAAACCGTGAGGCGACCGCGAAACTATTTTTATTTTTTATAAATGTAAAATAAAGGTTTATTGAATGATTTATGTTTATAATAATAGAAATAAGTTGTATCTATCGTTAGGAATAAATATAAAAATTGTAAGGAATGTTTTACCACGTTTATTAAGGAAATTGTGAATCTCTCTTAGAAAAGGTTACTCTGCGCTCTGATTGGTCAATAGATTCACTAATGCCGTGTGCGATTTTTTCTTAATTATGATTGGTTACAGCCGCTTATAAAAAAAGGGGCGTTTTTCGTGGTAAATTATTCCAAATCCGGCAATGTAATAATAAGGAATCAAGAAATAAAACAAGAAGAAATTCTCAAGAAGTGTTATTTATTGCTCATCTAACTGCTACTGTATGCTCTCCAGTTAACATCCCGCCAGCAAACCCGCTCTATTTATCAACGCTCCCTTATACGAGCATTTACATTGGTCCTTCGAGAAGCCGGATCGGGTTTAAGGAAAACTAGGAAGATGCCTTCAAATACAAGATCAAAATCAGTGCAGTCGAAGACTACGAGTGAAAGCAACGCCACTACGGGTACCAGTACGACGGATTGGAGCATGAATACGCCGAGTGATTCTACAAACACGACGGCTACCAACACGTCAACTTCAGATCGATCGACGCTTACAAGAGCATCGCCCAGCAGCGTACACAGACAACCCGTACTTCTTAACAAAACATTGCCGGAAAAGAATCGACACCAGGGGACGTAACCCATACCACCCCCCCGACACGCACCATCGAAGCGTCAGTTCCTCACCAAGAAGGAAGTCATCCAACGCCGCAGATTCAAGACAGAAGTGTCGCAATGAAGACTCTGCAACAGCCTCACCCTAAGAAGACGACCCGCGATCCAGACACGCTTTCCGTTCGCTCGTCGCATAGGAAGAGAGCAGAAGCGCAAGCAAAGATGACAATGGCATTAAGGGAACTAGAATTGGCAGAAGCGCGGTCAAAAGTTGCTCAAGCGGAATTAGAACTTCTCACCGCGGAATCAGAAGATGAAGATGGTGCCGGAGAAGAGCTGTTCGAGCGAACTCGAGAAGTCGAACGCTGGTTCATCCAGACCGGAGACATGCCTAATAAGAACCACAAACCAATAGAGGCAGAAGAAAAGAAAAGTGACATCCAGGAACTAGCTTCAGTCATACTAAAGCTATCAGAAAAATCACGTGACACCGTTTCACCGAAGCACCTAGAACTACCTCACTTCAACGGGGCCTGCGAAGAATGGTTAGCTTTCAAAAGATCATACGAGGATACGGCTGCTTCTTTCAGTAGCAATCAAAACCTAGCACGCCTTAGAATAGCGATCCAAGGAAAAGCTAGAGAAGCCGTCCAAAGCCTGCTATTCACCGCCGAAGACCCACGCGAAGTGATCAAGGGACTAGAAGCAAGATTCGGAAGACCTGGAGCACTAGCATTAGCAGAACTAGAAAAAATGAAGAACCTCCCAAGAGTCGGCGAAAACCCGAGCGACATATGCATATTTGCAAGCAAAGTAAAGAACGCAGTCGAAACAATCAAAGCCCTGAAGAAACCACAGTATCTCAGTTCACCTGAAACGCTAAGAGTTATAGTAGACAAGATGCCGACGTCAATGAAGTTCCGTTGGTTCGCCTACCACAGAAGCAGAAGAGACGAGGAAATTCAGGAGCTAGTACTTATCGAAGCTTTCTTAGAAACAGAAGCCGACATGTGCGGAGACTTCGCCCCGCCCGAAGCGCCCTCAAAACAAAGAAGTGGAATAAGAAAACCCGTTCATTTGGTTCAAGAAGCGTCAAAAGAGAAATATAAGAAGTCGTGTCCGTTCTGTGGGGAAGAACACTTCGCATTAGAATGTAAAAGGTTCAAAGAAGCCAACCTGAATGGAAAATGGGATATGACCAAGAAGGCAAAGATATGCTTCAAGTGCCTTCGATTCAGACACTCAAGAATCAACTGTAAAGCACCAGTCTGCAAGCTGTGTAAAAGATGGCATCATACCATCTTACATTCTGACAAACCACCGGCGTCGATAGAAAAAGAAGCAAAAGACACCAATAGCATCTCAGAAGAAAAGGTCGCTTCAATCCATAACGCCAAAGGAGAAGAAAAGGCCTAACTAAAGATGATCCCCGTGAACCTCTATGGCCCAAAAGGACAAGTTCGCGTATTAGCACTACTAGACGAAGGGTCAACGGTCACACTCTTAGACGCATCAATTGCTGAAAGAATCGGAGTCGAAGGAAAGAAAGAAAAACTCACGATCGAAACCGTTGGCGGAAAGGTTTTAAGAAAAGATAGTTCACAGAAGATCGATTTCAAAATAAAAGGGGCTCATAGAAAAGAAAAGAGAACTATCGTAGCAAGAACCATCGACGACCTGAAGCTGTCTGAACAATGCATAAACAAGGACACCGTGAGAAACTGTGAGCACCTGAAGGCAATTGAAAATCAACTCCTCTACGTCTCCGAGAGGCCCAAGCTACTGATAGGCCAAGACAATTGGGGACTGATAGTTACAAGAAAGCTGAAAAAGGGCAAACCATCAGATCCTGTAGCTTCCCTCACGAACTTAGGGTGGGTGTTACACGGATGTGAAACAGGAACAACTGCCACAGTACACTTCACTCATTATGGCAGAGCGACCACCGGCAAGGAAGACATAGAAGATCTCGTCCGAGAACACTTCCAATTAGAGTCTCTAGGGATCCAAAATCGTTCACCATCTAACGACAGCGACAGAAGAGCATTAGAAACCCTCGAGAAAACTACCAAGAAACTGCCAAGCGGTCAATATGAAACGGGACTCCTGTGGAAAAAAGAAAATGAACACCTGCCCAACAACTACAATCAAGCTGTTCGACGCCTGGTCAGCATCGAGAAAAAATTGGATCGTGATCAAGAAGCAAGAAAGCACTACGAGGAGCAGATCCTGAGTCTAATCGAAAAAGGATACGCAGAGAAGGCTCCAGAAACCTCTAACAAAGGAAGGACATTCTACCTACCCCACTTCGCTGTTGTATACCCAGTCAAGAAGAAGCTAAGAATAGTGTTCGACGCAGCTGCCAAATATGAAGGAAAGAGCCTCAACGACGCCTTGCTCTCGGGCCCGGACTTGCTACAATCATTATTCGGAGTACTGCTGCGTTTCAGAGAGGGACCAGTAGCCGTCATGGCAGACATACAAGACATGTTTCTTAGAGTAAAAGTCAGAGAAGACGACCGAGACAGTCTCAGGTTCCTGTGGCGCGGAAACCGAAGAACCGGCAAGCCTGAAGAGTATAGAATGTCTTCAATCATCTTCGGGGCAGCGTCATCACCTGCAACAGCCATATACGTAATGAACAAGAACGCAGAGGAATTTAAGAACACTCATCCTGAAGCAGTGAAAGCAATTAAGAGAAACCACTACATGGACGACTATCTGCAGAGCTTCGCATCTACAACCGAAGCAAAGAAAATATCCAAAGAAGTGAAAGACATTCACGCAAGAGCAAACTTTCATCTGAAGGGATGGGCCAGCAACAACTCGGGGGTAATATCAGAGGTAGAAGACGCAAACAAAGAAAACTCCTTACAACTGACCAAGGAAGAAAAGACTCTGGGACTAAGATGGCTGGTGAAAGAAGATACATTAGCCTTCAACGTCGGGCTACGCAACACGCCGGAGGACCTGCAAGACGGCAGAAGGACTCCAACAAAAAGAGAAGTCACAAGCGCAGTAATGTCCACCTTCGATCCAATGGGTTTTGCTACACCAGTTCTAATACAAGGAAAGAAACTAATCCAAGACATCTGGCGAAAGAAAATAGACTGGGATGAACCAATCAACGAACATCAAAAGGAAGTCTGGATGAAATACCTGGAAGAAGTGTCAACATTAACGAGGCTGAAGATCCCGAGGTGCGTCTCACCCAAAGGCAGAAAAGGACAGCTACACACATTCTCCGATGCGAGTGAAGAAGCCTATGCAGCAGTAGTCTACTGGAGAATAGTCGAGCCCGGAGGAAAGGTCCATGTCTCCATGATCGCCGGCAAAGCAAGGGTAACGCCAACAAAACCTGTGTCAATTCCGAGGCTGGAGCTACAAGCGGCTTTACTCGGAAGCAGACTAGCCGCCACAATCGAAGAGGAATCAGAGCTCGACATAACGATAAAGGTTTACTGGACCGGCTCCAGCACAGTGCTGCAATGGATAAAGTCAGAACCAAGGAAGTTCAAAACATTTGTGGCCAACTGACTCGCCGAGATCGAAGAAAGGTCCAAGCCAGAAGACTGGAGATGGGTGCCAACCAAGGAGAATCCAGCGGACGACGCCACGAGGGGAACCCCAACCGAATTCGACCACAACGCCAGATGGTTCAAAGACCCGTCATTTCTCCGTCGACCAGAAGAAGAATGGCCATTTCACGACTTCAAGCCAGAAATTGTTATGCCAGAAGAAAAAAGCAAGCAAAAGGTATTGGCAACGATGGCAGCAGAAGACACCCTATTAAACCTAGAAAGGTTCTCGAGCTGGGAGCGACTGCTGCGCACTACAGCCAGAGTGATCGCCTTTACACACCTACTAAAGAAGAGCTGTAAAGCGACCACCACCGCCGCACGCCAGAAGGATGAGTCTTGGAAACCACAAAAAATCCAGAAGAAAGAAGCACAAACCTCAATCCCGTCGACCAGCGGAAGTAAAAATAAGCGCCTATACTCACCCATAGAAGCAGAACACCTAAAAAAGGCCGAAGAGATATTAATAAAAATAAGCCAGAGCGATAGTTTTGCATCAGACATAAGAAAACTGAAGTCAGAAAAGCCATTAGAAAATTCGAGTCGACTTAAGAAAATCGACGTTTACATTGGAGACGACGGAATAATTAAATTAAGGAGCAGAAAAATGAAATTTCACGACCGAAACGGAAGAATAATGAATCCTATCATTTTAGACGGAAAACAAAAAATAACTCGTCTAATAATACAACACTATCACAGGAAATTCCTTCACGGAAACACCGCTACAGTAATGAACGAAATTCGTCAAAGGTTCTGGATCTTGGGTTTAAGAGCAACTCTAAAAGCGGTCGCACACAGCTGTCAATGGTGCAAGACAAAGAAGAGTTCACCAGAGATACCACCAACGGGAGATCTGCCGAGTGAAAGATTGCAGCATCATCAATTTCCGTTCTCCTGCACAGCCGTAGACTACTTCGGGCCGATGCAAGTCACCATCGGAAGAAGAAACGAGAAGCGCTGGGGAGCCTTATTTACCTGCCTCACGACTAGAGCAGTACATTTAGAACTGGTACCTTCTCTCAGCGCCAGCTCAATGATCATGGCACTCCGACGAATGGCAGCCAGAAGAGGAACTCCGAAAACCGTATATAGCGACAACGGAACTAATTTCGTCGGAGCAAAAAGGGAATTAGAGGAGGCCGCACAGGAAAAGGGCATCCAGTGGAAGTTCATCCCCCCGGGAGCTCCGATCATGGGAGGCGCCTGGGAGCGGCTCGTACGAACAGTCAAGACGGCGCTAGCAGTAGTCCTCAACGAGAAGAGCCCGCCCGAGGAAGTACTCCATACGCTAATGACAGAGGTTGAACACATCGTCAACTCGAGACCTCTCACCCCGATCAGCATGGACCCAGGAGACGAGGAGAGCCTAACACCGAACCACTTTCTGCTGGGAAGATCATGCGGAGCTATGGCGCCGGGAGAGTTCAGCGACACGGAGCTCATCGGAAAGGCAAGCTGGAGAACCACCCAGAGACTCGCAGACCACTTCTGGAAAAGGTGGATTAAAGAATACTTACCTCTTCTGATGCCAAGGAAACTCGAGGGGAAAGAAACTAGAGACCCAAGGGAAGGAGACATCGTGCTAATAGTGGACGCCACATTACCGCGAAACTCATGGCCTCGCGGTGAAATCGTCAAAACCTATCCCGGACCAGACGGAAGAACCAGGGTGCTGGACGTGCGGACATCAGGCGGAATACTTCGCCGTCCAACTCGACGTGTCATCGTGCTGGTGCCAGCGGAGTCGTCGCCTCCGGAGGATGCAGTGCTACGCACCGTGGGGGAGAATGTTAGCGACGACAAAGTGAATTCGAACATTTAATATTAATTATTTATTATCAGTGAATTAAAACTAAGTGTTAGCATTTAATCATAATTATTTTTATCAGTGATTTAAAATTAGGTGATGGTATTAATCTTAACTGTTTCCTATTCGTAAAATAAAGCTAAGTGTAAAGACTGATTAGTGCTGAAAAAACAGGAAAGTAAATTAAACACTTCTATTTTTATCTTAAAGTGACTTATATGAATCTATTTAATATTATTTAGGTCTGATTAGAACATTAGACGCAAGTATAAGCTTATTTTCTAGTAAGATTTCTTTTATCATAACTTTAAGAGCTATTTAACATATAAGTGATTAATATAATTCTTTTTCCTTTAAAGTACTTCAAAAGAAACATTAATATGTCAATTAATCGCTGTATAATGTTATTTCATTATGAGAAAGATTTAAATTTCATGAAAAAATATTGTATAGATTCTTAAGCATAATTCCTGAAAAAGTGTTGTACATTCCTACCTCTTGGCGGCGCCACTTGTATGTTCGGCAAAAATATAGTCCTACTCCGGAGCTAAACCGTGAGGCGACCGCGAAACTATTTTTATTTTTTATAAATGTAAAATAAAGGTTTATTGAACGATTTATGCTTATAATAATAGAAATAAGTTGTATCTATCATTAGGAATAAATATAAATATTGTAAGGAATGTTTTACCACGTTTATTAAGGAAATTGTGAATCTCTCTTAGAAAAGGTTACTCTGCGCTCTGATTGGTCAATAGATTCACTAATGCCGTGTGCGATTTTTTCTTAATTATGATTGGTTAGAGCCGCTCATAAAAAAGGGGCGTTTTTCGTGGTAAATTATTCCAAATCCGGCAATGTAATAATAAGGAATCAAGAAATAAAACAAGAAGAAATTCTCAAGAAGTGTTATTTATTGCTCATCTAACTGCTACTGTATGCTCTCCAGTTAACATCCCGCCAGCAAACCCGCTCTATTTATCAACGCTCCCTTATACGAGCATTCACAATAATTTTCATATTTTCAGTCTCTTATTTACGTGAATTCATCAATAAAAACACGTATTCTTCTAAAACTCGGATGAAAAGTGGCCTTTTCCTTTTAAATTTTCTATTTTAATAGTGTAACTAACTGCCCCCCGTAATCCTATACAGTTTTTTTGGTTAATTCTTAACGTTATGTATATAATTTTTATATTTTCACTCTCTTATTTACGTAAATTCATCAATAAAAACAGGTATTCATCTATAACTCGGCTGAAAAGTGGCCTTTTCCTTTTAAATTTTCTATTTTAATAGTGTAACTAACTGCCCCCCGTAGTCCTATACATTTTTCTTGGTTAATTCTTAACGTTATGTATATAATTTTTATATTTTCACTCTCTTATTTACGTAAATTCATCAATAAAAACAGGTATTCATCTATAACTCGGCTGAAAAGTGGCCTTTTCCTTTTAAATTTTCAATTTTAATAGTGTAACTAACTGCCATCCGTAATCCTTTACAGTTTTCTTGGTTAATTCTTAACTTTATATATATAATATTCATATTTTCAGTCTCTTATTTACGTGAATTCATCAATAAAAACACGTATTCATCTATAGCACGGCTGAAAATTGGCCTTTTCCTTTAAAATTTTCTATTTAAATGGTGTAACTAATAGCCCCCTGTAATTCTATATGGTTTTCTTGGCTAATTCCTAACGTAATTATATATATAATTTTCATATTTTCAGTCTCTTATTTACGTGAATTCATCAATAAAAACACGTATTCATCTATAACTCGGCTGAAAAGTGGCCTTTTCCTTTTAAATTTTCTATTTTAATAGTGTAACTTACTGCTCTTTTTAATCTTATACAGTTTTCTTGGTTAAATCTTAACGTTATGTATATAATTTTCATATTATCAGTCTCTAATTTACGTGAATTCATCAATAAAAACGGGTATTCATCTATAACTCGGCTGAAAAGTGGCCTTTTCCTTTTAAATTTTCTATTTAAAAAGTGTAACTAACTGCCCCCCGTAATCCTTTACAGTTTTCTTGGTTAATTCTTAACGTTATATGTATAATTTTCATATTTTCAGTCTCTTATTTACGTGAATTTATCAATAAAAACTGGTATTCTTCTATAACTCGGCTGAAAAGTGGCCTTTTCCTTTTAAATTTTCTATTTTAATAGTGTAACTAACTGCCCCCGTAATCCTATACAGTTTTCTTAGTTAATTCTTAACGTTATGTATATAATTTTTAAAATTCAAAATATCTGTTTATAGTGCGAAACATTGCGACTAGTACATACGTGTGTGAACCTTATATGACGGTGATTGTGTCTGTGTAATTACTACAATAAAACATCAAGAAATAGTGGAGTAAGAAGCATTTTAATATTTATAAAATCTTATATCTTCAATCTCCCGGACCTACCCCAACTCGCAATTCGCTCGCTGTGACGTAGTACGGCAATATTTACTTGCTAATCTTTTAGCGCCTGGATAAAATAATTAGCACATACTAGTTAACAAACTTTTTCTAGAAAATTTTAAAAGTTGTTTTTAGAGTGTTCTATTGCGCCTAAAATGGATAAACAATTCTGTGGAGCTTGCAGAGCATTAATATCTGATAAAAGATACATGACCTGCCTTGGTTGTAAACAGAAGTATGACCTTCAATGCGCTAATATCTCACCACAGCGGTATAGAGCGTTAAATGATGAGAATAAGCGTAATTGGAGATGCCTGGAATGTAAAAGTAAAATACCTAAGAAGGATAACACAAACACACCTATACGCCCATCGCACCAGACAGAGTCGGCAGTTCTCGATAACGTAGATAACTTGAATGTAACGTTGCGTAAAAAATCAGATTTAACATTTGACTACATAACGGAAAAAAAGTTGAAGGATGTCTTGGAGGCCGAAAGACAAGAATTAAGAATTGTTATTCAATCAAGCCTGAAGGAATTATCAGATCAGTTAACCACAATAAAAAACCAGTGTTCTGGATATCAGGAGTCTTCAATGTTTATTAGTGGGCAATATGAGGATTTTCGCAAAGAGCTCGTAGAACTAAAAAAGCTGCTTGCAACGACCACTTCTGAATTGAAATGTATAAGAGAAGAAAATAAAAGTCTAAAAAATAGTGTTACTGCACAAGCTGCAAGGATTAAAGCATTGGAAGACGAAAACTTGAGACAACAACAATGGACACGAATGCAGAATATAGAGATAACAGGGATTCCTGAGAATAAGGCCGAAGATACTAAACAAATAGTATTGAAACTCTCGCAGCATATTGGGGCTCCTATTCAGCAGACTGATATCGATTTCGCACATCGGGTCCAACCTCGGCGCGCTGTGAGTGCTGCCCGCGCACGCCCCATTGTTGTGCATCTAAGACAACGTGCCGTCAAAGACAAACTTATAGCAGCGGGTCGCAAGTATCGTACTCTGAATGCTAAGGATTTGGGAATGGGTGATGAGACTAACAGAATTTATATCAATGAGCACCTTACAAAAGAAAATAAAATTCTTTTAAATACATGCAAACAAAAAGCCAAGGAGATAAATTATAAATTTGTTTGGACAAAAAACTGCCGTATCTTCGTTCGAAAGGACGAGGCCTCACCCCCTATTCCAATTTCCTCATCAACCGATATATCCAAAATAATGTAAAACACTGTTTGATATTTAATAATTACTCACCTTTCAATGTATGCAATTATCCTCCCTTACACTTACATAAAATATTTTTACACTTCTCTACACTCAACTCTATTTACACACTTATTGATTACGCAATGCAAGAGTACCTCACAAGTATATCCTTTCCATGTGAACTACACTCCTATTTTAAACCGAAGCAAATTCTCGTTTACAACGAACATTTAAATGCTATTAAAAACTACGGCTTAACTTATAGTTATACATTGACCATTAAGGTTTGCGAATATTTATCTATATTAATTAATAACTTTGGCTTAAAAATAATAGTTTATTTTTCCTTTAAATATTTAACATTTTATAGAGTGTACGTTTATCGAATCCCTGTCAGAAATGGATGAAAATAGTAAAAATAGTAACAACCTTACATTGCTTTATCAAAACGTTAGAGGGCTACGAACAAAGACTAATACGTTTTATAATAATCTGTTACTGTCTGAGATCGATGTAGTTATGATTTCTGAAACATGGTTATGTGATGGTATTTTGGACGCAGAACTAAGTGACGATAATTATAAAAATTTTCGCAGAGATCGAGGATCATTAGGAGGTGGTGTAATGTTACTTTGTAAATCAAAGCTTCACGCGCGCATGAGACCAGAATGGAATAATACCGATCTAGAATGCATTTGGATTACCATTCCAGGAAGTAACATAGGCTCTTCATATGACATACACATTTCGGTAGTTTATATACCACCTAATCATCAAATATCTTCGCGCATATAGGATCTCATTAACACACTGTTAGCTGTTCGTGATAAATACCCAAATGACTATATAATTGTTACAGGAGATTTTAATTTACCATGTATTGACTGGACTTCTGGAGACCCAGTTGTACGTAGGAAAGGATCAGTCGAAGTTCAAACTGCAGCATCTGATCTTATATCTTCTTGTTCTTTCATAGGTCTTTCTCAATAAAATACAATCTTAAACAGTAGCAAGAACACTCTAGACTTAATCTTTTCATCTTTCCCGATAAAAGTTCAAAAATCTGAATTTGTGCTTGATATAGAAGATGTATATCATCCAGCTCTGTACATATCTGCGACGGACATCTTAGTACCTTCATGTAGACCTTCTTTTAGGACTAAATATCAATTTAAGCGAGCAGACTACCGTAGTATGAATGATTTACTTTTGAAACAAGACTGGGCTTTTATCACAAGGGAAACAAGTTTAGATCGTGTTACTGATAAATTTTACAGTATAATAAATGAATTAATTGAAAAATTCGTTCCTAAAATCCGATGTAGTGGTAATTATTCTTATCCAATATGGTACAGCAGAGCACTAATTAACCTTATAAAAGAAAAGAGTAAATTGCACTCTAGTTGGAAGAAGCATAAAAATCCGATTGATTACGCAGACTTTTCGGAGCTGAGAAAACGACAAAAGATACTACAGCAACAATGTTATAAACTGTACCTAGCACGCACTCAGGAGAATATTAAACATAATCCCAAAGCTTTCTGGAGTTATGTAAAGTCTATGCGTAAAAACCATTCCGATTATCCTCAAGAAATGACATACGGAGACACTAAAGTGAATAACCCAATAGCAATCTGCTCGTCATTTAATGATTTTTTTAAAAGCAATTTTACTAAATCTAGTGACAATAATTTGACCATACGGTCTGATAATTTAAATTTAAATGTAATCCAAGATATTGATATAAATCCAGAGAAAGTTAAGAATTTAATTTGTAAGCTTGACATTACGAAAGGTGCCGGTAGCGATAAATTGCCTCCTGTATTATTTGTAAAATGTGCAAAATCCTTATCTTTTCCTATAGCACTATTATTCAATAGGTGTCTTCGCCATGGCTACTTTCCAAGTATTTGGAAGGAAGCCCATGTTGTACCTATACACAAGAAAGGGCTGAAGACAATAATTGAGAATTACCGGCCAATATCAATACTCAATGTATTAAGTAAGTTGCTAGAAAGAATCGTTCATATGCACATATACCCCATCATATTACCTTCAATACCCCCAGAACAACATGGCTTTGTGAAAGGGCGCTCTACAGCAACTAACTTGGGTGCATTTATTGATTACACTACCTCAAATATGGATGGAGGGTCGCAAGTAGATGTCATTTACACTGACTTTGAGAAAGCCTTTGATCGCGTAGATCACATCATATTACTACGTAAGCTTTTTGAGCTGGGCATACGAGGTAACCTTTTCAGGTGGATGGAATCATATCTGTGGAAACGATCTCAGGCAGTAGTCTTAGGAGGGTTCCGTTCTGACTTCGTGGAAATAACATCCGGAGTTCCACAAGGTTCTATTTTGGGTCCTCTACTGTACGTGTGCTATCTATATGATGTGGGCAAGTGTTTTCATAATGCTAAGTTTCTGATGTACGCTGATGACACTAAAGTATATATGAAAATCACTGATTATGTAGACAGCATGAAACTTCAAGATGACCTTGTACGACTTGGTAACTATTATGTAGTAAATCGTATAGGAGTTAATGTCAGCAAGTGTCTTTACGTTTCTTTCACAAGGAAAAGAGAACCTACAAATTTCAACTACCAAATAAATCACCTTAATATAACTAAGAAAGAATTAGTGAAGGATCTGGGGATATTACTGGATTGCAAGTTAAGCTTCTCAGAACATATTGATACAATAACGCACTCGGCCTACAAAAGCCTTGGCTTCATCCTACGCGTAAGCAGACCATTTACTGATATTAACTGTATTAAATTACTTTACTTTTCATATGTTAGAAGCGTCCTTGAATATTGCAGTACTGTATGGAACCCGCATTACACTGTTCATATAAATAACTTAGAACAAATTCAGCACAAATTCCTGAGACATTTAAGGTATAGAAATTTTATTTACACTAATAATTATGAAGAGTCTTGTAGATATTTCAATATAATAAGCCTTGAGGATAGACGTACTCTAATGGACATGGCATTTTTGCATGGTTTATGTAATGGAAGTATTGACTGTGTAACTTTAGCTGATAGAGTTCTCTGCTTTTGTACTCCGAAACGTAGAACGAGACATACACCTTTGTTTGCGGTTGTTAAGACAAAGACAAACTATGCACAAAACTCTCTGGTGAATCGTTTACAAAAAGTTTATAATAAAAGATTCCACTCAGTTGATATTTTCCATTCCAGTAAGGATAAGTTTAAGAAGGATGTCTTGAAACTTCTGATGTAGTGAGTTTAGGTAACTCATTAGCTCATACACACACACACACGCACGCACGCATGCACGCACGCACGCACACACACACACACATGTCCGCGTACGAGGGAGGCGCATACGAGCATTATGTATGTTGAAAATCTTTTAATTTTTTTTTTTTGTAATGTTTTCTAGATGTTTAAAAATATGTATTTTTAGTCCTAACTACTTTGTCTTCAACATGTCCGTTATAAATTGAAAATACTATTTAAATAAAGTAAATCCGTTTTTGGCTATAATTTAAGATCATAAGATGTACGTACGATATAACAAAGAGCTGTGGATTTTGTTTAAAATAAAAATAAAAATAAAAAAAAAATAAAAATAAAATAATTTTCATATTTTCAGTCTCTTATTTACGTGAAATCATCAATAAAAACACGTATTCATCTACAACTCGGCTGAAAAGTGGCCTTTTCCTTTTAAATTTTCTATTTTAATAGTGTAACTAATAGCCCCCTGTAATTCTATATGGTTTTCTTGGTTAATTCTTAACGTTATGTATATAATTTTCATATTTTCAGTCTCTAATTTACGTGAATTCATCAATAAAAACAGGTATTCATCTATAACTCGGCTGAAAAGTGGCCTTTTCCTTTTAAATTTTCTATTTTAATAGTGTAACTAACTGCTCTTCTTAATCTTATACAGTTTTCTTGGTTAATTCTTAACGTTATGTATATAATTTTCATATTTTCAGTCTCTAATTTACGTGAATTCATCAATAAAAACAGGTATTCATCTATAACTCGGCTGAAAAGTGGCCTTTTCCTTTTAAATTTTCTATTTAAAAAGTGTAACTAACTGCCCCCCGTAATCCTTTATAGTTTTCTTGGTTAATTCTTAACGTTATATGTATAATTTTCATATTTTCAGTCTCTTATTTACGTGAATTTATCAATAAAAACTGGTATTCTTCTATAACTCGGCTGAAAAGTGGCCTTTTCCTTTTAAATTTTCTATTTTAATAGTGTAACTAACTGGCCTCCGTAATTCTATACAGTTTTCTTGGTTAATTCTTAACGTTATGTATATAATTTTTATATTTTCACTCTCTTATTTACGTAAATTCATCAATAAAAACAGGTATTCATCTATAACTCGGCTGAAAAGTGGCCTTTTCCTTTTAAATTTTCTATTTAAATAGTGTAACTAACTGCCATCCGTAATCCTTTACAGTTTTCGTGGTTAATTCTTAACGTTATATATATAATATTCATATTTTCAGTCTCTTATTTACGTGAATTCATCAATAAAAACACGTATTCATCTATAGCACGGCTGAAAATTGGCCTTTTCCTTTAAAATTTTCTATTTAAATGGTGAAACTAATAGCCCCCTGTAATTCTATATGGTTTTCTTGGTTAATTCCTAACGTAATTATATATATAATTTTCATATTTTCAGTCTCTAATTTACGTGAATTCATCAATAAAAACAGGTATTCATCTATAACTCGGCTGAAAAGTGGCCTTTTCCTTTTAAATTTTCTATTTTAATAGTGTAACTAACTGCTCTTCTTAATCTTATACAGTTTTCTTGGTTAATTCTTAACGTTATGTATATAATTTTCATATTTTCAGTCTCTAATTTACGTGAATTCATCAATAAAAACAGGTATTCATCTATAACTCGGCTGAAAAGTGGCCTTTTCCTTTTAAATTTTCTATTTAAAAAGTGTAACTAACTGCCCCCCGTAATCCTTTACAGTTTTCTTGGTTAATTCTTAACGTTATATGTATAATTTTCATATTTTCAGTCTCTTATTTACGTGAATTTATCAATAAAAACTGGTATTCTTCTATAACTCGGCTGAAAAGTGGCCTTTTCCTTTTAAATTTTCTATTTTAATAGTGTAACTAACTGCCCCCGTAATCCTATACAGTTTTCTTGGTTAATTCTTAACGTTATGTGTATAATTTTCATATTTTCAGTCTCTTATTTACGTCAATTTATCAATAAAAACAGGTATTCTTCTATAACTCGGCTGAAAAGTGGCCTTTTCCTTTTAAATTTTCTATTTTAATAGTGTAACTAACTGGCCTCCGTAATTCTATACAGTTTTCTTGGTTAATTCTTAACGTTATGTATATAATTTTTATATTTTCACTCTCTTATTTACGTAAATTCATCAATAAAAACAGGTATTCATCTATAACTCGGCTGAAAAGTGGCCTTTTCCTTTTAAATTTTCTATTTTAATAGTGTAACTAACTGCCCCTCGTAATCCTATACAGTTTTCTTGGTTAATTCTTTACGTTATGTATATAATTTTCATATTTTCAGTCTCTTATTTACGTGAATTCATCAATAAAAACAGGTATTCATCTATAACTCGGCTGAAAAGTGGCCTTTTCCTTTTAAATTTTCTATTTAAATAGTGTAACTATATGCCCCCGTAATCCTTTACAGTTTTCTTGGTTAATTCTTAACGTTGTATGTATAATTTTCATATTTTCAGTCTCTTATTTACGTGAATTCATCAATAAAAACACGTATTCATCTACACCACGGCTGAAAATTGGCCTTTTCCTTTAAAATTTTCTATTTAAATGGTATAACTAATTGTCCCCTGTAATCCTATGTAGTTTTCTTGGTTAATTCCAAACGTAATTATATATATTATTTTCATATTTTCAGTCTCTTATTTACGTGAATTCATCAATAAAAACAGGTATTCCTCTATAACTCGGCTGAAAAGTGGCCTTTTCCTTTTAAATTTTCTATTTAAATAGTGTACTTAACTGCTCCCCGTAATCCTTTACAGTTTTATTGGTTATTTCTTAACGTTATATGTATAATTTTCATATTTTCAGTCTCTTATTTACGTGAATTTATCAATAAAAACTGGTATTCTTCTATAACTCGGCTGAAAAGTGGCCTTATCCTTCTAAATATTCTATTTTAATAGTGTAACTAACTGCCCCCGTAATCCTATACAGTTTTCTTGGTTAATTCTTAACGTTATGTATATAATTTTTATATTTTAATTCTCTTATTTACGTGAATTCATCAATAAAAACAGGTATTCATCTATAACTCGGCTGAAAAGTGGCCTTTTCCATTTGAATTTTCTATTTAAATAGTGTAAATAATTGCCCCTTGTAATCCTATATAGTTTTCTTGGTTAATTCCTAACGTAATTATATACATAATTTTCATATTTTCAGTCTCTTATTTACGTGAATTTATCAAGAAAAACACGTAGTCTTCGATAACTGGGCTGAAAAGTGGCCTTTTCATTCTAAATTTTCTATTTTAATAGTGCAACCAATTGTAACTTGTAACCCTATATAGTTTTCTTGGTTAATTCCTAACGGTATATATATAATTTTCATATTTTCAGTCTCTTATTTACGTGAATTCATCAATAAAAACAAGTATTCATCTATAGCACGGCTGAAAATTGGCCTTTTTCTTTTAAATTTTCTATTTCAATAGTGTAACTAATATATTTACGTAATCCTATATAGTTTTCTTGGTTAATTCCTAACGTTATATATATAATTTTCATATTTTCAGTCTCTTATTTACGTGAATTCATCAATAAAAACACGTATTCATCTATAGCGAGGCTGAAAATTGGCCTTTTCCTTTTAAATTTTCTATATAAATAGTGTAACTAATTGCCCCCTGTAATCCTATATAGTTTTCTTGGTTAATTCCTAATGTAATTTTATATATAATTTTCATATTTTCAGTCTCTTATTTACGTGAATTCATCAATAAAAACACGTATTCTTCTATAACTCGGATGAAAAGTGGCCTTTTCCTTTTAAATTTTCTATTTTAATAGTGTAACTAACTGCTTCTCGTAATCCTATACAGTTTTCTTGGTTAATTTTTAACGTTATGTATATAATTTTTATATTTTCAGTCTCTTATTTACGTAAATTCATCAATAAAAACAGGTATTCATCTATAGCGAGTTTGAAAATTGGCCTTTTCCTTTAGAATTTTCTATTTAAATAGTGTAACTAATTGCCCCCTGTAATCCTATATAGTTTTCTTGGTTAATTCCTAACGTAATTTTATATATAATTTTCATATTTTCAGTCTCTTATTTACGTGAATTCATCAATAAAAACACGTATTCTTCTATAACTCGGATGAAAAGTGACCTTTTCCTTTTAAATTTTCTATGTTAATAGTGTAACTAACTGCCCCCCGTAATCCTATACAGTTTTCTTGGTTAATTCTTAACGTTATGTATATAATTTTTATATTTTCAGTCTCTTATTTACGTGAATTCATCAATAAAAACACGTATTCATCTATAGCACGGCTGAAAATTGGCCTTTTCCCTTAAAATTTTCTATTTAAATGGTGTAACTAATTGCCCCCTGTAATCCTATGTAGTTTTCTTGGTTAATTCCAAACGTAATTATATATATTATTTTCATATTTTCAGTCTCTTATTTGCGTGAATTCATCAATAAAAATACGTATTCATCTATAACTCGGCTGAAAAGTGGCCTTTTCCTTTTAAATTTTCAATTTTATTAGTGTAACTAACTGGCCTCCGTAATCTTATACAGTTTTCTTGGTTAATTCTTAACGTTATGTATATAATTTTCATATTTTCAGTCTCTAATTTACGTGAATTCATCAATAAAAATAGGTATTCATCTATAACTCGGCTTAAAAGTGGCCTTTTCCTTTTAAATTTTCTATTTAAATAGTGTAACTAACTGCTCCCCGTAATCCTTTACAGTTTTCTTGGTTAATTCTTAACGTTATATGTATAATTTTCATATTTTCAGTCTCTTATTTACGTGAATTTATCAATAAAAACTGGTATTCTTCTATAATTCGGCTGAAAAGTGGCCTTTTCCTTTTAAATTTTCTATTTTATAAGTGTAACTAACTGCTCTCCGTAATCCTATACAGTTTTCTTGGTTAATTCTTAACGTTATGTATATAATTTTCATATTTTCAGTCTCTAATTTACGTGAATTCATCAATAAAAACAGGTATTCATCTATAACTCGGCTGAAAAGTGGCCTTTTCCTTTTAAATTTTCTATTTAAAAAGTGTAACTAACTGCCCCCCGTAATCCTTTACAGTTTTCTTGGTTAATTTTTAACGTTATGTGTATAATTTTCATATTTTCAGTCTCTTATTTACGTCAATTTATCAATAAAAACAGGTATTCTTCTATAACTCGGCTGAAAAGTGGCCTTTTCCTTTTAAATTTTCTATTTTAATAGTGTAACTAACTGCCCTCCCGTAATACTATACAGTTTTCTTGGTTAATTCTTAAGGTTATGTATATAATTTTCATATTTTCAGTCTCTAATTTACGTGAATTCATCAATAAAAACAGGTATTCATCTATAACTCGGCTGAAAAGTGGCCTTTTCCTTTTAAATTTTCTATTTTAATAGTGTAACTAACTGCTCTTCTTAATCGTATACAGTTTTCTTGGTTAATTCTTAACGTTATGTATATAATTTTCATATTTTCAGTCTCTAATTTACGTGAATTCATCAATAAAAACAGGTATTCATCTATAACTCGGCTGAAAAGTGGCCTTTTCCTTTTAAATTTTCTATTTAAAAAGTGTAACTAACTGCCCCCCGTAATCCTTTACAGTTTTCTTGGTTAATTCTTAACGTTATATGTATAATTTTCATATTTTCAGTCTCTTATTTACGTGAATTTATCAATAAAAACTGGTATTCTTCTATAACTCGGCTGAAAAGTGGCCTTTTCCTTTTAAATTTTCTATTTTAATAGTGTAACTAACTGGCCTCCGTAATTCTATACAGTTTTCTTGGTTAATTCTTAACGTTATGTATATAATTTTTATATTTTCACTCTCTTATTTACGTAAATTCATCAATAAAAACAGGTATTCATCTATAACTCGGCTGAAAAGTGGCCTTTTCCTTTTAAATTTTATATTTAAATAGTGTAACTGACTGCCATTCGTAATCCTTTACAGTTTTCTTGGTTAATTCTTAACGTTATATATATAATATTCATATTTTCAGTCTCTTATTTACGTGAATTCATCAATAAAAACACGTATTCATCTATAGCACGGCCTTTTCCTTTTAAATTTTCTATTTTAATAGTGCAACTAACTGCCCCCGTAATCCTATACAGTTTTCTTGGTTAATTCTTAACGTTATGTATATAATTTTTATATTTTCAGTCTCTTATTTACGTGAATTCATCAATAAAAACACGTATTCATCTATAACTCGGCTGAAAAGTGGTCTTTTCCTTTTAAATTTTCTATTTTAATAGTGTAACTAACTGGCCTCCGTAATTCTATACATATTTCTTGGTTAATTCTTAACGTTATGTATATAATTTTCATATTTTCAGTCTCTAATTTACGTGAATTCATCAATAAAAACAGGTATTCATCTATAACTCGGCTGAAAAGTAGCCTTTTCCTTTTAAATTTTCTATTTAAAAAGTGTAACTAACTGCCCCCCGTATTCCTTTACAGTTTTCTTGGTTAATTCTTAACGTTATATGTATAATTTTCATACTTTCAGTCTCTTATTTACGTGAATTCATCAATAAAAACACGTATTCATCTATAACTCGGCTGAAAAAGTGGCCTTTACCTTTTTAATTTTCTATTTAAATAGTGTACTAACTGCACCCCGTAATCCTATACAGTTTTCTTGGTTAATTCCTAACGTCATATATATCATTTTCATATTTTCAGTCTCTTATTTACGTGAATTCATCAATAAAAACACGTTTTCATCTATAGCACTGCTGAAAATTGGCCTTTTCCTTTTAAATTTTCTATTTAAATAGTGTAACTAATTGGCCCCCGTAATCCTATATAGTTTTCTTGGTTAATTCCTAACGTTATGTATATAATTTTCATATTTTCAGTCTCTAATTTACGTGAATTCATCAATAAAAACAGGTATTCATCTATAACTCGGCTGAAAAGTGGCCTTTTCCTTTTAAATTTTCTATTTTAATAGTGTTACTAACTGCTCTTCTTAATCTTATACAGTTTTCTTGGTTAATTCTTAACGTTATGTATATAATTTTCATATTTTCAGTCTCTAATTTACGTGAATTCATCAATAAAAACAGGTATTCATCTATAACTCGGCTGAAAAGTGGCCTTTTCCTTTTAAATTTTCTATTTAAAAAGTGTAACTAACTGCCCCCCGTAATCCTTTACAGTTTTCTTGGTTAATTCTTAACGTTATATGTATAATTTTCATATTTTCAGTCTCTTATTTACGTGAATTTATCAATAAAAACAGGTATTCGTCTATAACTCGGCTGAAAAGTGGCCTTTTCCTTTTAAATTTTCTATTTTAATAGTGCAACTAACTGCCCCCGTAATCCTATACAGTTTTCTTGGTTAATTCTTAACGTTATGTATATAATTTTTATATTTTCAGTCTCTTATTTACGTGAATTCATCAATAAAAACACGTATTCATCTATAACTCGGCTGAAAAGTGGTCTTTTCCTTTTAAATTTTCTATTTTAATAGTGTAACTAACTGGCCTCCGTAATTCTATACATATTTCTTGGTTAATTCTTAACGTTATGTATATAATTTTCATATTTTCAGTCTCTAATTTACGTGAATTCATCAATAAAAACAGGTATTCATCTATAACTCGGCTGAAAAGTGGCCTTTTCCTTTTAAATTTTCTATTTAAAAAGTGTAACTAACTGCCCCCCGTAATCCTTTACAGTTTTCTTGGTTAATTCTTAACGTTATGTGTATAATTTTCATATTTTCAGTCTCTTATTTACGTCAATTTATCAATAAAAACAGGTATTCTTCTATAACTCGGCTGAAAAGTGGCCTTTTCCTTTTAAATTTTCTATTTTAATAGTGTAACTAACTGCCCCCCCGCCCGTAATACTATACAGTTTTCTTGGTTAATTCTTAAGGTTATGTATATAATTTTCATAGTTTCAGTCTCTAATTTACGTGAATTCATCAATAAAAACAGGTATTCATCTATAACTCGGCTGAAAAGTGGCCTTTTCCTTTTAAATTTTCTATTTTAATAGTGTAACTAACTGGCCTCCGTAATTCTATACAGTTTTCTTGGTTAATTCTTAACGTTATGTATATAATTTTTATATTTTCACTCTCTTATTTACGTAAATTCATCAATAAAAACAGGTATTCATCTATAACTCGGCTGAAAAGTGGCCTTTTCCTTTTAAATTTTCTATTTTAATAGTGTAACTAACTGCCCCTCGTAATCCTATACAGTTTTCTTGGTTAATTCTTTACGTTATGTATATAATTTTCATATTTTCAGTCTCTTATTTACGTGAATTCATCAATAAAAACAGGTATTCATCTATAACTCGGCTGAAAAGTGGCCTTTTCCTTTTAAATTTTCTATTTAAATAGTGTAACTATATGCCCCCGTAATCCTTTACAGTTTTCTTGGTTAATTCTTAACGTTGTATGTATAATTTTCATATTTTCAGTCTCTTATTTACGTGAATTCATCAATAAAAACACGTATTCATCTACACCACGGCTGAAAATTGGCCTTTTCCTTTAAAATTTTCTATTTAAATGGTATAACTAATTGCCCCCTGTAATCCTATGTAGTTTTCTTGGTTAATTCCAAACGTAATTATATATATTATTTTCATATTTTCAGTCTCTTATTTACGTGAATTCATCAATAAAAACAGGTATTCCTCTATAACTCGGCTGAAAAGTGGCCTTTTCCTTTTAAATTTTCTATTTAAATAGTGTACTTAACTGCTCCCCGTAATCCTTTACAGTTTTATTGGTTATTTCTTAACGTTATATGTATAATTTTCATATTTTCAGTCTCTTATTTACGTGAATTTATCAATAAAAACTGGTATTCTTCTATAACTCGGCTGAAAAGTGGCCTTATCCTTCTAAATTTTCTATTTTAATAGTGTAACTAACTGCCCCCGTAATCCTATACAGTTTTCTTGGTTAATTCTTAACGTTATGTATATAATTTTTATATTTTAATTCTCTTATTTACGTGAATTCATCAATAAAAACAGGTATTCATCTATAACTCGGCTGAAAAGTGGCCTTTTCCATTTGAATTTTCTATTTAAATAGTGTAAATAATTGCCCCTTGTAATCCTATATAGTTTTCTTGGTTAATTCCTAACGTAATTATATACATAATTTTCATATTTTCAGTCTCTTATTTACGTGAATTCATCAATAAAAACAGGTATTCATCTATAACTCGGCTGAAAAGTGGCCTTTTCCTTTTAAATTTTCTATTTAAATAGTGTAACTATATGCCCCCGTAATCCTTTACAGTTTTCTTGGTTAATTCTTAACGTTGTATGTATAATTTTCATATTTTCTGTCTCTTATTTACGTGAATTCATCAATAAAAACACGTATTCATCTACACCACGGCTGAAAATTGGCCTTTTCCTTTAAAATTTTCTATTTAAATGGTATAACTAATTGCCCCCTGTAATCCTATGTAGTTTTCTTGGTTAATTCCAAACGTAATTATATATATTATTTTCATATTTTCAGTCTCTTATTTACGTGAATTCATCAATAAAAACAGGTATTCCTCTATAACTCGGCTGAAAAGTGGCCTTTTCCTTTTAAATTTTCTATTTAAATAGTGTACTTAACTGCTCCCCGTAATCCTTTACAGTTTTATTGGTTATTTCTTAACGTTATATGTATAATTTTCATATTTTCAGTCTCTTATTTACGTGAATTTATCAATAAAAACTGGTATTCTTCTATAACTCGGCTGAAAAGTGGCCTTATCCTTCTAAATTTTCTATTTTAATAGTGTAACTAACTGCCCCCGTAATCCTATACAGTTTTCTTGGTTAATTCTTAACGTTATGTATATAATTTTTACATTTTAATTCTCTTATTTACGTGAATTCATCAATAAAAACAGGTATTCATCTATAACTCGGCTGAAAAGTGGCCTTTTCCATTTGAATTTTCTATTTAAATAGTGTAAATAATTGCCCCTTGTAATCCTATATAGTTTTCTTGGTTAATTCCTAACGTAATTATATACATAATTTTCATATTTTCAGTCTCTTATTTACGTGAATTCATCAATAAAAACAGGTATTCATCTATAACTCGGCTGAAAAGTGGCCTTTTCTTTTAAAATTTTCTATTTAAATAGTGTAACTATATGCCCCCCGTAATCTTTTACAGTTTTCTTGGTTAATTCTTAACATTATATGTATAATTTTCATATTTTCAGTCTCTTATTTACGTGAATTCATCAATAAAAACACGTATTCATCTATAGCACGGCTGAAAATTGGCCTTTTCCCTTCAAATTTTCTATTTAAATGGTGTTACTAATTGCCCCCTGTAATCCTATGTAGTTTTCTTGGTTAATTCCAAACGTAATTATATATATTATTTTCATATTTTCAGTCTCTTATTTGCGTGAATTCATCAATAAAAACACGTATTCATCTATAACTCGGCTGAAAAGTGGCCTTTTCCTTTTAAATTTTCAATTTTATTAGTGTAACTAACTGGCCTCCGTAATCTTATACAGTTTTCTTGGTTAATTCTTAACGTTATGTATATAATTTTCATATTTTCAGTCTCTAATTTACGTGAATTCATCAATAAAAACAGGTATTCATCTATAACTCGGCTTAAAAGTGGCCTTTTCCTTTTAAATTTTCTATTTAAATAGTGTAACTAACTGCTCCCCGTAATTCTTTACAGTTTTCTTGGTTAATTCTTAACGTTATTGTATAATTTTCATATTTTCAGTCTCTTATTTACGTGAATTTATCAATAAAAACTGGTATTCTTCTATAATTCGGCTGAAAAGTGGCCTTTTCCTTTTAAATTTTCTATTTTATATGTGTAACTTACTGCCCTCCGTAATCCTATACAGTTTTCTTGGTTAATTCTTAACGTTATGTATATAATTTTCATATTTTCAGTCTCTTATTTACGTGAATTCATCAATAAAAACAGGTATTCATCTATAACTCGGCTGAAAAGTGGCCTTTTCCTTTTAAATTTTCTATTAAAATAGTGTAACTATATGCTCCCCGTAATCCTATACAGTTTTCTTGGTTAATTCTTAACGTTATATATATAATTTTCATATTTTCAGTCTCTTATTTACGTGAATTCATCAATAAAAACACGTATTCATCTATAGCACGGCTGAAAATTGGCCTTTTCCTTTTAAATATTTTCTATTTAAATAGTGTAACAAATTGCTCCTTGTAACCCTATATAGTTTTCTTGGTTAATTCCTAACGTTATATATATAATTTTCATATTTTCAGTCTCTTATTTACGTTAATTCATCAATAAAAACACGTATTCATCTATAGCACGGCTGAAAATTGGCCTTTTCCTTTAAAAATTTTTATTTAAATGGTGTAACTAAAGCCCCCTGTAATCCTATATAGATTTCTTGGTTAATTCCTAACGTAATTATATATATAATTTTCATATTTTCAGTCTCTTATTTACGTGAATTCATCAATAAAAACACGTATTCATCTATAACTCGGCTGAAAAGTGGCCTTTTCCTTTTAAATTTTCTATTTTAAGAGTGTAACTAACTGCTCTCCGTAATCCTATACAGTTTTCTTGGTTAATTCTTAACGTTATGTATATAATTTTCATATTTTCAGTCTCTTATTTACGTGAATTTATCAATAAAAACTGGTATTCATCTATAACTCGGCTGAAAATTGGCCTTTTCCTTTAGAATTTTCTATTTAAATAGTGTAACTAATTACCCCCTGTTATCCTATATAGTTTTCTTGGTTAATTCCTAACGTAATTTTATATATAATTTTCATATTTTCAGTCTCTTATTTACGTGAATTCATCAATAAAAACACGTATTCTTCTATAACTCGGATGAAAAGTGGCCTTTTCCTTTTAAATTTTCTATTTTAATAGTGTAACTAACTGCCCCCCGTAATCCTATACAGTTTTCTTGGTTAATTCTTAACGTTATGTATATAATTTTTATATTTTCAGTCTCATATTTACGTAAATTCATCAATAAAAACAGGTATTCATCTATAGCGAGGCTGAAAATTGGCCTTTTCCTTTAGATTTTCCTATTTAAATAGTGTAACTAATTGCCCCCTGTAATCCTATATAGTTTTCTTGGTTAATTCCTAACGTAATTTTATATATAATTGTTAGCGACGACAAAGTGAATTCGAACATTTAATATTAATTATTTATTATCAGTGAATTAAAACTAAGTGTTAGCATTTAATCATAATTATTTTTTATCAGTGATTTAAAATTAGGTGATGGTATTAATCTTAACTGTTTCCTATTCGTAAAATAAAGCTAAGTGTAAAGACTGATTAGTGCTGAAAAAACAGGAAAGTAAATTAAACACTTCTATTTTTATCTTAAAGTGACTTATATGAATCTATTTAATATTATTTAGGTCTGATTAGAACATTAGACGCAAGAATAAGCTTATTTTCTAGTAAGATTTCTTTTATCATAACTTTAAGAGCTATTTAACATATAAGTGATTAATATAATTCTTTTTCCTTTAAAGTACTTCAAAAGAAACATTAATATGTCAATTAATCGCTGTATAATGTTTTTTCATTATGAGAAAGATTTAAATTTCATGAAAAAATATTGTATAGATTCTTAAGCATAATTCCTGAAAAAGTGTTGTACATTCCTACCTCTATGCGGCGCCACTTGTATGTTCGGCAAAAATATAGTCCTACTCCGGAGCTAAACCGTGAGGCGACCGCGAAACTATTTTTATTTTTTATAAATGTAAAATAAAGGTTTATTGAATGATTTATGTTTATAATAATAGAAATAAGTTGTATCTATCGTTAGGAATAAATATAAAAATTGTAAGGAATGTTTTACCACGTTTATTAAGGAAATTGTGAATCTCTCTTAGAAAAGGTTACTCTGCGCTCTGATTGGTCAATAGATTCACTAATGCCGTGTGCGATTTTTTCTTAATTATGATTGGTTACAGCCGCTTATAAAAAAAGGGGCGTTTTTCGTGGTAAATTATTCCAAATCCGGCAATGTAATAATAAGGAATCAAGAAATAAAACAAGAAGAAATTCTCAAGAAGTGTTATTTATTGCTCATCTAACTGCTACTGTATGCTCTCCAGTTAACATCCCGCCAGCAAACCCGCTCTATTTATCAACGCTCCCTTATACGAGCATTTACATTGGTCCTTCGAGAAGCCGGATCGGGTTTAAGGAAAACTAGGAAGATGCCTTCAAATACAAGATCAAAATCAGTGCAGTCGAAGACTACGAGTGAAAGCAACGCCACTACGGGTACCAGTACGACGGATTGGAGCATGAATACGCCGAGTGATTCTACAAACACGACGGCTACCAACACGTCAACTTCAGATCGATCGACGCTTACAAGAGCATCGCCCAGCAGCGTACACAGACAACCCGTACTTCTTAACAAAACATTGCCGGAAAAGAATCGACACCAGGGGACGTAACCCATACCACCCCCCCGACACGCACCATCGAAGCGTCAGTTCCTCACCAAGAAGGAAGTCATCCAACGCCGCAGATTCAAGACAGAAGTGTCGCAATGAAGACTCTGCAACAGCCTCACCCTAAGAAGACGACCCGCGATCCAGACACGCTTTCCGTTCGCTCGTCGCATAGGAAGAGAGCAGAAGCGCAAGCAAAGATGACAATGGCATTAAGGGAACTAGAATTGGCAGAAGCGCGGTCAAAAGTTGCTCAAGCGGAATTAGAACTTCTCACCGCGGAATCAGAAGATGAAGATGGTGCCGGAGAAGAGCTGTTCGAGCGAACTCGAGAAGTCGAACGCTGGTTCATCCAGACCGGAGACATGCCTAATAAGAACCACAAACCAATAGAGGCAGAAGAAAAGAAAAGTGACATCCAGGAACTAGCTTCAGTCATACTAAAGCTATCAGAAAAATCACGTGACACCGTTTCACCGAAGCACCTAGAACTACCTCACTTCAACGGGGCCTGCGAAGAATGGTTAGCTTTCAAAAGATCATACGAGGATACGGCTGCTTCTTTCAGTAGCAATCAAAACCTAGCACGCCTTAGAATAGCGATCCAAGGAAAAGCTAGAGAAGCCGTCCAAAGCCTGCTATTCACCGCCGAAGACCCACGCGAAGTGATCAAGGGACTAGAAGCAAGATTCGGAAGACCTGGAGCACTAGCATTAGCAGAACTAGAAAAAATGAAGAACCTCCCAAGAGTCGGCGAAAACCCGAGCGACATATGCATATTTGCAAGCAAAGTAAAGAACGCAGTCGAAACAATCAAAGCCCTGAAGAAACCACAGTATCTCAGTTCACCTGAAACGCTAAGAGTTATAGTAGACAAGATGCCGACGTCAATGAAGTTCCGTTGGTTCGCCTACCACAGAAGCAGAAGAGACGAGGAAATTCAGGAGCTAGTACTTATCGAAGCGTTCCTAGAAACAGAAGCCGACATGTGCGGAGACTTCGCCCCGCCCGAAGCGCCCTCAAAACAAAGAAGTGGAATAAGAAAACCCGTTCATTTGGTTCAAGAAGCGTCAAAAGAGAAATATAAGAAGTCGTGTCCGTTCTGTGGGGAAGAACACTTCGCATTAGAATGTAAAAGGTTCAAAGAAGCCAACCTGAATGGAAAATGGGATATGACCAAGAAGGCAAAGATATGCTTCAAGTGCCTTCGATTCAGACACTCAAGAATCAACTGTAAAGCACCAGTCTGCAAGCTGTGTAAAAGATGGCATCATACCATCTTACATTCTGACAAACCACCGGCGTCGATAGAAAAAGAAGCAAAAGACACCAATAGCATCTCAGAAGAAAAGGTCGCTTCAATCCATAACGCCAAAGGAGAAGAAAAGGCCTAACTAAAGATGATCCCCGTGAACCTCTATGGCCCAAAAGGACAAGTTCGCGTATTAGCACTACTAGACGAAGGGTCAACGGTCACACTCTTAGACGCATCAATTGCTGAAAGAATCGGAGTCGAAGGAAAGAAAGAAAAACTCACGATCGAAACCGTTGGCGGAAAGGTTTTAAGAAAAGATAGTTCACAGAAGATCGATTTCAAAATAAAAGGGGCTCATAGAAAAGAAAAGAGAACTATCGTAGCAAGAACCATCGACGACCTGAAGCTGTCTGAACAATGCATAAACAAGGACACCGTGAGAAACTGTGAGCACCTGAAGGCAATTGAAAATCAACTCCTCTACGTCTCCGAGAGGCCCAAGCTACTGATAGGCCAAGACAATTGGGGACTGATAGTTACAAGAAAGCTGAAAAAGGGCAAACCATCAGATCCTGTAGCTTCCCTCACGAACTTAGGGTGGGTGTTACACGGATGTGAAACAGGAACAACTGCCACAGTACACTTCACTCATTATGGCAGAGCGACCACCGGCAAGGAAGACATAGAAGATCTCGTCCGAGAACACTTCCAATTAGAGTCTCTAGGGATCCAAAATCGTTCACCATCTAACGACAGCGACAGAAGAGCATTAGAAACCCTCGAGAAAACTACCAAGAAACTGCCAAGCGGTCAATATGAAACGGGACTCCTGTGGAAAAAAGAAGATGAACACCTGCCCAACAACTACAATCAAGCTGTTCGACGCCTGGTCAGCATCGAGAAAAAATTGGATCGTGATCAAGAAGCAAGAAAGCACTACGAGGAGCAGATCCTGAGTCTAATCGAAAAAGGATACGCAGAGAAGGCTCCAGAAACCTCTAACAAAGGAAGGACATTCTACCTACCCCACTTCGCTGTTGTATACCCAGTCAAGAAGAAGCTAAGAATAGTGTTCGACGCAGCTGCCAAATATGAAGGAAAGAGCCTCAACGACGCCTTGCTCTCGGGCCCGGACTTGCTACAATCATTATTCGGAGTACTGCTGCGTTTCAGAGAGGGACCAGTAGCCGTCATGGCAGACATACAAGACATGTTTCTTAGAGTAAAAGTCAGAGAAGACGACCGAGACAGTCTCAGGTTCCTGTGGCGCGGAAACCGAAGAACCGGCAAGCCTGAAGAGTATAGAATGTCTTCAATCATCTTCGGGGCAGCGTCATCACCTGCAACAGCCATATACGTAATGAACAAGAACGCAGAGGAATTTAAGAACACTCATCCTGAAGCAGTGAAAGCAATTAAGAGAAACCACTACATGGACGACTATCTGCAGAGCTTCGCATCTACAACCGAAGCAAAGAAAATATCCAAAGAAGTGAAAGACATTCACGCAAGAGCAAACTTTCATCTGAAGGGATGGGCCAACAACAACTCGGGGGTAATATCAGAGGTAGAAGACGCAAACAAAGAAAACTCCTTACAACTGACCAAGGAAGAAAAGACTCTGGGACTAAGATGGCTGGTGAAAGAAGATACATTAGCCTTCAACGTCGGGCTACGCAACACGCCGGAGGACCTGCAAGACGGCAGAAGGACTCCAACAAAAAGAGAAGTCACAAGCGCAGTAATGTCCACCTTCGATCCAATGGGTTTTGCTACACCAGTTCTAATACAAGGAAAGAAACTAATCCAAGACATCTGGCGAAAGAAAATAGACTGGGATGAACCAATCAACGAACATCAAAAGGAAGTCTGGATGAAATACCTGGAAGAAGTGTCAACATTAACGAGGCTGAAGATCCCGAGGTGCGTCTCACCCAAAGGCAGAAAAGGACAGCTACACACATTCTCCGATGCGAGTGAAGAAGCCTATGCAGCAGTAGTCTACTGGAGAATAGTCGAGCCCGGAGGAAAGGTCCATGTCTCCATGATCGCCGGCAAAGCAAGGGTAACGCCAACAAAACCTGTGTCAATTCCGAGGCTGGAGCTACAAGCGGCTTTACTCGGAAGCAGACTAGCCGCCACAATCGAAGAGGAATCAGAGCTCGACATAACGATAAAGGTTTACTGGACCGGCTCCAGCACAGTGCTGCAATGGATAAAGTCAGAACCAAGGAAGTTCAAAACATTTGTGGCCAACTGACTCGCCGAGATCGAAGAAAGGTCCAAGCCAGAAGACTGGAGATGGGTGCCAACCAAGGAGAATCCAGCGGACGACGCCACGAGGGGAACCCCAACCGAATTCGACCACAACGCCAGATGGTTCAAAGACCCGTCATTTCTCCGTCGACCAGAAGAAGAATGGCCATTTCACGACTTCAAGCCAGAAATTGTTATGCCAGAAGAAAAAAGCAAGCAAAAGGTATTGGCAACGATGGCAGCAGAAGACACCCTATTAAACCTAGAAAGGTTCTCGAGCTGGGAGCGACTGCTGCGCACTACAGCCAGAGTGATCGCCTTTACACACCTACTAAAGAAGAGCTGTAAAGCGACCACCACCGCCGCACGCCAGAAGGATGAGTCTTGGAAACCACAAAAAATCCAGAAGAAAGAAGCACAAACCTCAATCCCGTCGACCAGCGGAAGTAAAAATAAGCGCCTATACTCACCCATAGAAGCAGAACACCTAAAAAAGGCCGAAGAGATATTAATAAAAATAAGCCAGAGCGATAGTTTTGCATCAGACATAAGAAAACTGAAGTCAGAAAAGCCATTAGAAAATTCGAGTCGACTTAAGAAAATCGACGTTTACATTGGAGACGACGGAATAATTAAATTAAGGAGCAGAAAAATGAAATTTCACGACCGAAACGGAAGAATAATGAATCCTATCATTTTAGACGGAAAACAAAAAATAACTCGTCTAATAATACAACACTATCACAGGAAATTCCTTCACGGAAACACCGCTACAGTAATGAACGAAATTCGTCAAAGGTTCTGGATCTTGGGTTTAAGAGCAACTCTAAAAGCGGTCGCACACAGCTGTCAATGGTGCAAGACAAAGAAGAGTTCACCAGAGATACCACCAACGGGAGATCTGCCGAGTGAAAGATTGCAGCATCATCAATTTCCGTTCTCCTGCACAGCCGTAGACTACTTCGGGCCGATGCAAGTCACCATCGGAAGAAGAAACGAGAAGCGCTGGGGAGCCTTATTTACCTGCCTCACGACTAGAGCAGTACATTTAGAACTGGTACCTTCTCTCAGCGCCAGCTCAATGATCATGGCACTCCGACGAATGGCAGCCAGAAGAGGAACTCCGAAAACCGTATATAGCGACAACGGAACTAATTTCGTCGGAGCAAAAAGGGAATTAGAGGAGGCCGCACAGGAAAAGGGCATCCAGTGGAAGTTCATCCCCCCGGGAGCTCCGATCATGGGAGGCGCCTGGGAGCGGCTCGTACGAACAGTCAAGACGGCGCTAGCAGTAGTCCTCAACGAGAAGAGCCCGCCCGAGGAAGTACTCCATACGCTAATGACAGAGGTTGAACACATCGTCAACTCGAGACCTCTCACCCCGATCAGCATGGACCCAGGAGACGAGGAGAGCCTAACACCGAACCACTTTCTGCTGGGAAGATCATGCGGAGCTATGGCGCCGGGAGAGTTCAGCGACACGGAGCTCATCGGAAAGGCAAGCTGGAGAACCACCCAGAGACTCGCAGACCACTTCTGGAAAAGGTGGATTAAAGAATACTTACCTCTTCTGATGCCAAGGAAACTCGAGGGGAAAGAAACTAGAGACCCAAGGGAAGGAGACATCGTGCTAATAGTGGACGCCACATTACCGCGAAACTCATGGCCTCGCGGTGAAATCGTCAAAACCTATCCCGGACCAGACGGAAGAACCAGGGTGCTGGACGTGCGGACATCAGGCGGAATACTTCGCCGTCCAACTCGACGTGTCATCGTGCTGGTGCCAGCGGAGTCGTCGCCTCCGGAGGATGCAGTGCTACGCACCGTGGGGGAGAATGTTAGCGACGACAAAGTGAATTCGAACATTTAATATTAATTATTTATTATCAGTGAATTAAAACTAAGTGTTAGCATTTAATCATAATTATTTTTATCAGTGATTTAAAATTAGGTGATGGTATTAATCTTAACTGTTTCCTATTCGTAAAATAAAGCTAAGTGTAAAGACTGATTAGTGCTGAAAAAACAGGAAAGTAAATTAAACACTTCTATTTTTATCTTAAAGTGACTTATATGAATCTATTTAATATTATTTAGGTCTGATTAGAACATTAGACGCAAGTATAAGCTTATTTTCTAGTAAGATTTCTTTTATCATAACTTTAAGAGCTATTTAACATATAAGTGATTAATATAATTCTTTTTCCTTTAAAGTACTTCAAAAGAAACATTAATATGTCAATTAATCGCTGTATAATGTTATTTCATTATGAGAAAGATTTAAATTTCATGAAAAAATATTGTATAGATTCTTAAGCATAATTCCTGAAAAAGTGTTGTACATTCCTACCTCTTGGCGGCGCCACTTGTATGTTCGGCAAAAATATAGTCCTACTCCGGAGCTAAACCGTGAGGCGACCGCGAAACTATTTTTATTTTTTATAAATGTAAAATAAAGGTTTATTGAATGATTTATGCTTATAATAATAGAAATAAGTTGTATCTATCATTAGGAATAAATATAAATATTGTAAGGAATGTTTTACCACGTTTATTAAGGAAATTGTGAATCTCTCTTAGAAAAGGTTACTCTGCGCTCTGATTGGTCAATAGATTCACTAATGCCGTGTGCGATTTTTTCTTAATTATGATTGGTTAGAGCCGCTTATAAAAAAGGGGCGTTTTTCGTGGTAAATTATTCCAAATCCGGCAATGTAATAATAAGGAATCAAGAAATAAAACAAGAAGAAATTCTCAAGAAGTGTTATTTATTGCTCATCTAACTGCTACTGTATGCTCTCCAGTTAACATCCCGCCAGCAAACCCGCTCTATTTATCAACGCTCCCTTATACGAGCATTCACAATAATTTTCATATTTTCAGTCTCTTATTTACGTGAATTCATCAATAAAAACACGTATTCTTCTAAAACTCGGATGAAAAGTGGCCTTTTCCTTTTAAATTTTCTATTTTAATAGTGTAACTAACTGCCCCCCGTAATCCTATACAGTTTTTTTGGTTAATTCTTAACGTTATGTATATAATTTTTATATTTTCACTCTCTTATTTACGTAAATTCATCAATAAAAACAGGTATTCATCTATAACTCGGCTGAAAAGTGGCCTTTTCCTTTTAAATTTTCTATTTTAATAGTGTAACTAACTGCCCCCCGTAGTCCTATACATTTTTCTTGGTTAATTCTTAACGTTATGTATATAATTTTTATATTTTCACTCTCTTATTTACGTAAATTCATCAATAAAAACAGGTATTCATCTATAACTCGGCTGAAAAGTGGCCTTTTCCTTTTAAATTTTCAATTTTAATAGTGTAACTAACTGCCATCCGTAATCCTTTACAGTTTTCTTGGTTAATTCTTAACTTTATATATATAATATTCATATTTTCAGTCTCTTATTTACGTGAATTCATCAATAAAACACGTATTCATCTATAGCACGGCTGAAAATTGGCCTTTTCCTTTAAAATTTTCTATTTAAATGGTGTAACTAATAGCCCCCTGTAATTCTATATGGTTTTCTTGGCTAATTCCTAACGTAATTATATATATAATTTTCATATTTTCAGTCTCTTATTTACGTGAATTCATCAATAAAAACACGTATTCATCTATAACTCGGCTGAAAAGTGGCCTTTTCCTTTTAAATTTTCTATTTTAATAGTGTAACTTACTGCTCTTTTTAATCTTATACAGTTTTCTTGGTTAAATCTTAACGTTATGTATATAATTTTCATATTATCAGTCTCTAATTTACGTGAATTCATCAATAAAAACAGGTATTCATCTATAACTCGGCTGAAAAGTGGCCTTTTCCTTTTAAATTTTCTATTTAAAAAGTGTAACTAACTGCCCCCCGTAATCCTTTACAGTTTTCTTGGTTAATTCTTAACGTTATATGTATAATTTTCATATTTTCAGTCTCTTATTTACGTGAATTTATCAATAAAAACTGGTATTCTTCTATAACTCGGCTGAAAAGTGGCCTTTTCCTTTTAAATTTTCTATTTTAATAGTGTAACTAACTGCCCCCGTAATCCTATACAGTTTTCTTAGTTAATTCTTAACGTTATGTATATAATTTTTAAAATTCAAAATATCTGTTTATAGTGCGAAACATTGCGACTAGTACATACGTGTGTGAACCTTATATGACGGTGATTGTGTCTGTGTAATTACTACAATAAAACATCAAGAAATAGTGGAGTAAGAAGCATTTTAATATTTATAAAATCTTATATCTTCAATCTCCCGGACCTACCCCAACTCGCAATTCGCTCGCTGTGACGTAGTACGGCAATATTTACTTGCTAATCTTTTAGCGCCTGGATAAAATAATTAGCACATACTAGTTAACAAACTTTTTCTAGAAAATTTTAAAAGTTGTTTTTAGAGTGTTCTATTGCGCCTAAAATGGATAAACAATTCTGTGGAGCTTGCAGAGCATTAATATCTGATAAAAGATACATGACCTGCCTTGGTTGTAAACAGAAGTATGACCTTCAATGCGCTAATATCTCACCACAGCGGTATAGAGCGTTAAATGATGAGAATAAGCGTAATTGGAGATGCCTGGAATGTAAAAGTAAAATACCTAAGAAGGATAACACAAACACACCTATACGCCCATCGCACCAGACAGAGTCGGCAGTTCTCGATAACGTAGATAACTTGAATGTAACGTTGCGTAAAAAATCAGATTTAACATTTGACTACATAACGGAAAAAAAGTTGAAGGATGTCTTGGAGGCCGAAAGACAAGAATTAAGAATTGTTATTCAATCAAGCCTGAAGGAATTATCAGATCAGTTAACCACAATAAAAAACCAGTGTTCTGGATATCAGGAGTCTTCAATGTTTATTAGTGGGCAATATGAGGATTTTCGCAAAGAGCTCGTAGAACTAAAAAAGCTGCTTGCAACGACCACTTCTGAATTGAAATGTATAAGAGAAGAAAATAAAAGTCTAAAAAATAGTGTTACTGCACAAGCTGCAAGGATTAAAGCATTGGAAGACGAAAACTTGAGACAACAACAATGGACACGAATGCAGAATATAGAGATAACAGGGATTCCTGAGAATAAGGCCGAAGATACTAAACAAATAGTATTGAAACTCTCGCAGCATATTGGGGCTCCTATTCAGCAGACTGATATCGATTTCGCACATCGGGTCCAACCTCGGCGCGCTGTGAGTGCTGCCCGCGCACGCCCCATTGTTGTGCATCTAAGACAACGTGCCGTCAAAGACAAACTTATAGCAGCGGGTCGCAAGTATCGTACTCTGAATGCTAAGGATTTGGGAATGGGTGATGAGACTAACAGAATTTATATCAATGAGCACCTTACAAAAGAAAATAAAATTCTTTTAAATACATGCAAACAAAAAGCCAAGGAGATAAATTATAAATTTGTTTGGACAAAAAACTGCCGTATCTTCGTTCGAAAGGACGAGGCCTCACCCCCTATTCCAATTTCCTCATCAACCGATATATCCAAAATAATGTAAAACACTGTTTGATATTTAATAATTACTCACCTTTCAATGTATGCAATTATCCTCCCTTACACTTACATAAAATATTTTTACACTTCTCTACACTCAACTCTATTTACACACTTATTGATTACGCAATGCAAGAGTACCTCACAAGTATATCCTTTCCATGTGAACTACACTCCTATTTTAAACCGAAGCAAATTCTCGTTTACAACGAACATTTAAATGCTATTAAAAACTACGGCTTAACTTATAGTTATACATTGACCATTAAGGTTTGCGAATATTTATCTATATTAATTAATAACTTTGGCTTAAAAATAATAGTTTATTTTTCCTTTAAATATTTAACATTTTATAGAGTGTACGTTTATCGAATCCCTGTCAGAAATGGATGAAAATAGTAAAAATAGTAACAACCTTACATTGCTTTATCAAAACGTTAGAGGGCTACGAACAAAGACTAATACGTTTTATAATAATCTGTTACTGTCTGAGATCGATGTAGTTATGATTTCTGAAACATGGTTATGTGATGGTATTTTGGACGCAGAACTAAGTGACGATAATTATAAAAATTTTCGCAGAGATCGAGGATCATTAGGAGGTGGTGTAATGTTACTTTGTAAATCAAAGCTTCACGCGCGCATGAGACCAGAATGGAATAATACCGATCTAGAATGCATTTGGATTACCATTCCAGGAAGTAACATAGGCTCTTCATATGACATACACATTTCGGTAGTTTATATACCACCTAATCATCAAATATCTTCGCGCATATAGGATCTCATTAACACACTGTTAGCTGTTCGTGATAAATACCCAAATGACTATATAATTGTTACAGGAGATTTTAATTTACCATGTATTGACTGGACTTCTGGAGACCCAGTTGTACGTAGGAAAGGATCAGTCGAAGTTCAAACTGCAGCATCTGATCTTATATCTTCTTGTTCTTTCATAGGTCTTTCTCAATAAAATACAATCTTAAACAGTAGCAAGAACACTCTAGACTTAATCTTTTCATCTTTCCCGATAAAAGTTCAAAAATCTGAATTTGTGCTTGATATAGAAGATGTATATCATCCAGCTCTGTACATATCTGCGACGGACATCTTAGTACCTTCATGTAGACCTTCTTTTAGGACTAAATATCAATTTAAGCGAGCAGACTACCGTAGTATGAATGATTTACTTTTGAAACAAGACTGGGCTTTTATCACAAGGGAAACAAGTTTAGATCGTGTTACTGATAAATTTTACAGTATAATAAATGAATTAATTGAAAAATTCGTTCCTAAAATCCGATGTAGTGGTAATTATTCTTATCCAATATGGTACAGCAGAGCACTAATTAACCTTATAAAAGAAAAGAGTAAATTGCACTCTAGTTGGAAGAAGCATAAAAATCCGATTGATTACGCAGACTTTTCGGAGCTGAGAAAACGACAAAAGATACTACAGCAACAATGTTATAAACTGTACCTAGCACGCACTCAGGAGAATATTAAACATAATCCCAAAGCTTTCTGGAGTTATGTAAAGTCTATGCGTAAAAACCATTCCGATTATCCTCAAGAAATGACATACGGAGACACTAAAGTGAATAACCCAATAGCAATCTGCTCGTCATTTAATGATTTTTTTAAAAGCAATTTTACTAAATCTAGTGACAATAATTTGACCATACGGTCTGATAATTTAAATTTAAATGTAATCCAAGATATTGATATAAATCCAGAGAAAGTTAAGAATTTAATTTGTAAGCTTGACATTACGAAAGGTGCCGGTAGCGATAAATTGCCTCCTGTATTATTTGTAAAATGTGCAAAATCCTTATCTTTTCCTATAGCACTATTATTCAATAGGTGTCTTCGCCATGGCTACTTTCCAAGTATTTGGAAGGAAGCCCATGTTGTACCTATACACAAGAAAGGGCTGAAGACAATAATTGAGAATTACCGGCCAATATCAATACTCAATGTATTAAGTAAGTTGCTAGAAAGAATCGTTCATATGCACATATACCCCATCATATTACCTTCAATACCCCCAGAACAACATGGCTTTGTGAAAGGGCGCTCTACAGCAACTAACTTGGGTGCATTTATTGATTACACTACCTCAAATATGGATGGAGGGTCGCAAGTAGATGTCATTTACACTGACTTTGAGAAAGCCTTTGATCGCGTAGATCACATCATATTACTACGTAAGCTTTTTGAGCTGGGCATACGAGGTAACCTTTTCAGGTGGATGGAATCATATCTGTGGAAACGATCTCAGGCAGTAGTCTTAGGAGGGTTCCGTTCTGACTTCGTGGAAATAACATCCGGAGTTCCACAAGGTTCTATTTTGGGTCCTCTACTGTACGTGTGCTATCTATATGATGTGGGCAAGTGTTTTCATAATGCTAAGTTTCTGATGTACGCTGATGACACTAAAGTATATATGAAAATCACTGATTATGTAGACAGCATGAAACTTCAAGATGACCTTGTACGACTTGGTAACTATTATGTAGTAAATCGTATAGGAGTTAATGTCAGCAAGTGTCTTTACGTTTCTTTCACAAGGAAAAGAGAACCTACAAATTTCAACTACCAAATAAATCACCTTAATATAACTAAGAAAGAATTAGTGAAGGATCTGGGGATATTACTGGATTGCAAGTTAAGCTTCTCAGAACATATTGATACAATAACGCACTCGGCCTACAAAAGCCTTGGCTTCATCCTACGCGTAAGCAGACCATTTACTGATATTAACTGTATTAAATTACTTTACTTTTCATATGTTAGAAGCGTCCTTGAATATTGCAGTACTGTATGGAACCCGCATTACACTGTTCATATAAATAACTTAGAACAAATTCAGCACAAATTCCTGAGACATTTAAGGTATAGAAATTTTATTTACACTAATAATTATGAAGAGTCTTGTAGATATTTCAATATAATAAGCCTTGAGGATAGACGTACTCTAATGGACATGGCATTTTTGCATGGTTTATGTAATGGAAGTATTGACTGTGTAACTTTAGCTGATAGAGTTCTCTGCTTTTGTACTCCGAAACGTAGAACGAGACATACACCTTTGTTTGCGGTTGTTAAGACAAAGACAAACTATGCACAAAACTCTCTGGTGAATCGTTTACAAAAAGTTTATAATAAAAGATTCCACTCAGTTGATATTTTCCATTCCAGTAAGGATAAGTTTAAGAAGGATGTCTTGAAACTTCTGATGTAGTGAGTTTAGGTAACTCATTAGCTCATACACACACACACACGCACGCACGCATGCACGCACGCACGCACACACACACACACATGTCCGCGTACGAGGGAGGCGCATACGAGCATTATGTATGTTGAAAATCTTTTAATTTTTTTTTTTTGTAATGTTTTCTAGATGTTTAAAAATATGTATTTTTAGTCCTAACTACTTTGTCTTCAACATGTCCGTTATAAATTGAAAATACTATTTAAATAAAGTAAATCCGTTTTTGGCTATAATTTAAGATCATAAGATGTACGTACGATATAACAAAGAGCTGTGGATTTTGTTTAAAATAAAAATAAAAATAAAAAAAAAATAAAAATAAAATAATTTTCATATTTTCAGTCTCTTATTTACGTGAAATCATCAATAAAAACACGTATTCATCTACAACTCGGCTGAAAAGTGGCCTTTTCCTTTTAAATTTTCTATTTTAATAGTGTAACTAATAGCCCCCTGTAATTCTATATGGTTTTCTTGGTTAATTCTTAACGTTATGTATATAATTTTCATATTTTCAGTCTCTAATTTACGTGAATTCATCAATAAAAACAGGTATTCATCTATAACTCGGCTGAAAAGTGGCCTTTTCCTTTTAAATTTTCTATTTTAATAGTGTAACTAACTGCTCTTCTTAATCTTATACAGTTTTCTTGGTTAATTCTTAACGTTATGTATATAATTTTCATATTTTCAGTCTCTAATTTACGTGAATTCATCAATAAAAACAGGTATTCATCTATAACTCGGCTGAAAAGTGGCCTTTTCCTTTTAAATTTTCTATTTAAAAAGTGTAACTAACTGCCCCCCGTAATCCTTTATAGTTTTCTTGGTTAATTCTTAACGTTATATGTATAATTTTCATATTTTCAGTCTCTTATTTACGTGAATTTATCAATAAAAACTGGTATTCTTCTATAACTCGGCTGAAAAGTGGCCTTTTCCTTTTAAATTTTCTATTTTAATAGTGTAACTAACTGGCCTCCGTAATTCTATACAGTTTTCTTGGTTAATTCTTAACGTTATGTATATAATTTTTATATTTTCACTCTCTTATTTACGTAAATTCATCAATAAAAACAGGTATTCATCTATAACTCGGCTGAAAAGTGGCCTTTTCCTTTTAAATTTTCTATTTAAATAGTGTAACTAACTGCCATCCGTAATCCTTTACAGTTTTCGTGGTTAATTCTTAACGTTATATATATAATATTCATATTTTCAGTCTCTTATTTACGTGAATTCATCAATAAAAACACGTATTCATCTATAGCACGGCTGAAAATTGGCCTTTTCCTTTAAAATTTTCTATTTAAATGGTGAAACTAATAGCCCCCTGTAATTCTATATGGTTTTCTTGGTTAATTCCTAACGTAATTATATATATAATTTTCATATTTTCAGTCTCTAATTTACGTGAATTCATCAATAAAAACAGGTATTCATCTATAACTCGGCTGAAAAGTGGCCTTTTCCTTTTAAATTTTCTATTTTAATAGTGTAACTAACTGCTCTTCTTAATCTTATACAGTTTTCTTGGTTAATTCTTAACGTTATGTATATAATTTTCATATTTTCAGTCTCTAATTTACGTGAATTCATCAATAAAAACAGGTATTCATCTATAACTCGGCTGAAAAGTGGCCTTTTCCTTTTAAATTTTCTATTTAAAAAGTGTAACTAACTGCCCCCCGTAATCCTTTACAGTTTTCTTGGTTAATTCTTAACGTTATATGTATAATTTTCATATTTTCAGTCTCTTATTTACGTGAATTTATCAATAAAAACTGGTATTCTTCTATAACTCGGCTGAAAAGTGGCCTTTTCCTTTTAAATTTTCTATTTTAATAGTGTAACTAACTGCCCCCGTAATCCTATACAGTTTTCTTGGTTAATTCTTAACGTTATGTGTATAATTTTCATATTTTCAGTCTCTTATTTACGTCAATTTATCAATAAAAACAGGTATTCTTCTATAACTCGGCTGAAAAGTGGCCTTTTCCTTTTAAATTTTCTATTTTAATAGTGTAACTAACTGGCCTCCGTAATTCTATACAGTTTTCTTGGTTAATTCTTAACGTTATGTATATAATTTTTATATTTTCACTCTCTTATTTACGTAAATTCATCAATAAAAACAGGTATTCATCTATAACTCGGCTGAAAAGTGGCCTTTTCCTTTTAAATTTTCTATTTTAATAGTGTAACTAACTGCCCCTCGTAATCCTATACAGTTTTCTTGGTTAATTCTTTACGTTATGTATATAATTTTCATATTTTCAGTCTCTTATTTACGTGAATTCATCAATAAAAACAGGTATTCATCTATAACTCGGCTGAAAAGTGGCCTTTTCCTTTTAAATTTTCTATTTAAATAGTGTAACTATATGCCCCCGTAATCCTTTACAGTTTTCTTGGTTAATTCTTAACGTTGTATGTATAATTTTCATATTTTCAGTCTCTTATTTACGTGAATTCATCAATAAAAACACGTATTCATCTACACCACGGCTGAAAATTGGCCTTTTCCTTTAAAATTTTCTATTTAAATGGTATAACTAATTGTCCCCTGTAATCCTATGTAGTTTTCTTGGTTAATTCCAAACGTAATTATATATATTATTTTCATATTTTCAGTCTCTTATTTACGTGAATTCATCAATAAAAACAGGTATTCCTCTATAACTCGGCTGAAAAGTGGCCTTTTCCTTTTAAATTTTCTATTTAAATAGTGTACTTAACTGCTCCCCGTAATCCTTTACAGTTTTATTGGTTATTTCTTAACGTTATATGTATAATTTTCATATTTTCAGTCTCTTATTTACGTGAATTTATCAATAAAAACTGGTATTCTTCTATAACTCGGCTGAAAAGTGGCCTTATCCTTCTAAATATTCTATTTTAATAGTGTAACTAACTGCCCCCGTAATCCTATACAGTTTTCTTGGTTAATTCTTAACGTTATGTATATAATTTTTATATTTTAATTCTCTTATTTACGTGAATTCATCAATAAAAACAGGTATTCATCTATAACTCGGCTGAAAAGTGGCCTTTTCCATTTGAATTTTCTATTTAAATAGTGTAAATAATTGCCCCTTGTAATCCTATATAGTTTTCTTGGTTAATTCCTAACGTAATTATATACATAATTTTCATATTTTCAGTCTCTTATTTACGTGAATTTATCAAGAAAAACACGTAGTCTTCGATAACTGGGCTGAAAAGTGGCCTTTTCATTCTAAATTTTCTATTTTAATAGTGCAACCAATTGTAACTTGTAACCCTATATAGTTTTCTTGGTTAATTCCTAACGGTATATATATAATTTTCATATTTTCAGTCTCTTATTTACGTGAATTCATCAATAAAAACAAGTATTCATCTATAGCACGGCTGAAAATTGGCCTTTTTCTTTTAAATTTTCTATTTCAATAGTGTAACTAATATATTTACGTAATCCTATATAGTTTTCTTGGTTAATTCCTAACGTTATATATATAATTTTCATATTTTCAGTCTCTTATTTACGTGAATTCATCAATAAAAACACGTATTCATCTATAGCGAGGCTGAAAATTGGCCTTTTCCTTTTAAATTTTCTATATAAATAGTGTAACTAATTGCCCCCTGTAATCCTATATAGTTTTCTTGGTTAATTCCTAATGTAATTTTATATATAATTTTCATATTTTCAGTCTCTTATTTACGTGAATTCATCAATAAAAACACGTATTCTTCTATAACTCGGATGAAAAGTGGCCTTTTCCTTTTAAATTTTCTATTTTAATAGTGTAACTAACTGCTTCTCGTAATCCTATACAGTTTTCTTGGTTAATTTTTAACGTTATGTATATAATTTTTATATTTTCAGTCTCTTATTTACGTAAATTCATCAATAAAAACAGGTATTCATCTATAGCGAGTTTGAAAATTGGCCTTTTCCTTTAGAATTTTCTATTTAAATAGTGTAACTAATTGCCCCCTGTAATCCTATATAGTTTTCTTGGTTAATTCCTAACGTAATTTTATATATAATTTTCATATTTTCAGTCTCTTATTTACGTGAATTCATCAATAAAAACACGTATTCTTCTATAACTCGGATGAAAAGTGACCTTTTCCTTTTAAATTTTCTATGTTAATAGTGTAACTAACTGCCCCCCGTAATCCTATACAGTTTTCTTGGTTAATTCTTAACGTTATGTATATAATTTTTATATTTTCAGTCTCTTATTTACGTGAATTCATCAATAAAAACACGTATTCATCTATAGCACGGCTGAAAATTGGCCTTTTCCCTTAAAATTTTCTATTTAAATGGTGTAACTAATTGCCCCCTGTAATCCTATGTAGTTTTCTTGGTTAATTCCAAACGTAATTATATATATTATTTTCATATTTTCAGTCTCTTATTTGCGTGAATTCATCAATAAAAATACGTATTCATCTATAACTCGGCTGAAAAGTGGCCTTTTCCTTTTAAATTTTCAATTTTATTAGTGTAACTAACTGGCCTCCGTAATCTTATACAGTTTTCTTGGTTAATTCTTAACGTTATGTATATAATTTTCATATTTTCAGTCTCTAATTTACGTGAATTCATCAATAAAAATAGGTATTCATCTATAACTCGGCTTAAAAGTGGCCTTTTCCTTTTAAATTTTCTATTTAAATAGTGTAACTAACTGCTCCCCGTAATCCTTTACAGTTTTCTTGGTTAATTCTTAACGTTATATGTATAATTTTCATATTTTCAGTCTCTTATTTACGTGAATTTATCAATAAAAACTGGTATTCTTCTATAATTCGGCTGAAAAGTGGCCTTTTCCTTTTAAATTTTCTATTTTATAAGTGTAACTAACTGCTCTCCGTAATCCTATACAGTTTTCTTGGTTAATTCTTAACGTTATGTATATAATTTTCATATTTTCAGTCTCTAATTTACGTGAATTCATCAATAAAAACAGGTATTCATCTATAACTCGGCTGAAAAGTGGCCTTTTCCTTTTAAATTTTCTATTTAAAAAGTGTAACTAACTGCCCCCCGTAATCCTTTACAGTTTTCTTGGTTAATTTTTAACGTTATGTGTATAATTTTCATATTTTCAGTCTCTTATTTACGTCAATTTATCAATAAAAACAGGTATTCTTCTATAACTCGGCTGAAAAGTGGCCTTTTCCTTTTAAATTTTCTATTTTAATAGTGTAACTAACTGCCCTCCCGTAATACTATACAGTTTTCTTGGTTAATTCTTAAGGTTATGTATATAATTTTCATATTTTCAGTCTCTAATTTACGTGAATTCATCAATAAAAACAGGTATTCATCTATAACTCGGCTGAAAAGTGGCCTTTTCCTTTTAAATTTTCTATTTTAATAGTGTAACTAACTGCTCTTCTTAATCGTATACAGTTTTCTTGGTTAATTCTTAACGTTATGTATATAATTTTCATATTTTCAGTCTCTAATTTACGTGAATTCATCAATAAAAACAGGTATTCATCTATAACTCGGCTGAAAAGTGGCCTTTTCCTTTTAAATTTTCTATTTAAAAAGTGTAACTAACTGCCCCCCGTAATCCTTTACAGTTTTCTTGGTTAATTCTTAACGTTATATGTATAATTTTCATATTTTCAGTCTCTTATTTACGTGAATTTATCAATAAAAACTGGTATTCTTCTATAACTCGGCTGAAAAGTGGCCTTTTCCTTTTAAATTTTCTATTTTAATAGTGTAACTAACTGGCCTCCGTAATTCTATACAGTTTTCTTGGTTAATTCTTAACGTTATGTATATAATTTTTATATTTTCACTCTCTTATTTACGTAAATTCATCAATAAAAACAGGTATTCATCTATAACTCGGCTGAAAAGTGGCCTTTTCCTTTTAAATTTTATATTTAAATAGTGTAACTGACTGCCATTCGTAATCCTTTACAGTTTTCTTGGTTAATTCTTAACGTTATATATATAATATTCATATTTTCAGTCTCTTATTTACGTGAATTCATCAATAAAAACACGTATTCATCTATAGCACGGCCTTTTCCTTTTAAATTTTCTATTTTAATAGTGCAACTAACTGCCCCCGTAATCCTATACAGTTTTCTTGGTTAATTCTTAACGTTATGTATATAATTTTTATATTTTCAGTCTCTTATTTACGTGAATTCATCAATAAAAACACGTATTCATCTATAACTCGGCTGAAAAGTGGTCTTTTCCTTTTAAATTTTCTATTTTAATAGTGTAACTAACTGGCCTCCGTAATTCTATACATATTTCTTGGTTAATTCTTAACGTTATGTATATAATTTTCATATTTTCAGTCTCTAATTTACGTGAATTCATCAATAAAAACAGGTATTCATCTATAACTCGGCTGAAAAGTAGCCTTTTCCTTTTAAATTTTCTATTTAAAAAGTGTAACTAACTGCCCCCCGTATTCCTTTACAGTTTTCTTGGTTAATTCTTAACGTTATATGTATAATTTTCATACTTTCAGTCTCTTATTTACGTGAATTCATCAATAAAAACACGTATTCATCTATAACTCGGCTGAAAAAGTGGCCTTTACCTTTTTAATTTTCTATTTAAATAGTGTACTAACTGCACCCCGTAATCCTATACAGTTTTCTTGGTTAATTCCTAGCGTCATATATATCATTTTCATATTTTCAGTCTCTTATTTACGTGAATTCATCAATAAAAACACGTTTTCATCTATAGCACTGCTGAAAATTGGCCTTTTCCTTTTAAATTTTCTATTTAAATAGTGTAACTAATTGGCCCCCGTAATCCTATATAGTTTTCTTGGTTAATTCCTAACGTTATGTATATAATTTTCATATTTTCAGTCTCTAATTTACGTGAATTCATCAATAAAAACAGGTATTCATCTATAACTCGGCTGAAAAGTGGCCTTTTCCTTTTAAATTTTCTATTTTAATAGTGTTACTAACTGCTCTTCTTAATCTTATACAGTTTTCTTGGTTAATTCTTAACGTTATGTATATAATTTTCATATTTTCAGTCTCTAATTTACGTGAATTCATCAATAAAAACAGGTATTCATCTATAACTCGGCTGAAAAGTGGCCTTTTCCTTTTAAATTTTCTATTTAAAAAGTGTAACTAACTGCCCCCCGTAATCCTTTACAGTTTTCTTGGTTAATTCTTAACGTTATATGTATAATTTTCATATTTTCAGTCTCTTATTTACGTGAATTTATCAATAAAAACAGGTATTCGTCTATAACTCGGCTGAAAAGTGGCCTTTTCCTTTTAAATTTTCTATTTTAATAGTGCAACTAACTGCCCCCGTAATCCTATACAGTTTTCTTGGTTAATTCTTAACGTTATGTATATAATTTTTATATTTTCAGTCTCTTATTTACGTGAATTCATCAATAAAAACACGTATTCATCTATAACTCGGCTGAAAAGTGGTCTTTTCCTTTTAAATTTTCTATTTTAATAGTGTAACTAACTGGCCTCCGTAATTCTATACATATTTCTTGGTTAATTCTTAACGTTATGTATATAATTTTCATATTTTCAGTCTCTAATTTACGTGAATTCATCAATAAAAACAGGTATTCATCTATAACTCGGCTGAAAAGTGGCCTTTTCCTTTTAAATTTTCTATTTAAAAAGTGTAACTAACTGCCCCCCGTAATCCTTTACAGTTTTCTTGGTTAATTCTTAACGTTATGTGTATAATTTTCATATTTTCAGTCTCTTATTTACGTCAATTTATCAATAAAAACAGGTATTCTTCTATAACTCGGCTGAAAAGTGGCCTTTTCCTTTTAAATTTTCTATTTTAATAGTGTAACTAACTGCCCCCCCGCCCGTAATACTATACAGTTTTCTTGGTTAATTCTTAAGGTTATGTATATAATTTTCATAGTTTCAGTCTCTAATTTACGTGAATTCATCAATAAAAACAGGTATTCATCTATAACTCGGCTGAAAAGTGGCCTTTTCCTTTTAAATTTTCTATTTTAATAGTGTAACTAACTGCTCTTCTTAATCGTATACAGTTTTCTTGGTTAATTCTTAACGTTATGTATATAATTTTCATATTTTCAGTCTCTAATTTACGTGAATTCATCAATAAAAACAGGTATTCATCTATAACTCGGCTGAAAAGTGGCCTTTTCCTTTTAAATTTTCTATTTAAAAAGTGTAACTAACTGCCCCCCGTAATCCTTTACAGTTTTCTTGGTTAATTCTTAACGTTATATGTATAATTTTCATATTTTCAGTCTCTTATTTACGTGAATTTATCAATAAAAACTGGTATTCTTCTATAACTCGGCTGAAAAGTGGCCTTTTCCTTTTAAATTTTCTATTTTAATAGTGTAACTAACTGCCCCCGTAATCCTATACAGTTTTCTTGGTTAATTCTTAACGTTATGTATATAATTTTCATATTTTCACTCTCTTATTTACGTGAATTCATCAATAAAAACACGTATTCATCTATAACTCGGCTGAAAAGTGGCCTTTTCCTTTTAAATTTTCTATTTTAATAGTGTAACTAACTGGCCTCCGTAATTCTATACAGTTTTCTTGGTTAATTCTTAACGTTATGTATATAATTTTCATATTTTCAGTCTCTAATTTACGTGAATTCATCAATAAAAACAGGTATTCATCTATAACTCGGCTGAAAAGTGGCCTTTTCCTTTTAAATTTTCTATTTAAAAAGTGTAACTAACTGCCCCCCGTAATCCTTTACAGTTTTCTTGGTTAATTCTTAACGTTATGTGTATAATTTTCATATTTTCAGTCTCTTATTTACGTCAATTTATCAATAAGAACAGGTATTCTTCTATAACTCGGCTGAAAAGTGGCCTTTTCCTTTTAAATTTTCTATTTTAATAGTGTAACTAACTGCCCCCCCGTAATACTATACAGTTTTCTTGGTTAATTCTTAAGGTTATGTATATAATTTTCATATTTTCAGTCTCTAATTTACGTGAATTCATCAATAAAAACAGGTATTCATCTATAACTCGGCTGAAAAGTGGCCTTTTCCTTTTAAATTTTCTATTTTAATAGTGTAACTAACTGCTCTTCTTAATCGTATACAGTTTTCTTGGTTAATTCTTAACGTTATGTATATAATTTTCATATTTTCAGTCTCTAATTTACGTGAATTTATCAATAAAAACAGGTATTCATCTATAACTCGGCTGAAAAGTGGCCTTTTCCTTTTAAATTTTCTATTTAAAAAGTGTAACTAACTGCCCCCCGTAATCCTTTACAGTTTTCTTGGTTAATTCTTAACGTTATATGTATAATTTTCATATTTTCAGTCTCTTATTTACGTGAATTTATCAATAAAAACTGGTATTCTTCTATAACTCGGCTGAAAAGTGGCCTTTTCCTTTTAAATTTTCTATTTTAATAGTGTAACTAACTGGCCTCCGTAATTCTATACAGTTTTCTTGGTTAATTCTTAACGTTATGTATATAATTTTTATATTTTCACTCTCTTATTTACGTGAATTCATCAATAAAAACAGGTATTCATCTATAACTCGGCTGAAAAGTGGCCTTTTCCTTTTAAATTTTCTATTTTAATAGTGTAACTAACTGGCCTCCGTAATTATATACAGTTTTCTTGGTTAATTCTTAACGTTATGTATATAATTTTTATATTTTCACTCTCTTATTTACGTAAATTCATCAATAAAAACAGGTATTCATCTATAACTCGGCAGAAAAGTGGCCTTTTCCTTTTAAATTTTCTATTTAAATAGTGTAACTAAATGCTATCCGTAATTTTTTAACAGTTTTCTTGGTTAATTCTTAACGTTATATATATAATATTCATATTTTCAGTCTCTTATTTACGTGAATTCATCAATAAAAACACGTATTCATCTATAGCACGGCTGAAAATTGGCCTTTTCCTTTAAAATTTTCTATTTTAATAGTGTAACTAACTGCTCTTTTTAATCTTATACAGTTTTCTTGGTTAATTCTTAACGTTATGTATATAATTTTCATATTTTCAGTCTCTAATTTACGTGAATTCATCAATAAAAACAGGTATTCATCTATAACTCGGCTGAAAAGTAGCCTTTTCCTTTTAAATTTTCTATTTAAAAAGTGTAACTAACTGCCCCCCGTATTCCTTTACAGTTTTCTTGGTTAATTCTTAACGTTATATGTATAATTTTCATACTTTCAGTCTCTTATTTACGTGAATTCATCAATAAAAACACGTATTCATCTATAACTGGGCTGAAAAAGTGGCCTTTACCTTTTTAATTTTCTATTTAAATAGTGTACTAACTGCACCCCGTAATCCTATACAGTTTTCTTGGTTAATTCCTAACGTCATATATATCATTTTCATATTTTCAGTCTCTTATTTACGTGAATTCATCAATAAAAACACGTATTCATCTATAGCACTGCTGAAAATTGGCCTTTTCCTTTTAAATTTTCTATTTAAATAGTGTAACTAATTGGCCCCCGTAATCCTATATAGTTTTCTTGGTTAATTCCTAACGTTATGTATATAATTTTCATATTTTCAGTCTCTAATTTACGTGAATTCATCAATAAAAACAGGTATTCATCTATAACTCGGCTGAAAAGTGGCCTTTTCCTTTTAAATTTTCTATTTTAATAGTGTAACTAACTGCTCTTCTTAATCTTATACAGTTTTCTTGGTTAATTCTTAACGTTATGTATATAATTTTCATATTTTCAGTCTCTAATTTACGTGAATTCATCAATAAAAACGGGTATTCATCTATAACTCGGCTGAAAAGTGGCCTTTTCCTTTTAAATTTTCTATTTTAATAGTGTAACTAACTGCTCTTCTTAATCGTATACAGTTTTTTTGGTTAATTCTTAACGTTATGTATATAATTTTCATATTTTCAGTCTCTAATTTACGTGAATTCATCAATAAAAACAGGTATTCATCTATAACTCGGCTGAAAAGTGGCCTTTTCCTTTTAAATTTTCTATTTAAATGGTGTAACTAATTGCCCCCTGTAATCCTATGTAGTTTTCTTGGTTAATTCCAAACGTAATTATATATATTATTTTCATATTTTCAGTCTCTTATTTGCGTGAATTCATCAATAAAAATACGTATTCATCTATAACTCGGCTGAAAAGTGGCCTTTTCCTTTTAAATTTTCAATTTTATTAGTGTAACTAACTGGCCTCCGTAATCTTATACAGTTTTCTTGGTTAATTCTTAACGTTATGTATATAATTTTCATATTTTCAGTCTCTAATTTACGTGAATTCATCAATAAAAATAGGTATTCATCTATAACTCGGCTTAAAAGTGGCCTTTTCCTTTTAAATTTTCTATTTAAATAGTGTAACTAACTGCTCCCCGTAATCCTTTACAGTTTTCTTGGTTAATTCTTAACGTTATATGTATAATTTTCATATTTTCAGTCTCTTATTTACGTGAATTTATCAATAAAAACTGGTATTCTTCTATAATTCGGCTGAAAAGTGGCCTTTTCCTTTTAAATTTTCTATTTTATAAGTGTAACTAACTGCTCTCCGTAATCCTATACAGTTTTCTTGGTTAATTCTTAACGTTATGTATATAATTTTCATATTTTCAGTCTCTAATTTACGTGAATTCATCAATAAAAACAGGTATTCATCTATAACTCGGCTGAAAAGTGGCCTTTTCCTTTTAAATTTTCTATTTAAAAAGTGTAACTAACTGCCCCCCGTAATCCTTTACAGTTTTCTTGGTTAATTTTTAACGTTATGTGTATAATTTTCATATTTTCAGTCTCTTATTTACGTCAATTTATCAATAAAAACAGGTATTCTTCTATAACTCGGCTGAAAAGTGGCCTTTTCCTTTTAAATTTTCTATTTTAATAGTGTAACTAACTGCCCTCCCGTAATACTATACAGTTTTCTTGGTTAATTCTTAAGGTTATGTATATAATTTTCATATTTTCAGTCTCTAATTTACGTGAATTCATCAATAAAAACAGGTATTCATCTATAACTCGGCTGAAAAGTGGCCTTTTCCTTTTAAATTTTCTATTTTAATAGTGTAACTAACTGCTCTTCTTAATCGTATACAGTTTTCTTGGTTAATTCTTAACGTTATGTATATAATTTTCATATTTTCAGTCTCTAATTTACGTGAATTCATCAATAAAAACAGGTATTCATCTATAACTCGGCTGAAAAGTGGCCTTTTCCTTTTAAATTTTCTATTTAAAAAGTGTAACTAACTGCCCCCCGTAATCCTTTACAGTTTTCTTGGTTAATTCTTAACGTTATATGTATAATTTTCATATTTTCAGTCTCTTATTTACGTGAATTTATCAATAAAAACTGGTATTCTTCTATAACTCGGCTGAAAAGTGGCCTTTTCCTTTTAAATTTTCTATTTTAATAGTGTAACTAACTGGCCTCCGTAATTCTATACAGTTTTCTTGGTTAATTCTTAACGTTATGTATATAATTTTTATATTTTCACTCTCTTATTTACGTAAATTCATCAATAAAAACAGGTATTCATCTATAACTCGGCTGAAAAGTGGCCTTTTCCTTTTAAATTTTATATTTAAATAGTGTAACTGACTGCCATTCGTAATCCTTTACAGTTTTCTTGGTTAATTCTTAACGTTATATATATAATATTCATATTTTCAGTCTCTTATTTACGTGAATTCATCAATAAAAACACGTATTCATCTATAGCACGGCCTTTTCCTTTTAAATTTTCTATTTTAATAGTGCAACTAACTGCCCCCGTAATCCTATACAGTTTTCTTGGTTAATTCTTAACGTTATGTATATAATTTTTATATTTTCAGTCTCTTATTTACGTGAATTCATCAATAAAAACACGTATTCATCTATAACTCGGCTGAAAAGTGGTCTTTTCCTTTTAAATTTTCTATTTTAATAGTGTAACTAACTGGCCTCCGTAATTCTATACATATTTCTTGGTTAATTCTTAACGTTATGTATATAATTTTCATATTTTCAGTCTCTAATTTACGTGAATTCATCAATAAAAACAGGTATTCATCTATAACTCGGCTGAAAAGTAGCCTTTTCCTTTTAAATTTTGTATTTAAAAAGTGTAACTAACTGCCCCCCGTATTCCTTTACAGTTTTCTTGGTTAATTCTTAACGTTATATGTATAATTTTCATACTTTCAGTCTCTTATTTACGTGAATTCATCAATAAAAACACGTATTCATCTATAACTCGGCTGAAAAAGTGGCCTTTACCTTTTTAATTTTCTATTTAAATAGTGTACTAACTGCACCCCGTAATCCTATACAGTTTTCTTGGTTAATTCCTAACGTCATATATATCATTTTCATATTTTCAGTCTCTTATTTACGTGAATTCATCAATAAAAACACGTTTTCATCTATAGCACTGCTGAAAATTGGCCTTTTCCTTTTAAATTTTCTATTTAAATAGTGTAACTAATTGGCCCCCGTAATCCTATATAGTTTTCTTGGTTAATTCCTAACGTTATGTATATAATTTTCATATTTTCAGTCTCTAATTTACGTGAATTCATCAATAAAAACAGGTATTCATCTATAACTCGGCTGAAAAGTGGCCTTTTCCTTTTAAATTTTCTATTTTAATAGTGTTACTAACTGCTCTTCTTAATCTTATACAGTTTTCTTGGTTAATTCTTAACGTTATGTATATAATTTTCATATTTTCAGTCTCTAATTTACGTGAATTCATCAATAAAAACAGGTATTCATCTATAACTCGGCTGAAAAGTGGCCTTTTCCTTTTAAATTTTCTATTTAAAAAGTGTAACTAACTGCCCCCCGTAATCCTTTACAGTTTTCTTGGTTAATTCTTAACGTTATATGTATAATTTTCATATTTTCAGTCTCTTATTTACGTGAATTTATCAATAAAAACAGGTATTCGTCTATAACTCGGCTGAAAAGTGGCCTTTTCCTTTTAAATTTTCTATTTTAATAGTGCAACTAACTGCCCCCGTAATCCTATACAGTTTTCTTGGTTAATTCTTAACGTTATGTATATAATTTTTATATTTTCAGTCTCTTATTTACGTGAATTCATCAATAAAAACACGTATTCATCTATAACTCGGCTGAAAAGTGGTCTTTTCCTTTTAAATTTTCTATTTTAATAGTGTAACTAACTGGCCTCCGTAATTCTATACATATTTCTTGGTTAATTCTTAACGTTATGTATATAATTTTCATATTTTCAGTCTCTAATTTACGTGAATTCATCAATAAAAACAGGTATTCATCTATAACTCGGCTGAAAAGTGGCCTTTTCCTTTTAAATTTTCTATTTAAAAAGTGTAACTAACTGCCCCCCGTAATCCTTTACAGTTTTCTTGGTTAATTCTTAACGTTATGTGTATAATTTTCATATTTTCAGTCTCTTATTTACGTCAATTTATCAATAAAAACAGGTATTCTTCTATAACTCGGCTGAAAAGTGGCCTTTTCCTTTTAAATTTTCTATTTTAATAGTGTAACTAACTGCCCCCCCGCCCGTAATACTATACAGTTTTCTTGGTTAATTCTTAAGGTTATGTATATAATTTTCATAGTTTCAGTCTCTAATTTACGTGAATTCATCAATAAAAACAGGTATTCATCTATAACTCGGCTGAAAAGTGGCCTTTTCCTTTTAAATTTTCTATTTTAATAGTGTAACTAACTGCTCTTCTTAATCGTATACAGTTTTCTTGGTTAATTCTTAACGTTATGTATATAATTTTCATATTTTCAGTCTCTAATTTACGTGAATTCATCAATAAAAACAGGTATTCATCTATAACTCGGCTGAAAAGTGGCCTTTTCCTTTTAAATTTTCTATTTAAAAAGTGTAACTAACTGCCCCCCGTAATCCTTTACAGTTTTCTTGGTTAATTCTTAACGTTATATGTATAATTTTCATATTTTCAGTCTCTTATTTACGTGAATTTATCAATAAAAACTGGTATTCTTCTATAACTCGGCTGAAAAGTGGCCTTTTCCTTTTAAATTTTCTATTTTAATAGTGTAACTAACTGCCCCCGTAATCCTATACAGTTTTCTTGGTTAATTCTTAACGTTATGTATATAATTTTCATATTTTCACTCTCTTATTTACGTGAATTCATCAATAAAAACACGTATTCATCTATAACTCGGCTGAAAAGTGGCCTTTTCCTTTTAAATTTTCTATTTTAATAGTGTAACTAACTGGCCTCCGTAATTCTATACAGTTTTCTTGGTTAATTCTTAACGTTATGTATATAATTTTCATATTTTCAGTCTCTAATTTACGTGAATTCATCAATAAAAACAGGTATTCATCTATAACTCGGCTGAAAAGTGGCCTTTTCCTTTTAAATTTTCTATTTAAAAAGTGTAACTAACTGCCCCCCGTAATCCTTTACAGTTTTCTTGGTTAATTCTTAACGTTATGTGTATAATTTTCATATTTTCAGTCTCTTATTTACGTCAATTTATCAATAAGAACAGGTATTCTTCTATAACTCGGCTGAAAAGTGGCCTTTTCCTTTTAAATTTTCTATTTTAATAGTGTAACTAACTGCCCCCCCGTAATACTATACAGTTTTCTTGGTTAATTCTTAAGGTTATGTATATAATTTTCATATTTTCAGTCTCTAATTTACGTGAATTCATCAATAAAAACAGGTATTCATCTATAACTCGGCTGAAAAGTGGCCTTTTCCTTTTAAATTTTCTATTTTAATAGTGTAACTAACTGCTCTTCTTAATCGTATACAGTTTTCTTGGTTAATTCTTAACGTTATGTATATAATTTTCATATTTTCAGTCTCTAATTTACGTGAATTTATCAATAAAAACAGGTATTCATCTATAACTCGGCTGAAAAGTGGCCTTTTCCTTTTAAATTTTCTATTTAAAAAGTGTAACTAACTGCCCCCCGTAATCCTTTACAGTTTTCTTGGTTAATTCTTAACGTTATATGTATAATTTTCATATTTTCAGTCTCTTATTTACGTGAATTTATCAATAAAAACTGGTATTCTTCTATAACTCGGCTGAAAAGTGGCCTTTTCCTTTTAAATTTTCTATTTTAATAGTGTAACTAACTGGCCTCCGTAATTCTATACAGTTTTCTTGGTTAATTCTTAACGTTATGTATATAATTTTTATATTTTCACTCTCTTATTTACGTGAATTCATCAATAAAAACAGGTATTCATCTATAACTCGGCTGAAAAGTGGCCTTTTCCTTTTAAATTTTCTATTTTAATAGTGTAACTAACTGGCCTCCGTAATTATATACAGTTTTCTTGGTTAATTCTTAACGTTATGTATATAATTTTTATATTTTCACTCTCTTATTTACGTAAATTCATCAATAAAAACAGGTATTCATCTATAACTCGGCAGAAAAGTGGCCTTTTCCTTTTAAATTTTCTATTTAAATAGTGTAACTAACTGCTATCCGTAATTTTTTAACAGTTTTCTTGGTTAATTCTTAACGTTATATATATAATATTCATATTTTCAGTCTCTTATTTACGTGAATTCATCAATAAAAACACGTATTCATCTATAGCACGGCTGAAAATTGGCCTTTTCCTTTAAAATTTTCTATTTTAATAGTGTAACTAACTGCTCTTTTTAATCTTATACAGTTTTCTTGGTTAATTCTTAACGTTATGTATATAATTTTCATATTTTCAGTCTCTAATTTACGTGAATTCATCAATAAAAACAGGTATTCATCTATAACTCGGCTGAAAAGTAGCCTTTTCCTTTTAAATTTTCTATTTAAAAAGTGTAACTAACTGCCCCCCGTATTCCTTTACAGTTTTCTTGGTTAATTCTTAACGTTATATGTATAATTTTCATACTTTCAGTCTCTTATTTACGTGAATTCATCAATAAAAACACGTATTCATCTATAACTGGGCTGAAAAAGTGGCCTTTACCTTTTTAATTTTCTATTTAAATAGTGTACTAACTGCACCCCGTAATCCTATACAGTTTTCTTGGTTAATTCCTAACGTCATATATATCATTTTCATATTTTCAGTCTCTTATTTACGTGAATTCATCAATAAAAACACGTATTCATCTATAGCACTGCTGAAAATTGGCCTTTTCCTTTTAAATTTTCTATTTAAATAGTGTAACTAATTGGCCCCCGTAATCCTATATAGTTTTCTTGGTTAATTCCTAACGTTATGTATATAATTTTCATATTTTCAGTCTCTAATTTACGTGAATTCATCAATAAAAACAGGTATTCATCTATAACTCGGCTGAAAAGTGGCCTTTTCCTTTTAAATTTTCTATTTTAATAGTGTAACTAACTGCTCTTCTTAATCTTATACAGTTTTCTTGGTTAATTCTTAACGTTATGTATATAATTTTCATATTTTCAGTCTCTAATTTACGTGAATTCATCAATAAAAACGGGTATTCATCTATAACTCGGCTGAAAAGTGGCCTTTTCCTTTTAAATTTTCTATTTTAATAGTGTAACTAACTGCTCTTCTTAATCGTATACAGTTTTTTTGGTTAATTCTTAACGTTATGTATATAATTTTCATATTTTCAGTCTCTAATTTACGTGAATTCATCAATAAAAACAGGTATTCATCTATAACTCGGCTGAAAAGTGGCCTTTTCCTTTTAAATTTTCTATTTTAATAGTGCAACTAACTGCCCCCGTAATCCTATACAGTTTTCTTGGTTAATTCTTAACGTTATGTATATAATTTTCATATTTTCAGTCTCTTATTTACGTGAATTCATCAATAAAAACACGTATTCATCTATAACTCGGCTGAAAAGTGGTCTTTTCCTTTTAAATTTTCTATTTTAATAGTGTAACTAACTGGCCTCCGTAATTCTATACATATTTCTTGGTTAATTCTTAACGTTATGTATATAATTTTCATATTTTCAGTCTCTAATTTACGTGAATTCATCAATAAAAACAGGTATTCATCTATAACTCGGCTGAAAAGTGGCCTTTTCCTTTTAAATTTTCTATTTTAATAGTGTAACTAACTGCTCTTCTTAATCGTATACAGTTTTCTTGGTTAATTCTTAACGTTATGTATATAATTTTCATATTTTCAGCCTCTAATTTACGTGAATTCATCAATAAAAACAGGTATTCATCTATAACTCGGCTGAAAAGTGGCCTTTTCCTTTTAAATTTTCTATTTAAAAAGTGTAACTAACTGCCCCCCGTAATCCTTTACAGTTTTCTTGGTTAATTCTTAACGTTATATGTATAATTTTCATATTTTCAGTCTCTTATTTACGTGAATTTATCAATAAAAACTGGTATTCTTCTATAACTCGGCTGAAAAGTGGCCTTTTCCTTTTAAATTTTCTATTTTAATAGTGTAACTAACTGCCCCCGTAATCCTATACAGTTTTCTTGGTTAATTCTTAACGTTATGTATATAATTTTCATATTTTCACTCTCTTATTTTCGTGAATTCATCAATAAAAACACGTATTCATCTATAACTCGGCTGAAAAGTGGCCTTTTCCTTTTAAATTTTCTATTTTAATAGTGTAACTAACTGGCCTCCGTAATTCTATACAGTTTTCTTGGTTAATTCTTAACGTTATGTATATAATTTTCATATTTTCAGTCTCTAATTTACGTGAATTCATCAATAAAAACAGGTATTCATCTATAACTCGGCTGAAAAGTGGCCTTTTCCTTTTAAATTTTCTATTTAAAAAGTGTAACTAACTGCCCCCCGTAATCCTTTACAGTTTTCTTGGTTAATTCTTAACGGTATGTGTATAATTTTCATATTTTCAGTCTCTTATTTACGTCAATTTATCAATAAGAACAGGTATTCTTCTATAACTCGGCTGAAAAGTGGCCTTTTCCTTTTAAATTTTCTATTTTAATAGTGTAACTAACTGCCCCCCGGTAATACTATACAGTTTTCTTGGTTAATTCTTAAGGTTATGTATATAATTTTCATATTTTCAGTCTCTAATTTACGTGAATTCATCAATAAAAACAGGTATTCATCTATAACTCGGCTGAAAAGTGGCCTTTTCCTTTTAAATTTTCTATTTTAATAGTGTAACTAACTGCTCTTCTTAATCGTATACAGTTTTCTTGGTTAATTCTTAACGTTATGTATATAATTTTCATATTTTCAGTCTCTAATTTACGTGAATTCATCAATAAAAACAGGTATTCATCTATAACTCGGCTGAAAAGTGGCCTTTTCCTTTTAAATTTTCTATTTAAAAAGTGTAACTAACTGCCCCCCGTAATCCTTTACAGTTTTCTTGGTTAATTCTTAACGTTATATGTATAATTTTCATATTTTCAGTCTCTTATTTACGTGAATTTATCAATAAAAACTGGTATTCTTCTATAACTCGGCTGAAAAGTGGCCTTTTCCTTTTAAATTTTCTATTTTAATAGTGTAACTAACTGGCCTCCGTAATTCTATACAGTTTTCTTGGTTAATTCTTAACGTTATGTATATAATTTTTATATTTTCACTCTCTTATTTACGTGAATTCATCAATAAAAACAAGTATTCATCTATAACTCGGCTGAAAAGTGGCCTTTTCCTTTTAAATTTTCTATTTTAATAGTGTAACTAACTGGCCTCCGTAATTCTATACAGTTTTCTTGGTTAATTCTTAACGTTATGTATATAATTTTTATATTTTCACTCTCTTATTTACGTAAATTCATCAATAAAAACAGGTATTCATCTATAACTCGGCTGAAAAGTGGCCTTTTCCTTTTAAATTTTCTATTTAAATAGTGTAACTAACTGCCATCCGTAATCCTTTACAGTTTTCTTGGTTAATTCTTAACGTTATATATAATATTCATATTTTCAGTCTCTTATTTACGTGAATTCATCAATAAAAACACGTTTTCATCTATAGCACGGCTGAAAATTGGCCTTTTCCTTTAAAATTTTCTATTTAAATGGTGTAACTAATAGCCCTCTGTAATTCTATATGGTTTTCTTGGTTAATTCCTAACGTAATTATATATATAATTTTCATATTTTCAGTCTCTTATTTACGTGAATTCATCAATAAAAACACGTATTCATCTATAACTCGGCTGAAAAGTGGCCTTTTCCTTTTAAATTTTCTATTTTAATAGTGTAACTAACTGCTCTTTTTAATCTTATACAGTTTTCTTGGTTAATTCTTAACGTTATGTATATAATTTTCATATTTTCAGTCTCTAATTTACGTGAATTCATCAATAAAAACAGGTATTCATCTATAACTCGGCTGAAAAGTAGCCTTTTCCTTTTAAATTTTCTATTTAAAAAGTGTAACTAACTGCCCCCCGTATTCCTTTACAGTTTTCTTGGTTAATTCTTAACGTTATATGTATAATTTTCATACATTCAGTCTCTTATTTACGTGAATTCATCAATAAAAACACGTATTCATCTATAACTGGGCTGAAAAAGTGGCCTTTACCTTTTTAATTTTCTATTTAAATAGTGTACTAACTGCACCCCGTAATCCTATACAGTTTTCTTGGTTAATTCCTAACGTCATATATATCATTTTCATATTTTCAGTCTCTTATTTACGTGAATTCATCAATAAAAACACGTATTCATCTATAGCACTGCTGAAAATTGGCCTTTTCCTTTTAAATTTTCTATTTAAATAGTGTAACTAATTGGCCCCCGTAATCCTATATAGTTTTCTTGGTTAATTCCTAACGTTATGTATATAATTTTCATATTTTCAGTCTCTAATTTACGTGAATTCATCAATAAAAACAGGTATTCATCTATAACTCGGCTGAAAAGTGGCCTTTTCCTTTTAAATTTTCTATTTTAATAGTGTAACTAACGGCTCTTCTTAATCTTATACAGTTTTCTTGGTTAATTCTTAACGTTATGTATATAATTTTCATATTTTCAGTCTCTAATTTACGTGAATTCATCAATAAAAACAGGTATTCATCTATAACTCGGCTGAAAAGTGGCCTTTTCCTTTTAAATTTTCTATTTTAATAGTGTAACTAACTGCTCTTCTTAATCGTATACAGTTTTCTTGGTTAATTCTTAACGTTATGTATATAATTTTCATATTTTCAGTCTCTAATTTACGTGAATTCATCAATAAAAACAGGTATTCATCTATAACTCGGCTGAAAAGTGGCCTTTTCCTTTTAAATTTTCTATTTAAAAAGTGTAACTAACTGCCCCCCGTAATCCTTTACAGTTTTCTTGGTTAATTCTTAACGTTATATGTATAATTTTCATATTTTCAGTCTCTTATTTACGTGAATTTATCAATAAAAACTGGTATTCTTCTATAACTCGGCTGAAAAGTGGCCTTTTCCTTTTAAATTTTCTATTTTAATAGTGTAACTAACTGGCCTCCGTAATTCTATACAGTTTTCTTGGTTAATTCTTAACGTTATGTATATAATTTTTATATTTTCACTCTCTTATTTACGTAAATTCATCAATAAAAACAGGTATTCATCTATAACTCGGCTGAAAAGTGGCCTTTTCCTTTTAAATTTTCTATTTAAATAGTGTAACTAACTGCCATCCGTAATCCTTTACAGTTTTCTTGGTTAATTCTTAACGTTATATATATAATATTCATATTTTCAGTCTCTTATTTACGTGAATTCATCAATAAAAACACGTATTCATCTATAGCACGGCTGAAAATTGGCCTTTTCCTTTAAAATTTTCTATTTAAATGGTGTAACTAATAGCCCTCTGTAATTCTATATGGTTTTCTTGGTTAATTCCTAACGTAATTATATATATAATTTTCATATTTTCAGTCTCTTATTTACGTGAATTCATCAATAAAAACACGTATTCATCTATAACTCGGCTGAAAAGTGGCCTTTTCCTTTTAAATTTTCTATTTTAATAGTGTAACTAACTGCTCTTTTTAATCTAATACAGTTTTCTTGGTTAATTCTTAACGTTATGTATATAATTTTCATATTTTCAGTCTCTAATTTACGTGAATTCATCAATAAAAACAGGTATTCATCTATAACTCGGCTGAAAAGTAGCCTTTTCCTTTTAAATTTTCTATTTAAAAAGTGTAACTAACTGCCCCCCGTATTCCTTTACAGTTTTCTTGGTTAATTCTTAACGTTATATGTATAATTTTCATACTTTCAGTCTCTTATTTACGTGAATTCATCAATAAAAACACGTATTCATCTATAACTCGGCTGAAAAAGTGGCCTTTACCTTTTTAATTTTCTATTTAAATAGTGTACTAACTGCACCTCGTAATCCTATACAGTTTTCTTGGTTAATTCCTAACGTCATATATATCATTTTCATATTTTCAGTCTCTTATTTACGTGAATTCATCAATAAAAACACGTATTCATCTATAGCACTGCTGAAAATTGGCCTTTTCCTTTTAAATTTTCTATTTAAATAGTGTAACTAATTGGCCCCCGTAACCCTATATAGTTTTCTTGGTTAATTCCTAACGTTATGTATATATTTTCATATTTTCAGTCTCTAATTTACGTGAATTCATCAATAAAAACAGGTATTCATCTATAACTCGGCTGAAAAGTGGCCTTTTCCTTTTAAATTTTCTATTTTAATAGTGTAACTAACTGCTCTTCTTAATCTTATACAGTTTTCTTGGTTAATTCTTAACGTTATGTATATAATTTTCATATTTTTAGTCTCTAATTTACGTGAATTCATCAATAAAAACAGGTATTCATCTATAACTCGGCCGAAAAGTGGCCTTTTCCTTTTAAATTTTCTATATAAAAAGTGTAACTAACTGCCCCCCGTAATCCTTTACAGTTTTCTTGGTTAATTCTTAACGTTATATGTATAATTTTCATATTTTCAGTCTCCTATTTACGTGAATTTATCAATAAAAACTGGTATTCTTCTATAACTCGGCTGAAAAGTGGCCTTTTCCTTTTAAATTTTCTATTTTAATAGTGTAACTAACTGCCCCCGTAATCCTATACAGTTTTCTTGGTTAATTCTTAACGTTATGTATATAATTTTCATATTTTCATTCTCTTATTTACGTGAATTCATCAATAAAAACACGTATTCATCTATAACTCGGCTGAAAAGTGGCCTTTTCCTTTTAAATTTTCTATTTTAATAGTGTAACTAACTGGCCTCCGTAATCCTATACAGTTTTCTTGGTTAATTCTTTACGATATGTATATAATTTTCATATTTTCAGTCTCTTATTTACGTGAATTCATCAATAAAAACAGGTATTCATCTATAACTCGGCTGAAAAGTGGCCTTTTCCTTTTAAATTTTCTATTTAAATAGTGTAACTATATGCCCCCCGTAATCCTTTACAGTTTTCTTGGTTAATTCTTAACGTTATATGTATAATTTTCATATTTTCATTCTCTTATTTACGTGAATTCATCAATAAAAACACGTATTCATCTATAGCACGGCTGAAAATTGGCCTTTTCCTTTAAAATTTTCTATTTAAATGGTGTAACTAATTGCCCCCTGTAATCCTATGTAGTTTTCTTGGTTAATTCCAAACGTAATTATATATATTATTTTCATATTTTCAGTTTATTATTTGCGTGAATTCATCAATAAAAACACGTATTCATCTATAATTCGGCTGAAAAGTGGCCTTTTCCTTTTAAATTTTCTATTTTAATAGTGTAACTAACTGCTCTCCGTAATCTTATACAGTTTTCTTGGTTAATTCTTAACGTTATGTATATAATTTTCATATTTTCAATCTCTTATTTACGTGAATTCATCAATAAAAACAGGTATTCATCTATAACTTGGCTGAAAAGTGGCCTTTTCCTTTTAAATTTTCTATTTAAATAGTGTAACTAACTACTCCCCGTAATCCTTTACAGTTTTCTTGGTTAATTCTTAACGTTATATGTATAATTTTCATATTTTCAGTCTCTTATTTACGTGAATTTATCAATAAAAACTGGTATTCTTCTATAACTCGGCTGAAAAGTGGCCTTTTCCTTTTAAATTTTCTATTTTAATAGTGTAACTAACTGGCCTCCGTAATTCTATACAGTTTTCTTGGTAAATTCTTAACGTTATGTATATAATTTTTATATTTTCACTCTCTTATTTACGTAAATTCATCAATAAAAACAGGTATTCATCTATAACTCGGCTGAAAAGTGGCCTTTTCATTTTAAATTTTCTATTTAAATAGTGTAACTAACTGCCATTCGTAATCCTTTACAGTTTTCTTGGTTAATTCTTAACGTTATATATATAATATTCATATTTTCAGTCTCTTATTTACGTGAATTCATCAATAAAAACACGTATTCATCTATAGCACGGCTGAAAATTGGCCTTTTCCTTTAAAATTTTCTATTTAAATGGTGTAACTAATAGCCCCCTGTAATTCTATATGGTTTTCTTGGTTAATTCCTAACGTAATTATATATATAATTTTCATATTTTCAGTCTCTTATTTACGTGAATTCATCAATAAAAACACGTATTCATCTATAACTCGGCTGAAAAGTGGCCTTTTCCTTTTAAATTTTCTATTTTAATAGTGTAACTAACTGCTCTTTTTAATCTTATACAGTTTTCTTGGTTAATTCTTAACGTTACGTATATAATTTTCATACTTTCATTCTCTAATTTACGTGAATTCATCAATAAAAACAGGTATTCATCTATAACTCGGCTGAAAAGTAGCCTTTTCCTTTTAAATTTTCTATTTAAAAAGTGTAACTGACTGCCCCCCGTATTCCTTTACAGTTTTCTTGGTTAATTCCTAACGTTATATGTATAATTTTCATACTTTCAGTCTCTTATTTACGTGAATTCATCAATAAAAACACGTATTCATCTATAACTCGGCTGAAAAAGTGGCCTTTACCTTTTTAATTTTCTATTTAAATAGTGTACTAACTGCACCCCGTAATCCTATACAGTTTTCTTGGTTAATTCCTAACGTCATATATATCATTTTCATATTTTCAGTCTCTTATTTACGTGAATTCATCAATAAAAACACGTTTTCATCTATAGCACTGCTGAAAATTGGCCTTTTCCTTTTAAATTTTCTATTTAAATAGTGTAACTAATTGGCCCCCGTAATCCTATATAGTTTTCTTGGTTAATTCCTAACGTTATGTATATAATTTTCATATTTTCAGTCTCTAATTTACGTGAATTCATCAATAAAAACAGGTATTCATCTATAACTCGGCTGAAAAGTGGCCTTTTCCTTTTAAATTTTCTATTTTAATAGTGTTACTAACTGCTCTTCTTAATCTTATACAGTTTTCTTGGTTAATTCTTAACGTTATGTATATAATTTTCATATTTTCAGTCTCTAATTTACGTGAATTCATCAATAAAAACAGGTATTCATCTATAACTCGGCTGAAAATTGGCCTTTTCCTTTTAAATTTTCTATTTAAAAAGTGTAACTAACTGCCCCCCGTAATCCTTTACAGTTTTCTTGGTTAATTCTTAACGTTATATGTATAATTTTCATATTTTCAGTCTCTTATTTACGTGAATTTATCAATAAAAACTGGTATTCTTCTATAACTCGGCTGAAAAGTGGCCTTTTCCTTTTAAATTTTCTATTTTAATAGTGTAACTAACTGCCCCCGTAATCCTATACAGTTTTCTTGGTTAATTCTTAACGTTATGTATATAATTTTCATATTTTCACTCTCTTATTTACGTGAATTCATCAATAAAAACACGTATTCATCTATAACTCGGCTGAAAAGTGGCCTTTTCCTTTTAAATTTTCTATTTTAATAGTGAAACTAACTGGCCTCCGTAATTCTATACAGTTTTCTTGGTTAATTCTTAACGTTATGTATATAATTTTCATATTTTCAGTCTCTAATTTACGTGAATTCATCAATAAAAACAGGTATTCATCTATAACTCGGCTGAAAAGTGGCCTTTTCCTTTTAAATTTTCTATTTAAAAAGTGTAACTAACTGCCCCCCGTAATCCTTTACAGTTTTCTTGGTTAATTCTTAACGTTATGTGTATAATTTTCATATTTTCAGTCTCTTATTTACGTCAATTTATCAATAAGAACAGGTATTCTTCTATAACTCGGCTGAAAAGTGGCCTTTTCCTTTTAAATTTTCTATTTTAATAGTGTAACTAACTGCCCCCCCGTAATACTATACAGTTTTCTTGGTTAATTCTTAAGGTTATGTATATAATTTTCATATTTTCAGTCTCTAATTTAGGTGAATTCATCAATAAAAACAGGTATTCATCTATAACTCGGCTGAAAAGTGGCCTTTTCCTTTTAAATTTTATATTTTAATAGTGTAACTAACTGCTCTTCTTAATCGTATACAGTTTTCTTGGTTAATTCTTAACGTTATGTATATAATTTTCATATTTTCAGTCTCTAATTTACGTGAATTCATCAATAAAAACAGGTATTCATCTATAACTCGGCTGAAAAGTGGCCTTTTCCTTTTAAATTTTCTATTTAAAAAGTGTAACTAACTGCCCCCCGTAATCCTTTACAGTTTTCTTGGTTAATTCTTAACGTTATATGTATAATTTTCATATTTTCAGTCTCTTATTTACGTGAATTTATCAATAAAAACTGGTATTCTTCTATAACTCGGCTGAAAAGTGGCCTTTTCCTTTTAAATTTTCTATTTTAATAGTGTAACTAACTGGCCTCCGTAATTCTATTCAGTTTTCTTGGTTAATTCTTAACGTTATGTATATAATTTTTATATTTTCACTCTCTTATTTACGTAAATTCATCAATAAAAACAGGTATTCATCTATAACTCGGCTGAAAAGTGGCCTTTTCCTTTTAAATTTTCTATTTTAATAGTGTAACTAACTGCCATCCGTAATCCTTTACAGTTTTCTTGGTTAATTCTTAACGTTATATATATAATATTCATATTTTCAGTCTCTTATTTACGTGAATTCATCAATAAAAACACGTATTCATCTATAGCACTGCTGAAAATTGGCCTTTTCCTTTTAAATTTTCTATTTAAATAGTGTAACTAATTGGCCCCCGTAATCCTTTATAGTTTTCTGGGTAATTCCTAACGTTATGTATATAATTTTCATATTTTCAGTCTCTAATTTACGTGAATTCATCAATAAAAACAGGTATTCATCTATAACTCGGCTGAAAAGTGGCCTTTTCCTTTTAAATTTTCTATTTTAATAGTGTAACTAACTGCTCTTCTTAATCTTATACAGTTTTCTTGGTTAATTCTTAACGTTATGTATATAATTTTCATATTTTCAGTCTCTAATTTACGTGAATTCATCAATAAAAACAGGTATTCATCTATAACTCGGCTGAAAAGTGGCCTTTTCCTTTTAAATTTTCTATATAAAAAGTGTAACTAACTGCCATCCGTAATACTTTACAGTTTTCTTGGTTAATTCTTAACGTTATATGTATAATTTTCATATATTCAGTCTCTTATTTACGTGAATTTATCAATAAAAACTGGTATTCTTCTATAACTCGGCTGAAAAGTGGCCTTTTCCTTTTAAATTTTCTATTTTAATAGTGTAACTAACTGCCTTCGTAATCCTATACAGTTTTCTTGGTTAATTCTTAACGTTATGTATATAATTTTCATATTTTCAGTCTCTTATTTACGTGAATTCATCAATAAAAACACGTATTCATCTATAACTCGGCTGAAAAGTGGCCTTTTCCTTTTAAATTTTCTATTTTAATAGTGTAACTAACTGGCCTCCGTAATTCTATACAGTTTTCTTGGTTAATTCTTAACGTTATGTATATAATTTTCATATTTTCAGTCTCTAATTTACGTGAAATTATCAATAAAAACAGGTATTCATCTATAACTCGGCTGAAAAGTGGCCTTTTCCTTTTAAATTTTCTATTTAAAAAGTGTAACTAACTGCCCCCCGTAATCCTTTACAGTTTTCTTGGTTAATTCTTAACGTTATGTGTATAATTTTCATATTTTCAGTCTCTTATTTACGTCAATTTATCAATAAAAACTGGTATTCTTCTATAACTCGGCTGAAAAGTGGCCTTTTCCTTTTAAATTTTCTATTTTAATAGTGTAACTAACTGCCTTCGTAATCCTATACAGTTTTCTTGGTTAATTCTTAACGTTATGTATATAATTTTCATATTTTCAGTCTCTAATTTACGTGAATTCATCAATAAAAACAGGTATTCATCTATAACTCGGCTGAAAAGTGGCCTTTTCCTTTTAAATTTTCTATTTAAAAAGTGTAACTAACTGCCCCCCGTAATCCTTTACAGTTTTCTTGGTTAATTCTTAACGTTATGTGTATAATTTTCATATTTTCAGTCTCTTATTTACGTCAATTTATCAATAAAAACTGGTATTCTTCTATAACTCGGCTGAAAAGTGGCCTTTTCCTTTTAAATTTTCTATTTTAATAGTGTAACTAACTGCCCCCCCGTAATACTATACAGTTTTCTTGGTTAATTCTTAAGGTTATGTATATAATTTTCATATTTTCAGTCTCTAATTTACGTGAATTCATCAATAAAAACAGGTATTCATCTATAACTCGGCTGAAAAGTGGCCTTTTCCTTTTAAATTTTCTATTTAAATAGTGTAACTATTTGCCCCCTGTAATCCTATACAGTTTTCTTGGTTAATTCTTAACGTTGTATATATAATTTTCATATTTTCAGTCTCTTATTTACGTGAATTCATCAATAAAAACAGGTATTCATCTATAACTCGGGTGAAAAGTGGCCTTTTCCGTTCAAATTTTCTTTGTTAATAGTGTATGTAACCGCCCCCCGTATTTATCTTTAGTTTTTATAATAAATTTCTACCGCTAAAATTTTTATTTCCACATAATTCGTTTTCCCATAATCGTAATTTCCTAAAATTTTTAAAATTTTTCAAATCTTCATTTCTTTCGCTTATTTTGCTTTCATTAGGTCCGTCTAGTGTAGAAACTACCATCTGCACTCTTATTTATTTTATAAAACATACAAAGGGGAAAAATCACTATTTACCTAAACCGAGGTATAGTGGTCAATCAATACAATCACATAAATTCAACTATAAATTCGATAATAACTTTTCTAAAAATTGGTATATTTCGTTCAAATCAACTTTTAATTGTAAAGTTAATTGCTTCCCACATTTCCTTATAGTTTTCTCAGTAAATTCGTAACGTTATATACTTAATTTTCCTATTTTCAATCTATTTCTTACTTAAATTCATCAATAAAAACACGTATTCATCTATAGCACGGCCGAAAATAGGCCTTTTTCTTTTAAATTTTCTATTTAAATAGTGTAACTAATTGATCCCCGTAATCCTATATAGTTTTCTTGGTTAATTTCTAACGTAATTATATATATATTTTCATATTTTCAGTCTTCTATTTACGTGAATTCATCAATAAAAACACGTATTCTTCTATAACTCGGCTGAAAAGTGGCCTTTTCCTTCTAAATTTTCTATTTTAATAGTGTAACTAACTGCCCCCGTAATCCTATACAGTTTTCTTAGTTAATTCTTAACGTTATATATATAATTTTTATATTTTCATTCTCTTATTTACGTGAATTCATCAATAAAAACAGGTATTCATCTATAACTCGGCTGAAAAATGGCCTTTTCCATTTAAATTTTCTATTTAAATAGTGTAACTATTTGCCCCTTGTAATCCTTTATAGTTTTCTTGGTTAACTCCTGACGTAATTTTATATATAATTTTCATATTTTCAGTCTCTTATTTACGTGAATTCATCAATAAAAACACGTATTCTTCGATAACTCGCCTGAAAAGTGGCCTTTTCCTTCTAAATTTTCTATTTTAATAGTTAAACCAAATGCTACTTGTAACCCTATATAGTTTTCTTGGTTAATTCCTAACGTTATATATTTAATTTTCATATTTTCAGTCTCTTATTTACGTGAATTTATCAATAAAAACACGTTTTCATCTATAGCACGGCTGAAAATTGGCCTTTTCCTTTAAAATTTTCTATTTAAATGTTGTAACTAATAGCCCCCTGTAATTCTATATGGTTTTCTTGGTTAATTCCTAACGTAATTATATATATAATTTTCATATTTTCAGTCTCTTATTTACGTGAATTCATCAATAAAAACACGTATTCATCTATAACTCGGCTTAAAAGTGGCCTTTTCCTTTTAAATTTTCTATTTAAAAAGTGTAAATAACTGCCCCCCGTAATCCTTTACAGTTTTCTTGGTTAATTCTTAACGGTATATGTATAATTTTCATATTTTCAGTCTCTTATTTACGTGAATTTATCAATAAAAACTGGTATTCTTCTATAACTCGACTGAAAAGTGGCCTTTTCCTTTTAAATTTTCTATTTTAATAGTGTAACTAACTGCCCCCGTAATCCTATACAGTTTTCTTGGTTAATTCTTAACGTTATGTATATAATTTTCATATTTTCAGTCTCTAATTTACGTGAATTCATCAATAAAAACTGGTATTCTTCTATAACTCGACTGAAAAGTGGCCTTTTCCTTTTAAATTTTCTATTTTAATAGTGTAACTAACTGCCCCCCCGTAATACTATACAGTTTTCTTGGTTAATTCTTAAGGTTATGTATATAATTTTCATATTTTCAGTCTCTAATTTACGTGAATTCATCAATAAAAACAGGTAATCATCTATAACTCGGCTGAAAAGTGGCCTTTTCCTTTTAAATTTTCTATTTAAATAGTGTAACTATTTGCCCCCTGTAATCCTATACAGTTTTCTTGGTTAATTCTTAACGTTGTATATATAATTTTCATATTTTCAGTCTCTTATTTACGTGAATTCATCAATAAAAACAGGTATTCATCTATAACTCGGGTGAAAAGTGGCCTTTTCCGTTCAAATTTTCTTTGTTAATAGTGTATGTAACCGCCCCCCGTATTTATCTTTAGTTTTTATAATAAATTTCTACCGCTAAAATTTTTATTTCCACATAATTCGTTTTCCCATAATCGTAATTTCCTAAAATTTTTAAAATTTTTCAAATCTTCATTTCTTTCGCTTATTTTGCTTTCATTAGGTCCGTCTAGTGTAGAAACTACCATCTGCACTCTTATTTATTTTATAAAACATACAAAGGGGAAAAATCACTATTTACCTAAACCGAGGTATAGTGGTCAATCAATACAATCACATAAATTCAACTATAAATTCGATAATAACTTTTCTAAAAATTGGTATATTTCGTTCAAATCAACTTTTAATTGTAAAGTTAATTGCTTCCCACATTTCCTTATAGTTTTCTCAGTAAATTCGTAACGTTATATACTTAATTTTCCTATTTTCAATCTATTTCTTACTTAAATTCATCAATAAAAACACGTATTCATCTATAGCACGGCCGAAAATAGGCCTTTTTCTTTTAAATTTTCTATTTAAATAGTGTAACTAATTGATCCCCGTAATCCTATATAGTTTTCTTGGTTAATTTCTAACGTAATTATATATATATTTTCATATTTTCAGTCTTCTATTTACGTGAATTCATCAATAAAAACACGTATTCTTCTATAACTCGGCTGAAAAGTGGCCTTTTCCTTCTAAATTTTCTATTTTAATAGTGTAACTAACTGCCCCCGTAATCCTATACAGTTTTCTTAGTTAATTCTTAACGTTATATATATAATTTTTATATTTTCATTCTCTTATTTACGTGAATTCATCAATAAAAACAGGTATTCATCTATAACTCGGCTGAAAAATGGCCTTTTCCATTTAAATTTTCTATTTAAATAGTGTAACTATTTGCCCCTTGTAATCCTTTATAGTTTTCTTGGTTAACTCCTGACGTAATTTTATATATAATTTTCATATTTTCAGTCTCTTATTTACGTGAATTCATCAATAAAAACACGTATTCTTCGATAACTCGCCTGAAAAGTGGCCTTTTCCTTCTAAATTTTCTATTTTAATAGTTAAACCAAATGCTACTTGTAACCCTATATAGTTTTCTTGGTTAATTCCTAACGTTATATATTTAATTTTCATATTTTCAGTCTCTTATTTACGTGAATTTATCAATAAAAACACGTTTTCATCTATAGCACGGCTGAAAATTGGCCTTTTCCTTTAAAATTTTCTATTTAAATGTTGTAACTAATAGCCCCCTGTAATTCTATATGGTTTTCTTGGTTAATTCCTAACGTAATTATATATATAATTTTCATATTTTCAGTCTCTTATTTACGTGAATTCATCAATAAAAACACGTATTCATCTATAACTCGGCTTAAAAGTGGCCTTTTCCTTTTAAATTTTCTATTTAAAAAGTGTAAATAACTGCCCCCCGTAATCCTTTACAGTTTTCTTGGTTAATTCTTAACGGTATATGTATAATTTTCATATTTTCAGTCTCTTATTTACGTGAATTTATCAATAAAAACTGGTATTCTTCTATAACTCGACTGAAAAGTGGCCTTTTCCTTTTAAATTTTCTATTTTAATAGTGTAACTAACTGCCCCCGTAATCCTATACAGTTTTCTTGGTTAATTCTTAACGTTATGTATATAATTTTCATATTTTCAGTCTCTAATTTACGTGAATTCATCAATAAAAACTGGTATTCTTCTATAACTCGACTGAAAAGTGGCCTTTTCCTTTTAAATTTTCTATTTTAATAGTGTAACTAACTGCCCCCGTAATCCTATACAGTTTTCTTGGTTAATTCTTAACGTTATGTATATAATTTTCATATTTTCAGTCTCTTAATTACGTGAATTCATCAATAAAAACACGTATTCATCTATAACTCGGCTGAAACGTGGCCTTTTCCTTTTAAATTTTTATATTTTAATAGTGTAACTAACTGCTCTTCTTAATCTTATACAGTTTTCTTGGTTAATTCTTAACGTTATGTATATAATTTTCATATTTTCAGTCTCTAATTTACGTGAATTCATCAATAAAAACAGGTATTCATCTATAGCTCGGCTGAAAAGTGGCCTTTTCCTTTTAAATTTTCTATTTTAATAGTGTAACTATCTGCTCTTCTTAATCTTATACAGTTTTCTTGGTTAATTCTTAACGTTATGTATATAATTTTCATATTTTCAGTCTCTAATTTACATGAATTCATCAATAAAAACAGGTATTCATCTATAACTCGGCTGAAAAGTGGCCTTTTCCTTTGAAATTTTCTATTTAAAAAGTGTAACTAACTGCCCCCCGTAATCCTTTACAGTTTTCTTGGTTAATTCTTAACGTTATATGTATAATTTTCATATTTTCAGTCTCTTATTTACGTGAATTTATCAATAAAAACTGGTATTCTTCTATAACTCGGCTGAAAAGTGGCCTTTTCCTTTTAAATTTTCTATTTTAATAGTGTAACTAACTGCCCCCGTAATCCTATACAGTTTTCTTGGTTAATTCTTAACGTTATGTATATAATTTTCATATTTTCAGTCTCTTATTTACGTGAATTCATCAATGAAAACACGTATTCATCTATAACTCGGCTGAAAAGTGGCCTTTTCCTTTTAAATTTTCTATTTTAATAGTGTAACTAACTGGCCTCCGTAATTCTATACAGTTTTCTTGGTTAATTCTTAACGTTATGTATATAATTTTCATATTTTCAGTCTCTAATTTACGTGAATTCATCAATAAGAACAGGTATTCATCTATAACTCGGCTGAAAAGTGGCCTTTTCCTTTTAAATTTTCTATTTAAAAAGTGTAACTAACTGCCCCCCGTAATCCTTTACAGTTTTCTTGGTTAATTCTTAACGTTATATATATAATATTCATATTTTCAGTCTCTTATTTACGTGAATTCATCAATAAAAACACGTATTCATCTATAGCACTGCTGAAAATTGGCCTTTTCCTTTTAAATTTTCTATTTAAATAGTGTAACTAATTGGCCCCCGTAATCCTTTATAGTTTTCTGGGTAATTCCTAACGTTATGTATATAATTTTCATATTTTCAGTCTCTAATTTACGTGAATTCATCAATAAAAACAGGTATTCATCTATAACTCGGCTGAAAAGTGGCCTTTTCCTTTTAAATTTTCTATTTTAATAGTGTAACTAACTGTTCTTCTTAATCTTATACAGTTTTCTTGGTTAATTCTTAACGTTATGTATATAATTTTCATATTTTCAGTCTCTAATTTACGTGAATTCATCAATAAAAACAGGTATTCATCTATAACTCGGCTGAAAAGTGGCCTTTTCCTTTTAAATTTTCTATATAAAAAGTGTAACTAACTGCCATCCGTAATACTTTACAGTTTTCTTGGTTAATTCTTAACGTTATATGTATAATTTTCATATATTCAGTCTCTTATTTACGTGAATTTATCAATAAAAACTGGTATTCTTCTATAACTCGGCTGAAAAGTGGCCTTTTCCTTTTAAATTTTCTATTTTAATAGTGTAACTAACTGCCTTCGTAATCCTATACAGTTTTCTTGGTTAATTCTTAACGTTATGTATATAATTTTCATATTTTCAGTCTCTTATTTACGTGAATTCATCAATAAAAACACGTATTCATCTATAACTCGGCTGAAAAGTGGCCTTTTCCTTTTAAATTTTCTATTTTAATAGTGTAACTAACTGGCCTCCGTAATTCTATACAGTTTTCTTGGTTAATTCTTAACGTTATGTATATAATTTTCATATTTTCAGTCTCTAATTTACGTGAATTCATCAATAAAAACAGGTATTCATCTATAACTCGGCTGAAAAGTGGCCTTTTCCTTTTAAATTTTCTATTTAAAAAGTGTAACTAACTGCCCCCCGTAATCCTTTACAGTTTTCTTGGTTAATTCTTAACGTTATGTGTATAATTTTTATATTTTCAGTCTCTTATTTACGTCAATTTATCAATAAAAACTGGTATTCTTCTATAACTCGGCTGAAAAGTGGCCTTTTCCTTTTAAATTTTCTATTTTAATAGTGTAACTAACTGCCCCCCCGTAATACTATACAGTTTTCTTGGTTAATTCTTAAGGTTATGTATATAATTTTCATATTTTCAGTCTCTAATTTACGTGAATTCATCAATAAAAACAGGTATTCATCTATAACTCGGCTGAAAAGTGGCCTTTTCCTTTTAAATTTTCTATTTAAATAGTGTAACTATTTGCCCCCTGTAATCCTATACAGTTTTCTTGGTTAATTCTTAACGTTGTATATATAATTTTCATATTTTCAGTCTCTTATTTACGTGAATTCATCAATAAAAACAGGTATTCATCTATAACTCGGGTGAAAAGTGGCCTTTTCCGTTCAAATTTTCTTTGTTAATAGTGTATGTAACCGCCCCCCGTATTTATCTTTAGTTTTTATAATAAATTTCTACCGCTAAAATTTTTATTTCCACATAATTCGTTTTCCCATAATCGTAATTTCCTAAAATTTTTAAAATTTTTCAAATCTTCATTTCTTTCGCTTATTTTGCTTTCATTAGGTCCGTCTAGTGTAGAAACTACCATCTGCACTCTTATTTATTTTATAAAACATACAAAGGGGAAAAATCACTATTTACCTAAACCGAGGTATAGTGGTCAATCAATACAATCACATAAATTCAACTATAAATTCGATAATAACTTTTCTAAAAATTGGTATATTTCGTTCAAATCAACTTTTAATTGTAAAGTTAATTGCTTCCCACATTTCCTTATAGTTTTCTCAGTAAATTCGTAACGTTATATACTTAATTTTCCTATTTTCAATCTATTTCTTACTTAAATTCATCAATAAAAACACGTATTCATCTATAGCACGGCCGAAAATAGGCCTTTTTCTTTTAAATTTTCTATTTAAATAGTGTAACTAATTGATCCCCGTAATCCTATATAGTTTTCTTGGTTAATTTCTAACGTAATTATATATATATTTTCATATTTTCAGTCTTCTATTTACGTGAATTCATCAATAAAAACACGTATTCTTCTATAACTCGGCTGAAAAGTGGCCTTTTCCTTCTAAATTTTCTATTTTAATAGTGTAACTAACTGCCCTCGTAATCCTATACAGTTTTCTTGGTTAATTCTTAACGTTATATATATAATTTTTATATTTTCATTCTCTTATTTACGTGAATTCATCAATAAAAACAGGTATTCATCTATAACTCGGCTGAAAAATGGCCTTTTCCATTTAAATTTTCTATTTAAATAGTGTAACTAATTGCCCCTTGTAATCCTTTATAGTTTTCTTGGTTAACTCCTGACGTAATTTTATATATAATTTTCATATTTTCAGTCTCTTATTTACGTGAATTCATCAATAAAAACACGTAGTCTTCGATAACTCGCCTGAAAAGTGGCCTTTTCCTTCTAAATTTTCTATTTTAATAGTTAAATCAAATGCTACTTGTAACTCTATATAGTTTTCTTGGTTAATTCTTAACGTTATATATATAATTTTCATATTTTCAGTCTCTTATTTACGTGAATTTGTCAATAAAAACACGTTTTCATCTATAGCACGGCTGAAAATTGGCCTTTTCCTTTAAAATTTTCTATTTAAATGTTGTAACTAATAGCCCCCTGTAATTCTATATGGTTTTCTTGGTTAATTCCTAACGTATATATATATATATAATTTTCATATTTTCAGTCTCTTATTTACGTGAATTCATCAATAAAAAAACGTATTCATCTATAACTCGGCTGAAAAGTGGCCTTTTCCTTTTAAATTTTCTATTTTAATAGTGTAACTAACTGGCCTCCGTAATTCTATACAGTTTTCTTGGTTAATTCTTAACGTTATGTATATAATTTTCATACTTTCAGTCTCTAATTTACGTGAATTCATCAATAAAAACAGGTATTCATCTATAACTCGGCTGAAAAGTGGCCTTTTCCTTTTAAATTTTCTATTTAAAAAGTGTAACTAACTGCCCTCGTAATCCTTTACAGTTTTCTTGGTTAATTCTTAACGTTATATGTATAATTTTCATATTTTCAGTCTCTTATTTACGTGAATTTATCAATAAAAACTGGTATTCTTCTATAACTCGGCTGAAAAGTGGCCTTTTCCTTTTAAATTTTCTATTTTAATAGTGTAACTAACTGCCCCCGTAATCCTATACAGTATTCTTGGTTAATTCTTAACGTTATGTATATAATTTTCATATTTTCAGTCTCTAATTTACGTGAATTCATCAATAAAAACAGGTATTCATCTATAACTCGGCTGAAAAGTGGCCTTTTCCTTTTAAATTTTCTATTTTAATAGTGTAACTAACTGCCCCCGTAATCCTATACAGTTTTCTTGGTTAATTCTTAACGTTATGTATATAATTTTCATATTTTCAGTCTCTTATTTACGTGAATTCATCAATAAAAACACGTATTCATCTATAACTCGGCTGAAAAGTGGCCTTTTCCTTTTAAATTTTTATATTTTAATAGTGTAACTAACTGCTCTTCTTAATCTTATACAGTTTTCTTGGTTAATTCTTAACGTTATGTATATAATTTTCATATTTTCAGTCTCTAATTTACGTGAATTCATCAATAAAAACAGGTATTCATCTATAGCTCGGTTGAAAAGTGGCCTTTTCCTTTTAAATTTTCTATTTTAATAGTGTAACTATCTGCTCTTCTTAATCTTATACAGTTTTCTTGGTTAATTCTTAACGGTATGTATATAATTTTCATATTTTCAGTCTCTAATTTACATGAATTCATCAATAAAAACAGGTATTCATCTATAACTCGGCTGAAAAGTGGCCTTTTCCTTTGAAATTTTCTATTTAAAAAGTGTAACTAACTGCCCCCCGTAATCCTTTACAGTTTTCTTGGTTAATTCTTAACGTTATATGTATAATTTTCATATTTTCAGTCTCTTATTTACGTGAATTTATCAATAAAAACTGGTATTCTTCTATAACTCGGCTGAAAAGTGGCCTTTTCCTTTTAAATTTTCTATTTTAATAGTGTAACTAACTGCCCCCGTAATCCTATACAGTTTTCTTGGTTAATTCTTAACGTTATGTATATAATTTTCATATTTTCATTCTCTTATTTACGTGAATTCATCAATAAAAACACGTATTCATCTATAACTCGGCTGAAAAGTGGCCTTTTCCTTTTAAATTTTCTATTTTAATAGTGTAACTAACTGGCCTCCGTAATTCTATACAGTTTTCTTGGTTAATTCTTAACGTTATGTATATAATTTTCATATTTTCAGTCTCTAATTTACGTGAATTCATCAATAAAAACAGGTATTCATCTATAACTCGGCTGAAAAGTGGCCTTTTCCTTTTAAATTTTCTATTTAAAAAGTGTAACTAACTGCCCCCCGTAATCCTTTACAGTTTTCTTGGTTAATTCTTAACGTTATATGTATAATTTTCATATTTTCAGTCTCTTATTTACGTCAATTTATCAATAAAAACTGGTATTCTTCTATAACTCGGCTGAAAAGTGGCCTTTTCCTTTTAAATTTTCTATTTTAATAGTGTAACTAACTGCCCCCGTAATCTTATACAGTTTTCTTGGTTAATTCTTAACGTTATGTATATAATTTTCATATTTTCAGTCTCTTATTTACGTGAATTCATCAATAAAAACACGTATTCATCTATAACTCGGCTGAAAAGTGGCCTTTTCCTTTTAAATTTTCTATTTTAATAGTGTAACTAACTGCCCCCGTAATCTTATACAGTTTTCTTGGTTAATTCTTAACGTTATGTATATAATTTTCATATTTTCAGTCTCTAATTTACGTGAATTCATCAATAAAAACAGGTATTCATCTATAACTCGGCTGAAAAGTGGCCTTTTCCTTTTAAATTTTCTATTTAAAAAGTGTAACTAACTGCCCCCCGTAATCCTTTACAGTTTTCTTGGTTAATTCTTAACGTTATGTGTATAATTTTCATATTTTCAGTCTCTTATTTACGTCAATTTATCAATAAAAACTGGTATTCTTCTATAACTCGGCTGAAAAGTGGCCTTTTCCTTTTAAATTTTCTATTTTAATAGTGTAACTAACTGCCCCCTCGTAATACTATACAGTTTTCTTGGTTAATTCTTAAGGTTATGTATATAATTTTCATATTTTCAGTCTCTAATTTACGTGAATTCATCAATAAAAACAGGTATTCATCTATAACTCGGCTGAAAAGTGGCCTTTTCCTTTTAAATTTTCTATTTAAATAGTGTAACTATTTGCCCCCTGTAATCCTATACAGTTTTCTTGGTTAATTCTTAACGTTGTATATATAATTTTCATATTTTCAGTCTCTTATTTACGTGAATTCATCAATAAAAACAGGTATTCATCTATAACTCGGGTGAAAAGTGGCCTTTTCCGTTCAAATTTTCTTTGTTAATAGTGTATGTAACCGCCCCCCGTATTTATCTTTAGTTTTTATAATAAATTTCTACCGCTAAAATTTTTATTTCCACATAATTCGTTTTCCCATAATCGTAATTTCCTAAAATTTTTAAAATTTTTCAAATCTTCATTTCTTTCGCTTATTTTGCTTTCATTAGGTCCGTCTAGTGTAGAAACTACCATCTGCACTCTTATTTATTTTATAAAACATACAAAGGGGAAAAATCACTATTTACCTAAACTGAGGTATAGTGGTCAATCAATACAATCACATAAATTCAACTATAAATTCGATAATAACTTTTCTAAAAATTGGTATATTTCGTTCAAATCAACTTTTAATTGTAAAGTTAATTGCTTCCCACATTTCCTTATAGTTTTCTCAGTAAATTCGTAACGTTATATACTTAATTTTCATATTTTCAATCTATTTCTTACTTAAATTCATCAATAAAAACACGTATTCATCTATAGCGCGGCCGAAAATAGGCCTTTTTCTTTTAAATTTTCTATTTAAATAGTGTAACTAATTGATCCCCGTAATCCTATATAGTTTTCTTGGTTAATTTCTAACGTAATTATATATATATTTTCATATTTTCAGTATCCTATTTACGTGAATTCATCAAAAAAAACACGTATTCTTCTATAACTCGGCTGAAAAGTGGCCTTTTCCTTCTAAATTTTCTATTTTAATAGTGTAACTAACTGCCCTCGTAATCCTATACAGTTTTCTTGGTTAATTCTTAACGTTATATATATAATTTTTATATTTTCATTCTCTTATTTACGTGAATTCATCAATAAAAACAGGTATTCATCTATAACTCGGCTGAAAAATGGCCTTTTCCATTTAAATTTTCTATTTAAATAGTGTAACTAACTGCCCTCGTAATTCTATACAGTTTTCTTGGTTAATTCTTAACGTTATGTATATAATTTTCATATTTTCAGTCTCTAATTTACGTGAATTCATCAATAAAAACAGGTATTCATCTATAGCTCGGCTGAAAAGTGGCCTTTTCCTTTTAAATTTTCTATTTTAATAGTGTAACTATCTGCTCTTCTTAATCTTATACAGTTTTCTTGGTTAATTCTTAACGGTATGTATATAATTTTCATATTTTCAGTCTCTAATTTACATGAATTCATCAATAAAAACAGGTATTCATCTATAACTCGGCTGAAAAGTGGCCTTTTCCTTTGAAATTTTCTATTTAAAAAGTGTAACTAACTGCCCCCCGTAATCCTTTACAGTTTTCTTGGTTAATTCTTAACGTTATATGTATAATTTTCATATTTTCAGTCTCTTATTTACGTGAATTTATCAATAAAAACTGGTATTCTTCTATAACTCGGCTGAAAAGTGGCCTTTTCCTTTTAAATTTTCTATTTTAATAGTGTAACTAACTGCCATCGTAATCCTATACAGTTTTCTTGGTTAATTCTTAACGTTATGTATATAATTTTCATATTTTCAGTCTCTTATTTTTTTTTTTTTTTTTTTTTTTTTTATAGAAGAGGGGGCAAACGAGCATGCGGCTCACCTGATGTTAAGTGACTACCGCCGCCCATGATCAACCGCAACACCAGGAGAATTGCGGGTGCGTTGCCGGCCCTTTAGAAAGGAGTAAGCTCTTTTCTTGAAGGTCCCCAGGTCGTATCGGTCCGGAAAAATCGCCGATGATAAACTATTCCACAGAGAGGTTGTACGTGGAAGAAAACTCCTTGTGAAACGTACAGTGGTGGACCGCCAAGCATCCAGATGGTGTGGATGGTATCGGGACGTTTGCCGTGTCGTGCGTTCACGAAATTTGGCGGCTGGGATTAATCCGAACAATTCCTCAGAGCACTCCCCGTGATAGATGCGATAAAATACGCAAAGAGATGCAACATCTCTTCGCAACGCCAGTGAATCGAGCCGATCGGAAAGCACTCCGTCGTCGACGATTCGAGCCGCTCTGCGCTGGATGCGGTCAAGTGGAAGGAGCTGGTACTGGGGAGCCCCAGCCCAGAGATGGGAACAGTATTCCATGTGCGGCCGAACCTGCGCCTTGTAAAGTTGCAGGCGGTGTGCCGGCATGAAATACTGTCCCGCTCTGCTGAGCACGCCAAGCTTTTTAGAGGCCAATTTGGCCTTCCCTTCCAAGTGACCACGAAACTGCACGCCACTCGATATGTCGACGCCGAGGATTCCGATACTGGCTGAGGCAACAAGGGGAGTGCCTTGAAACTGAGGGGATACGACAAAGGGGTTCTTTTTAGCGGTTAACGCGCAAACTTGTGTCTTCTGGGGGTTAAACTGGACTAGATTTAGTCGTCCCCAATCCGAGACTCTGTTCAGCAAAGACTCGACTTCAGACACAAGTTTGTCCCGGCACTCGGAGACGTTTTCCCGAGAAATATTGGCTCGGCCGGTGTAAAGAGCATCACCAGTGCTGTCATCTGCATAGCAATGAATGTTACGGGTATGCAACATATCATTGATATGCAGAAGAAACAGCGTTGGCGATAGCACGCAGCCCTGTGGAACACCAGCATTAATAGGCTTGCAATCGGAGCTTGCACCGTCTACAACGACCTTGATGCTCCGATCTGCAAGAAAGCTGGTGATCCAATTGCACAATTTCTCGGGAAGCCCATAGGAAGGGAGCTTCGAAAGAAGCGCTTTGTGCCAAACCCGATCGAAGGCCTTCGCAATGTCCAAACTAACGGCCAATGCCTCCCCCTTGAACTCTACTGCCTCCGCCCATCTGTGAGTGAGGTAGACCAGAAGATCACCAGCTGACCGACAACGGCGAAAACCGTATTGGCGGTCACTAATCAGCTGGTGATCCTCAAGGTACCTCATGAGCTGGCAGTTTACAATGGACTCCATTGTTTTGGAGAACAAGGAGGTGATGGCGATTGGCCGGTAGTTGGACGGGTCTGAGCGGTCGCCTTTTTTAGGGATCGGGTGGACGAAAGCCGTCTTCCACGATTTTGGGACTACGCCTAGGGAGTAGGAGTACCGGAAAAGACGCGTTAAAACCGGTGCCAACTCTGGAGCACACGTCCTCAGCACAATTGGGGGGATTCCGTCAGGCCCACTCGACTTGTGGATGCCCAGGGAGAGGAGTGCTTTGCGAACCGAGCGCTGTGTGAACTGCACTTCCGGCATGGAGCACTCACACCGCGGGATGGTCGGCGGCGTACTCCCCCCGTCATCGAGAGTCGAGTTAGACGCAAAGAAGGAGCCTAGAAGATCGGCTTTCTCCTTTGCAGTATGGGCCAGTGAGTCGTCCTCCCTGTGCAGAGATGGAAGAGATGGCTGACAGAAATTCCCCTGGACAGCCTTGGCGAGAGACCAGAATGCACGGGTTCCAGAAGGAAGGCGAACTAGTTTCTCGCCAATTCTGCCTATGTGCTCTGACTTTGCCTTGGCAATGACTCTTTTGAAGGACCTAGAGGCGGAATTATACTTCTTTTTTAGAGCGCTGGTGTTTACATCCCGGGACGCTGATGCATCAACCCAGGCTTGGTAGCACTCCTGCTTATAGCATGATGCTATTTTACAGGAGCGACCAAACCATGGCTGAGATTTACCTCCAATGGGCACCACAGAGGAAGGAATAAAAAGTTCCATACCCTGAAGTACCACATCAGTAACAGAATCCGCAACAACGTTGGGATCATCCGGCGAGAAGCAAACCCGCCCCCAAGGGTAGGATGCAAAGAAAGACCGCATCCCATCCCAATCGGCTGACCTATAGTGCCAAACACGGCGGCAGCCTGCAGAATGCAACCGCGATTTCAGCGTGAGTGGCACAACACTCCGGATCAGACAATGGTCCGAGGAGCCTAAAGGGGCGTCGACGGAAATCTGATATCCGTCCGGGTGAGAGGTCAGCAGAAGGTCCAACAGGGAAGGTGCATGATCCTCCACATCTGGAATCCGCGTAGGCGAAGTAACCAGTTGTGTCAGACCATATGCCAAGGCAAAATCATGAACAGATCTCCCCGCATGATCGGTTAAACGTGAACCGAGCCATTCGGCGTGATGGGCGTTAAAGTCGCCGAGGATCACGATCTCTGCGGAGGGGATCTGCTGTAGCAACGAATCTGCAGCCATTTGGACGTGGTCGAAGAGTCGGTCTGTTTCGGCATTACCGCTGTGGGACCTATAGAGGCACCCGTAGACGCGCGGATGGTCGTCGCTGTCTACGCGTAGCCAAAGGATGGACAGGTCCGAACCTTCAAATCTGCCGAGGCGTCGAGAACAGATGTCCTCTCTGACGTAAACGCAAACTCCAGCCCGAGGCACAAAGGAGTGTTCCAGTTTGTACCCCGGGTAGGAGAGATACGAAACATCAGCCGGAGAGGACACCTGCGTCTCGGTCAGAAAGAGCAGAGCCGGCCTCGCCGTCTCGAGATGGTAGTGGACGGCGTTTAGGTTGGAGTGAAGTCCCCTGATATTGCAGAAATTCACGGACAGCGTGGCAGGGGTCGCCTTGGTCTTGTTGCTCCGTTTGCCCCGAGCAGTTTTAGTCTTGAGCGGAATTTCGCCCCCCCCAGAATACGCGGGGCAGCCTGAGCACCCACGCTCAGAAGTGGAGAAACATGGTCGTGGATGCTCAGCGAGGGATTCTCCAGGGGTGCTGGTACCCTCCTGGGGTAGTCTATCTTTATTTAATTCCGCTACCATGTTGATGGGGGGGGGGGGGACTTGGGCCATTTATTTACGTGAATTCATCAATAAAAACACGTATTCATCTATAACTCGGCTGAAAAGTGGCCTTTTCCTTTTAAATTTTCTATTTTAATAGTGTAACTAACTGGCCTCCGTAATTCTATACAGTTTTCTTGGTTAATTCTTAACGTTATGTATATAATTTTCATATTTTCAGTCTCTAATTTACGTGAATTCATCAATAAAAACAGGTATTCATCTATAACTCGGCTGAAAAGTGGCCTTTTCCTTTTAAATTTTCTATTTAAAAAGTGTAACTAACTGCCCCCCGTAATCCTTTACAGTTTTCTTGGTTAATTCTTAACGTTATATGTATAATTTTCATATTTTCAGTCTCTTATTTACGTCAATTTATCAATAAAAACTGGTATTCTTCTATAACTCGGCTGAAAAGTGGCCTTTTCCTTTTAAATTTTCTATTTTAATAGTGTAACTAACTGCCCCCGTAATCTTATACAGTTTTCTTGGTTAATTCTTAACGTTATGTATATAATTTTCATATTTTCAGTCTCTTATTTACGTGAATTCATCAATAAAAACACGTATTCATCTATAACTCGGCTGAAAAGTGGCCTTTTCCTTTTAAATTTTCTATTTTAATAGTGTAACTAACTGCCCCCGTGATCTTATACAGTTTTCTTGGTTAATTCTTAACGTTATGTATATAATTTTCATATTTTCAGTCTCTAATTTACGTGAATTCATCAATAAAAACAGGTATTCATCTATAACTCGGCTGAAAAGTGGCCTTTTCCTTTTAAATTTTCTATTTAAAAAGTGTAACTAACTGCCCCCCGTAATCCTTTACAGTTTTCTTGGTTAATTCTTAACGTTATGTGTATAATTTTCATATTTTCAGTCTCTTATTTACGTCAATTTATCAATAAAAACTGGTATTCTTCTATAACTCGGCTGAAAAGTGGCCTTTTCCTTTTAAATTTTCTATTTTAATAGTGTAACTAACTGCCCCCTCGTAATACTATACAGTTTTCTTGGTTAATTCTTAAGGTTATGTATATAATTTTCATATTTTCAGTCTCTAATTTACGTGAATTCATCAATAAAAACAGGTATTCATCTATAACTCGGCTGAAAAGTGGCCTTTTCCTTTTAAATTTTCTATTTAAATAGTGTAACTATTTGCCCCCTGTAATCCTATACAGTTTTCTTGGTTAATTCTTAACGTTGTATATATAATTTTCATATTTTCAGTCTCTTATTTACGTGAATTCATCAATAAAAACAGGTATTCATCTATAACTCGGGTGAAAAGTGGCCTTTTCCGTTCAAATTTTCTTTGTTAATAGTGTATGTAACCGCCCCCCGTATTTATCTTTAGTTTTTATAATAAATTTCTACCGCAAAAATTTTTATTTCCACATAATTCGTTTTCCCATAATCGTAATTTCCTAAAATTTTTAAAATTTTTCAAATCTTCATTTCTTTCGCTTATTTTGCTTTCATTAGGTCCGTCTAGTGTAGAAACTACCATCTGCACTCTTATTTATTTTATAAAACATACAAAGGGGAAAAATCACTATTTACCTAAACTGAGGTATAGTGGTCAATCAATACAATCACATAAATTCAACTATAAATTCGATAATAACTTTTCTAAAAATTGGTATATTTCGTTCAAATCAACTTTTAATTGTAAAGTTAATTGCTTCCCACATTTCCTTATAGTTTTCTCAGTAAATTCGTAACGTTATATACTTAATTTTCATATTTTCAATCTATTTCTTACTTAAATTCATCAATAAAAACACGTATTCATCTATAGCGCGGCCGAAAATAGGCCTTTTTCTTTTAAATTTTCTATTTAAATAGTGTAACTAATTGATCCCCGTAATCCTATATAGTTTTCTTGGTTAATTTCTAACGTAATTATATATATATTTTCATATTTTCAGTATCCTATTTACGTGAATTCATCAAAAAAAACACGTATTCTTCTATAACTCGGCTGAAAAGTGGCCTTTTCCTTTTAAATTTTCTATTTAAAAAGTGTAACTAACTGCCCTCCGTAATCCTTTACAGTTTTCTTGGTTAATTCTTAACGTTATATGTATAATTTTCATATTTTCAGTCTCTTATTTACGTGAATTTATCAATAAAAACTGGTATTCTTCTATAACTCGGCTGAAAAGTGGCCTTTTCCTTTTAAATTTTCTATTTTAATAGTGTAACTAATTGCCCCCGTAATCCTATACAGTATTCTTGGTTAATTCTTAACGTTATGTATATAATTTTCATATTTTCAGTCTCTAATTTACGTGAATTCATCAATAAAAACAGGTATTCATCTATAACTCGGCTGAAAAGTGGCCTTTTCCTTTTAAATTTTCTATTTTAATAGTGTAACTAACTGCCCCCGTAATCCTATACAGTTTTCTTGGTTAATTCTTAACGTTATGTATATAATTTTCATATTTTCAGTCTCTTATTTACGTGAATTCATCAATAAAAACACGTATTCATCTATAACTCGGCTGAAAAGTGGCCTTTTCCTTTTAAATTTTCTATTTTAATAGTGTAACTAACTGCCCCCGTAATCTTATACAGTTTTCTTGGTTAATTCTTAACGTTATGTATATAATTTTCATATTTTCAGTCTCTAATTTACGTGAATTCATCAATAAAAACAGGTATTCATCTATAACTCGGCTGAAAAGTGGCCTTTTCCTTTTAAATTTTCTATTTAAAAAGTGTAACTAACTGCCCCCCGTAATCCTTTACAGTTTTCTTGGTTAATTCTTAACGTTATGTGTATATTTTTCATATTTTCAGTCTCTTATTTACGTCAATTTATCAATAAAAACTGGTATTCTTCTATAACTCGGCTGAAAAGTGGCCTTTTCCTTTTAAATTTTCTATTTTAATAGTGTAACTAACTGCCCCCGTAATCTTATACAGTTTTCTTGGTTAATTCTTAACGTTATGTATATAATTTTCATATTTTCAGTCTCTTATTTACGTGAATTCATCAATAAAAACACGTATTCATCTATAACTCGGCTGAAAAGTGGCCTTTTCCTTTTAAATTTTCTATTTTAATAGTGTAACTAACTGCCCCCGTAATCTTATACAGTTTTCTTGGTTAATTCTTAACGTTATGTATATAATTTTCATATTTTCAGTCTCTAATTTACGTGAATTCATCAATAAAAACAGGTATTCATCTATAACTCGGCTGAAAAGTGGCCTTTTCCTTTTAAATTTTCTATTTAAAAAGTGTAACTAACTGCCCCCCGTAATCCTTTACAGTTTTCTTGGTTAATTCTTAACGTTATGTGTATAATTTTCATATTTTCAGTCTCTTATTTACGTCAATTTATCAATAAAAACTGGTATTCTTCTATAACTCGGCTGAAAAGTGGCCTTTTCCTTTTAAATTTTCTATTTTAATAGTGTAACTAACTGCCCCCTCGTAATACTATACAGTTTTCTTGGTTAATTCTTAAGGTTATGTATATAATTTTCATATTTTCAGTCTCTAATTTACGTGAATTCATCAATAAAAACAGGTATTCATCTATAACTCGGCTGAAAAGTGGCCTTTTCCTTTTAAATTTTCTATTTAAATAGTGTAACTATTTGCCCCCTGTAATCCTATACAGTTTTCTTGGTTAATTCTTAACGTTGTATATATAATTTTCATATTTTCAGTCTCTTATTTACGTGAATTCATCAATAAAAACAGGTATTCATCTATAACTCGGGTGAAAAGTGGCCTTTTCCGTTCAAATTTTCTTTGTTAATAGTGTATGTAACCGCCCCCCGTATTTATCTTTAGTTTTTATAATAAATTTCTACCGCTAAAATTTTTATTTCCACATAATTCGTTTTCCCATAATCGTAATTTCCTAAAATTTTTAAAATTTTTCAAATCTTCATTTCTTTCGCTTATTTTGCTTTCATTAGGTCCGTCTAGTGTAGAAACTACCATCTGCACTCTTATTTATTTTATAAAACATACAAAGGGGAAAAATCACTATTTACCTAAACTGAGGTATAGTGGTCAATCAATACAATCACATAAATTCAACTATAAATTCGATAATAACTTTTCTAAAAATTGGTATATTTCGTTCAAATCAACTTTTAATTGTAAAGTTAATTGCTTCCCACATTTCCTTATAGTTTTCTCAGTAAATTCGTAACGTTATATACTTAATTTTCATATTTTCAATCTATTTCTTACTTAAATTCATCAATAAAAACACGTATTCATCTATAGCGCGGCCGAAAATAGGCCTTTTTCTTTTAAATTTTCTATTTAAATAGTGTAACTAATTGATCCCCGTAATCCTATATAGTTTTCTTGGTTAATTTCTAACGTAATTATATATATATTTTCATATTTTCAGTATCCTATTTACGTGAATTCATCAATAAAAACACGTATTCTTCTATAACTCGGCTGAAAAGTGGCCTTTTCCTTCTAAATTTTCTATTTTAATAGTGTAACTAACTGCCCTCGTAATCCTATACAGTTTTCTTGGTTAATTCTTAACGTTATATATATAATTTTTATATTTTCATTCTCTTATTTACGTGAATTCATCAATAAAAACAGGTATTCATCTATAACTCGGCTGAAAAATGGCCTTTTCCATTTAAATTTTCTATTTAAATAGTGTAACTAATTGCCCCTTGTAATCCTTTATAGTTTTCTTGGTTAACTCCTGACGTAATTTTATATATAATTTTCATATTTTCAGTCTCTTATTTACGTGAATTCATCAATAAAAACACGTAGTCTTCGATAACTCGCCTGAAAAGTGGCCTTTTCCTTCTAAATTTTCTATTTTAATAGTTAAATCAAATGCTACTTGTAACTCTATATAGTTTTCTTGGTTAATTCTTAACGTTATATATATAATTTTCATATTTTCAGTCTCTTATTTACGTGAATTTGTCAATAAAAACACGTTTTCATCTATAGCACGGCTGAAAATTGGCCTTTTCCTTTAAAATTTTCTATTTAAATGTTGTAACTAATAGCCCCCTGTAATTCTATATGGTTTTCTTGGTTAATTCCTAACGTAATTATATATATAATTTTCATATTTTCAGTCTCTTATTTACGTGAATTCATCAATAAAAAAACGTATTCATCTATAACTCGGCTGAAAAGTGGCCTTTTCCTTTTAAATTTTCTATTTTAATAGTGTAACTAACTGGCCTCCGTAATTCTATACAGTTTTCTTGGTTAATTCTTAACGTTATGTATATAATTTTCATACTTTCAGTCTCTAATTTACGTGAATTCATCAATAAAAACAGGTATTCATCTATAACTCGGCTGAAAAGTGGCCTTTTCCTTTTAAATTTTCTATTTAAAAAGTGTAACTAACTGCCCCCCGTAATCCTTTACAGTTTTCTTGGTTAATTCTTAACGTTATATGTATAATTTTCATATTTTCAGTCTCTTATTTACGTGAATTTATCAATAAAAACTGGTATTCTTCTATAACTCGGCTGAAAAGTGGCCTTTTCCTTTTAAATTTTCTATTTTAATAGTGTAACTAATTGCCCCCGTAATCCTATACAGTATTCTTGGTTAATTCTTAACGTTATGTATATAATTTTCATATTTTCAGTCTCTAATTTACGTGAATTCATCAATAAAAACAGGTATTCATCTATAACTCGGCTGAAAAGTGGCCTTTTCCTTTTAAATTTTCTATTTTAATAGTGTAACTAACTGCCCCCGTAATCCTATACAGTTTTCTTGGTTAATTCTTAACGTTATGTATATAATTTTCATATTTTCAGTCTCTTATTTACGTGAATTCATCAATAAAAACACGTATTCATCTATAACTCGGCTGAAAAGTGGCCTTTTCCTTTTAAATTTTTATATTTTAATAGTATTACTAACTGCTCTTCTTAATCTTATACAGTTTTCTTGGTTAATTCTTAACGTTATGTATATAATTTTCATATTTTCAGTCTCTAATTTACGTGAATTCATCAATAAAAACAGGTATTCATCTATAACTCGGCTGAAAAGTGGCCTTTTCCTTTTAAATTTTCTATTTTAATAGTGTAACTAACTGCTCTTCTAAATCTTATACAGTTTTCGTGGTTAATTCTTAACGTTATGTATATAATTTTCATATTTTCAGTCTCTAATTTACGTGAATTCATCAATAAAAACAGGTATTCATCTATAAATCGGCTGAAAAGTGGCCTTTTCCTTTTAAATTTTCTATTTTAAAAGTGTAACTAACTGCCCCCCGTAATCCTTTACAGTTTTCTTGGTTAATTCTTAACGTTATATGTATAATTTTCATATTTTCAGTCTCTTATTTACGTGAATTTATCAATAAAAACTGGTATTCTTCTATAACTCGGCTGAAAAGTGGCCTTTTCCTTTTAAATTTTCTATTTTAATAGTGTAACTAACTGCCCCCCGTAATCCTTTACAGTTTTCTTGGTTAATTCTTAACGTTATATGTATAATTTTCATATTTTCAGTCTCTTATTTACGTGAATTTATCAATAAAAACTGGTATTCTTCTATAACTCGGCTGAAAAGTGGCCTTTTCCTTTTAAATTTTCTATTTTAATAGTGTAACTAACTGCCCCCCCCGTAATACTATACAGTTTTCTTGGTTAATTCTTAAGGTTATGTATATAATTTTCATACTTTCAGTCTCTAATTTACGTGAATTCATCAGTAAAAACAGGTATTCATCTATAACTCGGCTGAAAAGTGGCCTTTTCCTTTTAAATTTTCTATTGAAATAGTGTAACTATTTGCCCCCTGTAATCCTATACAGTTTTCTTGGATAATTCTTAACGTTGTATATATAATTTTCATATTTTCAGTCTCTTATTTACGTGAATTCATCAATAAAAACAGGTATTCATCTATAACTCGGGTGAAAAGTGGCCTTTTCCGTTCAAATTTTCTTTGTTAATAGTGTATGTAACCGCCCCCCGTATTTATCTTTAGTTTTTATAATAAATTTCTACCGCTAAAATTTTTATTTCCACATAATTCGTTTTCCCATAATCGTAATTTCCTAAAATTTTTAAAATTTTTCAAATCTTCATTTCTTTCGCTTATTTTGCTTTCATTAGGTCCGTCTAGTGTAGAAACTACCATCTGCACTCTTATTTATTTTATAAAACATACAAAGGGGAAAAATCACTATTTACCTAAACCGAGGTATAGTGGTCAATCAATACAATCACATAAATTCAACAATAAATTCGATAATAACTTTTCTAAAAATTGGTATATTTCGTTCAAATCAACTTTTAATTGTAAAGTTAATTGCTTCCCACATTTCCTTATAGTTTTCTCAGTAAATTCGTAACGTTATATACTTAATTTTCATATTTTCAATCTATTTCTTACTTAAATTCATCAATAAAAACACGTATTCATCTATAGCACGGCCGAAAATAGGCCTTTTTCTTTTAAATTTTCTATTTAAATAGTGTAACTAATTGATCCCCGTAATCCTATATAGTTTTCTTGGTTAATTTCTAACGTAATTATATATATATTTACATATTTTCAGTCTCCTATTTACGCGAATTCATCAATAAAAACTGGTATTCTTCTATAACTCGGCTGAAAAGTGGCCTTTTCCTTCTAAATTTTCTATTTTAATAGTGTAACTAACTGGCCTCCGTAATTCTATACAGTTTTCTTGGTTAATTCTTAACGTTATGTATATAATTTTCATATTTTCAGTCTCTTATTTACGTGAATTCATCAATAAAAACACGTATTCATCTATAACTCGGCTGAAAAGTGGCCTTTTCCTTTTAAATTTTCTATTTTAATAGTGTAACTAACTGGCCTCCGTAATTCTATACAGTTTTCTTGGTTAATTCTTAACGTTATGTATATAATTTTCATATTTTCATTCTCTAATTTACGTGAATTCATCAATAAAAACAGGTATTCATCTATAACTCGGCTGAAAAGTGGCCTTTTCCTTTTAAATTTTCTATTAAAAAAGTGTAACTAACTGCCCTCCGTAATCCTTTACAGTTTTCTTGGTTAATTCTTAACGTTATGTGTATAATTTTCATATTTTCAGTCTCTTATTTACGTCAATTTATCAATAAAAACTGGTATTCTTCTATAACTCGGCTGAAAAGTGGCCTTTTCCTTTTAAATTTTCTATTTTAATAGTGTAACTTACTGCCCCCCCGTAATACTATACAGTTTTCTTGGTTAATTCTTAAGGTTATGTATATAATTTTCATATTTTCAGTCTCTAATTTACGTGAATTCATCAATAAAAACAGGTATTCATCTATAACTCGGCTGAAAAGTGGCCTTTTCCTTTTAAATTTTCTATTTAAATAGTGTAACTATTTGCCCCCTGTAATCCTATACAGTTTTCTTGGTTAATTCTTAACGTTGTATATATAATTTTCATATTTTCAGTCTCTTATTTACGTGAATTCATCAATAAAAACAGGTATTCATCTATAACTCGGGTGAAAAGTGGCCTTTTCCGTTCAAATTTTCTTTGTTAATAGTGTATGTAACCGCCCCCCGTATTTATCTTTAGTTTTTATAATAAATTTCTACCGCTAAAATTTTTATTTCCACATAATTCGTTTTCCCATAATCGTAATTTCCTAAAATTTTTAAAATTTTTCAAATCTTCATTTCTTTCGCTTATTTTGCTTTCATTAGGTCCGTCTAGTGTAGAAACTACCATCTGCACTCTTATTTATTTTATAAAACATACAAAGGGGAAAAATCACTATTTACCTAAACCGAGGTATAGTGGTCAATCAATACAATCACATAAATTCAACTATAAATTCGATAATAACTTTTCTAAAAATTGGTATATTTCGTTCAAATCAACTTTTAATTGTAAAGTTAATTGCTTCCCACATTTCCTTATAGTTTTCTCAGTAAATTCGTAACGTTATATACTTAATTTTCATATTTTCAATCTATTTCTTACTTAAATTCATCAATAAAAACACGTATTCATCTATAGCACGGCCGAAAATAGGCCTTTTTCTTTTAAATTTTCTATTTAAATAGTGTAACTATTTGATCCCCGTAATCCTATATAGTTTTCTTGGTTAATTTCTAACGTAATTATATATATATTTTCATATTTTCAGTCTCCTATTTACGTGAATTCATCAATAATAACACGTATTCTTCTATAACTCGGCTGAAAAGTGGCCTTTTCCTTCTAAATTTTCTATTTTAATAGTGTAACTAACTGCCCCCGTAATCCTATACAGTTTTCTTGGTTAATTCTTAACGTTATATATATAATTTTTATATTTTCATTCTCTTATTTACGTGAATTCATCAATAAAAACAGGTATTCATCTATAACTCGGCTGAAAAATGGCCTTTTCCATTTAAATTTTCTATTTAAATAGTGTAACTAATTGCCCCTTGTAATCCTTTATAGTTTTCTTGGTTAACTCCTGACGTAATTTTATATATAATTTTCATATTTTCAGTCTCTTATTTACGTGAATTCATCAATAAAAACACGTATTCTTCGATAACTCGCCTGAAAAGTGGCCTTTTCCTTCTAAATTTTCTATTTTAATAGTTAAATCAAATGCTACTTGTAACTCTATATAGTTTTCTTGGTTAATTCCTAACGTTATATATTTAATTTTCATATTTTCAGTCTCTTATTTACGTGAATTTATCAATAAAAACACGTTTTCATCTATAGCACGGCTGAAAATTGGCCTTTTCCTTTAAAATTTTCTATTTAAATGTTGTAACTAATAGCCCCCTGTAATTCCATATGGTTTTCTTGGTTAATTCCTAACGTAATTATATATATAATTTTCATATTTTCAGTCTCTTATTTACGTGAATTCATCAATAAAAACACGTATTCATCTATAACTCGGCTTAAAAGTGGCCTTTTCCTTTTAAATTTTCTATTTTAATAGTGAAACTAACTGCTCTTCTTAATCTTATACAGTTTTCTTGGTTAATTCTTAACGTTATGTATATAATTTTCATACTTTCAGTCTCTAATTTACGTGAATTCATCAATAAAAACAGGTATTCATCTATAACTCGGCTGAAAAGTGGCCTTTTCCTTTTAAATTTTCTATTTTAAAAGTGTAACTAACTGCCCCCCGTAATCCTTTACAGTTTTCTTGGTTAATTCTTAACGTTATATGTATAATTTTCATATTTTCAGTCTCTTATTTACGTGAATTTATCAATAAAAACTGGTATTCTTCTATAACTCGGCTGAAAAGTGGCCTTTTCCTTTTAAATTTTCTATTTTAATAGTGTAACTAACTGCCCCCCGTAATCCTTTACAGTTTTCTTGGTTAATTCTTAACGTTATATGTATAATTTTCATATTTTCAGTCTCTTATTTACGTGAATTTATCAATAAAAACTGGTATTCTTCTATAACTCGGCTGAAAAGTGGCCTTTTCCTTTTAAATTTTCTATTTTAATAGTGTAACTAACTGCCCCCCCCGTAATACTATACAGTTTTCTTGGTTAATTCTTAAGGTTATGTATATAATTTTCATATTTTCAGTCTCTAATTTACGTGAATTCATCAGTAAAAACAGGTATTCATCTATAACTCGGCTGAAAAGTGGCCTTTTCCTTTTAAATTTTCTATTGAAATAGTGTAACTATTTGCCCCCTGTAATCCTATACAGTTTTCTTGGATAATTCTTAACGTTGTATATATAATTTTCATATTTTCAGTCTCTTATTTACGTGAATTCATCAATAAAAACAGGTATTCATCTATAACTCGGGTGAAAAGTGGCCTTTTCCGTTCAAATTTTCTTTGTTAATAGTGTATGTAACCGCCTTCCGTATTTATCTTTAGTTTTTATAATAAATTTCTACCGCTAAAATTTTTATTTCCACATAATTCGTTTTCCCATAATCGTAATTTCCTAAAATTTTTAAAATTTTTCAAATCTTCATTTCTTTCGCTTATTTTGCTTTCATTAGGTCCGTCTAGTGTAGAAACTACCATCTGCACTCTTATTTATTTTATAAAACATACAAAGGGGAAAAATCACTATTTACCTAAACCGAGGTATAGTGGTCAATCAATACAATCACATAAATTCAACAATAAATTCGATAATAACTTTTCTAAAAATTGGTATATTTCGTTCAAATCAACTTTTAATTGTAAAGTTAATTGCTTCCCACATTTCCTTATAGTTTTCTCAGTAAATTCGTAACGTTATATACTTAATTTTCATATTTTCAATCTATTTCTTACTTAAATTCATCAATAAAAACACGTATTCATCTATAGCACGGCCGAAAATAGGCCTTTTTCTTTTAAATTTTCTATTTAAATAGTGTAACTAATTGATCCCCGTAATCCTATATAGTTTTCTTGGTTAATTTCTAACGTAATTATATATATATTTACATATTTTCAGTCTCCTATTTACGTGAATTCATCAATAAAAACTGGTATTCTTCTATAACTCGGCTGAAAAGTGGCCTTTTCCTTCTAAATTTTCTATTTTAATAGTGTAACTAACTGGCCTCCGTAATTCTATACAGTTTTCTTGGTTAATTCTTAACGTTATGTATATAATTTTCATATTTTCAGTCTCTTATTTACGTGAATTCATCAATAAAAACACGTATTCATCTATAACTCGGCTGAAAAGTGGCCTTTTCCTTTTAAATTTTCTATTTTAATAGTGTAACTAACTGGCCTCCGTAATTCTATACAGTTTTCTTGGTTAATTCTTAACGTTATGTATATAATTTTCATATTTTCATTCTCTAATTTACGTGAATTCATCAATAAAAACAGGTATTCATCTATAACTCGGCTGAAAAGTGGCCTTTTCCTTTTAAATTTTCTATTAAAAAAGTGTAACTAACTGCCCTCCGTAATCCTTTACAGTTTTCTTGGTTAATTCTTAACGTTATGTGTATAATTTTCATATTTTCAGTCTCTTATTTACGTCAATTTATCAATAAAAACTGGTATTCTTCTATAACTCGGCTGAAAAGTGGCCTTTTCCTTTTAAATTTTCTATTTTAATAGTGTAACTTACTGCCCCCCCGTAATACTATACAGTTTTCTTGGTTAATTCTTAAGGTTATGTATATAATTTTCATATTTTCAGTCTCTAATTTACGTGAATTCATCAATAAAAACAGGTATTCATCTATAACTCGGCTGAAAAGTGGCCTTTTCCTTTTAAATTTTCTATTTAAATAGTGTAACTATTTGCCCCCTGTAATCCTATACAGTTTTCTTGGTTAATTCTTAACGTTGTATATATAATTTTCATATTTTCAGTCTCTTATTTACGTGAATTCATCAATAAAAACAGGTATTCATCTATAACTCGGGTGAAAAGTGGCCTTTTCCGTTCAAATTTTCTTTGTTAATAGTGTATGTAACCGCCCCCCGTATTTATCTTTAGTTTTTATAATAAATTTCTACCGCTAAAATTTTTATTTCCACATAATTCGTTTTCCCATAATCGTAATTTCCTAAAATTTTTAAAATTTTTCAAATCTTCATTTCTTTCGCTTATTTTGCTTTCATTAGGTCCGTCTAGTGTAGAAACTACCATCTGCACTCTTATTTATTTTATAAAACATACAAAGGGGAAAAATCACTATTTACCTAAACCGAGGTATAGTGGTCAATCAATACAATCACATAAATTCAACTATAAATTCGATAATAACTTTTCTAAAAATTGGTATATTTCGTTCAAATCAACTTTTAATTGTAAAGTTAATTGCTTCCCACATTTCCTTATAGTTTTCTCAGTAAATTCGTAACGTTATATACTTAATTTTCATATTTTCAATCTATTTCTTACTTAAATTCATCAATAAAAACACGTATTCATCTATAGCACGGCCGAAAATAGGCCTTTTTCTTTTAAATTTTCTATTTAAATAGTGTAACTATTTGATCCCCGTAATCCTATATAGTTTTCTTGGTTAATTTCTAACGTAATTATATATATATTTTCATATTTTCAGTCTCCTATTTACGTGAATTCATCAATAATAACACGTATTCTTCTATAACTCGGCTGAAAAGTGGCCTTTTCCTTCTAAATTTTCTATTTTAATAGTGTAACTAACTGCCCCCGTAATCCTATACAGTTTTCTTGGTTAATTCTTAACGTTATATATATAATTTTTATATTTTCATTCTCTTATTTACGTGAATTCATCAATAAAAACAGGTATTCATCTATAACTCGGCTGAAAAATGGCCTTTTCCATTTAAATTTTCTATTTAAATAGTGTAACTAATTGCCCCTTGTAATCCTTTATAGTTTTCTTGGTTAACTCCTGACGTAATTTTATATATAATTTTCATATTTTCAGTCTCTTATTTACGTGAATTCATCAATAAAAACACGTATTCTTCGATAACTCGCCTGAAAAGTGGCCTTTTCCTTCTAAATTTTCTATTTTAATAGTTAAATCAAATGCTACTTGTAACTCTATATAGTTTTCTTGGTTAATTCCTAACGTTATATATTTAATTTTCATATTTTCAGTCTCTTATTTACGTGAATTTATCAATAAAAACACGTTTTCATCTATAGCACGGCTGAAAATTGGCCTTTTCCTTTAAAATTTTCTATTTAAATGTTGTAACTAATAGCCCCCTGTAATTCCATATGGTTTTCTTGGTTAATTCCTAACGTAATTATATATATAATTTTCATATTTTCAGTCTCTTATTTACGTGAATTCATCAATAAAAACACGTATTCATCTATAACTCGGCTTAAAAGTGGCCTTTTCCTTTTAAATTTTCTATTTTAATAGTGAAACTAACTGCTCTTCTTAATCTTATACAGTTTTCTTGGTTAATTCTTAACGTTATGTATATAATTTTCATACTTTCAGTCTCTAATTTACGTGAATTCATCAATAAAAACAGGTATTCATCTATAACTCGGCTGAAAAGTGGCCTTTTCCTTTTAAATTTTCTATTTAAAAAGTGTAACTAACTGCCCCCCGTAATCCTTTACAGTTTTCTTGGTTAATTCTTAACGTTATATGTATAATTTTCATATTTTCAGTCTCTTATTTACGTGAATTTATCAATAAAAACTGGTATTCTTCTATAACTCGGCTGAAAAGTGGCCTTTTCCTTTTAAATTTTCTATTTTAATAGTGTAACTAACTGCCCCCGTAATCCTATACAGTTTTCTTGGTTAATTCTTAACGTTATGTATATAATTTTCATATTTTCAGTCTCTTATTTACGTGAATTCATCAATAAAAACACGTATTCATCTATAACTCGGCTGAAAAGTGGCCTTTTCCTTTTAAATTTTTATATTTTAATAGTGTTACTAACTGCTCTTCTTAATCTTATACAGTTTTCTTGGTTAATTCTTAACGTTATGTATATAATTTTCATATTTTCAGTCTCTAATTTACGTGAATTCATCAATAAAAACAGGTATTCATCTATAACTCGGCTGAAAAGTGGCCTTTTCCTTTTAAATTTTCTATTTAAAAAGTGTAACTAACTGCCCCCCGTAATCCTTTACAGTTTTCTTGGTTAATTCTTAACGTTATATGTATAATTTTCATATTTTCTGTCTCTTATTTACGTGAATTTATCAATAAAAACTGGTATTCTTCTATAACTCGGCTGAAAAGTGGCCTTTTCCTTTTAAATTTTCTATTTTAATAGTGTAACTAACTGTCCCCGTAATCCTATACAGTTTTCTTGGTTAATTCTTACCGTTATGTATATAATTTTCATATTTTCAATCTCTTATTTACGTGAATTCATCAATAAAAACACGTATTCATCTATAACTCGGCTGAAAAGTGGCCTTTTCCTTTTAAATTTTCTATTTTAATAGTGTAACTAACTGGCCTCCGTATTTCTATACAGTTTTCTTGGTTAATTCTTAACGTTATGTATATAATTTTCATATTTTCAGTCTCTAATTTACGTGAATTCATCAATAAAAACAGGTATTCATCTATAACTCGGCTGAAAAGTGGCCTTTTCCTTTTAAATTTTCTATTTAAAAAGTGTAACTAACTGCCCCCCGTAATCCTTTACAGTTTTCTTGGTTAATTCTTAACGTTATGTGTATAATTTTCATATTTTCAGTCTCTTATTTACGTCAATTTATCAATAAAAACTGGTATTCTTCTATAACTCGGCTGAAAAGTGGCCTTTTCCTTTTAAATTTTCTATTTTAATAGTGTAACTAACTGCCCCCCAGTAATCCTATACAGTTTTCTTGGTTAATTCTTAAGGTTATGTATATAATTTTCATATTTGCAGTCTCTAATTTACGTGAATTCATCAATAAAAACAGGTATTCATCTATAACTCGGCTGAAAAGTGGCCTTTTCCTTTTAAATTTTCTATTTTAATAGTGTTACTAATAGCCCACTGTAATTCTATGTGGTTTTCTTGGTTAATTCTTAACGTTATGTATATAATTTTCATATTTTCAGTCTCTAATTTACGTGAATTCATCAATAAAAAGAGGTATTCATCTATAACTCGGCTGAAAAGTGGCCTTTTCCTTTTAAATTTTCTATTTTAATAGTGTTACTAACTGCTCTTCTTAATCTTATACTGTTTTCTTGGTTAATTCTTAACGTTATGTATATAATTTTCATATTTTCAGTCTCTAATTTACGTGAATTCATCAATAAAAACAGGTATTCATCTATAACTCGGCTGAAAAGTGGCCTTTTCCTTTTAAATTTTCTATTTAAAAAGTGTAACTAACTGCCCCCCGTAATCCTTTACAGTTTTCTTGGTTAATTCTTAACGTTATATGTATAATTTTCATATTTTCAGTCTCTTATTTACGTGAATTTATCAATAAAAACTGGTATTCTTCTATAACTCGGCTGAAAAGTGGCCTTTTCCTTTTAAATTTTCTATTTTAATAGTGTAACTAACTGCCCCCGTAATCCTATACAGTTTTCTTGGTTAATTCTTAACGTTATGTATATAATTTTCATATTTTCAGTCTCTTATTTACGTGAATTCATCAATAAAAACACGTATTCATCTATAACTCGGCTGAAAAGTGGCCTTTTCCTTTTAAATTTTCTATTTTAATAGTGTAACTAACTGGCCTCCGTAATTCTATACAGTTTTCTTGGTTAATTCTTAACGTTATGTTTATAATTTTCATATTTTCAGTCTCTAATTTACGTGAATTCATCAATAAAAACAGGTATTCATCTATAACTCGGCTGAAAAGTGGCCTTTTCCTTTTAAATTTTCTATTTAAAAAACGTAACTAACTGCCCCCCGTAATCCTTTACAGTTTTCTTGGTTAATTCTTAACGTTATGTGTATAATTTTCATATTTTCAGTCTCTTAGTTACGTGAATTTATCAATAAAAACTGGTATTCTTCTATAACTCGGCTGAAAAGTGGCCTTTTCCTTTTAAATTTTCTATTTAAAAAGTGTAACTAACTGCCCCCCGTAATCCTTTACAGTTTTCTTGGTTAATTCTTAACGTTATATGTATAATTTTCATATTTTCTGTCTCTTATTTACGTGAATTTATCAATAAAAACTGGTATTCTTCTATAACTCGGCTGAAAAGTGGCCTTTTCCTTTTAAATTTTCTATTTTAATAGTGTAACTAACTGTCCCCGTAATCCTATACAGTTTTCTTGGTTAATTCTTACCGTTATGTATATAATTTTCATATTTTCAGTCTCTTATTTACGTGAATTCATCAATAAAAACACGTATTCATCTATAACTCGGCTGAAAAGTGGCCTTTTCCTTTTAAATTTTCTATTTTAATAGTGTAACTAACTGGCCTCCGTATTTCTATACAGTTTTCTTGGTTAATTCTTAACGTTATGTATATAATTTTCATATTTTCAGTCTCTAATTTACGTGAATTCATCAATAAAAACAGGTATTCATCTATAACTCGGCTGAAAAGTGGCCTTTTCCTTTTTAATTTTCTATTTAAAAAGTGTAACTAACTGCCCCCCGTAATCCTTTACAGTTTTCTTGGTTAATTCTTAACGTTATGTGTATAATTTTCATATTTTCAGTCTCTTATTTACGTCAATTTATCAATAAAAACTGGTATTCTTCTATAACTCGGCTGAAAAGTGGCCTTTTCCTTTTAAATTTTCTATTTTAATAGTGTAACTAACTGCCCCCCAGTAATCCTATACAGTTTTCTTGGTTAATTCTTAAGGTTATGTATATAATTTTCATATTTGCAGTCTCTAATTTACGTGAATTCATCAATAAAAACAGGTTTTCATCTATAACTCGGCTGAAAAGTGGCCTTTTCCTTTTAAATTTTCTATTTTAATAGTGTTACTAATAGCCCCCTGTAATTCTATGTGGTTTTCTTGGTTAATTCTTAACGTTATGTATATAATTTTCATATTTTCAGTCTCTAATTTACGTGAATTCATCAATAAAAACAGGTATTCATCTATAACTCGGCTGAAAAGTGGCCTTTTCCTTTTAAATTTTCTATTTTAATAGTGTTACTAACTGCTCTTCTTAATCTTATACAGTTTTCTTGGTTAATTCTTAACGTTATGTATATAATTTTCATATTTTCAGTCTCCAATTTACGTGAATTCATCAATAAAAACAGGTATTCATCTATAACTCGGCTGAAAAGTGGCCTTTTCCTTTTAAATTTTCTATTTAAAAAGTGTAACTAACTGCCCCCCGTAATCCTTTACAGTTTTCTTGGTTAATTCTTAACGTTATATGTATAATTTTCATATTTTCAGTCTCTTATTTACGTGAATTTATCAATAAAAACTGGTATTCTTCTATAACTCGGCTGAAAAGTGGCCTTTTCCTTTTAAATTTTCTATTTTAATAGTGTAACTAACTGCTCCCGTAATCCTATACAGTTTTCTTGGTTAATTCTTAACGTTATGTATATAATTTTCATATTTTCAGTCTCTTATTTACGTGAATTCATCAATAAAAACACGTATTCATCTATAACTCGGCTGAAAAAGTGGCCTTTTCCTTTTTTATTTTCTATTTAAATAGTGTAATTAACTGCTTCCCGTAATTCTATACAGTTTTCTTGGTTAATTCCTTACGTTATATGTATAATTTTCATATTTTCAGTCTCTTATTTACGTGAATTCATCAATAAAACGTATTCATCTATAACTCGGCTGAAAAAGTGGCCTTTTCCTTTTTTATTTTCTATTTAAATAGTGTAATTAACTGCTTCCCGTAATTCTATACAGTTTTCTTGGTTAATTCCTAACGTTATATGTATAATTTTCATATTTTCAGTCTCTTAGTTACGTGAATTTATCAATAAAAACTGGTATTCTTCTATAACTCGGCTGAAAAGTGGCCTTTTCCTTTTAAATTTTCTATTTTAATAGTGTAACTAACTGCCCCCCCGTAATACTATACAGTTTTCTTGGTTAATTCTTAAGGTTATGTATATAATTTTCATATTTTCAGTCTCTAATTTACGTGAATTCATCAATAAAAACAGGTATTCATCTATAACTCGGCTGAAAAGTGGCCTTTTCCTTTTAAATTTTCTATTTAAATAGTGTAACTATTTGCCCCCCGTAATCCTATGCAGTTTTCTTGGTTAATTCTTAACGTTATATATATAATTTTCATATTTTCAGTCTCTTATTTACGTGAATTCATCAATAAAAACAGGTATTCATCTATAACTCGGGTGAAAAGTGGCCTTTTCCGTTCAAATTTTCTTTGTTAATAGTGTATGTAACCGCCCCCCGTATTTATCTTTAGTTTTTATGATAAATTTCTACCGCTAAAATTTTTATTTCCACATAATTCGTTTTCCCATAATCGTAATTTCCTAAAATTTTTAAAATTTTTCAAATCTTCATTTCTTTCGCTTATTTTGCTTTCATTAGGTCCGTCTAGTGTAGAAACTACCATCTGCACTCTTATTTATTTTATAAAACATACAAAGGGGAAAAATCACTATTTACCTAAACCGAGGTATAGTGGTCAATCAATACAATCACATAAATTCAACTATAAATTCGATAATAACTTTTCTAAAAATTGGTATATTTCGTTCAAATCAACTTTTAATTGAAAAGTTAATTGCTCCCCACATTTCCTTATAGTTTTCTCAGTAAATTCGTAACGTTATATACTTAATTTTCATATTTTCAATCTATTTCTTACTTAAATTCATCAAGAAAAACACGTATTCATCTATAGCACGGCCGAAAATAGGCCTTTTTCTTTTAAATTTTCTATTTAAATAGTGTAACTAATTGATCCCCGTAATCGTATATAGTTTTCTTGGTTAATTCCTAACGTAATTATATATATATATATTTTCATATTTTCAGTCTCCTATTTACGTGAATTCATCAATAAAAACACGTATTCTTCTATAACTCGGCTGAAAAGTGGCCTTTTGCTTCTAAATTCTCTATTTTAATAGTGTAACTAACTGCCCCCGTAATCCAATACAGTTTTCTTGGTTAATTCTTAACGTTATATATATAATTTTTATATTTTCATTCTCTTATTTACGTGAATTCATCAATAAAAACAGGTATTCATCTATAACTCGGCTGAAAAGTGGCCTTTTCCATTTAAATTTTCTATTTAAATAGTGTAACTAATTGCCCCTTGTAATCCTTTATAGTTTTCTTGATTAACTCCTAACGTAATTTTATATATAATTTTCATATTTCCAGTCTCTTATTTACGTGAATTCATCAATAAAAACACGTATTCTTCGATACCTCGCCTGAAAAGTGGCCTTTTCCTTCTAAATTTTCTATTTTAATAGTTTAACCAACTGCTACTTGTAACCCTATATAGTTTTCTTGGTTAATTCCTAACGTTATATATTTAATTTTCATATTTTCAGTCTCTTATTTACGTGAATTTATCAATAAAAACACGTGTTCATCTATAACTCGGCTGAAAAGTGGGTTTTTTCTTTTAAATTTTCTATTTAGATAGTGTAACTAACTGCCCCCCGTAATCCTATACAGTTTTCTTGGTTAATTCTTAACGTTATGTATATAATTTTCATATTTTCAGTCTCTAATTTACGTGAATTCATCAATAAAAACAGGTATTCATCTATAACTCGGCTGAAAAGTGGCCTTTTCCTTTTAAATTTTCTATTTAAAAAGTGTAACTAACTGCCCCCCGTAATCCTTTACAGTTTTCTTGGTTAATTCTTAACGTTATGTGTATAATTTTCATATTTTCAGTCTCTTATTTACGTCAATTTATCAATAAAAACTGGTATTCTTCTATAACTCGGCTGAAAAGTGGCCTTTTCCTTTTAAATTTTCTATTTTAATAGTGTAACTAACTGCCCCCCAGTAATCCTATACAGTTTTCTTGGTTAATTCTTAAGGTTATGTATATAATTTTCATATTTGCAGTCTCTAATTTACGTGAATTCATCAATAAAAACAGGTTTTCATCTATAACTCGGCTGAAAAGTGGCCTTTTCCTTTTAAATTTTCTATTTTAATAGTGTTACTAATAGCCCCCTGTAATTCTATGTGGTTTTCTTGGTTAATTCTTAACGTTATGTATATAATTTTCATATTTTCAGTCTCTAATTTACGTGAATTCATCAATAAAAACAGGTATTCATCTATAACTCGGCTGAAAAGTGGCCTTTTCCTTTTAAATTTTCTATTTTAATAGTGTTACTAACTGCTCTTCTTAATCTTATACAGTTTTCTTGGTTAATTCTTAACGTTATGTATATAATTTTCATATTTTCAGTCTCCAATTTACGTGAATTCATCAATAAAAACAGGTATTCATCTATAACTCGGCTGAAAAGTGGCCTTTTCCTTTTAAATTTTCTATTTAAAAAGTGTAACTAACTGCCCCCCGTAATCCTTTACAGTTTTCTTGGTTAATTCTTAACGTTATATGTATAATTTTCATATTTTCAGTCTCTTATTTACGTGAATTTATCAATAAAAACTGGTATTCTTCTATAACTCGGCTGAAAAGTGGCCTTTTCCTTTTAAATTTTCTATTTTAATAGTGTAACTAACTGCTCCCGTAATCCTATACAGTTTTCTTGGTTAATTCTTAACGTTATGTATATAATTTTCATATTTTCAGTCTCTTATTTACGTGAATTCATCAATAAAAACAGGTATTCATCTATAACTCGGCTGAAAAGTGGCCTTTTCCTTTTAAATTTTCTATTTTAATAGTGTTACTAACTGCTCTTCTTAATCTTATACAGTTTTCTTGGTTAATTCTTAACGTTATGTATATAATTTTCATATTTTCAGTCTCCAATTTACGTGAATTCATCAATAAAAACAGGTATTCATCTATAACTCGGCTGAAAAGTGGCCTTTTCCTTTTAAATTTTCTATTTAAAAAGTGTAACTAACTGCCCCCCGTAATCCTTTACAGTTTTCTTGGTTAATTCTTAACGTTATATGTATAATTTTCATATTTTCAGTCTCTTATTTACGTGAATTTATCAATAAAAACTGGTATTCTTCTATAACTCGGCTGAAAAGTGGCCTTTTCCTTTTAAATTTTCTATTTTAATAGTGTAACTAACTGCTCCCGTAATCCTATACAGTTTTCTTGGTTAATTCTTAACGTTATGTATATAATTTTCATATTTTCAGTCTCTTATTTACGTGAATTCATCAATAAAAACACGTATTCATCTATAACTCGGCTGAAAAAGTGGCCTTTTCCTTTTTTATTTTCTATTTAAATAGTGTAATTAACTGCTTCCCGTATATCTATACAGTTTTCTTGGTTAATTCCTAACGTTATATGTATAATTTTCATATTTTCAGTCTCTTAGTTACGTGAATTTATCAATAAAAACTGGTATTCTTCTATAACTCGGCTGAAAAGTGGCCTTTTCCTTTTAAATTTTCTATTTTAATAGTGTAACTAACTGCCCCCCCGTAATACTATACAGTTTTCTTGGTTAATTCTTAAGGTTATGTATATAATTTTCATATTTTCAGTCTCTAATTTACGTGAATTCATCAATAAAAACAGGTATTCATCTATAACTCGGCTGAAAAGTGGCCTTTTCCTTTTAAATTTTCTATTTAAATAGTGTAACTATTTGCCCCCCGTAATCCTATGCAGTTTTCTTGGTTAATTCTTAACGTTATATATATAATTTTCATATTTTCAGTCTCTTATTTACGTGAATTCATCAATAAAAACAGGTATTCATCTATAACTCGGGTGAAAAGTGGCCTTTTCCGTTCAAATTTTCTTTGTTAATAGTGTATGTAACCGCCCCCCGTATTTATCTTTAGTTTTTATGATAAATTTCTACCGCTAAAATTTTTATTTCCCCATAATTCGTTTTCCCATAATCGTAATTTCCTAAAATTTTTAAAATTTTTCAAATCTTTATTTCTTTCGCTTATTTTGCTTTCATTAGGTCCGTCTAGTGTAGAAACTACCATCTGCACTCTTATTTATTTTATAAAACATACAAAGGGGAAAAATCACTATTTACCTAAACCGAGGTATAGTGGTCAATCAATACAATCACATAAATTCAACTATAAATTCGATAATAACTTTTCTAAAAATTGGTATATTTCGTTCAAATCAACTTTTAATTGAAAAGTTAATTGCTCCCCACATTTCCTTATAGTTTTCTCAGTAAATTCGTAACGTTATATACTTAATTTTCATATTTTCAATCTATTTCTTACTTAAATTCATCAAGAAAAACACGTATTCATCTATAGCACGGCCGAAAATAGGCCTTTTTCTTTTAAATTTTCTATTTAAATAGTGTAACTAATTGATCCCCGTAATCGTATATAGTTTTCTTGGTTAATTCCTAACGTAATTATATATATATATATTTTCATATTTTCAGTCTCCTATTTACGTGAATTCATCAATAAAAACACGTATTCTTCTATAACTCGGCTGAAAAGTGGCCTTTTGCTTCTAAATTCTCTATTTTAATAGTGTAACTAACTGTCCCCGTAATCCAATACAGTTTTCTTGGTTAATTCTTAACTTTATATATATAATTTTTATATTTTCATTCTCTTATTTACGTGAATTCATCAATAAAAACAGGTATTCATCTATAACTCGGCTGAAAAGTGGCCTTTTCCATTTAAATTTTCTATTTAAATAGTGTAACTAATTGCCCCTTGTAATCCTTTATAGTTTTCTTGATTAACTCCTAACGTAATTTTATATATAATTTTCATATTTCCAGTCTCTTATTTACGTGAATTCATCAATAAAAACACGTATTCTTCGATACCTCGCCTGAAAAGTGGCCTTTTCCTTCTAAATTTTCTATTTTAATAGTTTAACCAACTGCTACTTGTAACCCTATATAGTTTTCTTGGTTAATTCCTAACGTTATATATTTAATTTTCATATTTTCAGTCTCTTATTTACGTGAATTTATCAATAAAAACACGTGTTCATCTATAACTCGGCTGAAAAGTGGGTTTTTTCTTTTAAATTTTCTATTTAGATAGTGTAACTAACTTCCCCCCGTAATCCTATACAGTTTTCTTGGTTAATTCTTAACGTTATGTATATAATTTTCATATTTTCAGTCTCTAATTTACGTGAATTCATCAATAAAAACGGGTATTCATCTATAACTCGGCTGAAAAGTGGCCTTTTCCTTTTAAATTTTCTATTTAAAAAGTGTAACTAACTGCCCCCCGTAATCCTTTACAGTTTTCTTGGTTAATTCTTAACGTTATGTGTATAATTTTCATATTTTCAGTCTCTTATTTACGTCAATTTATCAATAAAAACTGGTATTCTTCTATAACTCGGCTGAAAAGTGGCCTTTTCCTTTTAAATTTTCTATTATAATAGTGTAACTAACTGCCCCCCAGTAATCCTATACAGTTTTCTTGGTTAATTCTTAAGGTTATGTATATAATTTTCATATTTGCAGTCTCTAATTTACGTGAATTCATCAATAAAAACAGGTTTTCATCTATAACTCGGCTGAAAAGTGGCCTTTTCCTTTTAAATTTTCTATTTTAATAGTGTTACTAATAGCCCCCTGTAATTCTATGTGGTTTTCTTGGTTAATTCTTAACGTTATGTATATAATTTTCATATTTTCAGTCTCTAATTTACGTGAATTCATCAATAAAAACAGGTATTCATCTATAACTCGGCTGAAAAGTGGCCTTTTCCTTTTAAATTTTCTATTTTAATAGTGTTACTAACTGCTCTTCTTAATCTTATACAGTTTTCTTGGTTAATTCTTAACGTTATGTATATAATTTTCATATTTTCAGTCTCCAATTTACGTGAATTCATCAATAAAAACAGGTATTCATCTATAACTCGGCTGAAAAGTGGCCTTTTCCTTTTAAATTTTCTATTTAAAAAGTGTAACTAACTGCCCCCCGTAATCCTTTACAGTTTTCTTGGTTAATTCTTAACGTTATATGTATAATTTTCATATTTTCAGTCTCTTATTTACGTGAATTTATCAATAAAAACTGGTATTCTTCTATAACTCGGCTGAAAAGTGGCCTTTTCCTTTTAAATTTTCTATTTTAATAGTGTAATTAACTGCTTCCCGTAATTCTATACAGTTTTCTTGGTTAATTCCTTACGTTATATGTATAATTTTCATATTTTCAGTCTCTTATTTACGTGAATTCATCAATAAAACGTATTCATCTATAACTCGGCTGAAAAAGTGGCGTTTTCCTTTTTTATTTTCTATTTAAATAGTGTAATTAACTGCTTCCCGTAATTCTATACAGTTTTCTTGGTTAATTCCTAACGTTATATGTATAATTTTCATATTTTCAGTCTCTTAGTTACGTGAATTTATCAATAAAAACTGGTATTCTTCTATAACTCGGCTGAAAAGTGGCCTTTTCCTTTTAAATTTTCTATTTTAATAGTGTAACTAACTGCCCCCCCGTAATACTATACAGTTTTCTTGGTTAATTCTTAAGGTTATGTATATAATTTTCATATTTTCAGTCTCTAATTTACGTGAATTCATCAATAAAAACAGGTATTCATCTATAACTCGGCTGAAAAGTGGCCTTTTCCTTTTAAATTTTCTATTTAAATAGTGTAACTATTTGCCCCCCGTAATCCTATGCAGTTTTCTTGGTTAATTCTTAACGTTATATATATAATTTTCATATTTTCAGTCTCTTATTTACGTGAATTCATCAATAAAAACAGGTATTCATCTATAACTCGGGTGAAAAGTGGCCTTTTCCGTTCAAATTTTCTTTGTTAATAGTGTATGTAACCGCCCCCCGTATTTATCTTTAGTTTTTATGATAAATTTCTACCGCTAAAATTTTTATTTCCACATAATTCGTTTTCCCATAATCGTAATTTCCTAAAATTTTTAAAATTTTTCAAATCTTCATTTCTTTCGCTTATTTTGCTTTCATTAGGTCCGTCTAGTGTAGAAACTACCATCTGCACTCTTATTTATTTTATAAAACATACAAAGGGGAAAAATCACTATTTACCTAAACCGAGGTATAGTGGTCAATCAATACAATCACATAAATTCAACTATAAATTCGATAATAACTTTTCTAAAAATTGGTATATTTCGTTCAAATCAACTTTTAATTGAAAAGTTAATTGCTCCCCACATTTCCTTATAGTTTTCTCAGTAAATTCGTAACGTTATATACTTAATTTTCATATTTTCAATCTATTTCTTACTTAAATTCATCAAGAAAAACACGTATTCATCTATAGCACGGCCGAAAATAGGCCTTTTTCTTTTAAATTTTCTATTTAAATAGTGTAACTAATTGATCCCCGTAATCGTATATAGTTTTCTTGGTTAATTCCTAACGTAATTATATATATATATATTTTCATATTTTCAGTCTCCTATTTACGTGAATTCATCAATAAAAACACGTATTCTTCTATAACTCGGCTGAAAAGTGGCCTTTTGCTTCTAAATTCTCTATTTTAATAGTGTAACTAACTGCCCCCGTAATCCAATACAGTTTTCTTGGTTAATTCTTAACGTTATATATATAATTTTTATATTTTCATTCTCTTATTTACGTGAATTCATCAATAAAAACAGGTATTCATCTATAACTCGGCTGAAAAGTGGCCTTTTCCATTTAAATTTTCTATTTAAATAGTGTAACTAATTGCCCCTTGTAATCCTTTATAGTTTTCTTGATTAACTCCTAACGTAATTTTATATATAATTTTCATATTTCCAGTCTCTTATTTACGTGAATTCATCAATAAAAACACGTATTCTTCGATACCTCGCCTGAAAAGTGGCCTTTTCCTTCTAAATTTTCTATTTTAATAGTTTAACCAACTGCTACTTGTAACCCTATATAGTTTTCTTGGTTAATTCCTAACGTTATATATTTAATTTTCATATTTTCAGTCTCTTATTTACGTGAATTTATCAATAAAAACACGTGTTCATCTATAACTCGGCTGAAAAGTGGGTTTTTTCTTTTAAATTTTCTATTTAGATAGTGTAACTAACTGCCCCCCGTAATCCTATACAGTTTTCTTGGTTAATTCTTAACGTTATGTATATAATTTTCATATTTTCAGTCTCTAATTTACGTGAATTCATCAATAAAAACAGGTATTCATCTATAACTCGGCTGAAAAGTGGCCTTTTCCTTTTAAATTTTCTATTTAAAAAGTGTAACTAACTGCCCCCCGTAATCCTTTACAGTTTTCTTGGTTAATTCTTAACGTTATGTGTATAATTTTCATATTTTCAGTCTCTTATTTACGTCAATTTATCAATAAAAACTGGTATTCTTCTATAACTCGGCTGAAAAGTGGCCTTTTCCTTTTAAATTTTCTATTTTAATAGTGTAACTAACTGCCCCCCAGTAATCCTATACAGTTTTCTTGGTTAATTCTTAAGGTTATGTATATAATTTTCATATTTGCAGTCTCTAATTTACGTGAATTCATCAATAAAAACAGGTATTCATCTATAACTCGGCTGAAAAGTGGCCTTTTCCTTTTAAATTTTCTATTTTAATAGTGTTACTAATAGCCCACTGTAATTCTATGTGGTTTTCTTGGTTAATTCTTAACGTTATGTATATAATTTTCATATTTTCAGTCTCTAATTTACGTGAATTCATCAATAAAAAGAGGTATTCATCTATAACTCGGCTGAAAAGTGGCCTTTTCCTTTTAAATTTTCTATTTTAATAGTGTTACTAACTGCTCTTCTTAATCTTATACTGTTTTCTTGGTTAATTCTTAACGTTATGTATATAATTTTCATATTTTCAGTCTCTAATTTACGTGAATTCATCAATAAAAACAGGTATTCATCTATAACTCGGCTGAAAAGTGGCCTTTTCCTTTTAAATTTTCTATTTAAAAAGTGTAACTAACTGCCCCCCGTAATCCTTTACAGTTTTCTTGGTTAATTCTTAACGTTATATGTATAATTTTCATATTTTCAGTCTCTTATTTACGTGAATTTATCAATAAAAACTGGTATTCTTCTATAACTCGGCTGAAAAGTGGCCTTTTCCTTTTAAATTTTCTATTTTAATAGTGTAACTAACTGCCCCCGTAATCCTATACAGTTTTCTTGGTTAATTCTTAACGTTATGTATATAATTTTCATATTTTCAGTCTCTTATTTACGTGAATTCATCAATAAAAACACGTATTCATCTATAACTCGGCTGAAAAGTGGCCTTTTCCTTTTAAATTTTCTATTTTAATAGTGTAACTAACTGGCCTCCGTAATTCTATACAGTTTTCTTGGTTAATTCTTAACGTTATGTTTATAATTTTCATATTTTCAGTCTCTAATTTACGTGAATTCATCAATAAAAACAGGTATTCATCTATAACTCGGCTGAAAAGTGGCCTTTTCCTTTTAAATTTTCTATTTAAAAAACGTAACTAACTGCCCCCCGTAATCCTTTACAGTTTTCTTGGTTAATTCTTAACGTTATGTGTATAATTTTCATATTTTCAGTCTCTTAGTTACGTGAATTTATCAATAAAAACTGGTATTCTTCTATAACTCGGCTGAAAAGTGGCCTTTTCCTTTTAAATTTTCTATTTAAAAAGTGTAACTAACTGCCCTTCGTAATCCTTTACAGTTTTCTTGGTTAATTCTTAACGTTATATGTATAATTTTCATATTTTCTGTCTCTTATTTACGTGAATTTATCAATAAAAACTGGTATTCTTCTATAACTCGGCTGAAAAGTGGCCTTTTCCTTTTAAATTTTCTATTTTAATAGTGTAACTAACTGTCCCCGTAATCCTATACAGTTTTCTTGGTTAATTCTTACCGTTATGTATATAATTTTCATATTTTCAGTCTCTTATTTACGTGAATTCATCAATAAAAACACGTATTCATCTATAACTCGGCTGAAAAGTGGCCTTTTCCTTTTAAATTTTCTATTTTAATAGTGTAACTAACTGGCCTCCGTATTTCTATACAGTTTTCTTGGTTAATTCTTAACGTTATGTATATAATTTTCATATTTTCAGTCTCTAATTTACGTGAATTCATCAATAAAAACAGGTATTCATCTATAACTCGGCTGAAAAGTGGCCTTTTCCTTTTAAATTTTCTATTTAAAAAGTGTAACTAACTGCCCCCCGTAATCCTTTACAGTTTTCTTGGTTAATTCTTAACGTTATGTGTATAATTTTCATATTTTCAGTCTCTTATTTACGTCAATTTATCAATAAAAACTGGTATTCTTCTATAACTCGGCTGAAAAGTGGCCTTTTCCTTTTAAATTTTCTATTTTAATAGTGTAACTAACTGCCCCCCAGTAATCCTATACAGTTTTCTTGGTTAATTCTTAAGGTTATGTATATAATTTTCATATTTGCAGTCTCTAATTTACGTGAATTCATCAATAAAAACAGGTTTTCATCTATAACTCGGCTGAAAAGTGGCCTTTTCCTTTTAAATTTTCTATTTTAATAGTGTTACTAATAGCCCCCTGTAATTCTATGTGGTTTTCTTGGTTAATTCTTAACGTTATGTATATAATTTTCATATTTTCAGTCTCTAATTTACGTGAATTCATCAATAAAAACAGGTATTCATCTATAACTCGGCTGAAAAGTGGCCTTTTCCTTTTAAATTTTCTATTTTAATAGTGTTACTAACTGCTCTTCTTAATCTTATACAGTTTTCTTGGTTAATTCTTAACGTTATGTATATAATTTTCATATTTTCAGTCTCCAATTTACGTGAATTCATCAATAAAAACAGGTATTCATCTATAACTCGGCTGAAAAGTGGCCTTTTCCTTTAAAATTTTCTATTTAAAAAGTGTAACTAACTGCCCCCCGTAATCCTTTACAGTTTTCTTGGTTAATTCTTAACGTTATATGTATAATTTTCATATTTTCAGTCTCTTATTTACGTGAATTTATCAATAAAAACTGGTATTCTTCTATAACTCGGCTGAAAAGTGGCCTTTTCCTTTTAAATTTTCTATTTTAATAGTGTAACTAACTGCTCCCGTAATCCTATACAGTTTTCTTGGTTAATTCTTAACGTTATGTATATAATTTTCATATTTTCAGTCTCTTATTTACGTGAATTCATCAATAAAAACACGTATTCATCTATAACTCGGCTGAAAAAGTGGCCTTTTCCTTTTTTATTTTCTATTTAAATAGTGTAATTAACTGCTTCCCGTAATTCTATACAGTTTTCTTGGTTAATTCCTTACGTTATATGTATAATTTTCATATTTTCAGTCTCTTATTTACGTGAATTCATCAATAAAACGTATTCATCTATAACTCGGCTGAAAAAGTGGCCTTTTCCTTTTTTATTTTCTATTTAAATAGTGTAATTAACTGCTTCCCGTAATTCTATACAGTTTTCTTGGTTAATTCCTAACGTTATATGTATAATTTTCATATTTTCAGTCTCTTAGTTACGTGAATTTATCAATAAAAACTGGTATTCTTCTATAACTCGGCTGAAAAGTGGCCTTTTCCTTTTAAATTTTCTATTTTAATAGTGTAACTAACTGCCCCCCCGTAATACTATACAGTTTGCTTGGTTAATTCTTTAGGTTATGTATATAATTTTCATATTTTCAGTCTCTAATTTACGTGAATTCATCAATAAAAACAGGTATTCATCTATAACTCGGCTGAAAAGTGGCCTTTTTTCTTTTAAATTTTCTATTTAAATAGTGTAACTATTTGCCCCCCGTAATCCTATGCAGTTTTCTTGGTTAATTCTTAACGTTATATATATAATTTTCATATTTTCAGTCTCTTATTTACGTGAATTCATCAATAAAAACAGGTATTCATCTATAACTCGGGTGAAAAGTGGCCTTTTCCGTTCAAATTTTCTTTGTTAATAGTGTATGTAACCGCCCCCCGTATTTATCTTTAGTTTTTATGATAAATTTCTACCGCTAAAATTTTTATTTCCACATAATTCGTTTTCCCATAATCGTAATTTCCTAAAATTTTTAAAATTTTTCAAATCTTCATTTCTTTCGCTTATTTTGCTTTCATTAGGTCCGTCTAGTGTAGAAACTACCATCTGCACTCTTATTTATTTTATAAAACATACAAAGGGGAAAAATCACTATTTACCTAAACCGAGGTATAGTGGTCAATCAATACAATCACATAAATTCAACTATAAATTCGATAATAACTTTTCTAAAAATTGGTATATTTCGTTCAAATCAACTTTTAATTGAAAAGTTAATTGCTCCCCACATTTCCTTATAGTTTTCTCAGTAAATTCGTAACGTTATATACTTAATTTTCATATTTTCAATCTATTTCTTACTTAAATTCATCAAGAAAAACACGTATTCATCTATAGCACGGCCGAAAATAGGCCTTTTTCTTTTAAATTTTCTATTTAAATAGTGTAACTAATTGATCCCCGTAATCGTATATAGTTTTCTTGGTTAATTCCTAACGTAATTATATATATATATATATTTTCATATTTTCAGTCTCCTATTTACGTGAATTCATCAATAAAAACACGTATTCTTCTATAACTCGGCTGAAAAGTGGCCTTTTGCTTCTAAATTCTCTATTTTAATAGTGTAACTAACTGCCCCCGTAATCCAATACAGTTTTCTTGGTTAATTCTTAACGTTATATATATAATTTTTATATTTTCATTCTCTTATTTACGTGAATTCATCAATAAAAACAGGTATTCATCTATAACTCGGCTGAAAAGTGGCCTTTTCCATTTAAATTTTCTATTTAAATAGTGTAACTAATTGCCCCTTGTAATCCTTTATAGTTTTCTTGATTAACTCCTAACGTAATTTTATATATAATTTTCATATTTCCAGTCTCTTATTTACGTGAATTCATCAATAAAAACACGTATTCTTCGATACCTCGCCTGAAAAGTGGCCTTTTCCTTCTAAATTTTCTATTTTAATAGTTTAACCAACTGCTACTTGTAACCCTATATAGTTTTCTTGGTTAATTCCTAACGTTATATATTTAATTTTCATATTTTCAGTCTCTTATTTACGTGAATTTATCAATAAAAACACGTGTTCATCTATAACTCGGCTGAAAAGTGGGTTTTTTCTTTTAAATTTTCTATTTAGATAGTGTAACTAACTGCCCCCCGTAATCCTATACAGTTTTCTTGGTTAATTCTTAACGTTATATATATAATTTTCATATTTTCAGTCTCGTATTTACGTAAATTCATCAAGAAAAACACGTATTCATCTATAACTCGGCTGAAAAGTAGCCTTTTCCGTTTAATTCTTTTTTGTTAATAGTGTATTTAACCGCCCACCATATTTATCTATAGTTTTTATAATAAATTTCTACCGCTAAAATAATGATTTCCACATAATTCGTTTTCCCATAATCGTAATTTCCTAAAGTTTTTGAAATTTTTCAAATCTTCATTTCTTTCGCTCTTTTTGCTTTTATTTGGTCCGTCTAGTGTAGAAACTACCATCTGCACTCTTCTTTGCTTTATAAAACATATAGAACTGGAAAAAGTCACTATTTACCTAAACCGAGGTATAGTGGTCAATCAATACAATCACATAAATTCAACTATAAATTCGCTAATAACTTTTCTAAAAATTGGTATTTTTCGTTCAAATCGTCTTTTAATTGTGAAGTTAATTGCTCCCCACATTCACTTATAGTTTTCTTAGTAAATTCGTAACGTTATATATTTAATTTTCATATTTTCAATCTATTTCTTACTTAAATTCATTAATAAAAACACGTATTCATCTATAGCACGGCTGAAAATTGGCCTTTTCCTTTTAAATTTTCTATTTAAATAGTGTAACTAAGAGCCACCCTTAATCCTATATAGTTTTCTTTGTTAATTCTTAACGTTATATATATAATTTTCATATTTTCAGTCCCTTATTTACGTGAATTCATCAATAAAAAGACGTATTCATCTATAGCACGGCTGAAAATTGGCCTTTTCCTTTAAAATTTTCTATTTAAATAGTGTAACTAATTGCCCCTTGTAATCCAATATAGTTTTCTTGGTTAATTCCTACCGTAATTATATATATAATTTTCATATTTTCAGTCTATTTCTTACGTTTATAACTCTTCTGAATGACAATTTAATTGCCATAGGCTTCTATGGGCACTTTTCAGACGAGTTATAAATTGACATCTATAACTCGTCTGAAAAGTGGCCTTTTCCTTTTAAATTTTCTATTTTAATAGAGTAACTAACTGGCCTCCGTAATCCTATACAGTTTTCTTGGTTAATTCTTAACGTTATGTATATAATTTTCATATTTTCAGTCTCTTATTTACGTGAATTTATCAATAGAAACAGGTATTCATCTTTAACTCGGCTGAAAAGTGGGCTTTTTCTTTTAAATTTTCTATTTAAATAGTGTAACTAACTGCACCCCGTAATCCTATACAGTTTTCTTGGTTAATTCTTAACGTTATATATATAATTTTCATATTTTCAGTCTCTTATTTTCGTGAATCCATCAATAAAAACAGGTATTCATCTATAACTCGGGTGAAAAGTGGCCTTTTCCGTTCAAATTTTCTTTGTTAATAGTGTATTTAACCGCCCCCCGTATTTATGTATAGTTTTTATAATAAATTTCTACCGCTAAAATATTGATTTCCACACAATTCGTTTTCCCATAGTCGTAATTTCCTAAAATTTTTAAAACTTTTCAAATCTTCATTTCTTTCGCTTATTTTGATTTTATTAGGTCTGTCTAGTGTAGAAACTACCATCTGCACTCTTATTTGCTTTATAAAACATACAAACTGGAAAAAATCACTATTTACCTAAACCAAGGTATAGTGGTCAATCAATACAATCACATAAATTCAACTGTAAAATCTTACTTACTTACTTACTTACTTATCGTCACGCACAATCCCTAACGGGGTAGCCAGAGAGAACAGATCGCCAAGTGTCACGATCCTTACACACCTCTTTCGCTTCTTTCGGGCTCATTAACTTCTTCATACATGCACGTCTAGGTATCCGAGTACTCTTGACCCTCCCCTCTTCGAGCAATTTGCTCACATGGTCTTCGAAAGTTAGTCTCGGTCTACCTCGACACCTTTTAATATTTACTTTCGCTCTATATATTTTCTTCACCATTCGGTCTTCACTCATTCGTTCAACGTGCCCAAACCATTGGAGTACGCCCCTATCAATTTTTGTGATAAGGTCATCTTTCAATCCTGCCATATTGCGAATCTCTTCGTTTCGCTTTCGGTCGGCTATGGTAACACCACACATTTTACGAAGAGATCGCATCTCCACTGCATTCAACTTGCTTTTATGCTTCTTCTGGCATACCCAGGTTTCGCTGCCATATAACAAAGTCGGTACCAACACTGCGTTATGTATTGCAAGGCGTGCACTCTTCACCACGCCTTGCCTTTTTACTAATGCATTCAGGGCACCATTGACTTTGTTTCCGGCAGCGACACGCCTACCCACATCTAAATCACATCTTCCATCCCGGCTGAAAGCACTCCCTAAGTATACAATTTCATTTACCTGTTCTAGACATTCCTGATTTACCCATATTTCACATTTCGTTCTCTCTTCGTCCTTTTCAAATACCAGAACCTTAGTTTTATTAGCATTCAAACGGAGACCTTTAATTTCACATTCCTCTTTCATACACGTGACTAATGCCTGCAGTTCTGCTTCTGATGGTGCAATAAGCACTGCATCATCAGCATACAGCAGACAATTAACTTTTATGTCACCCAATTTCACACCCAAACAGCTATCTTTCAACTTCTGTAAACAGCTGTCGAGATACAGTATGAACAGCCAGGAGGACATGACACAACCCTGTTTTACGCCCGCTTGGACGCTTAACATGGGTGACAGGTCATGCTCTACCCGCACACAGGCTTTACAGTCCTAGTAAAGTGACTGCACAGCCCTTAACAATCGACCATCCACACCATATCCCGGCAACAGTTCCTACATTTCCTTCCTTATAACCTTATCAAAAATCCTCTGGTTAACACTCAGAAGCTTCTCCGTGATCATGCGGAGAGAAAACATTTGATCCGTGCATCCTCTTCTAGGTCTAAATCCGCATTGTACCTCCCACAAGAATCTTTCCGATTTCTCTTGCATCCTGCGTGTCAAAACCTTCGAGTAAACTTTATTTGCTAAACTGGTCAAGCTGATCGCCCGATAGCACCCGCAGTCAAAATGTGAACCTTTACCTCTCATGACGTCCGATTTTTTTGAGAGGACGTCATTGGCTCTCGAAAGCACTTTGTTCATTCTTAAAGCTGTCGCACCACTCCGGGACCTTCCAACCTCTTTCCAGAAGAGTTTGGAGTTTTCCCTAAAGTTGTGCGACAACCTCTCGTCCGCTCCTATTCTATACCTTTCACGTACTTCCTCAATCAATGTTTTCACATGAACTTTCTGCAGCTTATATCTTTCTTTCATCTTCTCTCTCATATGCTCATCGTTACTAGCCAAGTAGTCTAACCATGCTTTTTTCTTCTTTTTTACAGCTTCTTTCACTTCATCATTCCAACATGCATCTCTTCTTTTACTACTACCTCTTTTTGTCGTACCACATACTTCTTCCGCTGCACTTACCATTCCATCCCTAAGGTTCTGCCATGTTCTCTCCACACATTCTTTCCTGCCATCGATTGTGTCAAGCTTTTCGGCTACCCTCGTGTGATATTTGTCCCTAGTATCCGCTTCCTGAAGCTTCCAGCTTCGGATGCGACAGACCGACTGTGGTTCTGTTACTGCCGTCCGGTGGCGCCAACCCGCGAACAAACCCCTAAATCTAGTAATTACTAGATTATGATCCGTTCCCAGGTCAGCACCCCTGAACACTCGTATATCCATCACCTGTTTTCGCAGTCGGTCATCCACCAGGAACAAATCAATCATACTTCTCTCATTCTTTCTTTCTCTAGTGAACATATGGATCTTCCTGTGATTAAACATAGTGTTTGTCACAAGAAGACCCATTTACTTGCATACAGCCAGTATAAGCTTGCCAGCATCATTAACCCTTTTATCGCCAAACTTTCCAAGCACCGACTCGTATCCTAGTCGAGCGATACCTACCCATCCATTCAAATCACCACATACAACAGTTCTTTCATTTCCCTTAACCAAATCTAGAACTTCTCTTACATTCTCCCAAAACTCCTCCAGCTCAGCCCTGAATGAAGAAGCTACCGGCGCATAAACAGCCAAAAGGAATAACTTCGTCAGTCCCATTTTGAAGCGAACCCAGAGAAGTCTTGAGTTCACAACCTTGTATTCAGTCATAAGATCGACCAACCGGGACGACAACAGCACTCCCACTCCTTGGCAGGCGTTCTCGCTTTCCAGGACTCCGGACCATATAGCTAACGTCCCGCCAGGGAGCTCTTCAATACCACTGCCTTTCCGTTTGGTCTCCGACACACACACGACATCTAATTCTCTTTCTTTCATTATTTCGATCAATTCATTCGTCTTATCTCTCATGCCCCCTCTAACATTCCACGTGCCAACTCTGCACTCCGTCCTCCACCTTCCGCCGTGTCGGGCTGTGCGTGCGTGTAATTCTATATGGTTTTCTTGGTTAATCCCTAACGTAATTATATATATAATTTTCATATTTTCAGTCTCTTATTTACGTGAATTCATCAATAAAAACACGTATTCATCTATAACTCGGCTGAAAAGTGGCCTTTTCCTTTTAAATTTTCTATTTTAATAGTGAAACTAACTGCTCTTTTTAATCTTATACAGTTTTCTTGGTTAATTCCTAACGTTATGTATATAATTTACATATTTTCAGTCTCTAATTTACGTGAATTCATCAATAAAAACAGGTATTCATCTATAACTCGGCTGAAAAGTAGCCTTTTCCTTTTAAATTTTCTATTTAAAAAGTGTAACTAACTGCCCCCCGTATTCCTTTACAGTTTTCTTGGTTAATTCTTAACGTTATATGTATAATTTTCATACTTTCAGTCTCTTATTTACGTGAATTCATCAATAAAAACACGTATTTATCTATAACTCGGCTGAAAAAGTGGCCTTTACCTTTTTAATTTTCTATTTAAATAGTGTACTAACTGCACCCCGTAATCCTATACAGTTTTCTTGGTTAATTCCTAACGTCATATATATCATTTTCATATTTTCAGTCTCTTATTTACGTGAATTCATCAATAAAAACACGTATTCATCTATAGCACTGCTGAAAATTGGCCTTTTCTTTTTAAATTTTCTATTTAAATAGTGTAACTAATTGGCCCCCGTAATCCTATATAGTTTTCTTGGTTAATTCCTAACGTTATGTATATAATTTTCATATTTTCAGTCTCTAATTTACGTGAATTCATCAATAAAAACAGGTATTCCATCTATAACTCGGCTGAAAAGTGGCCTTTTCCTTTTAAATTTTCTATTTTAATAGTGTAACTAACTGCTCTTCTTAATCTTATACAGTTTTCTTGGTTAATTCTTAACGTTATGTATATAATTTTCATATTTTCAGTCTCTAATTCACGTGAATTCATCAATAAAAACAGGTATTCATCTATAACTCGGCTGAAAAGTGGCCTTTTCCTTTTAAATTTTCTATTTAAAAAGTGTAACTAACTACCCCCCGTAATCCTTTACAGTTTTCTTGGTTAATTCTTAACGTTATATGTATAATTTTCATATTTTCAGTCTCTTATTTACGTGAATTTATCAATAAAACTGGTATTCTTCTATAACTCGGCTGAAAAGTGGCCTTTTCCTTTTAAATTTTCTATTTTAATAGTGTAACTAACTGCCCCCGTAATCCTATACAGTTTTCTTGGATAATTCTTAACGTTATGTATATAATTTTCATATTTTCAGTCTCTTATTTACGTGAATTCATCAATAAAAAAACGTATTCATCTATAACTCGGCTGAAAAGTGGCCTTTTCCTTTTAAATTTTCTATTTTAATAGTGTAACTAACTGGCCTCCGTAATTCTATACAGTTTTCTTGGTTAATTCTTAACGTTATGTATATAATTTTCATATTTTCAGTCTCTAATTTACGTGAATTCATCAATAAAAACAGGTATTCATCTATAACTCGGCTGAAAAGTGGCCTTTTCCTTTTAAATTTTCTATTTAAAAAGTGTAACTAACTGCCCCCCGTAATCCTTTACAGTTTTCTTGGTTAATTCTTAACGTTATGTATATAATTTTCATATTTTCAGTCTCTAATTTACGTGAATTCATCAATAAAAACAGGTATTCATCTATAACTCGGCTGAAAAGTGGCCTTTTCCTTTTAAATTTTCTATTTTAATAGTGTAACTAACTGCTCTTCTTAATCTTATACAGTTTTCTTGGTTAATTCTTAACGTTATGTATATAATTTTCATATTTTCAGTCTCTAATTTACGTGAATTCATCAATAAAAACAGGTATTCATCTATAACTCGGCTGAAAAGTGGCCTTTTCCTTTTAAATTTTCTATTTAAAAAGTGTAACTAACTGCCCCCCGTAATCCTTTACAGTTTTCTTGGTTAATTCTTAACGTTATATGTATAATTTTCATATTTTCAGTCTCTTATTTACGTGAATTTATCAATAAAAACTGGTATTCTTCTATAACTCGGCTGAAAAGTGGCCTTTTCCTTTTAAATTTTCTATTTTAATAGTGCAACTAACTGCCCCCCGTAATCCTTTACAGTTTTCTTGGTTAATTCTTAACGTTATGTGTATAATTTTCATATTTTCAGTCTCTTATTTACGTCAATTTATCAATAAAAACTGGTATTCTTCTATAACTCGGCTGAAAAGTGGCCTTTTCCTTTTAAATTTTCTATTTTAATAGTGTAACTAACTGCCCCCCCGTAATACTATACAGTTTTCTTGGTTAATTCTTAAGGTTATGTATATAATTTTCATATTTTCAGTCTCTAATTTACGTGAATTCATCAGTAAAAACAGGTATTCATCTATAACTCGGCTGAAAAGTGGCCTTTTCCTTTTAAATTTTCTATTGAAATAGTGTAACTATTTCCCCCCTGTAATCCTATACAGTTTTCTTGGATAATTCTTAACGTTGTATATATAATTTTCATATTTTCAGTCTCTTATTTACGTGAATTCATCAATAAAAACAGGTATTCATCTATAACTCGGGTGAAAAGTGGCCTTTTCCGTTCAAATTTTCTTTGTTAATAGTGTATGTAACCGCCCCCCGTATTTATCTTTAGTTTTTATAATAAATTTCTACCGCTAAAATTTTTATTTCCACATAATTCGTTTTCCCATAATCGTAATTTCCTAAAATTTTTAAAATTTTTCAAATCTTCATTTCTTTCGTTTATTTTGCTTTCATTAGGTCCGTCTAGTGTAGAAACTACCATCTGCACTCTAATTTATTTTATAAAACATACAAAGGGGAAAAATCACTATTTACCTAAACCGAGGTATAGTGGTCAATCAATACAATCACATAAATTCAACAATAAATTCGATAATAACTTTTCTAAAAATTGGTATATTTCGTTCAAATCAACTTTTAATTGTAAAGTTAATTGCTTCCCACATTTCCTTATAGTTTTCTCAGTAAATTCGTAACGTTATATACTTAATTTTCATATTTTCAATCTATTTATTACTTAAATTCATCAATAAAAACACGTATTCATCTATAGCACGGCCGAAAATAGGCCTTTTTCTTTTAAATTTTCTATTTAAATAGTGTAACTAATTGATCCCCGTAATCCTATATAGTTTTCTTGGTTAATTTCTAACGTAATTATATATATATTTTCATATTTTCAGTATCCTATTTACGTGAATTCATCAATAAAAACACGTATTCTTCTATAACTCGGCTGAAAAGTGGCCTTTTCCTTCTAAATTTTCTATTTTAATAGTGTAACTAACTGCCCTCGTAATCCTATACAGTTTTCTTGGTTAATTCTTAACGTTATATATATAATTTTTATATTTTCATTCTCTTATTTACGTGAATTCATCAATAAAAACAGGTATTCATCTATAACTCGGCTGAAAAATGGCCTTTTCCATTTAAATTTTCTATTTAAATAGTGTAACTAATTGCCCCTTGTAATCCTTTATAGTTTTCTTGGTTAACTCCTGACGTAATTTTATATATAATTTTCATATTTTCAGTCTCTTATTTACGTGAATTCATCAATAAAAACACGTAGTCTTCGATAACTCGCCTGAAAAGTGGCCTTTTCCTTCTAAATTTTCTATTTTAATAGTTAAATCAAATGCTACTTGTAACTCTATATAGTTTTCTTGGTTAATTCTTAACGTTATATATATAATTTTCATATTTTCAGTCTCTTATTTACGTGAATTTGTCAATAAAAACACGTTTTCATCTATAGCACGGCTGAAAATTGGCCTTTTCCTTTAAAATTTTCTATTTAAATGTTGTAACTAATAGCCCCCTGTAATTCTATATGGTTTTCTTGGTTAATTCCTAACGTAATTATATATATAATTTTCATATTTTCAGTCTCTTATTTACGTGAATTCATCAATAAAAAAACGTATTCATCTATAACTCGGCTGAAAAGTGGCCTTTTCCTTTTAAATTTTCTATTTAAAAAGTGTAACTAACTGCCCCCCGTAATCCTTTACAGTTTTCTTGGTTAATTCTTAACGTTATATGTATAATTTTCATATTTTCAGTCTCTTATTTACGTGAATTTATCAATAAAAACTGGTATTCTTCTATAACTCGGCTGAAAAGTGGCCTTTTCCTTTTAAATTTTCTATTTTAATAGTGTAACTAACTGCCCTCGTAATCCTATACAGTATTCTTGGTTAATTCTTAACGTTATGTATATAATTTTCATATTTTCAGTCTCTAATTTACGTGAATTCATCAATAAAAACAGGTATTCATCTATAACTCGGCTGAAAAGTGGCCTTTTCCTTTTAAATTTTCTATTTTAATAGTGTAACTAACTGCCCCCGTAATCCTATACAGTTTTCTTGGTTAATTCTTAACGTTATGTATATAATTTTCATACTTTCAGTCTCTAATTTACGTGAATTCATCAATAAAAACAGGTATTCATCTATAACTCGGCTGAAAAGTGGCCTTTTCCTTTTAAATTTTCTATTTAAAAAGTGTAACTAACTGCCCCCCGTAATCCTTTACAGTTTTCTTGGTTAATTCTTAACGTTTTATGTATAATTTTCATATTTTCAGTCTCTTATTTACGTGAATTTATAAATAAAAACTGGTATTCTTCTATAACTCGGCTGAAAAGTGGCCTTTTCCTTTTAAATTTTCTATTTTAATAGTGTAACTAACTGCCCTCGTAATCCTATACAGTATTCTTGGTTAATTCTTAACGTTATGTATATAATTTTCATATTTTCAGTCTCTAATTTACGTGAATTCATCAATAAAAACAGGTATTCATCTATAACTCGGCTGAAAAGTGGCCTTTTCCTTTTAAATTTTCTATTTTAATAGTGTAACTAACTGCCCCCGTAATCCTATACAGTTTTCTTGGTTAATTCTTAACGTTATGTATATAATTTTCATATTTTCAGTCTCTTATTTACGTGAATTCATCAATAAAAACACGTATTCATCTATAACTCGGCTGAAAAGTGGCCTTTTCCTTTTAAATTTTTATATTTTAATAGTGTAACTAACTGCTCTTCTTAATCTTATACAGTTTTCTTGGTTAATTCTTAACGTTATGTATATAATTTTCATATTTTCAGTCTCTAATTTACGTGAATTCATCAATAAAAACAGGTATTCATCTATAACTCGGCTGAAAAGTGGCCTTTTCCTTTTAAATTTTCTATTTTAATAGTGTTACTAACTGCTCTTCTTAATCTTATACAGTTTTCGTGGTTAATTCTTAACGTTATGTATATAATTTTCATATTTTCAGTCTCTAATTTACGTGAATTCATCAATAAAAACAGGTATTCATCTATAAATCGGCTGAAAAGTGGCCTTTTCCTTTTAAATTTTCTATTTAAAAAGTGTAACTAACTGCCCCCCGTAATCCTTTACAGTTTTCTTGGTTAATTCTTAACGTTATATGTATAATTTTCATATTTTTAGTCTCTTATTTACGTGAATTTATCAATAAAAACTGGTATTCTTCTATAACTCGGCTGAAAAGTGGCCTTTTCCTTTTAAATTTTCTATTTTAATAGTGTAACTAACTGCCCCCCGTAATCCTTTACAGTTTTCTTGGTTAATTCTTAACGTTATATGTATAATTTTCATATTTTCAGTCTCTTATTTACGTGAATTTATCAATAAAAACTGGTATTCTTCTATAACGCGGCTGAAAAGTGGCCTTTTCCTTTTAAATTTTCTATTTTAATAGTGTAACTAACTGCCCCCCCCGTAATACTATACAGTTTTCTTGGTTAATTCTTAAGGTTATGTTTTTTTTTTTTTTTTTTTTTTTTTTTTTTATAGAAGAGGGGGCAAACGAGCATGCGGCTCACCTGATGTTAAGTGACTACCGCCGCCCATGATCAACCGCAACACCAGGAGAATTGCGGGTGCGTTGCCGGCCCTTTAGAAAGGAGTAAGCTCTTTTCTTGAAGGTCCCCAGGTCGTATCGGTCCGGAAAAATCGCCGGTGATAAACTATTCCACAGAGAGGTTGTACGTGGAAGAAAACTCCTTGTGAAACGTACAGTGGTGGACCGCCAAGCATCCAGATGGTGTGGATGGTATCGGGACGTTTGTCGTGTCGTGCGTTCACGAAATTTGGCGGCTGGGATTAATCCGAACAATTCCTCAGAGCACTCCCCGTGATAGATGCGATAAAATACGCAAAGCGATGCAACATCTCTTCGCAACGCCAGTGAATCGAGCCGATCGGAAAGCACTCGGTCGTCGACGATTCGAGCCGCTCTGCGCTGGATGCGGTCAAGTGGAAGGAGCTGGTACTGGGGAGCCCCAGCCCAGAGATGGGAACAGTATTCCATGTGCGGCCGAACCTGCGCCTTGTAAAGTTGCAGGCGGTGTGCCGGCATGAAATACTGTCCCGCTCTGCTGAGCACGCCAAGCTTTTTAGAGGCCAATTTGGCCTTCCCTTCCAAGTGACCACGAAACTGCACGTCACTCGATATGTCGACGCCGAGGATTCCGATACTGGCTGAGGCAACAAGGGGAGTGCCTTGAAACTGAGGGGATACGACAAAGGGGTTCTTTTTAGCGGTTAACGCGCAAACTTGTGTCTTCTGGGGGTTAAACTGGACTAGATTTAGTCGTCCCCAATCCGAGACTCTGTTCAGCAAAGACTCGACTTCAGACACAAGTTTGTCCCGGCACTCGGAGACGTTTTCCCGAGAAATATTGGCTCGGCCGGTGTAAAGAGCATCACCAGTGCTGTCATCTGCATAGCAATGAATGTTACGGGTATGCAACATATCATTGATATGCAGAAGAAACAGCGTTGGCGATAGCACGCAGCCCTGTGGAACACCAGCATTAATAGGCTTGCAATCGGAGCTTGCACCGTCTACAACGACCTTGATGCTCCGATCTGCAAGAAAGCTGGTGATCCAATCGCACAATTTCTCGGGAAGCCCATAGGAAGGGAGCTTCGAAAGAAGCGCTTTGTGCCAAACCCGATCGAAGGCCTTCGCAATGTCCAAACTAACGGCCAATGCCTCCCCCTTGAACTCTACTGCCTCCGCCCATCTGTGAGTGAGGTAGACCAGAAGATCACCAGCTGACCGACCACGGCGAAAACCGTATTGGCGGTCACTAATCAGCTGGTGATCCTCAAGGTACCTCATGAGCTGGCAGTTTACAATGGACTCCATTGTTTTGGAGAACAAGGAGGTGATGGCGATTGGCCGGTAGTTGGACGGGTCTGAGCGGTCGCCTTTTTTAGGGATCGGGTGGACGAAAGCGGAATTATACTTCTTTTTTAGAGTGCTGGTGTTTACATCCCGGGACGCTGATGCATCAACCCAGGCTTGGTAGCACTCCTGCTTATAGCATGATGCTATTTTACAGGAGCGACCAAACCATGGCTGAGATTTGCCTCCAATGGGCACCACAGAGGAAGGAATAAAAAGTTCCATACCCTGAAGTACCACATCAGTAACAGAATCCGCAACAACGTTGGGATCATCCGGCGAGAAGCAAACCCGCCCCCAAGGGTAGGATGCAAAGAAAGACCGCATCCCATCCCAATCGGCTGACCTATAGTGCCAAACACGGCGGCAGCCTGCAGAATGCAACCGCGATTTCAGCGTGAGTGGCACAACACTCCGGATCAGACAATGGTCCGAGGAGCCTAAAGGGGCGTCGACGGAAATCTGATATCCGTCCGGGTGAGAGGTCAGCAGAAGGTCCAACAGGGAAGGTGCATGATCCTCCACATCTGGAATCCGCGTAGGCGAAGTAACCAGTTGTGTCAGACCATATGCCAAGGCAAAATCATGAACAGATCTCCCCGCATGATCGGTTAAACGTGAACCGAGCCATTCGGCGTGATGGGCGTTAAAGTCGCCGAGGATCACGATCTCTGCGGAGGGGATCTGCTGTAGCAACGAATCTGCAGCCATTTGGACGTGGTCGAAGAGTCGGTCTGTTTCGGCATTACCGCTGTGGGACCTATAGAGGCACCCGTAGACGCGCGGATGGTCGTCGCTGTCTACGCGTAGCCAAAGGATGGATAGGTCCGAACCTTCAAGTCTGCCGAGGCGTCGAGAACAGATGTCCTCTCTGACGTAAACGCAAACTCCAGCCCGAGGCACAAAGGAGTGTTCCAGTTTGTACCCCGGGTAGGAGAGATACGAAACATCAGCCGGAGAGGAAACCTGCGTCTCGGTCAGAAAGAGCAAAGCCGGCCTCGCCGTCTCGAGATGGTAGTGGACGGCGTTTAGGTTAGAGTGAAGTCCCCTGATATTGCAGAAATTCACGGACAGCGTGCCAGGGGTCGCCTTGGTCTTGTTGCTCCGTTTGCCCCGAGCAGTTGTAGTCTTGAGCGGAATTTCGCCCCCCCCAGAATACGCGGGGCAGCCTGAGCACCCACGCTCAGAAGTGGAGAAACATGGTCGTGGATGCTCAGCGAGGGATTCTCCAGGGGTGCTGGTACCCTCCTGGGGTAGTCTATCTTTATTTAATTCCGCTACCATGTTGATGGGGGGGGGGGGGGGGGGGATTTGGGCCTCCGGCCACCTGCACTCACCAGACGAAACGCGGAAGCAAAACTTCCACTTCACGCCGGTATTCTGTGAGGTCGTGGTACCACCCCGGTTTGAGCCGGCCCATACGTGCAACAGCAAAGCTGCCGCGTGGCTCTACCACTGTTATGTATATAATTTTCATATTTTCAGTCTCTAATTTACGTGAATTCATCAGTAAAAACAGGTATTCATCTATAACTCGGCTGAAAAGTGGCCTTTTCCTTTTAAATTTTCTATTGAAATAGTGTAACTATTTGCCCCCTGTAATCCTATACAGTTTTCTTGGATAATTCTTAACGTTGTATATATAATTTTCATATTTTCAGTCTCTTATTTACGTGAATTCATCAATAAAAACAGGTATTCATCTATAACTCGGGTGAAAAGTGGCCTTTTCCGTTCAAATTTTCTTTGTTAATAGTGTATGTAATCGCCCCCCGTATTTATCTTTAGTTTTTATAATAAATTTCTACCGCTAAAATTTTTATTTCCACATAATTCGTTTTCCCATAATCGTAATTTCCTAAAATTTTTAAAATTTTTCAAATCTTCATTTCTTTCGCTTATTTTGCTTTCATTAGGTCCGTCTTGTGTAGAAACTACCATCTGCACTCTTATTTATTTTATAAAACATACAAAGGGGAAAAATCACTATTTACCTAAACCGAGGTATAGTGGTCAATCAATACAATCACATAAATTCAACAATAAATTCGATAATAACTTTTCTAAAAATTGGTATATTTCGTTCAAATCAACTTTTAATTGTAAAGTTAATTGCTTCCCACATTTCCTTATAGTTTTCTCAGTAAATTCGTAACGTTATATACTTAATTTTCATATTTTCAATCTATTTCTTACTTAAATTCATCAATAAAAACACGTATTCATCTATAGCACGGCCGAAAAAGGCCTTTTTCTTTTAAATTTTCTATTTAAATAGTGTAACTAATTGATCCCCGTAATCCTATATAGTTTTCTTGGTTAATTTCTAACGTAATTATATATATATTTACATATTTTCAGTCTCCTATTTACGTGAATTCATCAATAAAAACTGGTATTCTTCTATAACTCGGCTGAAAAGTGGCCTTTTCCTTCTAAATTTTCTATTTTAATAGTGTAACTAACTGGCCTCCGTAATTCTATACAGCTTTCTTGGTTAATTCTTAACGTTATGTATATAATTTTCATATTTTCAGTCTCTTATTTACGTGAATTCATCAATAAAAACACGTATTCATCTATAACTCGGCTGAAAAGTGGCCTTTTCCTTTTAAATTTTCTATTTTAATAGTGTAACTAACTGGCCTCCGTAATTCTATACAGTTTTCTTGGTTAATTCTTAACGTTATGTATATAATTTTCATATTTTCATTCTCTAATTTACGTGAATTCATCAATAAAAACAGGTATTCATCTATAACTCGGCTGAAAAGTGGCCTTTTCCTTTTAAATTTTCTATTAAAAAAGTGTAACTAACTGCCCTCCGTAATCCTTTACAGTTTTCTTGGTTAATTCTTAACGTTATGTGTATAATTTTCATATTTTCAGTCTCTTATTTACGTCAATTTATCAATAAAAACTGGTATTCTTCTATAACTCGGCTGAAAAGTGGCCTTTTCCTTTTAAATTTTCTATTTTAATAGTGTAACTAACTGCCCCCCCGTAATACTATACAGTTTTCTTGGTTAATTCTTAAGGTTATGTATATAATTTTCATATTTTCAGTCTCTAATTTACGTGAATTCATCAATAAAAACAGGTATTCATCTATAACTCGGCTGAAAAGTGGCCTTTTCCTTTTAAATTTTCTATTTAAATAGTGTAACTATTTGATCCCCGTAATCCTATATAGTTTTCTTGGTTAATTTCTAACGTAATTATATATATATTTTCATATTTTCAGTCTCCTATTTACGTGAATTCATCAATAAAAACACGTATTCTTCTATAACTCGGCTGAAAAGTGGCTTTTTCCTTCTAAATTTTCTATTTTAATAGTGTAACTAACTGCCCCCGTAATCCTATACAGTTTTCTTGGTTAATTCTTAACGTTATATATATAATTTTTATATTTTCATTCTCTTATTTACGTGAATTCATCAATAAAAACAGGTATTCATCTATAACTCGGCTGAAAAATGGCCTTTTCCATTTAAATTTTCTATTAAAATAGTGTAACTAATTGCCCCTTGTAATCCTTTATAGTTTTCTTGGTTAACTCCTGACGTAATTTTATATATAATTTTCATATTTTCAGTCTCTTATTTACGTGAATTCATCAATAAAAACACGTATTCTTCGATAACTCGCCTGAAAAATGGCCTTTTCCTTCTAAATTTTCTATTTTAATAGTTAAATCAAATGCTACTTGTAACTCTATATAGTTTTCTTGGTTAATTGCTAACGTTATATATTTAATTTTCATATTTTCAGTTTCTTATTTACGTGAATTTATCAATAAAAACACGTTTTCATCTATAGCACGGCTGAAAATTGGCCTTTTCCTTTAAAATTTTCTATTTAAATGTTGTAACTAATAGCCCCCTGTAATTCCATATGGTTTTCTTGGTTAATTCCTAACGTAATTATATATATAATTTTCATATTTTCAGTCTCTTATTTACGTGAATTCATCAATAAAAACACGTATTCATCTATAACTCGGCTTAAAAGTGGCCTCTTCCTTTTAAATTTTCTATTTTAATAGTGAAACTAACTGCTCTTCTTAATCTTATACAGTTTTCTTGGTTAATTCTTAACGTTATGTATATAATTTTCATAGTTTCAGTCTCTAATTTACGTGAATTCATCAATAAAAACAGGTATTCATCTATAACTCGGCTGAAAAGTGGCCTTTTCCTTTTAAATTTTCTATTTAAAAAGTGTAACTAACTGCCCCCCGTAATCCTTTACAGTTTTCTTGGTTAATTCTTAACGTTATATGTATAATTTTCATATTTTCAGTCTCTTATTTACGTGAATTTATCAATAAAAACTGGTATTCTTCTATAACTCGGCTGAAAAGTGGCCTTTTCCTTTTAAATTTTCTATTTTAATAGTGTAACTAACTGCCCCCGTAATCCTATACAGTTTTCTTGGTTAATTCTTAACGTTATGTATATAATTTTCATATTTTCAGTCTCTTATTTACGTGAATTCATCAATAAAAACACGTATTCATCTATAACTCGGCTGAAAAGTGGCCTTTTCCTTTTAAATTTTTATATTTTAATAGTGTAACTAACTGCTCTTCTTAATCTTATACAGTTTTCTTGGTTAATTCTTAACGTTATGTATATAATTTTCATATTTTCAGTCTCTAATTTACGTGAATTCATCAATAAAAACAGGTATTCATCTATAACTCGGCTGAAAAGTGGCCTTTTCCTTTTAAATTTTCTATTTAAAAAGTGTAACTAACTGCCCCCCGTAATCCTTTACAGTTTTCTTGGTTAATTCTTAACGTTATATGTATAATTTTCATATTTTCTGTCTCTTATTTACGTGAATTTATCAATAAAAACTGGTATTCTTCTATAACTCGGCTGAAAAGTGGCCTTTTCCTTTTAAATTTTCTATTTTAATAGTGTAACTAACTGTCCCCGTAATCCTATACAGTTTTCTTGGTTAATTCTTACCGTTATGTATATAATTTTCATATTTTCAGTCTCTTATTTACGTGAATTCATCAATAAAAACACGTATTCATCTATAACTCGGCTGAAAAGTGGCCTTTTCCTTTTAAATTTTCTATTTTAATAGTGTAACTAACTGGCCTCCGTATTTCTATACAGTTTTCTTGGTTAATTCTTAACGTTATGTATATAATTTTCATATTTTCAGTCTCTAATTTACGTGAATTCATCAATAAAAACAGGTATTCATCTATAACTCGGCTGAAAAGTGGCCTTTTCCTTTTAAATTTTCTATTTAAAAAGTGTAACTAACTGCCCCCCGTAATCCTTTACAGTTTTCTTGGTTAATTCTTAACGTTATGTGTATAATTTTCATATTTTCAGTCTCTTATTTACGTCAATTTATCAATAAAAACTGGTATTCTTCTATAACTCGGCTGAAAAGTGGCCTTTTCCTTTTAAATTTTCTATTTTAATAGTGTAACTAACTGCCCCCCAGTAATCCTATACAGTTTTCTTGGTTAATTCTTAAGGTTATGTATATAATTTTCATATTTTCAGTCTCTAATTTACGTGAATTCATCAATAAAAAGAGGTATTCATCTATAACTCGGCTGAAAAGTGGCCTTTTCCTTTTAAATTTTCTATTTTAATAGTGTTACTAACTGCTCTTCTTAATCTTATACTGTTTTCTTGGTAAATTCTTAACGTTATGTATATAATTTTCATATTTTCATTCTCTAATTTACGTGAATTCATCAATAAAAACAGGTATTCATCTATAACTCGGCTGAAAAGTGGCCTTTTCCTTTTAAATTTTCTATTTAAAAAGTGTAACTAACTGCCCCCCGTAATCCTTTACAGTTTTCTTGGTTAATTCTTAACGTTATATGTATAATTTTCATATTTTCAGTCTCTTATTTACGTGAATTTATCAATAAAAACTGGTATTCTTCTATAACTCGGCTGAAAAGTGGCCTTTTCCTTTTAAATTTTCTATTTTAATAGTGTAACTAACTGCCTCCGTAATCCTATACAGTTTTCTTGGTTAATTCTTAACGTTATGTATATAATTTTCATATTTTCAGTCTCTTATTTACGTGAATTCATCAATAAAAACACGTATTCATCTATAACTCGGCTGAAAAGTGGCCTTTTCCTTTTAAATTTTCTATTTTAATAGTGTAACTAACTGGCCTCCGTAATTCTATACAGTTTTCTTGGTTAATTCTTAACGTTATGTTTATAATTTTCATATTTTCAGTCTCTAATTTACGTGAATTCATCAATAAAAACAGGTATTCATCTATAACTCGGCTGAAAAGTGGCCTTTTCCTTTTAAATTTTCTATTTAAAAAACGTAACTAACTGCCCCCCGTAATCCTTTACAGTTTTCTTGGTTAATTCTTAACGTTATGTGTATAATTTTCATATTTTCAGTCTCTTAGTTACGTGAATTTATCAATAAAAACTGGTATTCTTCTATAACTCGGCTGAAAAGTGGCCTTTTCCTTTTAAATTTTCTATTTAAAAAGTGTAACTAACTGCCCTCCGTAATCCTTTACAGTTTTCTTGGTTAATTCTTAACGTTATATGTATAATTTTCATATTTTCTGTCTCTTATTTACGTGAATTTATCAATAAAAACTGGTATTCTTCTATAACTCGGCTGAAAAGTGGCCTTTTCCTTTTAAATTTTCTATTTTAATAGTGTAACTAACTGTCCCCGTAATCCTATACAGTTTTCTTGGTTAATTCTTTCCGTTATGTATATAATTTTCATATTTTCAGTCTCTTATTTACGTGAATTCATCAATAAAAACACGTATTCATCTATAACTCGGCTGAAAAGTGGCCTTTTCCTTTTAAATTTTTTATTTTAATAGTGTAACTAACTGGCCTCCGTATTTTTATACAGTTTTCTTGGTTTATTCTTAACGTTATGTATATAATTTTCATATTTTCAGTCTCTAATTTACGTGAATTCATCAATAAAAACAGGTATTCATCTATAACTTGGCTGAAAAGTGGCCTTTTCCTTTCAAATTTTCTATTTAAAAAGTGTAACTAACTGCCCCCCGTAATCCTTTACAGTTTTCTTGGTTAATTCTTAACGTTATGTGTATAATTTTCATATTTTCAGTCTCTTATTTACGTCAATTTATCAATAAAAACTGGTATTCTTCTATAACTCGGCTGAAAAGTGGCCTTTTCCTTTTAAATTTTCTATTTTAATAGTGTAACTAACTGCCCCCCAGTAATCCTATACAGTTTTCTTGGTTAATTCTTAAGGTTATGTATATAATTTTCATATTTGCAGTCTCTAATTTACGTGAATTCATCAATAAAAACAGGTATTCATCTATAACTCGGCTGAAAAGTGGCCTTTTCCTTTTAAATTTTCTATTTTAATAGTGTTACTAATAGCCCCCTGTAATTCTATGTGGTTTTCTTGGTTAATTCTTAACGTTATGTATATAATTTTCATATTTTCAGTCTCTAATTTACGTGAATTCATCAATAAAAACAGGTATTCATCTATAACTCGGCTGAAAAGTGGCCTTTTCCTTTTAAATTTTCTATTTTAATAGTGTTACTAACTGCTCTTCTTAATCTTATACAGTTTTCTTGGTTAATTCTTAACGTTATGTATATAATTTTCATATTTTCAGTCTCCAATTTACGTGAATTCATCAATAAAAACAGGTATTCATCTATAACTCGGCTGAAAAGTGGCCTTTTCCTTTTAAATTTTCTATTTAAAAAGTGTAACTAACTGCCCCCCGTAACCCTTTACAGTTTTCTTGGTTAATTCTTAACGTTATATGTATAATTTTCATATTTTCAGTCTCTTATTTACGTGAATTTATCAATAAAAACTGGTATTCTTCTATAACTCGGCTGAAAAGTGGCCTTTTCCTTTTAAATTTTCTATTTTAATAGTGTAACTAACTGCCCCCGTAATCCTATACAGTTTTCTTGGTTAATTCTTAACGTTATGTATATAATTTTCATATTTTCAGTCTCTTATTTACGTGAATTCATCAATAAAAACACGTATTCATCTATAACTCGGCTGAAAAAGTGGCCTTTTCCTTTTTTATTTTCTATTTAAATAGTGTAATTAACTGCTTCCCGTAATTCTATACAGTTTTCTTGGTTAATTCCTTACGTTATATGTATAATTTTCATATTTTCAGTCTCTTATTTACGTGAATTCATCAATAAAACGTATTCATCTATAACTCGGCTGAAAAAGTGGCCTTTTCCTTTTTTATTTTCTATTTAAATAGTGTAATTAACTGCTTCCCGTAATTCTATACAGTTTTCTTGGTTAATTCCTAACGTTATATGTATAATTTTCATATTTTCAGTCTCTTAGTTACGTGAATTTATCAATAAAAACTGGTATTCTTCTATAACTCGGCTGAAAAGTGGCCTTTTCCTTTTAAATTTTCTATTTTAATAGTGTAACTAACTGCCCCCCCGTAATACTATACAGTTTTCTTGGTTAATTCTTAAGGTTATGTATATAATTTTCATATTTTCAGTCTCTAATTTACGTGAATTCATCAATAAAAACAGGTATTCATCTATAACTCGGGTGAAAAGTGGCCTTTTCCGTTCAAATTTTCTTTGTTAATAGTGTATGTAACCGCCCCCCGTATTTATCTTTAGTTTTTATGATAAATTTCTACCGCTAAAATTTTTATTTCCACATAATTCGTTTTCCCATAATCGTAATTTCCTAAAATTTTTAAAATTTTTCAAATCTTCATTTCTTTCGCTTATTTTGCTTTCATTAGGTCCGTCTAGTGTAGAAACTACCATCTGCACTCTTATTTATTTTATAAAACATACAAAGGGGAAAAATCACTATTTACCTAAACCGAGGTATAGTGGTCAATCAATACAATCACATAAATTCAACTATAAATTCGATAATAACTTTTCTAAAAATTGGTATATTTCGTTCAAATCAACTTTTAATTGAAAAGTTAATTGCTCCCCACATTTCCTTATAGTTTTCTCAGTAAATTCGTAACGTTATATACTTAATTTTCATATTTTCAATCTATTTCTTACTTAAATTCATCAAGAAAAACACGTATTCATCTATAGCACGGCCGAAAATAGGCCTTTTTCTTTTAAATTTTCTATTTAAATAGTGTAACTAATTGATCCCCGTAATCGTATATAGTTTTCTTGGTTAATTCCTAACGTAATTATATATATATATATATTTTCATATTTTCAGTCTCCTATTTACGTGAATTCATCAATAAAAACACGTATTCTTCTATAACTCGGCTGAAAAGTCGCGTTTTGCTTCTAAATTCTCTATTTTAATAGTGTAACTAACTGCCCCCGTAATCCAATACAGTTTTCTTGGTTAATTCTTAACGTTATATATATAATTTTTATATTTTCATTCTCTTATTTACGTGAATTCATCAATAAAAACAGGTATTCATCTATAACTCGGCTGAAAAGTGGCCTTTTCCATTTAAATTTTCTATTTAAATAGTGTAACTAATTGCCACTTGTAATCCTTTATAGTTTTCTTGATTAACTCCTAACGTAATTTTATATATAATTTTCATATTTCCAGTCTCTTATTTACGTGAATTCATCAATAAAAACACGTATTCTTCGATACCTCGCCTGAAAAGTGGCCTTTTCCTTCTAAATTTTCTATTTTAATAGTTTAACCAACTGCTACTTGTAACCCTATATAGTTTTCTTGGTTAATTCCTAACGTTATATATTTAATTTTCATATTTTCAGTCTCTTATTTACGTGAATTTATCAATAAAAACACGTGTTCATCTATAACTCGGCTGAAAAGTGGGTTTTTTCTTTTAAATTTTCTATTTAGATAGTGTAACTAACTGCCCCCCGTAATCCTATACAGTTTTCTTGGTTAATTCTTAACGTTATATATATAATTTTCATATTTTCAGTCTCGTATTTACGTAAATTCATCAAGAAAAACACGTATTCATCTATAACTCGGCTGAAAAGTAGCCTTTTCCGTTTAATTCTTTTTTGTTAATAGTGTATTTAACCGCCCACCATATTTATCTATAGTTTTTATAATAAATTTCTACCGCTAAAATAATGATTTCCACATAATTCGTTTTCCCATAATCGTAATTTCCTAAAGTTTTTGAAATTTTTCAAATCTTCATTTCTTTCGCTCTTTTTGCTTTTATTTGGTCCGTCTAGTGTAGAAACTACCATCTGCACTCTTCTTTGCTTTATAAAACATATAGAACTGGAAAAAGTCACTATTTACCTAAACCGAGGTATAGTGGTCAATCAATACAATCACATAAATTCAACTATAAATTCGCTAATAACTTTTCTAAAAATTGGTATTTTTCGTTCAAATCGTCTTTTAATTGTGAAGTTAATTGCTCCCCACATTCACTTATAGTTTTCTTAGTAAATTCGTAACGTTATATATTTAATTTTCATATTTTCAATCTATTTCTTACTTAAATTCATTAATAAAAACACGTATTCATCTATAGCACGGCTGAAAATTGGCCTTTTCCTTTTAAATTTTCTATTTAAATAGTGTAACTAAGAGCCACCCTTAATCCTATATAGTTTTCTTTGTTAATTCTTAACGTTATATATATAATTTTCATATTTTCAGTCCCTTATTTACGTGAATTCATCAATAAAAAGACGTATTCATCTATAGCACGGCTGAAAATTGGCCTTTTCCTTTAAAATTTTCTATTTAAATAGTGTAACTAATTGCCCCTTGTAATCCAATATAGTTTTCTTGGTTAATTCCTACCGTAATTATATATATAATTTTCATATTTTCAGTCTATTTCTTACGTTTATAACTCTTCTGAATGACAATTTAATTGCCATAGGCTTCTATGGGCACTTTTCAGACGAGTTATAAATTGACATCTATAACTCGTCTGAAAAGTGGCCTTTTCCTTTTAAATTTTCTATTTTAATAGAGTAACTAACTGGCCTCCGTAATCCTATACAGTTTTCTTGGTTAATTCTTAACGTTATGTATATAATTTTCATATTTTCAGTCTCTTATTTACGTGAATTTATCAATAGAAACAGGTATTCATCTTTAACTCGGCTGAAAAGTGGGCTTTTTCTTTTAAATTTTCTATTTAAATAGTGTAACTAACTGCACCCCGTAATCCTATACAGTTTTCTTGGTTAATTCTTAACGTTATATATATAATTTTCATATTTTCAGTCTCTTATTTTCGTGAATCCATCAATAAAAACAGGTATTCATCTATAACTCGGGTGAAAAGTGGCCTTTTCCGTTCAAATTTTCTTTGTTAATAGTGTATTTAACCGCCCCCCGTATTTATGTATAGTTTTTATAATAAATTTCTACCGCTAAAATATTGATTTCCACACAATTCGTTTTCCCATAGTCGTAATTTCCTAAAATTTTTAAAACTTTTCAAATCTTCATTTCTTTCGCTTATTTTGATTTTATTAGGTCTGTCTAGTGTAGAAACTACCATCTGCACTCTTATTTGCTTTATAAAACATACAAACTGGAAAAAATCACTATTTACCTAAACCAAGGTATAGTGGTCAATCAATACAATCACATAAATTCAACTGTAAAATCTTACTTACTTACTTACTTACTTATCGTCACGCACAATCCCTAACGGGGTAGCCAGAGAGAACAGATCGCCAAGTGTCACGATCCTTACACACCTCTTTCGCTTCTTTCGGGCTCATTAACTTCTTCATACATGCACGTCTAGGTATCCGAGTACTCTTGACCCTCCCCTCTTCGAGCAATTTGCTCACATGGTCTTCGAAAGTTAGTCTCGGTCTACCTCGACACCTTTTAATATTTACTTTCGCTCTATATATTTTCTTCACCATTCGGTCTTCACTCATTCGTTCAACGTGCCCAAACCATTGGAGTACGCCCTTATCAATTTTTGTGATAAGGTCATCTTTCAATCCTGCCATATTGCGAATCTCTTCGTTTCGCTTTCGGTCGGCTATGGTAACACCACACATTTTACGAAGAGATCGCATCTCCACTGCATTCAACTTGCTTTTATGCTTCTTCTGGCATACCCAGGTTTCGCTGCCATATAACAAAGTCGGTACCAACACTGCGTTATGTATTGCAAGGCGTGCACTCTTCACCACGCCTTGCCTTTTTACTAATGCATTCAGGGCACCATTGACTTTGTTTCCGGCAGCGACACGCCTACCCACATCTAAATCACATCTTCCATCCCGGCTGAAAGCACTCCCTAAGTATACAATTTCATTTACCTGTTCTAGACATTCCTGATTTACCCATATTTCACATTTCGTTCTCTCTTCGTCCTTTTCAAATACCAGAACCTTAGTTTTATTAGCATTCAAACGGAGACCTTTAATTTCACATTCCTCTTTCATACACGTGACTAATGCCTGCAGTTCTGCTTCTGATGGTGCAATAAGCACTGCATCATCAGCATACAGCAGACAATTAACTTTTATGTCACCCAATTTCACACCCAAACAGCTATCTTTCAACTTCTGTAAACAGCTGTCGAGATACAGTATGAACAGCCAGGAGGACATGACACAACCCTGTTTTACGCCCGCTTGGACGCTTAACATGGGTGACAGGTCATGCTCTACCCGCACACAGGCTTTACAGTCCTAGTAAAGTGACTGCACAGCCCTTAACAATCGACCATCCACACCATATCCCGGCAACAGTTCCTACATTTCCTTCCTTATAACCTTATCAAAAATCCTCTGGTTAACACTCAGAAGCTTCTCCGTGATCATGCGGAGAGAAAACATTTGATCCGTGCATCCTCTTCTAGGTCTAAATCCGCATTGTACCTCCCACAAGAATCTTTCCGATTTCTCTTGCATCCTGCGTGTCAAAACCTTCGAGTAAACTTTATTTGCTAAACTGGTCAAGCTGATCGCCCGATAGCACCCGCAGTCAAAATGTGAACCTTTACCTCTCATGACGTCCGATTTTTCTGAGAGGACGTCATTGGCTCTCGAAAGCACTTTGTTCATTCTTAAAGCTGTCGCACCACTCCGGGACCTTCCAACCTCTTTCCAGAAGAGTTTGGAGTTTTCCCTAAAGTTGTGCGACAACCTCTCGTCCGCTCCTATTCTATACCTTTCACGTACTTCCTCAATCAATGTTTTCACATGAACTTTCTGCAGCTTATATCTTTCTTTCATCTTCTCTCTCATATGCTCATCGTTACTAGCCAAGTAGTCTAACCATGCTTTTTTCTTCTTTTTTACAGCTTCTTTCACTTCATCATTCCAACATGCATCTCTTCTTTTACTACTACCTCTTTTTGTCGTACCACATACTTCTTCCGCTGCACTTACCATTCCATCCCTAAGGTTCTGCCATGTTCTCTCCACACATTCTTTCCTGCCATCGATTGTGTCAAGCTTTTCGGCTACCCTCGTGTGATATTTGTCCCTAGTATCCGCTTCCTGAAGCTTCCAGCTTCGGATGCGACAGACCGACTGTGGTTCTGTTACTGCCGTCCGGTGGCGCCAACCCGCGAACAAACCCCTAAATCTAGTAATTACTAGATTATGATCCGTTCCCAGGTCAGCACCCCTGAACACTCGTATATCCATCACCTGTTTTCGCAGTCGGTCATCCACCAGGAACAAATCAATCATACTTCTCTCATTCTTTCTTTCTCTAGTGAACATATGGATCTTCCTGTGATTAAACATAGTGTTTGTCACAAGAAGACCCATTTACTTGCATACAGCCAGTATAAGCTTGCCAGCATCATTAACCCTTTTATCGCCAAACTTTCCAAGCACCGACTCGTATCCTAGTCGAGCGATACCTACCCATCCATTCAAATCACCACATACAACAGTTCTTTCATTTCCCTTAACCAAATCTAGAACTTCTCTTACATTCTCCCAAAACTCCTCCAGCTCAGCCCTGAATGAAGAAGCTACCGGCGCATAAACAGCCAAAAGGAATAACTTCGTCAGTCCCATTTTGAAGCGAACCCAGAGAAGTCTTGAGTTCACAACCTTGTATTCAGTCATAAGATCGACCAACCGGGACGACAACAGCACTCCCACTCCTTGGCAGGCGTTCTCGCTTTCCAGGACTCCGGACCATATAGCTAACGTCCCGCCAGGGAGCTCTTCAATACCACTGCCTTTCCGTTTGGTCTCCGACACACACACGACATCTAATTCTCTTTCTTTCATTATTTCGATCAACTCATTCGTCTTATCTCTCATGCCCCCTCTAACATTCCACGTGCCAACTCTGCACTCCGTCCTCCACCTTCCGCCGTGTCGGGCTGTGCGTGACGGGCAATAAAATCGATAAAAACTTTTATAAAAATTGGTATATTTCGTTCAAAACAACTTTAAATTATAAAGTTAATTTCTCCCCACATTTCCTTATAGTTTTCTCAGTAAATTCGTAACATTATATATTTAATTTTCATATTTTCACTCTATTTCTTACTTAAATTCATCAATAAAAACACGTATTCATCTATAGCAAGGCTGAAAATAGGCCTTTTTCTTTTAAATTTTCTTTTTAAATAGTGTAACTAATTGATCCCCGTAATCCTATATAGTTTTTTTGGTTAATTCCTAACGTTATATATATAATTTTCATATTTTCAGTCTCTTATTTACGTGAATTCATCAATAAAAACAGGTATTCATCTGTAACTCGGCTGAAAAGTGGCCTTTTCCATTTAAATTTTCTATTTAAATAGTGTAACTAATTGCCCCCTGTAATCCTATACAGTTTTCTTGGGTAATTCTTAACGTTATGTATATAATTTTCATGTTTTAAATCTCTTATTTACGTGAATTTATCAATAAAAACACGTATTCATCTTTAACTCGGCTGAAAAGTGGGCTTTTTCTTTTAAAATTTCTATTTTAATAGTGTAACTAACTGGCCTCCGTAATCCTATACAGTTTTCTTGGGTAATTCTTAACGTTATGTATATAATTTTCATATTTTCAGTCTCTTATTTACGTGAATTTATCAATAAAAACACGTATTCTTCTATAACTCGGCTGAAAAGTGGCCTTTTCCTTCTAAACTTTCTATTTTAATAGTGTAACCAATTGCTCCTTGTAACCCTATATAGTTTTCTTGGTTAATTCCTAACGTTATATATATATATAATTTTCATATTTTCAGTCTCTTATTTACGTGAATTCATCAATAAAAACACGTATTCATCTATAGCACGCCTGAAAATTGGCCTTTTCCTTTAAAATTTTCTATTTAAATGGTGTAACTAATTGCCCCCTGTAATCCTATGTAGTTTTCTTGGTTAATTCCTAACGTAATTATATATATATATATATATATATATATATATATATATATATATATATATATATATATATATATATATATATATATATATATATATATATATATATATATATATATATATATATATATATATATATATATATATATATATATATATATATATATATATATAATTTTCATAATTTCAGTCTCTTATTTACGTGAATTCATCAATAAAAACACGTATTCATCTATAACTCGGCTGAAAAGTGGGCTTTTTCTTTTAAATTTTCTATTTAAATAGTGTAACAAACTGCCTCCCGTAATCCTATACAGTTTTCTTGGTTAATTCTTAACGTTATATATATAATTTTCATATTTTCAGTCTCTTATTTACGTAAATTCATCAAGAAAAACACGTATTCATCTATAACTCGGCTGAAAAGTAGCCTTTTCCGTTTAAATTTTTTTTGTTAATAGTGTATTTAACCGCCCACCATATTTATCCACATATATAACTATATAGGATTACGGGGAGCTCTTAGTTACACTATTTAAATAGAAAATTTAAAAGAAAAAAGGCCTATTTTCAGCCGTGCTATAGATGAATACGTGTTTTTATTGATGAATTTAAGTAAGAAATAGAGTGAAAATATGAAAATTAAATATATAACGTTACGAATTTACTGAGAAAACTATAAGGAAATGTGGGGAGCAATATACTTTATAATCTAAAGTTGTCTTGAACGAAATATACCAATTTTTATAAAAGTTATTATCGATTTTATAGTTGAATTTATGTGATTGTATTGATTGACCACTATACCTTGGTTTAGGTAAATAGTGATTTTTTCCAGTTTATACGTTTTATAAAGCAAATAAGAGTGCAGATGGTAGTTTCTACACTAGACAGACCTAATAAAATCAAAATAAGCGAAAGAAATGAAGATTTGAAAAATTTTAAAAATTTTAGGAAATTACGATTATGGGAAAACGAATTGTGTGGAAATCAATATTTTAGCGGTAGAAATTTATTATAAAAACTATACATAAATACGGGAGGTGGTTAAATACACTATTAACAAAGAAAATTTGAACGGAAAAGGCCACTTTTCACCCGAGTTATAGATGAATACCTGTTTTTATTGATAAATTCACGTAAAAAAGAGACTGAAAATATGAAAATTATATATATATAACGTTAAGAATTAACCAAGAAAACTGTATAGGATTACAGGGGGCAGTTAATTACACTATTTAAATAGAAAATTTAAAAGAAAAAGCCCACTTTTCAGCCGAGTTAAAGATGAATACCTTTTTTTTTTATAGATACACGTAAATAAGAGACTGAAAATATGAAAAGTATATACATAACGTTAAGAATTAACCAAGAAAACTGTATAGGATTACGGAAGCCAGTTAGTTACACTATTAAAATAGAAAATTTAAAAGGAAAAGGCCACTTTTCAGACGAGTTATAGATGAATACGTGTTTTTATTGATGAATTCACGTAAATAAGAGACTGAAAATATGAAAATAATATATATAATTACGTTAGGAATTAACCAAGAAAACTACATAGGATTACAGGGAGCAATTAGTTACACCATTTAAATAGAAAATTTTAAAGGAAAAGGCCAATTTTCAGCGGTGCTATAGATGAATACGTGTTTTTATTGATGAATTCACGTAAAAAAGAGACTGAAAATATGAAAATTATATATATAACGTTAAGAATTGACCAAGAAAACTGTAAAGGATTACTATAGGCAGTTAGTTTAACTATTTAAATAGAAAATTTAAAAGGAAAAGGCCACTTTTCAGCCGAGTTATAGATGAATACCTGTTTTTATTGATGAATTCACGTAAATAAGAGAATGAAAATATAAAAATTGTATACATAACGTTAAAATTAAACAAGAAAACTGTAAAGGATTACGGGGGGCAGTTAGTTACACTATTTAAATAGAAAATTTAAAAGGAAAAGGCCCCTTTTCAGCCGAGTTATAGATGAATACCTGTTTTTATTGATGAATTCACGTAAATAAGAGACGGAAAATATAAAAATTGTATACATAACGTTAAGAATTAACCAAGAAAACTATATAGGATTACAGGGGGCAATTAGTTACACTATTTAAATAGAAAATTTTAAAGGAAAAGGCCAATTTTCAGCCGTGCTATTGATGAATACGTAATTTTATTGATGAATTCACGTAAATAAGAGACTGAAAATATGAAAATTATATATATAATTACGTCAGGAATTAACCAAGAAAACTATATATGATTACAGGGGGAAATTAGTTACACTATTTAAATAGAAAGTTTTAAAGGAAAAGGCCAATTTTCAGCCGTGCTATTGATGAATACGTAATTTTATTGATAAATTCACGTAAATAAGAGACTGAAAATATGAAAATTATATATATAACGTTAAGAATTAACCAAGAAAACTGTAAAGGATTAAGAGGGGCAGTAAGCTACACTATTTAAATAGAAAATTTAAAAGGAACAGGACACTTTTCAGCCGAGTTACAGAAGAATACGTGTTTTTATTGATGAATTCACGTAAATAAGAGACTGAATATATGAAAATTATATATATATAATTACGTAAGGAATTAACCGAGAAAACTATATAAGATTACAGGGGGCAATTAGTTACACTATTTAAATAGAAAATTTTTAAAGGAAAAGGCCAATTTTCAGCCGTGCTATAGATGAATACGTGGTTTTATTGATGAATTTAAGTAAGAAATAGACTGAAAATATGAAAATTATATATATATATATATATATATATATATATATATATATATATATATATATATATATATATATTTATATATATATATATATATATATATATATATATATATATATATATAATTACGGTAGGAATTAACCAAGAAAACTATATTGGATTACAGGGGGTAATTAGTTACACTATTTAAATAGAAAATTTTAAAGGAAAAGGCCAATTTTCAGCCGTGCTATAGATGAATACGTCTTTTTATTGATAAATTCACGTAAATAAGGGACTGAAAATATGAAAATTATATATATAACGTTAGGAATTAACAAAGAGACCTATATAGGATTACGGAGGGCTCTTAGTTACACTATTTGAATAGAAAATTTAAAAGGAAAAGGCCACTTTTTAGACGAGTTATAGATGAATACCTGTTTTTATTGATGAATTCACGTAAATAAGAGACTGAAAATATAAAAATTGTATACATAACGTTAAGAATTAACCAAGAAAACTATGTAGGATTACAGGGGGCAATTAGTTACACTATTTAAATAGAAAATTCTAAAGGAAAAGGCCAATTTTCAGCCGTGCTATTGATGAATACGTAATTTTATTGATGAATTCACGTAAATAAGAGACTGAAAATATGAAAATTATATATATAATTACGTCAGGAATTAACCAAGAAAACTATATGTGATTACAGGGGGCAATTAGTTACACTATTTAAATAGAAAATTTTAAAGGAAAAGGCCAATTTTCAGCCGTGCTATAGATGAATACGTCTTTTTATTGATGAATTCACGTAAATAAGGGACTGAAAATATGAAAATTATATATATAACGTTAGGAATTAACAAAGAGACCTATATAGGATTACGGAGGGCTCTTAGTTACACTATTTGAATAGAAAATTTAAAAGGAAAAGGCCACTTTTCAGCCGAGTTATAGATGAATACCTGTTTTTATTGATGAATTCACGTAAATAAGAGACTAAAAATATAAAAATTGTATACATAACGTTAAGAATTAACCAAGAAAACTATATAGGATTACAGGGGGCAATGAGTTACACTATTTAAATAGAAAATTCTAAAGGAAAAGGCCAATTTTCAGCCGTGCTATTGATGAATACGTAATTTTATTGATGAATTCACGTAAATAAGAGACTGAAAATATGAAAATTATATATATAATTACTTCAGGAATTAACCAAGAAAACTATATGTGATTACAGGGGGTAATTAGTTACACTATTTAAATAGAAAATTTAAAAGGAAAAGGCCACTTTTCAGCCGAGTTATAGATGAATACCTGTTTTTATTGATGAATTTAAGTAAGAAATAGAGTGAAAATATGAAAATTAAATATATAACGTTACGAATTTACTGAGAAAACTATAAGGAAATGTGGGGAGCAATATACTTTATAATCTAAAGTTGTCTTGAACGAAATATACCAATTTTTATAAAAGTTATTATCGATTTTATAGTTGAATTTATGTGATTGTATTGATTGACCACTATACCTTGGTTTAGGTAAATAGTGATTTTTTCCAGTTTATATGTTTTATAAAGCAAATAAGAGTGCAGATGGTAGTTTCTACACTAGACAGACCTAATAAAATCAAAATAAGCGAAAGAAATGAAGATTTGAAAAATTTTAAAAATTTTAGGAAATTACGATTATGGGAAAACGAATTGTGTGGAAATCAATATTTTAGCGGTAGAAATTTATTATAAAAACTATACATAAATACGGGAGGTGTTTAAATACACTATTAACAAAGAAAATTTGAACGGAAAAGGCCACTTTTCACCCGAGTTATAGATGAATACCTGTTTTTATTGATAAATTCACGTAAAAAAGAGACTGAAAATATGAAAATTATATATATATATATAACGTTAAGAATTAACCAAGAAAACTGTATAGGATTACGGGGGGCAGTTAATTACACTACTTATATAGAAAATTTAAAAGAAAAAGCCCACTTTTCAGCCGAGTTAAAGATGAATACGTGTTTTTATTGATAAATTCACGTAAATAAGAGACTGAAAATATGAAAAGTATATACATAACGTTAAGAATTAACCAATAAAACTGTATAGGATTACGGAAGCCAGTTAGTTACACTATTAAAATAGAAAATTTAAAAGGAAATGGCCACTTTTCAGACGAGTTATAGATGAATACGTGTTTTTATTGATGAATTCACGTAAATAAGAGACTGAAAATATGAAAATAATATATATAATTACGTTAGGAATTAACCAAGAAAACTACATAGGATTACAGGGAGCAATTAGTTACACCATTTAAATAGAAAATTTTAAAGGAAAAGGCCAATTTTCAGCGGTGCTATAGATGAATACGTGTTTTTATTGATGAATTCACGTAAAAAAGAGACTGAAAATATGAAAATTATATATATAACGTTAAGAATTGACCAAGAAATTTGTAAAGGATTACTATAGGCAGTTAGTTAAACTATTTAAATAGAAAATTTAAAAGGAAAAGGCCACTTTTCAGCCGAGTTATAGATGAATACCTGTTTTTATTGATGAATTCACGTAAATAAGAGAATGAAAATATAAAAATTGTATACATAACGTTAAAATTAAACAAGAAAACTGTAAAGGATTACGGGGAGCAGTTAGTTACACTTTTTAAATAGAAAATTTAAAAGGAAAAGGCCACTTTTCAGCCGAGTTATAGATGAATACCTGTTTTTATTGATGAATTCACGTAAATAAGAGACGGAAAATATAAAAATTGTATACATAACGTTAAGAATTAACCAAGAAAACTATATAGGATTACAGGGGGCAATTAGTTACACTATTTAAATAGAAAATTTTAAAGGAAAAGGCCAATTTTCAGCCGTGCTATTGATGAATACGTAATTTTGTTGATGAATTCACGTAAATAAGAGACTGAAAATATGAAAATTATATATATAATTACGTCAGGAATTAACCAAGAAAACTATATATGATTACAGGGGGAAATTAGTTACACTATTTAAATAGAAAATTTTAAAGGAAATGGCCAATTTTCAGCCGTGCTATTGATGAATACGTAATTTTATTGATAAATTCACGTAAATAAGAGACTGAAAATATGAAAATTATATATATAACGTTAAGAATTAACCAAGAAAACTGTAAAGGATTAAGAGGGGCAGTTAGCTACACTATTTAAATAGAAAATTTAAAAGGAAAAGGACACTTTTCAGCCGAGTTACAGAAGAATACGTGTTTTTATTGATGAATTCACGTAAATAAGAGACTGAATATATGAAAATTATATATATATAATTACGTAAGGAATTAACCGAGAAAACTATATAAGATTATACGTGGTATAGCCATGCTGCAATTATATTAGTAGTATAGTTGTAGCACGAATGGGTCGGCTCGACCGTGGAAGGACCACGCTCTCACAGAATACCAGCGTGAAATAGTAGCTTAATGCTGCTGTATTTCGTATGGTGAGTGTAGAGAACCGGAGACCCTTGTTACTGGAAATGAGGCATTCCATCTCAGTCCTCACGGGTGACAACGCATCTGCATTTTGATTTGTAATGGAAGATAGATGTAGATGTCTATGGGCCGCAGCAACCACTTACCATCAGGTGGACTGTGTGCTCGTTTGTCACCCTATTCTATAAAAAAAAAAAAAAAAAAAAAAAAAAAAAAGATTACAGGGGGCAATTAGTTACACTATTTAAATAGAAAATTTTAAAGGAAAAGGCCAATTTTCAGCCGTGCTATAGATGAATACGTGTTTTAATTGATGAATTTAAGTAAGAAATAGACTGAAAATATGAAAATTATATATATATATATATATATATATATATATATATATATATATATATATATATATATATATATATATATATATATATATATATATATATAATTACGGTAGGAATTAACCACGAAAACTATATTCGATTACAGGGGGTAATTAGTTACACTATTTAAATAGAAAATTTTAAAGGAAAAGGCCAATTTTCAGCCGTGCTATAGATGAATACGTCTTTTTATTGATGAATTCACGTAAATAAGGAACTGAAAATATGAAAATTATATATATAACGTTAGGAATTAACAAAGAGACCTATATAGGATTACGGAGGGCTCTTAGTGACACTATTTGAATAGAAAATTTAAAAGGAAAAGGCCACTTTTTAGACGAGTTATAGATGAATACCTGTTTTTATTGATGAATTCACGTAAATAAGAGACTGAAAATATAAAAATTGTATACATAACGTTAAGAATTAACCAAGAAAACTATGTGGGATTACAGGGGGCAATTAGTTACACTATTTAAATAGAAAATTCTAAAGGAAAAGGCCAATTTTCAGCCGTGCTATTGATGAATACGTAATTTTATTGATGAATTCACGTAAATAAGAGACTGAAAATATGAAAATTATATATATAATTACGTCAGGAATTAACCAAGAAAACTATATGTGATTACAGGGGGTAATTAGTTACACTACTTAAATAGAAAATTTTAAAGGAAAAGGCCAATTTTCAGCCGTGCTATAGATGAATACGTCTTTTTATTGATGAATTCACGTAAATAAGGGACTGAAAATATGAAAATTATATATATATATATAACATTAGGAATTAACAAAGAGACCTATATAGGATTACGGAGGGCTCTTAGTTACACTATTTGAATAGAAAATTAAAAAGGAAAAGGCCACTTTTCAGCCGAGTTATAGATGAATACCTGTTTTTATTGATGAATTCACGTAAATAAGAGACTGAAAATATAAAAATTGTATACATTACGTTAAGAATTAACCAAGAAAACTATATAGGATTACAGGGGGCAATGAGTTACACTATTTAAATAGAAAATTCTAAAGGAAAAGGCCAATTTTCAGCCGTGCTATTGATGAATACGTAATTTTATTGATGAATTCACGTAAATAAGAGACTGAAAATATGAAAATTATATATATAATTACGTCAGGAATTAACCAAGAAAACTATATGTGATTACAGGGGGTAATTAGTTACACTACTTAAATAGAAAATTTTAAAGGAAAAGGCCAATTTTCAGCCGTGCTATAGATGAATACGTCTTTTTATTGATGAATTCACGTAAATAAGGGACTGAAAATATGAAAATTATATATATAACGTTAGGAATTAACAAAGAGACCTATATAGGATTACGGAGGGCTCTTAGTTACACTATTTGAATAGAAAATTTAAAAGGAAAAGGCCACTTTTCAGCCGAGTTATAGATGAATACCTGTTTTTATTGATGAATTTAAGTAAGAAATAGAGTGAAAATATGAAAATTAAATATATAACGTTACGAATTTACTGAGAAAACTATAAGGAAATGTGGGGAGCAATTAACTTTATAATCTAAAGTTGTTTTGAACGAAATAAACCAATTTTTATAAAAGTTATTATCGATTTTATAGTTGAATTTATGTGATTGTATTGATTGACCACTATACCTCGGTTTAGGTAAATAGTGATTTTTTCCAGTTTGTATGTTTTATAAAGCAAATAAGAATGCAGATGGTAGTTTCTACACTAGACAGACCTAATAAAATCAAAATAAGCTAAAGAAATGAAGATTTGAAAAATTTTAAAAATTTTAGGAAATTACGATTATGGGAAAACGAATTGTGTGGAAATCAATATTTTAGCGGTAGAAATTTAATATAAAAACTATACATAAATACGAGGGGTGGTTAAATACACTATTAACAAAGAAAATTTGAACGGAAAAGGCCACTTTTCACCCGAGTTATAGATGAATACCTGTTTTTATTGATAAATTCACGTAAATAAGAGACTGAAAATATGAAAATTATATATATAACGTTAAGAATTAACCAAGAAAACTGTATAGGATTACGGGAGGCAGTTATTTACACTATTTAAATAGAAAATTTAAAAGAAAAAGCCTACTTTTCAGCCGAGTTAAAGATGAATACGTGTTTTTATTGATGAATTCACGTAAATAAGAGACTTATAATATGAAAATAATATATATAATTACGTTAGGAGTTAACCAAGAAAACTATATAGGATTACAGGGAGCAATTAGTTACACCATTTAAATAGAAAATTTTAAAGGAAAAGGCCAATTTTTAGCCGTGCTATAGATGAATACGTCTTTTTATTGATGAATTCACGTAAATAAGAGACTGAAAATATGAAAATTATATATATATAATTACGTCAGGAATTAACCAAGAAAACTATATATGATTACAGGGGGCAATTAGTTACACTATTTAAATAGAAAATTTTAAAGGAAAAGGCCAATTTTCAGCCGTGCTATTGATGAATACGTAATTTTATTGATGAGTTCACGTAAATAAGAGACTGAAAATATGAAAATTATATATATAACGTTAAGAATTAACCAAGAAAACTGTAAAGGATTACGAGGGGCAGTTAGCTACACTATTTAAATAGAAAATTCTAAAGGAAAAGGCCAATTTTCAGCCGTGCTATTGATGAATACGTAATTTTATTGATGAATTCACGTAAATAAGAGACTGAAAATATGAAAATTATATATATAATTACGTCAGGAATTAACCAAGAAAACTATATGTGATTACAGGGGGCAATTAGTAACACTATTTAAATAGAAAATTTTAAAGGAAAATTCCAATTTTCAGCCGTGCTATAGATGAATACGTGTTTTTATTGATGAATTTAAGTAAGAAATAGACTGAAAATATGAAAAATATATATATATATATATATATATATATATATATATATATATATATATATATATATATAATTACGGTAGGAATTAACCAAGAAAACTATATTGGATTACAGGGGGTAATTAGTTACACTATTTAAATAGAAAATTTTAAAGGAAAAGGCCAATTTTCAGCCGTGCTATAGATGAATACGTCTTTTTATTGATGAATTCACGTAAATAAGGGACTGAAAATATGAAAATTATATATATAACGTTAGGAATTAACAAAGAGACCTATATAGGTTTACGAAGGGCTCTTAGTTACACTATTTAAATAGAAAATTTAAAATGAAAAGGCCACTTTTCAGCCGAGTTATAGATGAATACGTGTTTTTATTGATGAATTCACGTAAATAAGAGACTGAAAATATAAAAATTGTATACATAACGTTAAGAATTAACCAAGAAAACTATATAGGATTACAGGGGGCAATTAGTTACACTATTTAAATAGAAACATTTAAAGGGAAAGGCCAATTTTCAGCCGTGCTATTGATGAATACGTAATTTTATTGATGAATTCACGTAAATAAGAGACTGAAAATATGAAAATTATAAATATAATTACGTTAGGAATTAACCAGGAAAACTATATAGGATTACAGGGGGCAATTAGTTACACTATTTAAATAGAAAATTTTAAAGGAAATGGCCAATTTTCAGCCGTGCTATAGATGAATACGTGTTTTTATTGATGAATTCACGTAAATAAGAGACTAAAAATATGAAAATTATATATATAACGTTAAGAATTAACCAAGAAAACTGTAAAGGATTACTAGGGGCAGTTAGTTACACTATTTAAATAGAAAAATTAAAAGGAAAAGGCCACTTTTCAGCCGAGTTACAGAAGAATACGTGTTTTTATTGATGAATTCACGTAAATAAGAGACTGAAATTATGAAAATTATATATATAATTACGTAAGGAATTAACCAAGAAAACTATATAGGATTACAGGGGGCAATTAGTTACACTATTTAAATAGAAAATTTTAAAGGAAAAGGCCAATTTTCAGCCGTGCTATAGATGAATACGTGTTTTTATTGATGAATTTAAGTAAGAAATAGACTGAAAATATGAAAATTATATATATATATATAATTACGGTAGGAATTAACCAAGAAAACTATATTGGATTACTGGGGGTAATTAGTCACACTATTTAAATAGAAAATTTAAAGGAAAAGGCCAATTTTCAGCCGTGCTATAGATGAATACATCTTTTTATTGATGAATTCACGTAAATAAGGGAATGAAAATATGAAAATTATATATATAACTTTAGGAATTAACAAAGAGACCTATATAGGATTACGAAGGGCTCTTAGTTACACTATTAAAATAGAAAATTTAAAAGGAAAAGGCCAATTTTCAGCCGTGCTATAGATGAATACGTGTTTTTATTGATGAATTTAAGTAAGAAATAGATTGAAAATATGAAAATTAAATATATAACGTTACGAATTTACTAAGAAAACTATAAGTGAATGTGGGGAGCAATTAACTTCACATTTTTAAGACGATTTGAACGAAAAATACCAATTTTTAGAGAAGTTATTAGCGAATTTATAGTTGAATTTATGTGATTGTATTGATTGACAACTATACCTCGGTTTAGGTAAATAGTGACTTTTTCCAGTTCTGTATGTTTTATAAAGCAAAGAAGAGTGCAGATGGTAGTTTCTACACTAGACGGACCTAATAAAAGCAAAAAGAGCGAAAGAAATTAAGATTTGAAAAAATTTCAAAAACTTTAGGTAATGACGATTATGGGAAAACGAATTATGTGGAAATCATTATTTTAGCGGTAGAAATTTATTATAAAAACTATAGATAAATATGGTGGGCGGTTAAATACACAATTACCAAAAAAAATTTAAACGGAAAAGGCTACTTTTCAGCCGAGTTATAGATGAATACGTGTTTTTCTTGATGAATTTACGTAAGTAAGAGACTGAAAATATGAAAATTATATATATAACGTTACGAATTAACCAGGAACCTGTATAGGATTACGGATGGCAGTTAGTTACACTATTTGAATAGAAAATTTAAAAGAAAAAGCCCACTTTTCAGCCGAGGTATAGATGAATACGTGTTTTTATTGATATATTCACGTAAATAAGAGACTGAAAATATGAAAATTATATATATATATATATATATATATATATATATATATATATATATATATATATATATATATATATATATATATAACGTTAGGAATTAACCAAGAAAACTATATAGGATTACGGGGATCAATTAGTTACACTATTTAAATAGAAAATTTAAAAGAAAAAGGCCTATTTTCAGCCGTGCTATAGATGAATACGTGTTTTTATTGATGAATTAAAGTAAGAAATAGACTGAAAATATGAAAATTAAATATATAACGTTACGATTTTACTGAGAAAACTATAAGGAAAAGTGGGGAGCAATTAATTTTACAATTTAAAGTTGATTCGAACGAAATATACCAATTCTTAGAAAAGTTATCATCGAATTTATAGTTGAATTTATGTGATTGTATTGATTGACCACTATACCTCGGTTTAGGTAAATAGTGATTTTTTCCAGTTTGTATGTTTTATAAAGCAAAGGAGAGTGCAGATGGTAGTTTCTACACTAGCCGGACCCAGTAAAAGCAAAATAAGCGAAAGAAATGAAGATTTGAAAAATTTTAAAAATTTTAGGAAATTACGATTATAGGAAAACGAATTATGTGGAAATCATTATTTTAGCGGTAGAAATTTATTATAAAAACTATAGATAAATATGGTGGGCGGTTAAGTACACCATTAACAAAAAAAATTTAAACGGAAAAGGCTACTTTTCAGCCGAGTTATAGATGAATACCTGTTTTTCTTGATGAATTTACGTAAATAAGACACTGAAAATATGAAAATTATATATATAACGTTACGAATTAACCAGGAACCTGTATAGGATTACGGATGGCAGTTAGTTACACTATTTAAATAGAAAATTTAAAAAAAAAAGCCCACTTTTCAGCCGAGTTATAGATGAATACGTGTTTTTATTGATATATTCACGTAAATAAGAGACTGAAAATATGAAAATTATATATATATATATATATATATATATATATATATATATATATATATATATATATATATATATAACGTTAGAAATTAACCAAGAAAACTATATAGGATTACGGGGATCAATTAGTTACACTATTTAAATAGAAAATTTAAAAGAAAAAGGCCTATTTTCAGCCGTGCTATAGATGAATACGTGTTTTTATTGATGAATTTAAGTAAGAAATAGACTGAAAATATGAAAATTAAATATATAACGTTACGAATTTACTGAGAAAACTATAAGGAAAGGTGGGGAGCAATTAACTTTACAATTTAAAGTTGATTTGAACGAAATATACCAATTTTTAGAAAAGTTATTATCGAATTTATAGTTGAATTTATGTGATTGTATTGATTGACCACTATACCTCGGTTTAGGTAAATAGTGATTTTTTCCAGTTTGTATGTTTTATAAAGCAAATAAGAGTGCAGATGGTAGTTTCTACACTAGCCGGACCCAATAAAAGCAAAATAAGCGAAAGAAATGAAGATTTGAAAAATTTTAAAAATTTTAGGAAATTACGATTATGGGAAAACGAATTATGTGGAAATCAATATTTTAGCGGTAGAAATTTTTTATAAAAACTATAGATAAATACGGGGGGCGGTTAAATACACTATTAACAAAGAAAATTTAAACGTAAAAGGCCACTTTTCAGCCGAGTTATAGATGAATACCTGTTTTTAGGGTTCCGTAGTCAACTAGGAACCCTTATAGTTTCGCCATGTCTGTCTGTCCGTCTGTCCGTCCTCGCTTAATCTTTGTGACCGTTAGCACTAGAAAGCTGAAATTTGGTACCAGTATGTGTATCAATCACGCCGACAAAGTGGTAAAATAAAAATTAGAAAAAAATGTTTTATTAGGATAGCCCCTATATGTAAAGTGGGAAGTGATTTTTTTTTTCTATTTCAACCCTAACGTGTGATATATTGTTGGAAAGGTATTTAAAAATGAATAGGGGTTTACTAAAATCATTTTTTGATAATGTCAATAATTTCGGAAATAATCGCTCCAAAAGTAAAAAACAATGTGTCCCCCCCCCCCCCCCTCTAACTTTTGAACCATAAGTTTAGAAAATATGAAAAAAATCTGGAAAGTAGAACTGTTGGCGACGCGCCTATAAGAATGTTTCAGTTTATTAAGTCAACCGATGACGCATAGTTATAAAAAGCAAATTATCGAGCCACGACGCTCTGATAAGAAAATGCTTAGTTAAATCTTAAAGAAATGTCGAATTAATGATAAGAAGGTCTTGGGTTCGACTCCCAGGCCGGACTAGTTTGTTTGTTTTCCTAGGTAATATCGCCTAATAAATTCGTAAGGAATTTAAGATATAAATTATGTTACCGGATTTGTTCCCCGGTTGAAATCATCTTTCTAATGATGTAAATTCATAAGAATATTAAAGTGAAGTTAGAGATCGGATTGGTTCCCCGGTCGAGATGATCACTCTGTGCACAAACAGAAATAACGGAAATTAATTGCATAAGTATTGTCTTGTATAAGAATGATATTATGTTTGTACGAAAACAAATGCCTATTTGTTATGATTGATTAATGAAAACATTCACTTGTATTGTTATCTGATAAGAAGCATGATAACGAATAAGAGTCTTATCAGAAATAGTTTCCTACTGTTTGAAAATTATGTAGAAGCACTCGTTTATTTAATATTGTTAAAATTAAGTGTATTTCAGACTTTCATTTTTCTGATAGTCGAGAGCCGTGCAAAGTTAGTTGTTCAAATAGTGTGAGTTCACGGAAGCACGCTGGCCACGCCCTTAGGAGGCCGAATATGTAAAAATTTAAAATGTTTGTAATTTCAGCAATTTATGTAAAAATGACTTGTAAAACATTTCAGGTTGATTGTACGTGCTAAAAAGGTGAATTCTGTGTTATTTTATGTGAAAATTCCTGTGCATAAGTGAAATAATAATAGTTTTGTATAAGAAATTTAAAAGTGTTTTAAATAGTGAAATAAATAAAGAAAATGTAAATTAAACTATTGTATTAGTTAACATATGTATAAATTCAAGTGGGAAACATTGTTTTAACTTTCTGTGTTAAATATTTAAGAAATTTGGATTTTGGATTTGTAAGTAAAGTAGGCATATTTTGTTTTATAAATTAAAGGATTTTTGTAATACGGAAAAATAATGTATATCATGGTGTAGATATTGTTTTGTGCTATCTAAATAGATAACTTGTATTTATGTGTGATTTATGTGAATAAAGAAATTAAGTGAAACGTGAGAGAGTAATAGTACAAATTCATGTTGTTAAGTTGCGCAGGCACGCGAATGGCGCGGCTCACTTTCGCGTATAGCTCTGGGGGTAGCTTAGTGAACGGGTTTTATTGCAATTCGTTCGGGGTAATAGTTCAGAAAAACAAGAAAATCCTTCGGGAAAAGTGAAAACCAGCAGTCAAGAAGAAAAGTATAGGGAAAAGTGATTACTCTCTCACGGAACGGTTTGAAGATAATTGCTGTTTCATTCCCAAGATCCCTTAAGTTATACAGTCCACATCGAAGAATTAAGGCGTCGGGACCGGGACGACTTCGGAAGACCCGTAATCCCCGTCTGAACCTACTTGCTGAAAAGGAACGAGGTTATCGCCCTAGTGTGTTACTCCGTTGCGGAGATCACATACGTTGTTCCCGAACCCAACGTAGGCGTTGCAGGAGGCCGGATCGAGAGAAGCCTCGATTCCTCCCTTCTGTTTCTTAGTTTCCGTCCGTTGTGTCCTTTTCAATTGGTCCTTGCGAGCCGAATTCCTTTTCAAGAACTTTATAAGGACTTTCTAGGAAAATTATTTTGAACTTGGATGGAAACATCAGTTTTTGTACAAACTCATAATAAGTGGGAACACTTACTGTGACGGACGGGAAACTACGGAACCCTACACTGAGCGTGGCCCGTTACGCTCTTGGCCGCTTTTTATTATTGATGAATTCACGTAAATAAGAGACTGAAAATATGAAAATTATATATATAACGTTAGGAATTAACCAAGATAACTATATAGGGTTACAAGGAGCAATTGGTTACACTATTTAAATAGAAAATTTAAAAGGAAAAGGCCAATTTTCAGCCGTGCTATTGATGAATACGTAATTTTATTGATGAATTCACGTAAATAAGAGACTGAAAATATGAAAATTATATATATAACGTTAAGAATTAACCAAGAAAACTGTAAAGGATTACGGATGGCAGTTAGTTACACTATTTAAATAGAAAATTTAAAAGGAAAAGGCCACTTTTCAGCCGAGTTATAGATGAATACCTGTTTTTATTGATGAATTCACGTAAATAAGAGACTGAAAATATGAAAATTATATATATAACGTTAGGAATTAACCAAGAAAATTATACAGGATTACGGAGGCCAATTGGTTACACTATTTAAATAGAAAATTTAAAAGGAAAAGGCCAATTTTCAGCAGTGCTATAGATGAATACGTGTTTTTATTGATGAATTCACGTAAATAAGAGACTGAAAATATGAATATTATATATATATAACGTTACGAATTAACCAAGAAAACTGTATAGTATTACGGGGTGCAGTTAGTTACACTTTTTAAATAGAAAATTAAAAAGGAAAAGGCCACTTTTTCAGCCGAGTTATAGATGAATACGTGTTTTTATTGATGAATTCACGTAAATAGGAGACTGAAAATATAAAAATTGTATACATAACGTTAATAATTAACCAAGAAAACTATATAGGATTACAGGAGGCAATTAGTTACACTATTTAAATAGAAAATTTTAAAGGAAAAGGCCAATTTTCAGCCGTGCTATTGATGAATACGTAATTTTATTGATGAATTCACGTAAATAAGAGACTGAAAATATTAAAATTATATATATAATTACGTCAGGAATTAACTAAGAAAACTATATAGGATTACAGGGGGCAATTAGTTACACTATTTAAATAGAAAATTTTAAAGGAAAAGGCAATTTTTCAAATTAAATGAAATTATATACTTGGGGAGTGCTTTCAGCCGGGATGGAAGATGTGATTTAGATGAGGATAGGCGTGTCGCTGCCGGAAACAAAGTCAATGGTGCCCTGAATGCATTAGTCAAAAGGCAAGGCGTGGTGAAGAGTGCACGCCTTGCAATACATAACGCAGTTTTGGTACCGACTTTGTTATATGGCAGCGAAACCTGGGTATGCCAGAAGAAGCATAAAAGCAAGTTGAATGCAGTGGAGATGCGATCTCTTCGTAAAATGTGTGGCGTTACCATAGCCGACCGAAAGCGAAACGAAGAGATTCGCAATATGGCAGGATTGAAAGATGACCTTATCACAAAAATTGATAGGGGCGTACTCCAATGGTTTGGGCACGTTGAACGAATGAGTGAAGACCGAATGGTGAAGAAAATATATAGAGCGAAAGTAAATATTAAAAGGTGTCGAGGTAGACCGAGACTAACTTTCGAAGACCATGTGAGCAAATTGCTCGAAGAGGGGAGGGTCAAGAGTACTCGGATACCCAGACGTGCATGTATGAAGAAGTTAATGAGCCTGAAAGAAGCGAAAGAGGTATGTAAGGATCGTGACACTTGGCGATCTGTTCTCTCTGGCTACCCCGTTAGGGATTGTGCGTGACGATAAGTAAGTAAGTAAGTAAGTAAGCAATTTTTCAGCCGTGCTATTGGTGAATACGTAATTTTATTGATGAATTCACGTAAATAAGAGACTGAAAATATGAAAATTATATATATATAACGTTAAGAATTAACCAAGAAAACTGTAAAGGATTAGGGGGCCAGTTAGTTACACTATTTAAATAGAAAATTTAAAAGGAAAAGGCCACTTTTCAGCCGAGTTACAGAAGAATACGTGTTTTTATTGATGAATTTATGTAAGAAATAGATAGAAAATATGAAAATTAAATATATAACGTTACGAATTTACTAAGAAAACTATAAGTGAATGTGGGGAGCAATTAACTTCACAATTAAAAGACGATTTGAACGAAAAATACCAATTTTTAGAGAAGTTATTAGCGAATTTATAGTTGAATTTATGTGATTGTATTGATTGGCCACTATACCTCGGTTTAGGTAAATAGTAACTTTTTCCAGTTCTGTATGTTTTATAAAGCAAAGAAGAGTGCAGATGGTAGTTTCTACACTAGACGGACCTAATAAAAGCAAAAAGAGCGAAAGAAATGAAGATTTGAAAAATTTCAAAAACTTTAGGTAATTACGATTATGGGAAAACGAATTATGTGGAAATCATTATATTAGCGGTAGAAATTTATTATAAAATCTATAGATAAAAATGGTGGGCGGAAAAATACACAATTAACAAAAAAATTTAAACGGAAAAGGCTACTTTTCAGCCGAGTTATAGATGAATACGTGTTTTTCTTGATGAATTTACGTAAATAAGAGACTGAAAATATGAAAATTATATATATAACGTTACGAATTAACCAGGAACCTGTATAGGATTACGGATGGCAGTTAGTTACACTATTTAAATAGAAAATTTAAAAGAAAAACCCCACTTTTCAGCCGAGTTATAGATGAATACCTGTTTTTATTGATACATTCACGTAAATAAGAGACTGAAAATATGAAAATTATATATATATATATATATACATAACGTAAGGAATTAACCAAGAAAACTATATAGGATTACGGGGATCAATTAGTTACACTATTTAAATAGAAAATTTAAAAGAAAAAGGCCTATTTTCAGCCGTGCTATAGATGAATACGTGTTTTTATTGATGAATTTAAGTAAGAAATAGACTGAAAATACGAAAATTAAATATATAACGTTACGATTTTACTAAAAACTATAAGGAAAGGTGGGGAGCAATTAAATTTACAATTTAAAGTTGATTTGAACGAAATATACCAATTTTTAGAAAAGTTATTATCGAATTTATAGTTGAATTTATGTGATTGTATTGATTGACCACTATACCTCGGTTTAGATAAATAGTGATTTTTTCCAGTTTGTATGTTTTATAAAGCAAATAAGAGTGCAGATGGTAGTTTCTACACTAGCCGGACCCAATAAAAGAAGTAGAACTTTATAAGGACTTTCTAGGAAAATTATTTTGAACTTGGATGGAAACATCAGTTTTTGTACAAACTCATAATAAGTGGGAACACTTACTGTGACGGACGGGAAACTACGGAACCCTACACTGAGCGTGGCCCGACACGCTTTTGGCCGCTTTTTATTATTGATGAATTCACGTAAATAAGAGACTGAAAATATGAAAATTATATATATAACGTTAAGAATTAACCAAGAAAACTGTATAGGATTACGGGGAGCAGTTAGTTACACTATTTAAATAGAAAGTTTAAAAGGAAAAGGACACTTTTCAGCCAAGTTATAGATGAATACGTGTTTTTATTGATGAATTCACGTAAGTAGGAGACTGAAAATATGAAAATATATATATAATTACGTTAGGAATTAACCAGGAAAACTATATAGGATTACATGGGGCAATTAGTTACACTATTTAAATAGAAAATTTTAAAGGAGAAGGCCAATTTTCAGCCGTTCTATAGATGAATATGTGTTTTTATTGATGAATTCACGTAAATAAGAGACTGAAAATATGAAAATTATATATATAACGTTAAGAATTAACCAAGAAAACTGTATAGGATTACGAGGGGCAGTTAGTTACACTATTTAAATAGAAAATTTAAAAGGAAAAGGCCAACTTTCAGCCGAGTTATCGATGAATACCTGTTTTTATTGATGAATTCACGTAAATAAGAGACTGAAAATATGAAAATTATATACATAACGTTAAGAGTTAACCAAGAAAACTGTATAGAATTACGGAGGCCAGTTAGTTACACTATTAAAATAGAAAATTTAAAAGGAAAAGGCCACTTTTTGCCGAGTTATAGATGAATACGTGTTTTTATTGATGAATTCACGTAAATAAGAGACTGAAAATATGAAAATTATATATATAACGTTAGGATTTAACCAAGAAAACTATATAGGGTTACAAGTAGCAATTGGTTACACTATTAAAATAGAAAATTTAGAAGGAAAAGGCCACTTTTCAGCCGAGTTATAGAAGAATACGTGTTTTTATTGATGAATTCACGTAAATAAAAGACTGAAAATATGAAAATTATATATATAATTACGTTAGGAATTAACCACGAAAACTATATAGGATTGCAGGGGGCAATTAGTTACACTATTTAAATAGAAAATTTAAAAGGAAAAGGCAACTTTTCAGCCGAGTTATAGATGAATACCTGTTTTTATTGATGAATTCACGTAAATAAGAGACTGAAAATATGAAAATAATATATATAATTACGTAAGGAATTAACCAAGAAAACTACATAGGATTACAGGGAGCAATTAGTTACACCATTTAAATAGAAAATTTTAAAGGAAAAGGCCAATTTTCAGCCGTGCTATAGATGAATACGTGTTTTTATTGATGAATTCACGTAAAAAAGAGACTGAAAATATGAAAATTATATATATAACGTTAAGAATTAACCAAGAAAACTGTAAAGGATTACGAGGGGCAGTTAGTTAAACTATTTAAATAGAAAATTTAAAAGGAAAAGGCCACTTTTCAGCCGAGTTATAGGTGAATACCTGTTTTTATTGATGAATTCACGTAAATAAGAGAATGAAAATATAAAAATTGTATACATAACGTTAAAATTAAACAAGAAAACTGTAAAGGATTACGGTTGGCAGTTAGTTACACTATTTAAATAGAAAATTTAAAAGGAAAAGGCCACTGTTCAGCCGAGTTATAGATGAAAACCTGTTTTTATTGATGAATTCACGTAAATAAGAGACTGAAAATATGAAAATTATAAATATAATTACGTTAGGAATTAACCAGGAAAACTATATAGGATTACAGGGGGCAATTAGTTACACTATTTAAATAGAAAATTTTAAAGGAAATGGCCAATTTTCAGCCGTGCTATAGATGAATACGTGTTTTTGTTGATGAATTCACGTAAATAAGAGACTGAAAATATGAAAATTATATATATAACGTTAAGAATCAACCAAGAAAACTGTAAAGGATTACTAGGGGCAGTTAGTTACACTATTTAAATAGAAAATTTAAAAGGAAAAGGCCACTTTTCAGCCGAGTTACAGAAGAATACGTGTTTTTATTGATGAATTCACGTAAATAAGAGACTGAAATTATGAAAATTATATATATAATTACGTAAGGAATTAACCAAGAAAACTATATAAGATTACAGGGGGCAATTAGTTACACTATTTAAATAGAAAATTTTAAAGGAAAAGGCCAATTTTCAGCCGTGCTATAGATGAATACGTGTTTTTATTGATGAATTTAAGTAAGAAATAGACTGAAAATATGAAAATTATATATATATAATTACGGTAGGAATTAACCAAGAAAACTATATTGGATTACAGGGGGTAATTAGTCACACTATTTAAATAGAAAATTTTAAAGGAAAAGGCCAATTTTCAGCCGTGCTATATATGCACGACGCAAAACGATGAGATACCTGCGTAGTACAACCAGCACGGGTTGAGCAACTCAGGGGCGGGGGGCGGAGCCAAGGGGGTCGCGTCCGGCGAGGTTCGACAACTAGCGAGGGTGCATACAACAACACAGAAAAACAGCCGTAGTCTTGATTGTTGTATTTGTTAAACATGTATAGCTTATCTTCAATAATAAAAAAGAATGATGTTGTAACTATGCAATAACTCTCCCAATAAAGGCATCGAATAAATAACGAGAGTTAGCATAGATTTTATAATTAAATTGTACTCTTATAGTTAAATTGTATTCTTATAGTTAAATTGTATTTAAAATTGTACTCTCATAGTTAATTTACCTTTGTTGCATATCACTTTTATTATATATTACTTTTCATACATATTAACATTCAGATAAATTACCTTTCGAGCAAAAAATAATTGTAACAGGGCATGTTATCGTGACGCGGCCGCGGAGCAAATGAAGCTACGCGTAGGGCGACACGACGTTTTATATTTATAGTGCTGAGGTGCGGGGCAGGGTTCTCAGCTTAAAAATTGTGAATTACTAAGTTTAAAACCGTTTAGAATATAAGAAAATTATTGTGAATATAATAGTATAGGAAATAGAGGTAAGAATATTGTATAATTAAGTAAGTTTGTAAATAAATAAGAGTTTTATGGAAATAAAGAAAGGCGCGGGGGTGAGGCAAGGGTCCGCTGGCCAGCAGCGGCCAAATCATATAAAAGACGGGCCGGCCGGTAGGGTCGGCAGTCGCTCTCCAGCCACCGAAAAGGCACTACAAGAAGAAAAAGTACAAGTTCCTCCTCACCGCCGCTTGCCTCCTATATAAACAGTGAACAACGCGTTTTATTCATTTTTCGAACGGCGTTACGGCGATCCGTAACATTAATGGTCCTTCGAAGAGCCGAATTAAGAAGCAAACCTCAAGAACGAAAAAATATTATTGTGAAGAAAAATGGTGAATACGCGTAGTAACAGTGGAGAATCATCGAAGCGTCGCAAGGATGAACAGATAACCCAGGGGGCCACGGAAGAGGCCTCCGGGGGCGACTCGGCCGCTAGTGGCTCATCAAACACCACTAGCGAAACCACAACGGTCAGCGGTACGACCACTACCTCTGCGACCGATGAAACGACTACAACGGAAGAAACCCAGCAAGAAAGTGATCAAAGGTCGCAGCGCACACTAAAGCCGGGCGAGACTAGGTCACGCCGCTCCGTAGTCTCACGCAAGAGACTCCTCGCGGAGTTAGAGGCGAAAGAGCGGTTGGCCGAACTCAAGCTCGAGCAGGCCCGATTGCAAGCAAGAATGGAATTGCAGGAGATACATGTGCAGCGACTACAAGCAGAAGTCGGATCAACCGAGGACGAAGAGGAAGAAATAGAAGACGACTTAGCATCAGTGCGCATTAGTACATGGTTACAAGAAAAACCTACATCGCAGCCCGCGCCGCAACCCGCGCCGCAGCCCGCGCCGCAACCCGCGCCGCAGCCCGCACCGCAACCCACGTCGTACTTCACGTCGCAACCAGCACCGCAGATCGCACCACCCGTACTTCAACAGTATGCACCGCAATACGCTCCGCAACATACCGCGCCGCAGAAAGAAGACTATGTACAAGCGCAGCAACAAATCGACGTCGCTACCTTGGCCGCTGCTTTATCACAAGCAGTGAGAAGCACAAGGGAGCCGCCGAAATATTTGCAAGAGCTGCCCACATTCAATGGTAGCAGCAAAGAATGGCTCAGCTTCAAAACAACGTACGAAGAATCTTCAAAGTACTTCACGATGAACGAAAACATAGCGAGAATACGCCGAAGCTTAAAAGGGATAGCAAAAGAGGCCGCAAGCTGCCTACTTATAAGCCAATCAGACCCCAGAATAATAATAGAAGCTTTGGAAAGGAGATTCGGACGACCAGAAGCATTAATTCACTTAGAAATAGAGAAGCTGAAGCTACTTAACAAAGTCACGGACAATCCCAGGGAGCTATGCATATTCGCCAATCGCATAGCAAACGTAGTGGGCACCGTGGAAGCACTCAAGAAAGCACACTATCTGCATAGTCCGGAGATGACACGAGTTATCACAGACAAACTCACGCCCATATTGAGAAGCAAATGGTACGACTATGCAGCCAGAAAGAAAGAGGATATCCCAGAGCTTAAGAAAATATCACTCTTCTTAAACGAAGAAGCGGATAAATGCAGCGCGTATGCCTTGCCGGAATTTATCACGGAGGACAACGAACCGAGAGAGCGAAGGCCGAGAAAAATAGAACGTGCCTTCGCCACAAGCAAGAAACAATATGAAGAACGCTGCCCTCAATGCAAACAAGAACACAAACTGCCCGATTGCAAGTCATACGCCGCTCTGTCCACAAATGACAGATGGGAAGTAGCAAAGAAGTATAATATCTGCTACCGCTGTCTACGAGGCAAACATCGCCGGTTGCTGTGTAAAGCTCCACCGTGCGGAAAAGACGGATGCGTGATGAAACACCATAAATTGCTGCATCACGACAGAAAGGCCGAAACTGAAAAAGAACCCGCTATGGAAACCGCAACATCGGCAAAGGAGGTCATCACAACAACTCGACCATACAAACACCGCCGCGCTTACCTAAAGATTGCGCCCGTAACAATAAAGGGGCCGCTAAGCTGCGTCGAAACATACGCATTATTGGATGAAGGAAGCACGGTCACCTTAGTCGATGCCTCGATCGCTGACGTCATCGGCGCCGACGGTCCAGCCCACGCAATGTGGATACAAGGGGTTGGCTCGGAGGTGAAGCATGAGAAGAGCAAGATCATCAGCCTTAAAATAAGAGGAAAGCACGCGCAAGAGGAACACAACATAGAAGCAGCGCGTACGGTAGAGCGGTTGGACTTCGCGCCAGAATCCGTGAATGAAAATCACTTGGAGAATTGCCAACATCTGCTGGATATCAAAGAGGATATCACCTACGAACGCGCCTCACCGAAAATACTAATCGGGCAAGATAACTGGCACCTCATAGTGTCTAGAAAACTGCGCGTCGGTCGTCGGGACCAACCAGTCGCCTCATACACCAACCTGGGCTGGGTTCTGCATGGCTGTCATAGCTCATTGACGTCGACGGTCACCTTCTGCGGCAGACTACATCAAAGGGAAGAGGCACAGCCAATAGAAGAAGAAATAAAAAATTATTTCAAATTAGAATCACTGTGCATCGAGCCGAGGAGACCTAAAGAAGATCCCGAGCAGCGAGCTATGCAAATATTGAGGGAGACCAGCAGGCGGTCGGCGGACGGCAGATTCGAGACAGGGTTGCTGTGGAAAGAAAAGGATTTCCAAATACCAAATAATTACAAAGACGCGGAAAGACGTCTGCACACTCTAGAGAAGAGGCTCGACCGAGACAGCACTCTCAAGCTACAGTACGAAGAACGCATACAGAACCTCTTCAACTCAGGTTACGCAGAGCGCGCGCCCATGCCACCGCCACAAGGAAAGACATGGTATCTACCACACTTCCCAGTCATCAACCCTGCGAAGCCTAACAAGCCGCCGAGATTGGTACACGACGCCGCAGCGAAGACAGCAGGAATATGTCTCAACGATATGCTTCACTCGGGGCCGGACTTATTACAATCATTGCCTGGAGTAATCATGAGGTTCCGACAGTATCCGTATGCAGTGAGCGCCGACATAAAAGAAATGTTTATGCAGATCAAAGTGCGCAAAGAAGATAGAGACGTTTTACGTTTCTTGTGGAGAGGCAAGCGGCGGGAGGACCAACCGGAGGAATATAGGATGACATCGATCATCTTTGGAGCGACATCATCACCATGCACAGCATTATATATCAAAAATAAAAATGCTGAAGAACACTCAGAGGCATACCCGGAAGCTGCGGTCGCCATAAAAAGAAATCACTATATGGACGACTACTTGCAGAGCTTCCACTCTATCACGGAAGCTCAGCAAACTGTAAAAGCTGTCGATCACGTCCACAAACAAGCGGGATTCGTACTCAGCGGGTGGACATCGAACGAAGGAAAAACAATAGAAGAAATAACGACAGAGCATAAACAACACGACGCGACCGTGCGCCTGGGCGGAAAAGAAACTGAGAAGACGCTCGGCCTGCTCTGGCATGTACAAAGCGATCATATTGGATTTAATACAAACAACATGAAGATGCCGATCGACGTAAAAGAAAAACAACGCTTGCCAACTAAACGTGAAGCGCTGAGCATAATAATGGCATTATTTGACCCGCTGGGGTTAATATCACCAGTGACCACCCCAGCGAAGAGAATATTCCAAGACACATGGCGTTACAAGGCGGAATGGGACGACCCTCTGCCAATAGAGTTAAAAGAAAAATGGGAAGGCTGGATTACTTCACTTCACGCCCTAGAACAACTGAGGATACCACGATGCTACGATTACAACCCAGTGTCGACGCGGCAACTACACACCTTCGTCGACGCAAGCGAGGAGGCCTACGCAGCCGCCGTGTATTGGAGAACGGAGCGAGCAGACGGCAGCGTTAACATATCATTGGCCGCCGCCAAGAGCCGCGTGACACCACTAAAACCAGTCTCCATACCACGGCTCGAGTTACAAGCGGCACTACTGGGAGCTCGTCTTGCGCAGACCGTGATCAGTGAGCACGATGACGATATAGCGGGCAAGACATACTGGTGCGACTCTCGTACTGCACTAGTGTGGATAAGGTCGGAGCCCCGCGCGTACAAAGCTTTCGTCGCTCATCGCCTGGCGGAAATAGAAGATACGACCAAAAAGAACGAATGGCGTTGGCTACCGTCCAAAGAAAACGTGGCAGACGACGCGACCCGAACCACGCCAGAAAGGTTCGACGAGTCGCACCGGTGGTTCCGAGGGCCCCCGTTTCTACAACGTCCACCGGCCGAATGGCCGCAGGAAGAAAAAACAACGCAATACGACACTGGGGAAGAACGAGAAATATGTAACATCACAGTTAAAAGTGAAGACTCGCCAACAGCACATCTGCCACAAATAGAAAGATTTTCAAAATGGATTCGCCTCATAAGGGCGACAGCGAGAGTCCTCTTATTCATCGACATGTGCAGACCAAACAAGCACGTGGTGAAGGCTGGGCGTAAACGCAACAAAGCAAGACAAGATAGCGACCCTGGCTGGCAAAGAACAAACCGACGCAATACCCCCACCAAAAAAAAAGGGCAACACCTACTGTCTCATCGCTTGTAGGAATACCAGCCGCTTATCATGTAAGAGCCGAACAACTGTGGGTGCAAGCCAGTCAGCGGGAAAGCTTCACGAAGGAGCTCAAGAGGATCACCAACGGAAGTGTTCCAGGAGGCGACGACAAACTAGGCCACCTGAGCACATACGTCGACGAAGAGGGGACCCTACGCCTCAGAGGTCGAATAAAAGCAGCATCAGAAGTAGAGGAGGACACGTACGATCCTCCCGTACTAGACGGGAAGCACGCATACACTCGTCTGTACATAGCACACGTACACGAGAGGTTGCACCACGGAGGCGTAGAAACAGTCGTGAACGAATTAAGACAGAGATTGTACATAAGAAAAATACGTCGAGTAGTAAAGACTGTCATCAAAGGCTGCCTACCGTGCCGTCTAAGAAAAGCCAAGCCTGCATCACCGTCTACAGGAAACCTGCCGTCCGCACGCCTCGCTCATCACGCACGTCCGTTCACATACACAGGACTGGACTACTTCGGGCCAATAGAAGTCACAGTGGGACGACATCGTGAAAAACGCTATGGCGCGTTATTTACCTGCATGACCTCACGAGCAATACACATAGAGGTGGCCCACTCATTAAGCGCCGACTCAGCTGTGTCAGCGCTTAGGCGCTTCATGAGCAGAAGAGGATGCCCAAAAGAAATCTGGAGTGACAACGCTACGTGTTTCAAGGCAGCAGACAAGGAGCTGGCCGAAGCAGCACTCGCAGCCCTCGAGAACGAAACCACATGTCAACAAATTGTGTGGAAGTACATACCACCATCAGCACCATTCATGGGCGGCGCCTGGGAGCGAATGGTTCGCTCCGTGAAAGAAGCCCTACGCGTCACCCTCAACGAACGCTATCCCAGTGACGAGACACTGGAAACTCTGCTCGCCGAGGTCGAAAACACGGTCAATTCCAGACCTCTTACACACGTCTCAGTTGACCCAGGAGACCCAGAAGCAATCACGCCGAATCACATCCTCATCGGTCCCAACTCACACGTACCTGCACCGGGACACTTCAGCGAGAGCGACGTGACGGCCCGCCAGCAGTGGAAACGAGCTCAAGCCCTAGCCGACGTGTTTTGGCGAAGATGGGTGAAGGAATACCTGCCCCTACTCCAACACCGGCGGGAGCCCAGCAGCATAGGTGCATCACCGAAGATTGGAGACCTGGTCATCATTTGTGACTCCAATTTACCGCGCAACATCTGGCCTAGGGGAAAAATAAGCAACGTATATCCTGGCGTCGACGGAGAGGTACGAGTAGTGGACGTAACCACTAGCAGTGGGCATACACTACGCAGACCAACAAAGAAGATCGTCGTGCTACCAGAGGGATCGCAGCGTGGCGACGGCGGGAGAATATGCACGACGCAAAACGATGAGATACCTGCGTAGTACAACCAGCACGGGTTGAGCAACTCAGGGGCGGGGGGCGGAGCCAAGGGGGTCGCGTCCGGCGAGGTTCGACAACTAGCGAGGGTGCATACAACAACACAGAAAAACAGCCGTAGTCTTGATTGTTGTATTTGTTAAACATGTATAGCTTATCTTCAATAATAAAAAAGAATGATGTTGTAACTATGCAATAACTCTCCCAATAAAGGCATCGAATAAATAACGAGAGTTAGCATAGATTTTATAATTAAATTGTACTCTTATAGTTAAATTGTATTCTTATAGTTAAATTGTATTTAAAATTGTACTCTCATAGTTAATTTACCTTTGTTGCATATCACTTTTATTATATATTACTTTTCATACATATTAACATTCAGATAAATTACCTTTCGAGCAAAAAATAATTGTAACAGGGCATGTTATCGTGACGCGGCCGCGGAGCAAATGAAGCTACGCGTAGGGCGACACGACGTTTTATATTTATAGTGCTGAGGTGCGGGGCAGGGTTCTCAGCTTAAAAATTGTGAATTACTAAGTTTAAAACCGTTTAGAATATAAGAAAATTATTGTGAATATAATAGTATAGGAAATAGAGGTAAGAATATTGTATAATTAAGTAAGTTTGTAAATAAATAAGAGTTTTATGGAAATAAAGAAAGGCGCGGGGGTGAGGCAAGGGTCCGCTGGCCAGCAGCGGCCAAATCATATAAAAGACGGGCCGGCCGGTAGGGTCGGCAGTCGCTCTCCAGCCACCGAAAAGGCACTACAAGAAGAAAAAGTACAAGTTCCTCCTCACCGCCGCTTGCCTCCTATATAAACAGTGAACAACGCGTTTTATTCATTTTTCGAACGGCGTTACGGCGATCCGTAACACTATAGATGAATACATCTTTTTATTGATGAATTCACGTAAATAAGGGAATGAAAATATGAAAATTATATATATAACTTTAGGAATTAACAAAGAGACCTATATAGGATTACGAAGGGCTCTTAGTTACACTATTAAAATAGAAAATTTAAAAGGAAAAGGCCAATTTTCAGCCGTGCTATAGATGAATACGTGTTTTTATTGATGAATTTAAGTAAGAAATAGATTGAAAATATGAAAATTAAATATATAACGTTACGAATTTACTAAGAAAACTATAAGTGAATGTGGGGAGCAATTAACTTCACATTTTTAAGACGATTTGAACGAAAAATACCAATTTTTAGAGAAGTTATTAGCGAATTTATAGTTGAATTTATGTGATTGTATTGATTGACAACTATACCTCGGTTTAGGTAAATAGTGACTTTTTCCAGTTCTGTATGTTTTATAAAGCAAAGAAGAGTGCAGATGGTAGTTTCTACACTAGACGGACCTAATAAAAGCAAAAAGAGCGAAAGAAATGAAGATTTGAAAAATTTCAAAAACTTTAGGTAATGACGATTATGGGAAAACGAATTATGTGGAAATCATTATTTTAGCGGTAGAAATTTATTATAAAAACTATAGATAAATATGGTGGGCGGTTAAATACACAATTACCAAAAAAAATTTAAACGGAAAAGGCTACTTTTCAGCCGAGTTATAGATGAATACGTGTTTTTCTTGATGAATTTACGTAAGTAAGAGACTGAAAATATGAAAATTATATATATAACGTTACGAATTAACCAGGAACCTGTATAGGATTACGGATGGCAGTTAGTTACACTATTTGAATAGAAAATTTAAAAGAAAAAGCCCACTTTTCAGCCGAGGTATAGATGAATACGTGTTTTTATTGATATATTCACGTAAATAAGAGACAGAAAATATGAAAATTATATATATATATATATATATATATATATATATATATATATATATAACGTTAGGAATTAACCAAGAAAACTATATAGGATTACGGGGATCAATTAGTTACACTATTTAAATAGAAAATTTAAAAGAAAAAGGCCTATTTTCAGCCGTGCTATAGATGAATACGTGTTTTTATTGATGAATTTAAGTAAGAAATAGACTGAAAATATGAAAATTAAATATATAACGTTACGATTTTACTGAGAAAACTATAAGGAAAAGTGGGGAGCAATTAATTTTACAATTTAAAGTTGATTCGAACGAAATATACCAATTTTTAGAAAAGTTATCATCGAATTTATAGTTGAATTTATGTGATTGTATTGATTGACCACTATACCTCGGTTTAGGTAAATAGTGATTTTTTCCAGTTTGTATGTTTTATAAAGCAAAGGAGAGTGCAGATGGTAGTTTCTACACTAGCCGGACCCAGTAAAAGCAAAATAAGCGAAAGAAATGAAGATTTGAAAAATTTTAAAAATTTTAGGAAATTACGATTATAGGAAAACGAATTATGTGGAAATCATTATTTTAGCGGTAGAAATTTATTATAAAAACTATAGATAAATATGGTGGGCGGTTAAGTACACCATTAACAAAAAAATTTAAACGGAAAAGGCTACTTTTCAGCCGAGTTATAGATGAATACCTGTTTTTCTTGATGAATTTACGTAAATAAGACACTGAAAATATGAAAATTATATATATAACGTTACGAATTAACCAGGAACCTGTATAGGATTACGGATGGCAGTTAGTTACACTATTTAAATAGAAAATTTAAAAGAAAAAGCCCACTTTTCAGCCGAGTTATAGATGAATACGTGTTTTTATTGATATATTCACGTAAATAAGAGACTGAAAATATGAAAATTATATATATATATATATATATATATATATATATATATATATATAACGTTAGAAATTAACCAAGAAAACTATATAGGATTACGGGGATCAATTAGTTACACTATTTAAATAGAAAATTTAAAAGAAAAAGGCCTATTTTCAGCCGTGCTATAGATGAATACGTGTTTTTATTGATGAATTTAAGTAAGAAATAGACTGAAAATATGAAAATTAAATATATAACGTTACGAATTTACTGAGAAAACTATAAGGAAAGGTGGGGAGCAATTAACTTTACAATTTAACGTTGATTTGAACGAAATATACCAATTTTTAGAAAAGTTATGATCGAATTTATAGTTGAATTTATGTGATTGTATTGATTGACCACTATACCTCGGTTTAGGTAAATAGTGATTTTTTCCAGTTTGTATGTTTTATAAAGCAAATAAGAGTGCAGATGGTAGTTTCTACACTAGCCGGACCCAATAAAAGCAAAATAAGCGAAAGAAATGAAGATTTGAAAAATTTTAAAAATTTTAGGAAATTACGATTATGGGAAAACGAATTATGTGGAAATCAATATTTTAGCGGTAGAAATTTTTTATAAAAACTATAGATAAATACGGGGGGCGGTTAAATACACTATTAACAAAGAAAATTTAAACGTAAAAGGCCACTTTTCAGCCGAGTTATAGATGAATACCTGTTTTTAGGGTTCCGTAGTCAACTAGGAACCCTTATAGTTTCGCCATGTCTGTCTGTCCGTCTGTCCGTCCTCGCTTAATCTTTGTGACCGTTAGCACTAGAAAGCTGAAATTTGGTACCAGTATGTGTATCAATCACGCCGACAAAGTGGTAAAATAAAAATTAGAAAAAAATGTTTTATTAGGATAGCCCCTATATGTAAAGTGGGAAGTGATTTTTTTTTCTATTTCAACCCTAACGTGTGATATATTGTTGGAAAGGTATTTAAAAATGAATAGGGGTTTACTAAAATCATTTTTTGATAATGTCAATAATTTCGGAAATAATCGCTCCAAAAGTAAAAAACAATGTGTCCCCCCCCCTCTAACTTTTGAACCATAAGTTTAGAAAATATGAAAAAAATCTGGAAAGTAGAACTGTTGGCGACGCGCCTATAAGAATGTTTCAGTTTATTAAGTCAACCGATGACGCATAGTTATAAAAAGCAAATTATCGAGCCACGACGCTCTGATAAGAAAATGCTTAGTTAAATCTTAAAGAAATGTCGAATTAATGATAAGAAGGTCTTGGGTTCGACTCCCAGGCCAGACTAGTTTGTTCGTTTTCCTAAGTAATATCGCTTAATAAATTCATAAGGAATTTTATGTTATAAATTATGTTACCGGATTTGTTCCCCGGTTGAAATCGTCTTTCCGATGATGTAAATTCAAAGGAATATTAAAGTGAAGTTAGAGATCGGATTGGTTCCCCGGTCGAGATGATCACTCTGTGCTCAAACAGAAATAACGGAAATTAATTGCATAAGTATTGTCTTGTATAAGAATGATATTATGTTTGTACGAAAACAAATGCCTATTTGTTATGATTGATTAATGAAAACATTCACTTGTATTGTTATCTGATAAGAAGCATGATAACGAATAAGAGTCTTATCAGAAATAGTTTCCTACTGTTTGAAAATTATGTAGAAGCACTCGTTTATTTAATATTGTTAAAATTAAGTGTATTTCAGACTTTCATTTTTCTGATAGTCGAGAGCCGTGCAAAGTTAGTTGTTCAAATAGTGTGAGTTCACGGAAGCACGCTGGCCACGCCCTTAGGAGGCCGAATATGTAAAAATTTAAAATGTTTGTAATTTCAGCAATTTATGTAAAAATGACTTGTAAAACATTTCAGGTTGATTGTACGTGCTAAAAAGGTGAATTCTGTGTTATTTTATGTGAAAATTCCTGTGCATAAGTGAAATAATAATAGTTTTGTATAAGAAATTTAAAAGTGTTTTAAATAGTGAAATAAATAAAGAAAATGTAAATTAAACTATTGTATTAGTTAACATATGTATAAATTCAAGTGGGAAACATTGTTTTAACTTTCTGTGTTAAATATTTAAGAAATTTGGATTTTGGATTTGTAAGTAAAGTAGGCATATTTTGTTTTATAAATTAAAGGATTTTTGTAATACGGAAAAATAATGTATATCATGGTGTAGATATTGTTTTGTGCTATCTAAATAGATAACTTGTATTTATGTGTGATTTATGTGAATAAAGAAATTAAGTGAAACGTGAGAGAGTAATAGTACAAATTCATGTTGTTAAGTTGCGCAGGCACGCGAATGGCGCGGCTCACTTTCGCGTATAGCTCTGGGGGTAGCTTAGTGAACGGGTTTTATTGCAATTCCACGACGTCGTGTCGTGGAATTGTTATACCCCGGAGGAGGACAAGCCCACTAAAGTGGGCATCCGGGGTCTACCAATGGGCACGGACACCAAAGCAATAGAGGAGGCTATAAGGGCAAAGGGCTTCCCTATTAAATACGTAAAGGCTATTCCACCTCGTAGAAGCAGACCTGGCTGCGTCTACTTTGCCCAACTGGACCACCTGAGCCTGGAGCAGCTCCAGGAATTATACAACATCGACGAGCTCCTCTATATGAGAGGAGTCGTCATCGAGGCCTGGCAAAGAAAAGCAGGACCAGCCCAATGCCATCGATGCCAGGCCTTCGGGCACGCCTCTGCCAACTGCTTCAGGCCAGTGAGATGCGTGCGCTGTGCCGGGGAGCACATTGCTAGCCAATGCCCTCGGGGTAGGGAAGAGGAGCCGAAATGTGCCAATTGTGGCAAAAACCACACGGCAAATGACCGCCGCTGCCCAGTCCTGAGGAGGACTGCTAGGAGGCAGGGGATAACCTTGCCGGGACTACTCCCGGAAGCACCCAAAAAGGCCCCTCAGAGTCGCCCGAAAGCTGTTACAATCCAGCAGGACGGGTGGACCACCATAACCGGGAAGGGCAGGCAACCAGCCCCCCCCCCACCCGTAACATCCCAGGAAACGGTGGAACCCACAACGATCAGGGCAACCACCGGGGCGACTCTGCAGCCTCCCGCCAACCCTGCCACTGAACGGCAACCCTCTAAGAAGAGGAGGCGGGAGAGAAGTAGGAAGAAGTCGCAGCCTCCTCAGGCTGTCACCTCTACCCCGACACCAACAATACCAGTAGCCTCGCAAAAGGCGCAGATTACTAGGGTGATAACCAATGTGGGTACAGCGCCAGAAAGGGCCCCACCAGAACGTAGGGCCCGCTCTAAATCTAGAGCGCGCTCAACCCACAAGCCAAGAGGGCAGGACCAGGAGCAACCACACCCGAGACAATTGCCAACGCCTTCTTACAGGAGAACACCTTCCTCCGGCCTCGAAACAGCAGATGCGATCCAACGTCTGGTTGGTATTGCCATCGAGGTCGGCACGCAAGTCCTGGCGGACATAAGAGCCGGGACAGATCCAGTGACAGCGATAATGAAGGCGCTGGCAAACCTTCTCGCCCGGCATTATGGAGGAGAGTAATCTGCGCCTCCTCTATTGGAACCCGGACGGAATACAGCAGAAGCTGCATGAACTCCGCACAGTCGCCCAGCAACAGGATTTACACATCATCTTGCTGGGAGAGACAAAGTTGAACCCAAAGACGCATATTAAGCTGCCGAATTATCACATGTACAGGAGGGACGAGGTCACTGCTCAAGGGGCCGCCTATAGAGGAACGGCGGTTCTAGTGAGGAGGGACATCGTCCATCAAGAGCTGGGATTACCACCTTACCAGACTATGCGCTCTATCGGCATAAAAATGGAGGCGGCGGGCGAGGAACTTAGAATCTACGCGGCATACCGCCCGCCAGGGACTCCATTTTGCTCCTCAGACATCCGGACGGTGATGGAAGGCGACACACCCACAATTGTCGCCGGGGACCTAAACGCTAAACACCCGGCGTGGGGGTCCAGAGTGATCACCCCGCCGGGTCATGAACTATATGAAGATGCGGAGAAGAACTCGTATGACGTTTTAGGTCCCGAGGAACCAACTCACGTTCCTACTGATCCAAGGAGGAAACCGGATGTATTAGACATCGTGCTCACTAGGAACGTCAACTATCCGATAGTGGTAGAAGTGCTGTACGACCTTTCTTCACAGCACCTCCCGTTACTGATAACCCTTGGCCTGAAGGCGGTGACCACGCCGCCCAGAGCGTTTAAGACACGTGTCGACTGGAGGCTCTACTGTCAACACCTGCAGCAGAGACCTCCAGCACACCAGCCGATAAGCACAGCGGACGACGTAGAGGCCGCTGCAACTAGAATTACCAAAAACATCAAGGAGGCCCTCCACGCGGCCTCTACGATCGTCCCGATCACTGCCAGGCGAGACGATCTGCCGCTTAACATATGCGTGCAGATCAGGCGCAAGAGAGCGTTAAGAAAGCTCTGGGCGCGTACTCGCTGCCCCAGATTAAAGACTCAGCTCAATACCATCTCGGAGGAACTGTCGGTTGCAGTCCAGGCCTTCAGAGGCGACGCCTGGGATCGGCGCATCAGCAAGGCTGAAGAGCAGGATGCGTCGCTCTATAAACTGAACCGGCAGTTAACCAGAACCAAACCTCCCGTTTGCCCGTTGATAGATAGCACGGGCAAACGCTGCTACGATGCCAAGGGCAGAGCGGATATCCTAGTCGAGCACTTCGAGGAGCAATTTATGCTGAACCCAGCAAGTGCGGAGTTCATGGAGCTTCATGCCAGGAAGGAAATTCGCGTACAGGAGTTCCTGTCGTCGCCCGCGCCGCCTCTTGCAGGAGAGTGGTTCATCTCCCCCGCTGAATTGCGGAGGACAGTAACCCGCCTGCAACCGAGGAAGGCGCCGGGGCACGACGGGATTACCAACGCTGCACTCCGACAGCTGCCCAATAGAGTCATAGTAGAGCTTGGTCGACTCTACAATGGGATATTGCGGACATCCCACTTCCCGGAGGACTGGAAGAAAGGCAGAATTATCGTCTTGCCGAAACCCGGGAAGGACAGGCGTAGAGCTGCCAGCTACAGGCCGATCACGCTATTACCACACATAGCTAAACTGTTTGAAAGATTGCTGCTGAGACGTCTCCGTCCGTGCATCCAACTTCGGGCGGAGCAGCACGGATTCAGGAGGGGTCACTCTACAGTCACACAATTGACTAGAGTGCTGCACCTGCTTGCGGCAGAGTACAATCGTGGCCGCATATCGTTGGGCGTCTTTCTCGATATCGAGAAGGCGTTCGACCGGGTGTGGCACATAGGATTACTTTATAAGCTGAAAGAACAGACCAGTGTCCCTCTTGCTATGTTGCGGCTAATGGCGTCTTTCCTGGAAGACAGGAAGTTCTACGTCTGCGTAGAGGACGCCGAGTCCGCAACCAGAACCATCAGAGCCGGCGTTCCACAGGGCAGCTGTTTGTCACCAGTCCTGTACGCGGCTTACACCAACGACATACCTACACTGGCAGGCAGGCTACAAGAATGGGAGGGCGACGTCGAGCTGGCGCTATACGCGGATGATAGCGCCTATTTCACCTCGTCCAGAAGAGCCCACATAGCCACTGCCAAGATGCAGAGTCTGCTGGACCTGCTGCCACCATGGCTGGATGAGTGGAGGATGGTCGTCAACGTTGGTAAGACGACCGCTCTGCTCACTCGCCGTCTCAGAAATTTTCCACCTCCGCTGACCCTCAACGGCCAGGAGATTGCGTACCAGAAGGCCGTAACCTACCTTGGGTGCAGGATCGACAGGACGCTGCGCATGACCGCGCACGTCGACTTCGTCGTCCGCCGGGCCCGATGTGCGCGGGCGACGCTCTTGCCGGTCCTGGCATCCAAGCTGCCTACAAGAACCAAGCTCCGGATATACAAGATGTATATCCGGACCATCATCACCTACGCTGCACCGGCCTGGTACGCACTTCTGAGCGACCCTCTGAGGCGGCGACTACAGGCCCAGCAGAATCTGACTCTAAGAACGATCGTCGGAGCAGGTCGCTACGTCCGGAATGACGTGATAGCGGCCGACTTAAAGGTCGAGAGTATCAACGACTTTGTGGCCCGGTTAGCGCGCGGCATGTTTGACCGTGCCGATAACGGGCCACACGAACACCTTAACGGCTTTGCGCCGTTACATACCCGGCCACCGGACGGGCGACCTCTTCCAAGAGAACTCCTCTCTATATGTGATTAGAGAGTCGAGTAACAACCCTCAATGCCGCTGAAAGGCCGACTTTGACTTTTATTGGACAACCACTTTTTTTTTCCCGTAATTAACCAACTACGGGAAAAACATTACCGATTACGGACTAACCCGGAAATACTTTATTATGCCTAAATAGGCTTTAAGGACTGGCCCATAGTGATGGGCCATGAGGAATATCCGGGCAATGGGGTTTACCCCGAGGCCCGACACCTGCATTGTCCTACCCGGGCACTGTAGACGACAATCAATGAGCAATTGCAATTCGTTCGGGGTAATAGTTCAGAAAAACAAGAAAATCCTTCGGGAAAAGTGAAAACCAGCAGTCAAGAAGAAAAGTATAGGGAAAAGTGATTACTCTCTCACGGAACGGTTTGAAGATAATTGCTGTTTCATTCCCAAGATCCCTTAAGTTATACAGTCCACATCGAAGAATTAAGGCGTCGGGACCGGGACGACTTCGGAAGACCCGTAATCCCCGTCTGAACCTACTTGCTGAAAAGGAACGAGGTTATCGCCCTAGTGTGTTACTCCGTTGCGGAGATCACATACGTTGTTCCCGAACCCAACGTAGGCGTTGCAGGAGGCCGGATCGAGAGAAGCCTCGATTCCTCCCTTCTGTTTCTTAGTTTCCGTCCGTTGTGTCCTTTTCAATTGGTCCTTGCGAGCCGAATTCCTTTTCAAGAACTTTATAAGGACTTTATAGGAAAATTATTTTGAACTTGGATGGAAACATCAGTTTTTGTACAAACTCATAATAAGTGGGAACACTTACTGTGACGGACGGGAAACTACGGAACCCTACACTGAGCGTGGCCCGTTACGCTCTTGGCCGCTTTTTATTATTGATGAATTCACGTAAATAAGAGACTGAAAATATGAAAATTATATATATAACGTTAGGAATTAACCAAGATAACTATATAGGGTTACAAGGAGCAATTGGTTACACTATTTAAATAGAAAATTTAAAAGGAAAATGCCAATTTTCAGCCGTGCTATTGATGAATACGTAATTTTATTGATGAATTCACGTAAATAAGAGACTGAAAATATGAAAATTATATATATAACGTTAAGAATTAACCAAGAAAACTGTAAAGGATTACGGGGGGCAGTTAGTTACACTATTTAAATAGAAAATTTAAAAGGAAAAGGCCACTTTTCAGCCGAGTTATAGATGAATACCTGTTTTTATTGATGAATTCACGTAAATAAGAGACTGAAAATATGAAAATTATATATATAACGTTAGGAATTAACCAAGAAAATTATACAGGATTACGGAGGCCAATTGGTTACACTATTTAAATAGAAAATTTAAAAGGAAAAGGCCAATTTTCAGCAGTGCTATAGATGAATACGTGTTTTTATTGATGAATTCACGTAAATAAGAGACTGAAAATATGAATATTATATATATATAACGTTACGAATTAACCAAGAAAACTGTATAGTATTACGGGGTGCAGTTAGTTACACTTTTTAAATAGAAAATTAAAAAGGAAAAGGCCACTTTTTCAGCCGAGTTATAGATGAATACGTGTTTTTATTGATGAATTCACGTAAATAGGAGACTGAAAATATAAAAATTGTATACATAACGTTAATAATTAACCAAGAAAACTATATAGGATTACAGGAGGCAATTAGTTACACTATTTAAATAGAAAATTTTTAAGGAAAAGGCCAATTTTCAGCCGTGCTATTGATGAATACGTAATTTTATTGATGAATTCACGTAAATAAGAGACTGAAAATATTAAAATTATATATATAATTACGTCAGGAATTAACCAAGAAAACTATATAGGATTACAGGGGGCAATTAGTTACACTATTTAAATAGAAAATTTTAAAGGAAAAGGCAATTTTTCAAATTAAATGAAATTATATACTTGGGGAGTGCTTTCAGCCGGGATGAAAGATGTGATTTAGATGTGGATAGGCGTGTCGCTGCCGGAAACAAAGTCAATGGTGCCCTGAATGCATTAGTCAAAAGGCAAGGCGTGGTGAAGAGTGCACGCCTTGCAATACATAACGCAGTTTTGGTACCGACTTTGTTATATGGCAGCGAAACCTGGGTATGCCAGAAGAAGCATAAAAGCAAGTTGAATGCAGTGGAGATGCGATCTCTTCGTAAAATGTGTGGCGTTACCATAGCCGACCGAAAGCGAAACGAAGAGATTCGCAATATGGCAGGATTGAAAGATGACCTTATCACAAAAATTGATAGGGGCGTACTCCAATGGTTTGGGCACGTTGAACGAATGAGTGAAGACCGAATGGTGAAGAAAATATATAGAGCGAAAGTAAATATTAAAAGGTGTCGAGGTAGACCGAGACTAACTTTCGAAGACCATGTGAGCAAATTGCTCGAAGAGGGGAGGGTCAAGAGTACTCGGATACCTAGACGTGCATGTATGAAGAAGTTAATGAGCCTGAAAGAAGCGAAAGAGGTATGTAAGGATCGTGACACTTGGCGATCTGTTCTCTCTGGCTACCCCGTTAGGGATTGTGCGTGACGATAAGTAAGTAAGTAAGTAAGTAAGCAATTTTTCAGCCGTGTTATTGGTGAATACGTAATTTTATTGATGAATTCACGTAAATAAGAGACTGAAAATATGAAAATTATATATATATAACGTTAAGAATTAACCAAGAAAACTGTAGAGGATTACGGGGGCCAGTTAGTTACACTATTTAAATAGAAAATTTAAAAGGAAAAGGCCACTTTTCAGCCGAGTTACAGAAGAATACGTGTTTTTATTGATGAATTTATGTAAGAAATAGATAGAAAATATGAAAATTAAATATATAACGTTACGAATTTACTAAGAAAACTATAAGTGAATGTGGGGAGCAATTAACTTCACAATTAAAAGACGATTTGAACGAAAAATACCAATTTTTAGAGAAGTTATTAGCGAATTTATAGTTGAATTTATGTGATTGTATTGATTGGCCACTATACCTCCGTTTAGGTAAATAGTAACTTTTTCCAGTTCTGTATGTTTTATAAAGCAAAGAAGAGTGCAGATGGTAGTTTCTACACTAGACGGACCTAATAAAAGCAAAAAGAGCGAAAGAAATGAAGATTTGAAAAATTTCAAAAACTTTAGGTAATTACGATTATGGGAAAACGAATTATGTGGAAATCATTATATTAGCGGTAGAAATTTATTATAAAATCTATAGATAAAAATGGTGGGCGGAAAAATACACAATTAACAAAAAAATTTAAACGGAAAAGGCTACTTTTCAGCCGAGTTATAGATGAATACGTGTTTTTCTTGATGAATTTACGTAAATAAGAGACTGAAAATATGAAAATTATATATATAACGTTACGAATTAACCAGGAACCTGTATAGGATTACGGATGGCAGTTAGTTACACTATTTAAATAGAAAATTTAAAAGAAAAACCCCACTTTTCCGCCGAGTTATAGATGAATACCTGTTTTTATTGATACATTCACGTAAATAAGAGACTGAAAATATGAAAATTATATATATATATATATATATATATATATATATATATATATATATATATATATATATATATATATATATATATATATATAACGTAAGGAATTAACCAAGAAAACTATATAGGATTACGGGGATCAATTAGTTACACTATTTAAATAGAAAATTTAAAAGAAAAAGGCCTATTTTCAGCCGTGCTATAGATGAATACGTGTTTTTATTGATGAATTTAAGTAAGAAATAGACTGAAAATACGAAAATTAAATATATAACGTTACGATTTTACTAAAAACTATAAGGAAAGGTGGGGAGCAATTAAATTTACAATTTAAAGTTGATTTGAACGAAATATACCAATTTTTAGAAAAGTTATTATCGAATTTATAGTTGAATTTATGTGATTGTATTGATTGACCACTATACCTCGGTTTAGGTAAATAGTGATTTTTTCCAGTTTGTATGTTTTATAAAGCAAATAAGAGTGCAGATGGTAGTTTCTACACTAGCCGGACCCAATAAAAGAAGTAGAACTTTATAAGGACTTTCTAGGAAAATTATTTTGAACTTGGATGGAAACATCAGTTTTTGTACAAACTCATAATAAGTGGGAACACTTACTGTGACGGACGGGAAACTACGGAACCCTACACTGAGCGTGGCCCGACACGCTTTTGGCCGCTTTTTATTATTGATGAATTCACGTAAATAAGAGACTGAAAATATGAAAATTATATATATAACGTTAAGAATTAACCAAGAAAACTGTATAGGATTACGGGGAGCAGTTAGTTACACTATTTAAATAGAAAGTTTAAAAGGAAAAGGACACTTTTCAGCCAAGTTATAGATGAATACGTGTTTTTATTGATGAATTCACGTAAGTAGGAGACTGAAAATATGAAAATATATATATAATTACGTTAGGAATTAACCAGGAAAACTATATAGGATTACATGGGGCAATTAGTTACACAATTTAAATAGAAAATTTTAAAGGAGAAGGCCAATTTTCAGCCGTTCTATAGATGAATATGTGTTTTTATTGATGAATTCACGTAAATAAGAGACTGAAAATATGAAAATTATATATATAACGTTAAGAATTAACCAAGAAAACTGTATAGGATTACGAGGGGCAGTTAGTTACACTATTTAAATAGAAAATTTAAAAGGAAAAGGCCAACTTTCAGCCGAGTTATCGATGAATACCTGTTTTTATTGATGAATTCACGTAAATAAAAGACTGAAAATATGAAAATTATATACATAACGTTAAGAGTTAACCAAGAAAACTGTATAGAATTACGGAGGCCAGTTAGTTACACTATTAAAATAGAAAATTTAAAAGGAAAAGGCCACTTTTTGCCGAGTTATAGATGAATACGTGTTTTTATTGATGAAGTCACGTAAATAAGAGACTGAAAATATGAAAATTATATATATAACGTTAGGATTTAACCAAGAAAACTATATAGGGTTACAAGTAGCAATTGGTTACACTATTAAAATAGAAAATTTAGAAGGAAAAGGCCACTTTTCAGCCGAGTTATAGAAGAATACCTGTTTTTATTGATGAATTCACGTAAATAAAAGACTGAAAATATGAAAATTATATATATAATTACGTTAGGAATTAACCACGAAAACTATATAGGATTGCAGGGGGCAATTAGTTACACTATTTAAATAGAAAATTTAAAAGGAAAAGGCAACTTTTCAGCCGAGTTATAGATGAATACCTGTTTTTATTGATGAATTCACGTAAATAAGAGACTGAAAATATGAAAATAATATATATAATTACGTTAGGAATTAACCAAGAAAACTACATAGGATTACAGGGAGCAATTAGTTACACCATTTAAATAGAAAATTTTAAAGGAAAAGGCCAATTTTCAGCCGTGCTATAGATGAATACGTGTTTTTATTGATGAATTCACGTAAAAAAGAGACTGAAAATATGAAAATTATATATATAACGTTAAGAATTAACCAAGAAAACTGTAAAGGATTACGAGGGGCAGTTAGTTAAACTATTTAAATAGAAAATTTAAAAGGAAAAGGCCACTTTTCAGCCGAGTTATAGGTGAATACCTGTTTTTATTGATGAATTCACGTAAATAAGAGAATGAAAATATAAAAATTGTATACATAACGTTAAAATTAAACAAGAAAACTGTAAAGGATTACGGTTGTCAGTTAGTTACACTATTTAAATAGAAAATTTAAAAAGAAAAGGCCACTGTTCAGCCGAGTTATAGATGAAAACCTGTTTTTATTGATGAATTCACGTAAATAAGAGACTGAAAATATAAAAATTGTATACATAACGTTAAGAATTAACCAAGAAAACTATATAGGATTACAATGGGCAATTAGTTACACTATTTAAATAGAAAATTTAAAAGGAAAAGGCCAATTTTCAGCCGTGCTATTGATGAATACGTAATTTTATTGATGAATTCACGTAAATAAGAGACTGAAAATATGAAAATTATATATATAACGTTAAGAATTAACCGAGAAAACTGTAAAGGATTACGGGGGGCAGTTAGTTACACTATTTAAATAGAAAATTTAAAAGGAAAAGGCCACTTTTCAGCCGAGTTATAGATGAATACCTGTCTTTATTGATGAATTCACGTAAATAAGAGACTGAAAATATAAAAATTGTATACATAACGTTAAGAATTAACCAAGAAAACTATATAGGATTACAGGGGGCAATTAGTTACACTATTTAAATAGAAAATTTTAAAGGAAAAGGCCAATTTTCAGCCGTGCTATTGATGAATACGTAATTTTATTGATGAATTCACGTAAATAAGAGACTGAAAATATTAAAATTATATATATAATTACGTCAGGAATTAACCAAGAAAACTATATAGGATTACAGGGGGCAATTAGTTACACTATTTAAATAGAAAATTTTAAAGGAAAAGGCAATTTTTCAGCCGTGCTATTGATGAATACGTAATTTTATTGATGAATTCACGTAAATAAGAGACTGAAAATATGAAAATTATATATATATATATATAACGTTAAGAATTAACCAAGAAAACTGTAAAGGATTACGGGGGGCAGTTAGTTACACTATTTAAATAGAAAATTTAAAAGGAAAAGGCCACTTTTCAGCCGAGTTACAGAAGAATACGTGTTTTTATTGATGAATTTAAGTAAGAAATAGATTGAAAATATGAAAATTAAATATATAACGTTACGAATTTACTAAGAAAACTATAAGTGAATGTGGGGAGCAATTAACTTCACAATTTAAAGACGATTTGAACGAAAAATACCAATTTTTAGAGAAGTTATTAGCGAATTTATAGTTGAATTTATGTGATTGTATTGATTGGCCACTATACCTCGGTTTAGGTAAATAGTGACTTTTTCCAGTTCTGTATGTTTTATAAAGCAAAGAAGAGTGCAGATGGTAGTTTTTACACTAGACGGACCTAATAAAAGCAAAAAGAGCGAAAGAAATGAAGATTTGAAAAATTTCAAAAACTTTAGGAAATTACGATTATGGGAAAACGAATTATGTGGAAATCATTATTTTAGCGGTAGAAATTTATTATAAAATCTATAGATAAAAATGGTGGGCGGTTAAATACACAATTAACAAAAAAATTTAAACGGAAAAGGCTACTTTTCAGCCGAGTTATAGATGAATACGTGTTTTTCTTGATGAATTTACGTAAATAAGAGACTGAAAATATGAAAATTATATATATAACGTTACGAATTAACCAGGAACCTGTATAGCATTACGGATGGCAGTTAGTTACACTATTTAAATAGAAAATTTAAAAGAAAAAGCCCACTTTTCAGCCGAGTTATACATGAATACCTGTTTTTCTTGATGAATTTACGTAAATAAGACACTAATAATATGAAAATTATATATATAACGTTACGAATTAACCAGGAACCTGTATAGGATTACGGATGGCAGTTAGTTACACTATTTAAATAGAAAATTTAAAAGAAAAAGGCCTATTTTCGGCCGTGCTATAGATGAATACGTGTTTTTATTGATGAATTTAAGTAAGAAATAGACTGAAAATATGAAAATTAAATATATAACGTTACGATTTTACTGAGAAAACTATAAGGAAAGGTGGGGAGCAATTAATTTTACAATTTAAAGTTGATTTGAACGAAATATACCAATTTTTAGAAAAGTTATTATCGAATTTATAGTTGAATTTATGTGATTGTATTGATTGACCACTATACCTCGGGTTAGGTAAATAGTGATTTATTCCAGTTTGTATGTTTTATAAAGCAAATAAGAGTGCAGATGGTAGTTTCTACACTAGCCGGACCCAATAAAAGAAGTAGAACTTTATAAGGACTTTCTAGGAAAATTATTTTGAACTTGGATGGAAACATCAGTTTTTGTACAAACTCATAATAAGTGGGAACACTTACTGTGACGGACGGGAAACTACGGAACCCTACACTGAGCTTGGCTCGACACGCTCTTGGCCGCTTTTTATTATTGATGAATTCACGTAAATAAGAGACTGAAAATATGAAAATTATATATATAACGTTAAGAATTAACCAAGAAAACTGTATAGGATTACGGGGAGCAGTTAGTTACACTATTTAAATAGAAAGTTTAAAAGGAAAAGGACACTTTTCAGCCAAGTTATAGATGAATACGTGTTTTTATTGATGAATTCACGTAAATAGGAGACTGAAAATATGAAAAAATATATATAATTACGTTAGGAATTAACCAGGAAAACTATATACGATTACAGGGGGCAATTAGTTACACTATTTAAATAGAAATTTTTAAAGGAGAAGGCCAATTTTCAGCCGTTCTATAGATGAATATGTGTTTTTATTGATGAATTCACGTAAATAAGAGACTGAAAATATGAAAATTATATATATAACGTTAGGAATTAACCAAGAAAACTGTATAGGATTACGAGAGGCAGTTAGTTACACTATTTAAATAGAAAATTTAAAAGGAAAAGGCCAACTTTCAGCCGAGTTATCGATGAATACCTGTTTTTATTGATGAATTCACGTAAATAAGAGACTGAAAATATGAAAATTATATACATAACGTTAAGAGTTAACCAAGAAAAATGTATAGGATTACGGAGGCCAGTTAGTTACACTATTAAAATAGAAAATTTAAAAGGAAAAGGCCACTTTTTAGCCGAGTTATAGATGAATACGTGTTTTTATTGATGAATTCACGTAAATAAGAGACTGAAAATATGAAAATTATATACAAAACGTTAAGAGTTAACCAAGAAAACTGTATAGGATTACGGAGGCCAGTTAGTTACACTATTAAAATAGAAAATTTAAAAGGAAAAGGCCACTTTTTAGCCGAGTTGTAGATGAATACGTGTTTTTATTGATGAATTCACGTAAATAAGAGACTGAAAATATGAAAATTATATATATAACGTTAGGAAATAACCAAGAAAACTATATAGGGTTACAAGTAGCAATTGGTTACACTATTAAAATAGAAAATTTAGAAGGAAAAGGCAACTTTTCAGCCGAGTTATAGATGAATACCTGTTTTTATTGATGAATTCACGTAAATAAGAGACTGAAAATATAAAAATTATATACATAACGTTAAGAATTAACCAAGAAAACTGTATAGGATTACGGGGGCAGTTAGTTACACTATTAAAATAGAAAATTTAGAAGGAAAAGGCCACTTTTCAGCCGAGTTATAGAAGAATACGTGTTTTTATTAATGAATTCACGTAAATAAGAGACTGAAAATATGAAAATTATATATATAATTACGTTAGGAATTAACCAAGAAAACTATAAAGGATTACAGGGGGCAATTAGTTACACTATTTAAATAGAAAATTTTAAGGAAAAGGCCAATTTTCAGCCGTGCTCTAGATGAATACGTGTTTTTATTGATGAATTTAAGTAAGAAATAGAGTGAAAATATGAAAATTAAATATATAACGTTACGAATTTACTAAGAAAACTATAAGGAAATGTGGGGAGCAATTAAGTTTATAATTTAAAGTTGATTTGAACGAAAAATACCAATTTTTATAAAAGTAATTATCGAATTTATAGTTGAATTTATGTGATTGTATTGATTGACCACTATACCTCGGTTTAGGTAAATAGTGATTTTTTCCAGTTTGTATGTTTTATAAAGCAAATTAGAGCGCAGATGGTAGTTTCTGCACCAGACGGACCTAATAAAAGCAACATAAGCGAAAGAAATGAAGATTTGAAAATTTTTAAAAATTTTAGGAAATTACGATTATGGGAAAACGAATTATGTGGAAATCAATATTTTAGCGGTAGAAATTTATTATAAAAACTATAGATAAATACGAAGGGCGGTTAAATACACTATTAACAAAGAAAATTTAAACGGAAAAGGCCACTTTTCAGCCGAGTTATAGATGAATACCTGTTTTTATTGATCATCATCATCATCATTACAGCCCTTCACAAGTCCACTGCTGAACATAGGCCTCCCCCAAGCAATGCCACAAAGCACGGTCCTGAGCCACCTGCATCCATCGACTTCCTGCATATCTTACCAGGTCGTCACTCCATCTAGTGGGGGGTCGCCCTACACTACGCCTACCGGTACGAGGCTGCCACTCGAGAACCTTTCTTCCCCATCGGTTATCGGCTCTTCGAGCTATATGGCCGGCCCATTGCCACTTCAGCTTACTAATCCGTTGGGCTATGTCGGTCACTCTGGTTTTACTGCGGATATCCTCATTTCTGAGTCTATCACGCAGAGAAACTCCGAGCATAGCCCTCTCCATAGCTCGCTGAGCGACCTTGAGCGTCCTCATACGGCCAGCAGTGAAGGAACACGTCTCAGATCCGTAAGTCATCACTGGCAACACGCACTGGTTGTACAATCTAGTTTTAAGAGATTGAGGTATACCTGACGAGAAGATATGTCGTAATTTCCCGAACGCTGCCCAGCCGAGTTGAATCCGTCGATTTACCTCTCGGTCGAAGTTGGACTTACCTAGTCGGACTATTTGTCCCAGGTAAACGTACTCGTCAACAACTTCGAGCATAGTGCTCCCAACAACTACCGGCATAGGTGTGACATGGACATTAAACATGATCTTTGTTTTGTCCATGTTCATCTTAAGACCTATCCGTTGGGAGGCATTATTGAGGTCATTGAGCATAGTGCTTAAGTCCTCCAGCGATTCTGCCATAAGGACTATATCGTCGGCAAATCGAAGGTGAGTGATGTACTCGCCATTGATGTTAATACCGTTTTTATTGATGAATTCACGTAAATAAGAGACTGAAAATATGAAAATTATATATATATATATATATATATATATATATATATATATATATATATATATATATATATATATATATATATATATATATATATATATATATATATATATATAACGTTAGGAATTAACCAAGAAAACTATATAGGATTACGGGAATCTATTAGTTACACTATTTAAATAGAAAATTTTAAAGGAAAAGGCCAATTTTCAGCCGTGCTATAGATGAATACGTGTTTTATTGATGAATTTAAGTAAGAATTAGACTGAAAATATGAAAATTAAATATATAACGTTACGAATTTACTGAGAAAACTATAAGGAAATGTGGGGAGCAATTAACTTCACAATTTAAAGACGATTTGAATGAAATATACCAATTTTTAGAAAAGTTATTATCGAATTTATAGTTGAATTTATGTGATTGTATTGATTGACCACTATACTTCGGTTTAGGTAAATAGCGATTTTTCCAAGTTGTATGTTTTATAAAATAATTGAGAGTGCAGATAGTAGTTTCTACACTAGAAGGACCTAATAAAATCAAAATAAGCGAAAGAAATGAAGATTTGAAAAATTTTAAAAAGTTTAGGAAATTACGATTATGGGAAATCGAATTATGTGGAAATCAATATTTTAGCGGTAGAAATTTATTATAAAAACTATAGATAAATACGGGGGGCGGTTAAATACACTATTAACAAAGAAAATTTAAACGGAAAAGGCCACTTTTCAGCCGAGTTATAGACGAATACCTGTTTTTATTGATGAATTCACGTAAATAGGAGATTGATAATATGAAAATTATATATACAACGTTAAGAATTAACCAAGAAAACTGTATAGGATTACGGGGGGCAGTTAGTTACACTATTTAAATAGAAAATTTAAATGGAAAAGGCTACTTTTCAGCCGAGTTATAGATGAATACCTGTTTTTATTGATGAATTCACGTAAATAAGAGACTGAAAATATGAAAATTATATATATAATTACGTTAGGAATTAACCAAGAAAACTATATAGGATTACAGGGGGCAATTAGTTACACTATTTAAATAGAAAATTTTAAAGGAAAAGGCCAATTTTCAGCCGTGCTCTAGATGAATACGTGTTTTTATTGATGAATTCACGTAAATAAGAGACTGAAAATATGAAAATTATGTATATTACGTTAGGAATTAACCATGAAAACTATATAAGATTACGGGGATCAATTAGTTGCACTATTTAAATAGAAAATTTAAAAGAAAAAGGCCTATTTTCAGCCGTGCTATAGATGAATACGTGTTTTTATTGATGAATTTAAGTAAGAAATAGAGTGAAAATATGAAAATTAAATATATAACGTTACGAATTTACTGAGAAAACTATAAAGAAATGTGGAGAGCAATTAACTTCACAATTTAAAAACAATTTGAACGAAATATACCAATTTTTATAAAAGTTACTATCGAATTTATAGTTGAATTTATGTGATTGTATTGATTGACCACTATACCTCGGTTTAGGTAAATAGTGATTTTTTCCAGTTTGTATGTTTTATAAAGCAAATAAGAATTCAGATGGTAGTTTCCACACTAGACAGACCTAATAAAATCAAAATAAGCGAAAGAAATGAAGATTTGAAAAATTTTAAAAATTTTAGGCAATTACGATTATGGGAAAACGAATTATGTGGAAATAAATATTTTAGCGGTAGAAATTTATTATATTAACTATAGATAAATACGGGGGGCGGTTAAATACACTATTAACAAAGAAAATTTTAACGGAAAAGGCCACTTTTCACCCGAGTTATAGATGAATACCTGTTTTTATTGATGAATTCACGTAAATAAGAGACTGAAATATGAAAATTATATATATAACGTTAAGGATTAACCAGGAAAACTGTATAGGATTACGGGGGGCAGTTAGTTACACTATTTAAATAGAAAATTTAAAAGAAAAAGCCCACTTTTCAGCCGAGTTAAAGATGAATACGTGTTTTTATTGATAAATTCACGTAAATAGGAGACTGAAAATATGAAAATTATATATATATATATATATATATATATATATATATATATATATATATAACGTTAGGAATTAACCAAGAAAACTATATAGGATTGCGGGGATCAATTAGTTACACTATTTAAATAGAAAATTTTAAAGGAAAATTTTAAAAAAAATATTCCGCCTGTGGCACCGCTTCCGAGCGGTCGCATCCAGGTAGTCCGCGCTTTCGTTCCTGTACGGTAGTGCTCTCCCGCTCTCGCGCCTCCGCTGGCCCGCTCGCGCTGTACAGCGCCGACGCAGTGCTCAGTCCGCCGGCGGCATCGTTCTCGGACGGTCGCCTCCTGGTGGTCCGCGCTCCCGTACAGTACGGTAGTGCTGTCTCGCGCTCACGCGCCTCCGCTGTCCTGCTCACGCGGAACAGCGTCGAGGCTGCCGGTGAGTCACTTTTGCTACAGCTCTTACCCCCCTGTCTTCGGGCAGGGAGGTCTGACTGACCTCCGCTTTCATTTTCATTTTTCATTTTCATTTTCTTTTTTTTCATTCATTTTCATTTTAATTATAATTTTTTCATTATAGTTTTCATTTATCATTTTCAATTTCATTTTTTTTTTCTTTTTTCTCATTGTCTTATTCCTTGTGTTTTTCTTGCATTTTACTTTTACTATTACGTGCATAGTGTGTTGTAGTACATCCCGCGTTCTAGTCCCTGTTCTACCGAGAGCAGGGACCCGTCCTCATCCTCATCCTCATCTTCTCACTTAACCCAATATGGCCAACTCCAGTTTCACTGAGTCCCTAGCCGCCCTCATTACCCAATACGGGTTAAACGGCAATGAGACGGTCCGCGCCGCCATCGCCACCATCGCCGCCCAGGCTCCCCCCCTGCCCCTCAGGCACACCTTCCGCCGCCAGTACTAGCGGCATTCCTCGAAACGAGGAACTCCTTTGCCCCGCTACATTCAGCCCCCTCAGAAATGGAGTACGCATGCTCCGAATCCTCGGCGTCTACCTCCCGGAAGAGGCCCGCCACTACCTCAGGCTCCGGTTCATCGGAATCCTCTGACTCCGACGGAACCGGTGAGTCAAACTTCACCACGGTCACCTCTAAGCGCAACGGAAAGCGCGCCGCGTTGAAACGCACCCCCCCTACTTCAGCGGCCCCTGCCGCTCCCTCAACCTCCGCAGCTCCTGACGCTGCCCCCGTCCCACTGATGTCGTTAGACATCCCTACTCCATCTAAACCAGCCTCTCGCTGTGCCCCAGTGCTGGCGAAGAAGCAAGTCCCGCCCCCTGTCTTCCTAAGAGACAAGGCTAAATTCACCCATCTGTCCAAGACCTGCTACGACGCAGGCATCAAGTATGACCATGCAGTCAACCTCGGGGAGGCAATTAAAATCATCCCTAGCTCCATCGAGGACTTCCGCTCAATTACCCGGCTATTCACAGCCGAAAGGGTATCCTACCACACGTACGCTCTCCCCGAAGAGCGTAAAGTCAGGGCCGTCATCCGAGGCGTCCCATTTGAGTTCTCCAACGAGGAGATACTTGAGGACCTTAAGTCCCAAGGTTTCCCAGTTGAAGCAGTGCACAAAATGCACAACCGTACGGGCAAGAGGTACAACCTTGCCCTAGTAATCCTGTCCAACGTGCCGGAGGCGAAAGCCATCTTCCGGCAGGTGCGCACAGTGTGCGGCCTGTCAAGGGTGAAGGTTGAGCCCCCACACAGGCCCGGTTTCCCGGCGCAGTGCCACCGCTGCCAGCTCTATGGTCACGCGGCGGCCAACTGCTCCGCCCCACCCAGGTGCGTGAAGTGCCTGGAGCCTCATAACACCAAAGAGTGTCCCCGGCCCAAAGACGCCGAATCCCCGAGCGCCTGTGTCCTGTGCAACCAGACAGGTCACCCGGCGAACTACAAGGGTTGCCCACGCGCACCTCAACCTCGCCCCAGTAGGAAAGCTCCACCGCCGGTGAATGACCGCTCATTCCCGGCCCTCCAACAACGGCCCCGCCAGGGCCCTCCTCAGCCTATCCAGGGCTTCCCTCGACCCTCTCAGGGTCCTCCCAGGCCCCCTCAGGGTCCCCCTAGGCCCCCTCAGGGTCCCCCTAGGCCCCCTCAGGGCATAATTCGGCCCCCTCCGGGCTTCTCAAAGCCAATGCAGCCTCCAGTCTTTCCCTGGGGGCCCAAAAAGGCAGACCCTCCGCGGACAACCTCGTACGCACACGAGGCAGAGCCCACAATTGATGACTACAACACACTATATTCCGCGATTAGGAATATAGATGTTAGGGAGATTACAGTAATCTCACGCAAACTGCGCGCGGCGAAGTCCCCTCAAGAGCGTCTCATCGCTCTTGCGGAACATAATGATCTTCTGCTTGCTCTGTTGTAAGTTAAGTTAACTTAATTAACTTAACTTCAATGGCTGATAATAATATTAACCTACCAAGATCCCACGGTCGTATCAAACCTAAGGGTTTATCGCTTGTATCATTCAATATTCGCGGCTTGCGAAATAACCTCCCAGAGCTAAAGCTCTTTCTTCGAAATCGCAAAGTCGATTTCCTCCTCCTACAGGAAACTAATCTTAAAGCTAAGGACACTAGAGGCCTTTCTATTAGAAACTTCTCTCTTCTTCGTAATGACAGACCCGACCGCCGAGGCGGCGGAACGGCCATCTATTACAAGAAGACACTTCATTGCTCGCCCATTTCTACTCCGCAGCTTACCAATATGGAAGCCACGGTATGCAAGCTAGCTATGACTGGACATCAGTCCATCCTCATAGCCTCCTGTTACATCCCTTCAGGAACCTATCCCCTCAAAAAAGATTTTGAAGCCATTTTATCCATGGGCAATTCAGTCATTATGTTTGGAGATTTTAACTCCAAGCATACTGAATGGACATGCCGCACTACGTCCCCTAGTGGCAAGATACTGCTCGATATCACGCAGTCTCTTGATATCACTGTCCATAGTCCTCTCGGTGTTACTCACTTTCCCGATAATATCGATCACTCTCCCGATGTGTTAGATTTTGCGTTACTCCAAGGAGTTTCTCTCAACCTCAGAGCAATCGAGACACTAGACGATCTAGGATCAGATCACAGACCGGTCTCCCTCATTCTTGGCCATCAGCCACCTCCCCCAATACACACAAAAACCTTCACTAATTGGAAGGGATTCAAGGAGTCCCTAGCTAAAGCTCTGGACTCACAGGATTCTACCATCTCCATACCGTCGGACTTAGACAGTCCCGAAAAAATCGACACCGCGGTCGACTCACTCTCCACCCTTATTAAATCCTCCCTTAAGGAGAACGAAAGGGTCGTCCCGGTTGCTAACAATAGTGGACTTCCCCTACACATTAGCAACCTATTAAAAGCCAAAAAAGCTGCTTTCCGGAGAGCAGCAAAATATCCCACCCCCGAATATAGGCGCGCGGCCAATCGTCTTCAACGAAAACTCCGCTTCCGCCTCTCTGAATTTCAAGATCTCGAAAAGAGTAAGCTCATGGAGAATATCTCTCCATCTCAAACAGCGTACTATCAGATGGCTAGAGCCCTCCGCATAGACGCTATCACCCACACTCCCCCGCTCTCCCGTCCCGACGGCACGGTTGCCTTCGAAGACGAGGAGAAGGCTGAGTGCTTTGCGGATAGCATTGCCGATCAATGCTCCCCTAGCTCTCAGCCTGTCGACCCCTCACACGTCCAGGCAGTAGAGGATGAGGTCCGCCGCCGGAACTCACCCCCTACCGCCTCCGAACCTATCTCTGTGTCCAATGATGAGATTTCATCTCTCATCAAAGGACTTAAGCCTAAAAAGGCTCCGGGCGCGGATGACATCTCCAACCAAGCCCTTAAACACTTTCCCGAGCAGGTGTTAACCTTTTTATCTATTATCTTCAACGCCTGCTTCAACCTTAGTTATTTTCCCACTACGTGGAAAGAGGCAACTGTGATTGGAATTCCCAAGCCAGGCAAGCCTCTCAACCTCCCCTCCAGCCATCGCCCCATTAGCCTCCTCAAGCCAATGGGCAAGCTCTTCGAAAGAGTCATCCAAACACGGATGAGGCGCTATCTGTTTCCCACAGACGGTGACCCTCTCATCATTCCCCACCAATTCGGCTTCCGAGCCAAACACTCATGTCCCCAACAAGTTCACCGCATTGTGGAATATATCCTCAGCGGTTTCTATCCTCGACGTCATAAAACCATCGCGGTCTTCTTCGATATAGCCAAAGCTTTTGATAGAGTCTGGCACACAGGCCTCATCTACAAGCTCTACAAAATAGGTCTCCCCGATCGTCTAGTTCGTCTCGTGGCCTCCTATTTGAAGCATCGTACCTTTCGTTTTAGACACGAAGGCACGCTATCCTCACAGCGAACTATCAAGGCTGGTGTCCCTCAGGGCTCAGTACTTGCTCCTTTGCTGTACATCCTGTTCACCAACGACATTCCCATCCCGTCGAAAGGTGTTCAACTCTCCCTCTTCGCAGACGACACTGCCATCTACTGCAAAGGTGTCTCACTACCCTTCATACGGAACAAGATCCAAAAGTCAGTTGATGACCTAGGAGATTGGTTCAAAAAATGGCGCATCGATGTGAACCCGGAGAAGAGCTCCGCCGTTCACTTCGATTATAAACGACGCCGTCTTAAAAACACTCCTCCAATACGTATGCTAGGGACCCCTGTCCCCTGGCATACGACAGCCAAATATTTAGGTGTCACTCTAGACACAGGGCTCACTTTTAGGCCCCACGTCAAACGAGTCACCCGTCACGCACGGTTTTACCTGAGTAGGCTCAACAGTATGTTGGGCAGACACAGTAAAATGTCCCTTCGGAACAAGCGAACCCTTTATAAGGTCTGTATACGACCCGTCATGACCTACGCGGGCCCCGTCTTTGCCCACGCAAACCCTAACATATTAAATGAACTCCAAATAGTTCAGAACCTCTTCTGTCGTCGAGCTGCGAACGCACCTTGGTACGTCCGTAATGCCGACCTTCATCGGGACTTAGAGCTCCCAACAATTCAACAGTTCCTTAAAAAACTCTCTGAGAACTTCTTCAAAGCCTCAGAGTCGCACCCAAACAATTTAATTCGTGAGGCGGCTTCTTATGCAGCCCCACCCCCCTCTCGCTATCGTGTCCGCAGGCCGAGAAACTCTCTCTCGGACCCGCCAAATAAACTGTCAAACGACCTGAACTGCCTCCTGGCGGCTCAGGCCAGTTCTAATTAAATTAATAATTATTATATCAACTAATATTATTTTGCCTTCGTAGGCACTCCCTCAGCGGCTCTTAGCCGCCTGCGCCCTCTTTTCCCAAAAGAGGGTCGCTCATGATAAGGCACAATAGAGCTTAATCAGCCAGCTGCCTGTCCCCAAAGGCGGTTTTTAGGGGGTATCACTTAGGGTCCCCGGTAGGACAGTGAGTCCCCCATAACCACGATAGACCGGCTATCGTGGTATGCGTAATGCATTTTCCGCCTCCCTACGTACAGGGTAGCCCTTTAATTGCTTCGGGCGCAAAAAAAAAAAAAAAGGAAAAGGCCAATTTTCAGCCGTGCTATAGATGAATACGTGTTTTATTGATGAATTTAAGTAAGAATTAGAATGAAAATATTAAAATTAAATATATAACGTTACGAATTTACTGAGAAAACTATAAGGAAATGTGGGGAGCAATTAACTTCACAATTTAAAGACGATTTGAACGAAAAATACCAATTTTTAGAAACGTTATTATCATATTTATAGTTGAATTTATGTGATTGTATTGATTGACCACTATACTTCGGTTTACGTAAATAGTGATTTTTCCAGTTTGTATGTTTTATAAAATAAATGAGAGTGCAGATGGTAGTTTCTACACTACACGGACCTAATAAAAGCAAAATAAGCGAAAGAAATGAAGATTTGAAAAATTTTAAAAATTTTAGGAAATTACGATTATGGGAAAACGAGTTATGTGGAAATCAATATTTTAGCGGTAGAAATTTATTATAAAAACTATAGATAAATACGGGGGGCGGTTAAATACACTATAAACAAAGAAAATTTGAACGGAAAAGGCCACTTTTCACCCGAGTTATAGATGAATACCTGTTTTTATTGATGAATTCACGTAAATAAGAGAATGAAACTATGAAAATTAAATATATAACGTTAAGAATTAACCAAGAAAACTGTAAAGGATTACGGGGGGCAGTTAGTTACACTATTTAAATAGAAAATTAAAAAGGAAAAGGCCACTTTTCAGCCGAGTTATAGATGAATACCTGTTTTTATTGATGAAATCACGTAAATTAGAGACTGAAAATATGAAAATTACATACATAAAGTTAAGAATTAACCAAGAAAACTATATAGGATTACAGGGGGCAATTAGTTACACTATTTAAATAGAAAATTTTAAAGGAAAAGGCCAATTTTCAGCCGTGCTCTAGATGAATACGTGTTTTTATTGATGAATTCACGTAAGTAAGAGACTGAAAATATGAAAATTATATATATAACGTTAGTAATTAACCAAGAAAACTATATAGGATTACGGGGATCAATTAGTTACACTATTTAAATAGAAAATTTAAAAGAAAAAGGCCTATTTTCAGCCGTGCTATAGATGAATACGTGTTTTTATTGATGAATTTAAGTAAGAAATAGAGTGAAAATATGAAAATTAAATATATAACGTTACGAATTTACTGAGAAAACTATAAGGAAATGTGAGGAGCAATTAAATTCACAATTTAAAGACGATTTGAACGAAAATACCTATTTTTAGAAAAGTTATTAGCGAATTTATAGTCGAATTTATGTGATTGTATTGATTGACCACTATACCTCGGTTTAGGTAAATAGTGATTTTTTCCAGTTTGTATGTTTTATAAAGCAAATTAGAGCGCAGATGGTAGTTTCTGCACCAGACGGACCTAATAAAAGCAACATAAGCGAAAGAAATGAAGATTTGAAAATTTTTAAAAATTTTAGGAAATTACGATTATGGGAAAACGAATTATGTGGAAATCAATATTTTAGCGGTAGAAATTTATTATAAAAACTATAGATAAATACGAAGGGCGGTTAAATACACTATTAACAAAGAAAATTTAAACGGAAAAGGCCACTTTTCAGCCGAGTTATAGATGAATACCTGTTTTTATTGATGAATTCACGTAAATAGGAGACTGAAAATATGAAAATTATATATATAACGTTAGTAATTAACCAAGAAAACTATATAGGATTACGAGAGGCAATTGGTTACACTATTCAAATAGAAAATTTAAAAGAAAAAGGCCGATTTTCAGCTGTGCTATAGATGAATACGTATTTTTATTGATGAATTTAAGTAAGAAATAGACTGAAAATATGAAAATTAAATATAAAACGTTATGAATTTAATGAGAAAACTATAAGGAAATGTGGGGAGCAATTAACTACGCAATTTAAAGAAGATTTGAACCTCGGTTTAGGTAAATAGTGACTTTTTCCAGTTCTTTATGTTTTATAAAGCAAATAAGAGTGCAGATGGTAGTTTCTACACTAGACGGACCTAATAAAAGCAAAAAGAGCGAAAGAAATGAAGATTTGAAAAATTTCAAAAATTTTAGGAAATAACGATTATGGGAAAACGAATTATGTGGAAATCAATATTTTAGCGTTAGAAATTTATTATAAAAACTATAGATAAATATAGGGGGCGGTTAAATAAACTATAAACAAAGAAAATTTAAACGGAAAAGACCACTTTTCAGCCGAGTTATAGATGAATACGTGTTTTTATTGATGAATTCACGTAAATAAGAGACTGCAAATACGAAAATTATATATATAACGTTAGGAATTAACCAAGAAAACTATACAGAATTACGGGGGGCAATTAGTTACACTATATTAATAGAAAATTTAAAAGGAAAAGGCCTATTTTCAGCCGTGCAATAGATGAATACCTGTTTTTATTGATGAATTTGAGTAAGAAATAGAATGAAAATATGAAAATTAAATATATAACGTTACGAATTTACTGAAAAAACAATAAGGAAATGTGGGGAGCAATTTACTTCACAATTTAAAGACGATTTGAACGAAAATACCTATTTTTAGAAAAGTTATTAGCGAATTTATAGTTGAATTTATGTGATTGTATTGATTGACCACTATACCTCGGTTTAGGTAAATAGTGATTTTTCCAGTTTGTATGTTTTATAAAGCAAATTAGAGTGCAGATGGTAGTTTCTGCACCAGACGGACCTAATAAAAGCAACATAAGCGAAAGAAATGAAGATTTGAAAAATTTTAAAAATTTTAGGATATTACGATTATGGGAAAACGAATTATGTGGAAATCAATATTTTAGCGGTAGAAATTTATTATAAAAACTATAGATAAATACGGAGGGCGGTTAAATACACTATTAACAAAGAAAATTTAAACGGAAAAGGCCACTTTTCAGCCGAGTTATAGATGAATACCTGTTTTTATTGATGAATTCACGTAAATAAGAGACTGAAAATATGAAAATTATATATATAACGTTAAGAAATAACCAAGAAAACTGTATAGAATTACGGGGGGCAGTTAGTTGCTATATTTAAATAGAAAATTTAAAGGAAAAGGCCACTTTTCAGCCAATGTATAGATAAATACGTGTTTTTATTGATGAATTCAAGTAAATAAGAGACTGAAAATATGAAAATAATATATATAATTACGTTAGGAATTAACCAAAAAAACTATAAAGGATTACAAGGGGCAATTAGTTACACTGTTTCAATAGAACATTTTAAAGGAAAAGGCCAATTTTCAGCCGTGCTATGGATGAATACGTGTTTTTATTGATGAATTCACGTAAATAAGAGACTGAAAATATGAAAATTATATATATAACGTTAAGAATTAACCAAGAAAACTGTGCAGAATTACGGGGGCAAGTTAGTTACACTATTTAAATAGGAAATTTAAAAGGAAAAGGCCACTTTTCAGCCGAGTTATAGATGAATACGTGTTTTTATTGATGAATTCACGTAAATAAGAGACTGAAAATATGAAAATTATATACATTACGTTAAGAATTAACCAAGAATACTGTATAGGATTACGGGGGGCAGTTAGTTACACTATTAAAATAGAAAATTAAAAAGAAAAAGGCCACTTTTCAGCCGAGTTATAGATGAATACGTGTTTTTATTGATGAATTTAAGTAAGAAATAGACCGAAAATATGAAAATTAAATATATAACGTTATGAATTTAATGAGAAAACTATAAGGAAATGTGGGGAGCAAATAACTACGCAACTTAAAGAAGATTTGAACCTCGGTTTAGGTAAATAGTGACTTTTTCCAGTTCTGTATGTTTTATAAAGCAAATAAGAGTGCAGATGGTAGTTTCTACACTAGACGGACCTAATAAAAGCAAAAAGAGCGAAAGAAATGAAGATTTGAAAAATTTCAAAAATTTTAGGTAATAACGATTATGGGAAAACGAATTATGTGGAAATGAATATTTTAGCGTTAGAAATTTATTATAAAAACTATAAATAAATATAGGGGGCGGTTAAATAAACTATAAACAAAGAAAATTTAAACGGAAAAGACCACTTTTCAGCCGAGTTATAGATGAATACGTGTTTTTATTGATGAATTCACCTAAATAAGAGACTGCAAATACGAAAATTATATATATAACGATAGGAATTAACCAAGAAAATTGTATAGGATTATGGAAGGCAGTTAGTACACTATTTAAATAGAAAATTTAAAAGGAAAAGGCCACTTTTCAGCTGAGTTATAGATGAATATGTGTTTTTATTGATGAATTCACGTAAATAAGAGACTGAAAATATGAAAATTATATATATAACGTTAGGAATTAACCAAGAAAACTATACAGAATTACGGGGGGCAATTAGTTACACTATATTATTGGAAAATTTAAAAGGAAATGGCCTATTTTTAGCCGTGCAATAGATGAATACCTGTTTTTATCGATGAATTTAAGTAAGAAATAGACTGAAAATATGAAAATTAAATATATAACGTTACGAATTTACTGAGAAAACTATAAGGAAATGTGATGAGCAATAAAATACGCAATTTAAAGAAGATTTGAACAGAATATACCAAAATTTAGAAAAGTTAATAGCGAATTTATAGTTGAATTTATGTGATTGTATTGATTGACCACTAAACCTCGGTTTAGGTAAATAGTGATTTTTTCCAGTTTGTATGTTTTATAAAGCAAATTAGAGTGCAGATGGTAGTTTCTGCACCAGACGGACCTAATCAAAGCAAAACAAGCGAAAGAAATGAAGATTTGAAAAATTTTAAAAATTTTAGGAAATTACGATTATGGGAAAACGAATTATGTGGAAATCAATATTTTAGCGGTAAAAATTTATTATAAAAACTATAGATAAATACGGAGGGCGGTTAAATACACTATTAACAAAGAAAATTTAAACGGAAAAGGCCACTTTTCAGCCGAGTTATAGATGAATACCTGTTTTTATTGATGAATTCACGTAAATAAGAGACTGAAAATATGAAAATTATATATATAACGTTAAGAAATAACCAAGAAAACTGTATAGAATTACGGGGGCAAGTTAGTTACACTATTTAAATAGGAAATTTAAAGGGAAAAGGCCACTTTTCAGCCGAGTTATAGATGAATACGTGTTTTTATTGATGAATTCACGTAAATAAGAGACTGAAAATATGAAAATTATATACATAACGTTAAGAATTAACCAAGAATACTGTATAGGATTACGGAGGGCAGTTAGTTACACTATTAAAATAGAAAATTTAAAAGAAAAAGGCCACTTTTCAGCCGAGTTATAGATGAATACGTGTTTTTATTGATGAATTCACGTAAATAAGAGACTGAAAATATGAAAATTATATATATAATTACGTTAGGAATTGACCAAGAAAACTATATAGGATTACAGGGGGCAATTAGTTACACTATTTAAATAGAAAATTTTAAAGGAAAAAGGCCAATTTTCAGCCGTGCTATAGATGAATACGTGTTTTTATTGATGAATTTAAGTAAGAAATAGATTGAAAATATGAAAATTAAATATATAACGTTACGAATTTACTGAGAAAACTATAAGAAATGTGGGGAGCAATTAATTTCACAATTTAAAGACGATTTGAACGAAAATACCTATTTTTAGAAAAGTTATTAGCGAATTTATAGTTGAATTTATGTGATTGTATTGATTGACCACTATACCTCAGTTTAGGTAAATAGTGATTTTTTCCAGTTTGTATGTTTTATAAAGCAAATTAGAGTGCAGATGGTAGTTTCTGCACCAGATGGACCTAATAAAAGCAAAATAAGCGAAAGAAATGAAGATTTGAAAAATTTTAAAAATTTTAGGAAATAACGATTATGGGAAAACGAATTATGTGGAAATCAATATTTTAGCGGTAGAAATTTATTATAAAAACTATAGATAAATATAGGGGGCGGTTAAATAAACTATAAACAAAGAAAATTTAAACGGAAAAGACCACTTTTCAGCCGAGTTATAGATGAATACGTGTTTTTATTGATGAATTCACGTAAATAAGAGACTGCAAATACGAAAATTATATATATAACGATAGGAATTAACCAAGAAAATTGTATAGGATTATGGGAGGCAGTTAGAACACTATTTAAATAGAAAATTTAAAAGGAAAAGGCCACTTTTCAGCTGAGTTATAGATGAATATGTGTTTTTATTGATGAATTCACGTAAATAAGAGATTGAAAATATAAAAATTATATATATAACGTTAGGAATTAACCAAGAAAACTATACAGAATTACGGGGGGCAATTAGTTACACTATATTAATAGAAAATTTTAAAGGAAAAGGCCTATTTTCAGCCGTGCAATAGATGAATACCTGTTTTTATTGATGAATTTAAGTAAGAAATAGACTGAAAATATGAAAATTAAATATATAACGTTACGAATTTACTGAGAAAACTATAAGGAAATGTGGGGAGCAATTAACTACGCAATTTAAAGAAGATTTGAACGAAATATACCAATGTTTAGAAAAGTTATTAGCGAATTTATAGTTGAATTTATGTGATTATATTGATTGACAACTATACCTCGGTTTAGGTAAATAGTGATTTTTTCCAGTTTTGTATGTTTTATAAAGCAAATAAGAGTGCAGATGGGTTTTTTCTATATTAGACGGAGCTAATAAACGCGAAAAGAGCGAAAGAAATGAAGATTTGAAAAATTTTAAAAATTTTAGGAAATTACGATTATGGGAAAACGAATTATGTGGAAATCATTAATTTTGCCGTAGAAATTTATTATAAAAACTATAGATAAATACGGGAGGCGGTTATATTCACTATTAACAAAGAAAATTTAAACGGAAAAGGCCACTTTTAAGCTGAGTTATAGATGAATACGTGTTTTTATTGATGAATTCAAGTTCATAAGAGTCCGAAAATATGAAAATTATATATATAATGTTAGGAATTAACCAAGAAAACTATACAGGATTACGGGGAGCAATTAGTTACACTTTTTAAATAGAAAATTTAAAAGGAAAAGGCCTATTTTCAGCCGTGAAATAGATGAATACTTGTTTTTATTGATGAATTTAAGTAAGAAATGGACTGAAAATATGAAAATTAAATATATAACGTTACGAATTTACTGAGAAAACAATAAGGAAATGTGGGGAGCAATTAACTTCACAATTTAAAGACGATTTGAACGAAAATACCTATTTTTAGAAAAGTTATTAGCGAATTTATAGTTGAATTTATGTGATTGTATTGATTGACCACTATACCTCGGTTTAGGTAAATAGTGATTTTTTCCAGTTGTATGTTTTATAAAGCAAATTAGAGTGCAGATGGTAGTTTCTGCACCAGACGGACCTAATAAAAGCAAAATAATCGAAAGAAATGAAGATTTGAAAAATTTTAAAAATTTTAGGAAATTACGATTATGGGAAAACGAATTATGTGGAAATCAATATTTTAGCGGTAGAAATTTATTATAAAAACTATAGATAAATACGGAGGGCGGTTAAATACACTATTATCAAAGAAAATTTAAACGGAAAAGGCTACTTTTCAGCCGAGTTACAGATGAATACCTGTTTTTATTGATGAATTCACGTAAATAAGAGACTGAAAATATGAAAATTATATATATAACGTTAAGAAATAACCAAGAAAACTGTATAGGATTACGGGGGGCAGTTAGTTACACTATTTAAATAGAAAATTAAAAGGAAAAGGCCACTTTTCAGCCAAGTTATAGATGAATACGTGTTTTTATTGATGAATTCAAGTAAATAAGAGACTGAAAATATGAAAATTATATATATAATTACGTTAGGAATTAACCAAAAAAACTATAAAGGATTACAATTGGCAATTAGTTACACTATTTAAATAGGAAATTTAAAAGGAAAAGGCCACTTTTCAGCCGAGTTATAGATGAATACCTGTTTTTATTGATGAATTCACGTAAATAAGAGACTGAAAATATGAAAATTATATACATAACGTTTAGAATTAACCAAGAATACTGTATAGGATTACGGGGGGCAGTTAGTTACACTATTAAAATAGAAAATTTAAAAGAAAAAGGCCACTTTTCAGCCGAGTTATAGATGAATACGTGTTTTTATTGATGAATTCACGTAAATAAGAGACTAAAAATATGAAATTATATATATAATTACGTTAGGAATTAACCAAGAAAACTATATAGGATTACAGGGGGCAATTAGTTACACTATTTAAATAGAAAATTTTAAAGGAAAAAGGCCAATTTTCAGCCGTGCTATAGATGAATACGTGTTTTTATTGATGAATTTAAGTAAGAAATAGATTGAAAATATGAAAATTAAATATATAACGTTACGAATTTACTGAGAAAACTATAAGGAAATGTGGGGAGCAATTAACTTCACAATTTAAAGACGATTTGAACGAAAATACCTATTTTTAGAAAAGTTATTAGCGAATTTATAGTTGAATTTATGTGATTGTATTGATTGACCACTATACCTCGGTTTAGGTAAATAGTGATTTTTTCCAGTTTGTATGTTTTATAAAGCAAATTAGAGTGCAGATGGTAGTTTCTGCACCAGACGGACCTAATAAAAGCAAAATAATCGAAAGAAATGAAGATTTGAAAAATTTTAAAAATTTTAGGAAATTCCGATTATGGGAAAACGAATTATGTGGAAATCAATATTTTAGCGGTAGAAATTTATTATAAAAACTATAGATAAATACGAAGGGCGGTTAAATACACTATTATCAAAGAAAATTTAAACGGAAAAGGCTACTTTTCAGCCGAGTTACAGATGAATACCTGTTTTTATTGATGAATTCACGTAAATAAGAGACTGAAAATATGAAAATTATATATATAACGTTAAGAAATAACCAAGAAAACTGTATAGGATTACGGGGGGCAGTTAGTTACACTATTTAAATAGAAAATTAAAAGGAAAAGGCCACTTTTCAGCCAAGTTATAGATGAATACGTGTTTTTATTGATGAATTCAAGTAAATAAGAGACTGAAAATATGAAAATTAAATATATAATTACGTTAGGAATTAACCAAAAAAACTATAAAGGATTACAATTGGCAATTAGTTACACTATTTAAATAGGAAATTTAAAAGGAAAAGGCCACTTTTCAGCCGAGTTATAGATGAATACCTGTTTTTATTGATGAATTCACGTAAATAAGAGACTGAAAATATGAAAATTATATACATAACGTTTAGAATTAACCAAGAATACTGTATAGGATTACGGGGGGCAGTTAGTTACACTATTAAAATAGAAAATTTAAAAGAAAAAGGCCACTTTTCAGCCGAGTTATAGATGAATACGTGTTTTTATTGATGAATTCACGTAAATAAGAGACTAAAAATATGAAATTATATATATAATTACGTTAGGAATTAACCAAGAAAACTATATACGATTACAGGGGGCAATTAGTTACACTATTTAATTAGAAAATTTTAAAGGAAAAAGGCCAATTTTCAGCCGTGCTATAGATGAATACGTGTTTTTATTGATGAATTCAAGTAAATAAGAGACTGAAAATATGAAAATTATATATATAATTACGTTAGGAATTAACCAAAAAAATTATAAAGGATTACAAGGGGCAATTAGTTACACTGTTTCAATAGAACATTTTAAAGGAAAAGGCCAATTTTCAGCCGTGCTATGGATGAATACGTGTTTTTATTGATGAATTCACGTAAATAAGAGACTGAAAATATGAAAATTATATATATAACGTTAAGAATTAACCAAGAAAACTGTACAGAATTACGGGGGCAAGTTAGTTACACTATTTAAATAGGAAATTTAAAAGGAAAAGGCCACTTTTCAGCCGAGTTATAGATGAATACGTGTTTTTATTGATGAATTCACGTAAATAAGAGACTGAAAATATGAAAATTATATACATTACGTTAAGAATTAACCAAGAATACTGTATAGGATTACGGGGGGCAGTTAGTTACACTATTAAAATAGAAAATTAAAAAGAAAAAGGCCACTTTTCAGCCGAGTTATAGATGAATACGTGTTTTTATTGATGAATTTAAGTAAGAAATAGACCGAAAATATGAAAATTAAATATATAACGTTATGAATTTAATGAGAAAACTATAAGGAAATGTGGGGAGCAAATAACTACGCAACTTAAAGAAGATTTGAACCTCGGTTTAGGTAAATAGTGACTTTTTCCAGTTCTGTATGTTTTATAAAGCAAATAAGAGTGCAGATGGTAGTTTCTACACTAGACGGACCTAATAAAAGCAAAAAGAGCGAAAGAAATGAAGATTTGAAAAATTTCAAAAATTTTAGGAAATAACGATTATGGGAAAACGAATTATGTGGAAATGAATATTTTAGCGTTAGAAATTTATTATAAAAACTATAAATAAATATAGGGGGCGGTTAAATAAACTATAAACAAAGAAAATTTAAACGGAAAAGACCACTTTTCAGCCGAGTTATAGATGAATACGTGTTTTTATTGATGAATTCACCTAAATAAGAGACTGCAAATACGAAAATTATATATATAACGATAGGAATTAACCAAGAAAATTGTATAGGATTATGGAAGGCAGTTAGTACACTATTTAAATAGAAAATTTAAAAGGAAAAGGCCACTTTTCAGCTGAGTTATAGATGAATATGTGTTTTTATTGATAAATTCACGTAAATAAGAGACTGAAAATATGAAAATTATATATATAACGTTAGGAATTAACCAAGAAAACTATACAGAATTACGGGGGGCAATTAGTTACACTATATTATTGGAAAATTTAAAAGGAAAAGGCCTATTTTTAGCCGTGCAATAGATGAATACCTGTTTTTATCGATGAATTTAAGTAAGAAATAGACTGAAAATATGAAAATTAAATATATAACGTTACGAATTTACTGAGAAAACTATAAGGAAATGTGATGAGCAATAAAATACGCAATTTAAAGAAGATTTGAACGGAATATACCAATATTTAGAAAAGTTAATAGCGAATTTATAGTTGAATTTATGTGATTGTATTGATTGACCACTAAACCTCGGTTTAGGTAAATAGTGATTTTTTCCAGTTTGTATGTTTTATAAAGCAAATTAGAGTGCAGATGGTAGTTTCTGCACCAGACGGACCTAATCAAAGCAAAACAAGCGAAAGAAATGAAGATTTGAAAAATTTTAAAAATTTTAGGAAATTACGATTATGGGAAAACGAATTATGTGGAAATCAATATTTTAGCGGTAAAAATTTATTATAAAAACTATAGATAAATACGGAGGGCGGTTAAATACACTATTAACAAAGAAAATTTAAACGGAAAAGCCCACTTTTCAGCCGAGTTATAGATGAATACCTGTTTTTATTGATGAATTCACGTAAATAAGAGACTGAAAATATGAAAATTATATATATAACGTTAAGAAATAACCAAGAAAACTGTATAGAATTACGGGGGCAAGTTAGTTACACTATTTAAATAGGAAATTTAAAGGGAAAAGGCCACTTTTCAGCCGAGTTATAGATGAATACGTGTTTTTATTGATGAATTCACGTAAATAAGAGACTGAAAATATGAAAATTATATACATAACGTTAAGAATTAACCAAGAATACTGTATAGGATTACGGGGGGAAGTTAGTTACACTATTAAAATAGAAAATTTAAAAGAAAAAGGCCACTTTTCAGCCGAGTTATAGATGAATACGTGTTTTTATCGATGAATTTAAGTAAGAAATAGACTGAAAATATGAAAATTAAATATATAACGTTACGAATTTACTGAGAAAACTATAAGGAAATGTGATGAGCAATAAAATACGCAATTTAAAGAAGATTTGAACGGAATATACCAATATTTAGAAAAGTTAATAGCGAATTTATAGTTGAATTTATGTGATTGTATTGATTGACCACTAAACCTCGGTTTAGGTAAATAGTGATTTTTTCCAGTTTGTATGTTTTATAAAGCAAATTAGAGTGCAGATGGTAGTTTCTGCACCAGACGGACCTAATCAAAGCAAAACAAGCGAAAGAAATGAAGATTTGAAAAATTTTAAAAATTTTAGGAAATTACGATTATGGGAAAACGAATTATGTGGAAATCAATATTTTAGCGGTAAAAATTTATTATAAAAACTATAGATAAATACGGAGGGCGGTTAAATACACTATTAACAAAGAAAATTTAAACGGAAAAGGCCACTTTTCAGCCAAGTTATAGATGAATACCTGTTTTTATTGATGAATTCACGTAAATAAGAGACTGAAAATATGAAAATTATATATATAACGTTAAGAAATAACCAAGAAAACTGTATAGAATTACGGGGGCAAGTTAGTTACACTATTTAAATAGGAAATTTAAAGGGAAAAGGCCACTTTTCAGCCGAGTTATAGATGAATACGTGTTTTTATTGATGAATTCACGTAAATAAGAGACTGAAAATATGAAAATTATATACATAACGTTAAGAATTAACCAAGAATACTGTATAGGATTACGGGGGGCAGTTAGTTACACTATTAAAATAGAAAATTTAAAAGAAAAAGGCCACTTTTCAGCCGAGTTATAGATGAATACGTGTTTTTATTGATGAATTCACGTAAATGAGAGACTGAAAATATGAAAATTATATATATAATTACGTTAGGAATTGACCAAGAAAACTATATAGGATTACAGGGGGCAATTAGTTACACTATTTAAATAGAAAATTTTAAAGGAAAAAGGCCAATTTTCAGCCGTGCTATAGATGAATACGTGTTTTTATTGATGAATTTAAGTAAGAAATAGATTGAAAATATGAAAATTAAATATATAACGTTACGAATTTACTGAGAAAACTATAAGAAATGTGGGGAGCAATTAACTTCACAATTTAAAGACGATTTGAACGAAAATACCTATTTTTAGAAAAGTTATTAGCGAATTTATAGTTGAATTTATGTGATTGTATTGATTGACCACTATACCTCAGTTTAGGTAAATAGTGATTTTTTCCAGTTTGTATGTTTTATAAAGCAAATTAGAGTGCAGATGGTAGTTTCTGCACCAGATGGACCTAATAAAAGCAAAATAAGCGAAAGAAATGAAGATTTGAAAAATTTTAAAAATTTTAGGAAATAACGATTATGGGAAAACGAATTATGTGGAAATCAATATTTTAGCGGTAGAAATTTATTATAAAAACTATAGATAAATATAGGGAGCGGTTAAATAAACTATAAACAAAGAAAATTTAAACGGAAAAGACCACTTTTCAGCCGAGTTATAGATGAATACGTGTTTTTATTGATGAATTCACGTAAATAAGAGACTGCAAATACGAAAATTATATATATAACGATAGGAATTAACCAAGAAAATTGTATAGGATTATGGGAGGCAGTTAGAACACTATTTAAATAGAAAATTTAAAAGGAAAAGGCCACTTTTCAGCTGAGTTATAGATGAATATGTGTTTTTATTGATGAATTCACGTAAATAAGCGATTGAAAATATAAAAATTATATATATAACGTTAGGAATTAACCAAGAAAACTATACAGAATTACGGGGGGCAATTAGTTACACTATATTAATAGAAAATTTTAAAGGAAAAGGCCTAATTTTCAGCCGTGCAATAGATGAATACCTGTTTTTATTGATGAATTTAAGTAAGAAATAGACTGAAAATATGAAAATTAAATATATAACGTTACGAATTTACCGACAAAACTATAAGGAAATGTGGGGAGCAATTAACTACGCAATTTAAAGAATATTTGAACGAAATATACCAATGTTTAGAAAAGTTATTAGCGAATTTATAGTTGAATTTATGTGATTATATTGATTGACAACTATACCTCGGTTTAGGTAAATAGTGATTTTTTCCAGTTTTGTATGTTTTATAAAGCAAATAAGAGTGCAGATGGGTTTTTTCTATATTAGACGGTGCTAATAAACGCGAAAAGAGCGAAAGAAATGAAGATTTGAAAAATTTTAAAAATTTTAGGAAATTACGATTATGGGAAAACGAATTATGTGGAAATCAATAATTTTGCCGTAGAAATTTATTATAAAAACTATAGATAAATACGGGAGGCGGTTATATTCACTATTAACAAAGAAAATTTAAACGGAAAAGGCCACTTTTAAGCTGAGTTATAGATGAATACGTGTTTTTATTGATGAATTCAAGTTCATAAGAGTCCGAAAATATGAAAATTATATATATAATGTTAGGAATTAACCAAGAAAACTATACAGGATTACGGGGAGCAATTAGTTACACTTTTTAAATAGAAAATTTAAAAGGAAAAGGCCTATTTTCAGCCGTGAAATAGATGAATACTTGTTTTTATTGATGAATTTAAGTAAGAAATGGACTGAAAATATGAAAATTAAATATATAACGTTACGAATTTACTGAGAAAACAATAAGGAAATGTGGGGAGCAATTAACTTCACAATTTAAAGACGATTTGAACGAAAATACCTATTTTTAGAAAAGTTATTAGCGAATTTATAGTTGAATTTATGTGATTGTATTGATTGACCACTATACCTCGGTTTAGGTAAATAGTGATTTTTTCCAGTTGTATGTTTTATAAAGCAAATTAGAGTGCAGATGGTAATTTCTGCACCAGACGGACCTAATAAAAGCAAAATAATCGAAAGAAATGAAGATTTGAAAAATTTTAAAAATTTTAGGAAATTACGATTATGGGAAAACGAATTATGTGGAAATCAATATTTTAGCGGTAGAAATTTATTATAAAAACTATAGATAAATACGGAGGGCGGTTAAATACACTATTATCAAAGAAAATTTAAACGGAAAAGGCTACTTTTCAGCCGAGTTACAGATGAATACCTTTTTTATTGATGAATTCACGTAAATAAGAGACTGAAAATATGAAAATTATATATATAACGTTAAGAAATAACCAAGAAAACTGTATAGGATTACGGGGGGCAGTTAGTTACACTATTTAAATAGAAAATTAAAAGGAAAAGGCCACTTTTCAGCCAAGTTATAGATGAATACGTGTTTTTATTGATGAATTCAAGTAAATAAGAGACTGAAAATATGAAAATTATATATATAATTACGTTAGGAATTAACCAAAAAAACTATAAAGGATTACAATTGGCAATTAGTTACACTATTTAAATAGGAAATTTAAAAGGAAAAGGCCACTTTTCAGCCGAGTTATAGATGAATACCTGTTTTTATTCAATATTTTAGCGTTAGAAATTTATTATAAAAACTATAAATAAATATAGGGGGCGGTTAAATAAACTATAAACAAAGAAAAGTTAAACGGAAAAGACCACTTTTCAGCCGAGTTATAGATGAATACGTGTTTTTATTGATGAATTCACGTAAATAAGAGACTGCAAATACAAAAATTATATATATAACGATAGGAATTAACCAAGAAAATTGTATAGGATTATGGAAGGCAGTTAGTACACTATTTAAATAGAAAATTTAAAAGGAAAAGGCCACTTTTCAGCTGAGTTATAGATGAATATGTGTTTTTATTGATGAATTCACATAAATAAGAGACTGAAAATATGAAAATTATATATATAACGTTAGGAATTAACCAAGAAAACTATACAGAATTACGGGGAGCAATTAGTTACACTATATTAATGGAAAATTTAAAAGGAAAAGGCCTATTTTCAGCCGTGCAATAGATGAATACCTGTTTTTGTTGATGAATTTAAGTAAGAAATAGACTGAAAATATGAAAATTAAATATATAACGTTACGAATTTACTGAGAAAACTATAAGGAAATGTGATGAGCAATAAACTACGTAATTTAAAGAAGATTTGAACGGAATATACCAATTTTTAGAAAAGTTAATAGCGAATTTATAGTGGAATTTATGTGATTGTATTGATTGACCACTATACCTCGGTTTAGGTAAATAGTGATTTTTTCCAGTTTGTATGTTTTATAAAGCAAATAAGAGTGCAGATGGTAGTTTCTGCACCAGACGGACCTAATAAAAGCAAAATAATCGAAAGAAATGAAGATTTGAAAAATTTTAAAAATTTTAGGAAATTACGATTATGGGAAAACGAATTATGTGGAAATCAATATTTTAGCGGTAGAAATTTATTATAAAAACTATAGATAAATACGAAGGGCGGTTAAATACACTATTAACAAAGAAAATTTAAACGGAAAAGGCTACTTTTCAGCCGAGTTACAGATGAATACCTGTTTTTATTGATGAATTCACGTAAATAAGAGACTGAAAATATAAAAATTATATATATAACGTTAAGAAATAACCAAGAAAACTGTATAGGATTACGGGGGGCAGTTAGTTACACTATTTAAATAGAAAATTTAAAGGAAAAGGCCACTTTTCAGCCAAGTTATAAATGAATACGTGTTTTTATTGATGAATTCAAGTAAATAAGAGACTGAAAATATGAAAATTATATATATAATTACGTTAGGAATTAACCAAAAAAACTATAAAGGATTACAATTGGCAATTAGTTACACTATTTAAATATGAAATTTAAAAGGAAAAGGCCACTTTTCAGCCGAGTTATAGATGAATACCTGTTTTTATTGATGAATTCACGTAAATAAGAGACTGAAAATATGAAAATTATATACATAACGTTTAGAATTAACCAAGAATACTGTATAGGATTACGGGGGGCAGTTAGTTACACTATTAAAATAGAAAATTTAAAAGAAAAAGGCCACTTTTCAGCCGAGTTATAGATGAATACGTGTTTTTAGTGATGAATTCACGTAAATAAGAGACTGAAAATATGAAAATTATATATATAACGTTAGGAATTAACCAAGAAAACTATATAGGATTACGAGAGGCAATTGGTTACACTATTTAAATAGAAAATTTAAAAGAAAAAGGCCGATTTTCAGCCGTGCTATAGATGAATACGTGTTTTTATTGATGAATTTAAGTAAGAAATAGACTGAAAATATGAAAATTAAATATATAACGTTATGAATTTAATGAGAAAACTATAAGGAAATGTGGGGAGCAATTAACTACGCAATTTAAAGAAGATTTGAACCTCGGTTTAGGTAAATAGTGACTTTTTCCAGTTCTGTATGTTTTATAAAGCAAAAAAGAGTGCAGATGGTAGTTTCTACACTAGACGGACCTAATAAAAGCAAAAAGAGCGAAAGAAATGAAGATTTGAAAAATTTCAAAAATTTTAGGAAATAACGATTATGGGAAAAAGAATTATGTGGGCATCAATATTTTAGCGTTAGAAATTTATTATAAAAACTATAAATAAATATAGGGGGCGGTTAAATAAACTATAAACAAAGAAAAGTTAAACGGAAAAGACCACTTTTCAGCCGAGTTATAGATGAATACGTGTTTTTATTGATGAATTCACGTAAATAAGAGACTGCAAATACAAAAATTATATATATAACGATAGGAATTAACCAAGAAAATTGTATAGGATTATGGAAGGCAGTTAGTACACTATTTAAATAGAAAATTTAAAAGGAAAAGGCCACTTTTCAGCTGAGTTATAGATGAATATGTGTTTTTATTGATGAATTCACATAAATAAGAGACTGAAAATATGAAAATTATATATATAACGTTAGGAATTAACCAAGAAAACTATACAGAATTACGGGGAGCAATTAGTTACACTATATTAATGGAAAATTTAAAAGGAAAAGGCCTATTTTCAGCCGTGCAATAGATGAATACCTGTTTTTGTTGATGAATTTAAGTAAGAAATAGACTGAAAATATGAAAATTAAATATATAACGTTACGAATTTACTGAGAAAACTATAAGGAAATGTGATGAGCAATAAACTACGTAATTTAAAGAAGATTTGAACGGAATATACCAATTTTTAGAAAAGTTAATAGCGAATTTATAGTGGAATTTATGTGATTGTATTGATTGACCACTATACCTCGGTTTAGGTAAATAGTGATTTTTTCCAGTTTGTATGTTTTATAAAGCAAATTAGAGTGCAGATGGTAGTTTCTGCACCAGACGGACCTAATAAAAGCAAAATAATCGAAAGAAATGAAGATTTGAAAAATTTTAAAAATTTTAGGAAATTACGATTATGGGAAAACGAATTATGTGGAAATCAATATTTTAGCGGTAGAAATTTATTATAAACACTATAGATAAATACGAAGGGCGGTTAAATACACTATTAACAAAGAAAATTTAAACGGAAAAGGCTACTTTTCAGCCGAGTTACAGATGAATACCTGTTTTTATTGATGAATTCACGTAAATAAGAGACTGAAAATATGAAAATTATATATATAACGTTAAGAAATAACCAAGAAAACTGTATAGGATTACGGGGGGCAGTTAGTTACACTATTTAAATAGAAAATTTAAAGGAAAAGGCCACTTTTCAGCCAAGTTATAGATGAATACGTGTTTTTATTGATGAATTCAAGTAAATAAGAGACTGAAAATATGAAAATTATATATATAATTACGTTAGGAATTAACCAAAAAAACTATAAAGGATTACAATTGGCAATTAGTTACACTATTCAAATAGGAAATTTAAAAGGAAAAGGCCACTTTTCAGCCGAGTTATAGATGAATACCTGTTTTTATTGATGAATTCACGTAAATAAGAGACTGAAAATATGAAAATTATATACATAACGTTTAGAATTAACCAAGAATACTGTATAGGATTACGGGGGGCAGTTAGTTACACTATTAAAATAGAAAATTTAAAAGAAAAAGGCCACTTTTCAGCCGAGTTATAGATGAATACGTGTTTTTATTGATGAATTCACGTAAATAAGAGACTAAAAATATGAAATTATATATATAATTACGTTAGGAATTAACCAAGAAAACTATATAGGATTACAGGGGGCAATTAGTTACACTATTTAAATAGAAAATTTTAAAGGAAAAAGGCCAATTTTCAGCCGTGCTAAAGATGAATACGTGTTTTTATTGATGAATTCACGTAAATAAGAGACTAAAAATATGAAATTATATATATAATTACGTTAGGAATTAACCAAGAAAACTATATAGGATTACAGGGGGCAATTAGTTACACTATTAAAATAGAAAATTTTAAAGGAAAAAGGCCAATTTTCAGCCGTGCTATAGGTGAATACGTGTTTTTATTGATGAATTTAAGTAAGAAATAGATTGAAAATATGAAAATTAAATATATAACGTTACGAATTTACTGAGAAAACTATAAGGAAATGTGGGGAGCAATTAACTTTACAATTTAAAGACGATTTGAACGAAAAATACCTATTTTTAGAAAAGTTATTAGCGAATTTATAGTTGAATTTATGTGATTGTATTGATTGACCACTATACCTCGGTTTAGGTAAATAGTGATTTTTTCCAGTTTGTATGTTTTATAAAGCAAATAAGTGTGCAGATAGTAGTTTCTACACTAGACGGACCTAATAAAAGCAAAATAAGCGAAAGAAATGAAGATTTGAAAATATTTTAAAATTTTAGGAAATTACGATTATGGGAAAACGAATTATGTGGAAATCAATATTTTATCCGTAGAAATTTATTATAAAAACTATAGATAAATACGGGAGACGGTTTAATTCACTATTAACAAAGAAAATTTAAACGGAAAAGGCCACTTTTCAGCCGAGTTATAGATGAATACGTGTTTCTATAGATGAATTCACGTAAATAAGAGACTGCTAATACGAAAATTATATATATAACGATAGGAATTAACCAAGAAAATTGTATAGGATTATGGAAGGCAGTTAGTACACTATTTAAATAGAAAATTTAAAAAGAAAAGGCCACTTTTCAGCTGAGTTATAGATGAATATGTGTTTTTATTGATGAATTCACGTAAATAAGAGACTGAAAATATGAAAATTATATATATATAACGTTAGGAATTAACTAAGAAAACTATACAGAATTACGGGGGGTAATTATTTACACTATATTAATGGAAAATTTAAAAGGAAAAGGCCTATTTTCAGCCGTGCAATAGATGAATACCTGTTTTTATTGATGAATTTAAGTAAGAAATAGACTGAAAATATGAAAATTAAATATATAACGTTACGAATTTACTGAGAAAACTATAAGGAAATGTGATGAGCAATAAACTACGCAATTTAAAGAAGATTTGAACGGAATATACCAATTTTTAGAAAAGTTAATAGCGAATTTATAGTGGAATTTATGTGATTGTATTGATTGACCACTATACCTCGGTTTAGGTAAATAGTGATTTTTTCCAGTTTGTATGTTTTATAAAGCAAATTAGAGTGCAGATGGTAGTTTCTGCACCAGACGGACCTAATAAAAGCAAAATAAGCGAAAGAAATGAAGATTTGAAAAATTTTAAAAATTTTAGGAAATTACGATTATGGGAAAACGAATTATGTGGAAATCAATATTTTAGCGGTAGAAATTTATTATAAAAACTATAGATAAATACGGAGGGCGGTTAAATACACTATTAACAAAGAAAATTTAAACGGAAAAGGCCACTTTTCAGCCGAGTTATAGATGAATACCTGTTTTTATTGATGAATTCACGTAAATAAGAGACTGAAAATATGAAAATTATATATATAACGTTAAGAAATAACCAAGAAAACTGTATAGAATTACGGGGGCAAGTAAGTTACACTATTTAAATAGGAAATTTAAAAGGAAAAGGCGACTTTTCAGCCGAGTTATAGATGAATACGTGTTTTTAGTGATGAATTCACGTAAATAAGAGACTGAAAATATGAAAATTATATATATAACGTTAGGAATTAACCAAGAAAACTATATAGAATTACGAGAGGCAATTGGTTTCACTATTCAAATAGAAAACTTAAAAGAAAAAGGCCGATTTTCAGCCGTGCTATAGATGAATACGTGTTTTTATTGATGAATTTAAGTAAGAAATAGACTGAAAATATGAAAATTAAATATATAACGTTATGAATTTAATGAGAAAACTATAAGGAAATGTGGGGAGCAATTAACTACGCAATTTAAAGAAGATTTGAACCTCGGTTTAGGTAAATAGTGACTTTTTCCAGTTCTGTATGTTTTATAAAGCAAATAAGAGTGCAGATGGTAGTTTCTACACTAGACGGACCTAATAAAAGCAAAAAGAGCGAAAGAAATGAAGATTTGAAAAATTTCAAAAATTTTAGGAAATAACGATTATGGGAAAAAGAATTATGTGGGCATCAATATTTTAGCGTTAGAAATTTATTATAAAAACTATAAATAAATATAGGGGGCGGTTAAATAAACTATAAACAAAGAAAAGTTAAACGGAAAAGACCACTTTTCAGCCGAGTTATAGATGAATACGTGTTTTTATTGATGAATTCACGTAAATAAGAGACTGCAAATACAAAAATTATATATATAACGATAGGAATTAACCAAGAAAATTGTATAGGATTATGGAAGGCAGTTAGTACACTATTTAAATAGAAAATTTAAAAGGAAAAGGCCACTTTTCAGCTGAGTTATAGATGAATATGTGTTTTTATTGATGAATTCACGTAAATAAGAGACTGAAAATATGAAAATTATATATATATAACGTTAGGAATTAACTAAGAAAACTATACAGAATTACGGGGGGCAATTATTTACACTATATTAATGGAAAATTTAAAAGGAAAAGGCCTATTTTCAGCCGTGCAATAGATGAATACCTGTTTTTATTGATGAATTTAAGTAAGAAATAGACTGAAAATATGAAAATTAAATATATAACGTTACGAATTTACTGAGAAAACTATAAGGAAATGTGATGAGCAATAAACTACGCAATTTAAAGAAGATTTGAACGGAATATACCAATTTTTAGAAAAGTTAATAGCGAATTTATAGTGGAATTTATGTGATTGTATTGATTGACCACTATACCTCGGTTTAGGTAAATAGTGATTTTTTCCAGTTTGTATGTTTTATAAAGCAAATTAGAGTGCAGATGGTAGTTTCTGCACCAGACGGACCTAATAAAAGCAAAATAAGCGAAAGAAATGAAGATTTGAAAAATTTTAAAAATTTTAGGAAATTACGATTATGGGAAAACGAATTATGTGGAAATCAATATTTTAGCGGTAGAAATTTATTATAAAAACTATAGATAAATACGGAGGGCGGTTAAATACACTATTAACAAAGAAAATTTAAACGGAAAAGGCCACTTTTCAGCCGAATTATAGATGAATACCTGTTTTTATTGATGAATTCACGTAAATAAGAGACTGAAAATATGAAAATTATATATATAACGTTAAGAAATAACCAAGAAAACTGTATAGAATTACGGGGGCAAGTAAGTTACACTATTTAAATAGGAAATTTAAAAGGAAAAGGCGACTTTTCAGCCGAGTTATAGATGAATACGTGTTTTTAGTGATGAATTCACGTAAATAAGAGACTGAAAATATGAAAATTATATATATAACGTTAGGAATTAACCAAGAAAACTATATAGAATTACGAGAGGCAATTGGTTTCACTATTCAAATAGAAAACTTAAAAGAAAAAGGCCGATTTTCAGCCGTGCTATAGATGAATACGTGTTTTTATTGATGAATTTAAGTAAGAAATAGACTGAAAATATGAAAATTAAATATATAACGTTATGAATTTAATGAGAAAACTATAAGGAAATGTGGGGAGCAATTAACTACGCAATTTAAAGAAGATTTGAACCTCGGTTTAGGTAAATAGTGACTTTTTCCAGTTCTGTATGTTTTATAAAGCAAATAAGAGTGCAGATGGTAGTTTCTACACTAGACGGACCTAATAAAAGCAAAAAGAGCGAAAGAAATGAAGATTTGAAAAATTTCAAAAATTTTAGGAAATAACGATTATGGGAAAAAGAATTATGTGGAAATCAATATTTTAGCGTTAGAAATTTATTATAAAAACTATAAATAAATATAGGGGGCGGTTAAATAAACTATAAACAAAGAAAAGTTAAACGGAAAAGACCACTTTTCAGCCGAGTTATAGATGAATACGTGTTTTTATTGATGAATTCACGTAAATAAGAGACTGCAAATACAAAAATTATGTATATAACGATAGGAATTAACCAAGAAAATTGTATAGGATTATGGAAGGCAGTTAGTACACTATTTAAATAGAAAATTTAAAAGGAAAAGGCCACTTTTCAGCTGAGTTATAGATGAATATGTGTTTTTATTGATGAATTCACGTAAATAAGAGACTGAAAATATGAAAATTATATATATAACGTTAGGAATTAACCAAGAAAACTATATAGGATAACGGGGGGCAATTAGTTACACTATATTAATGGAAAATTTAAAAGGAAAAGGCCTATTTTCAGCCGTGCAATAGATGAATACCTGTTTTTATTGATGAATTTAAGTAAGAAATAGAATGAAAATATGAAAATTAAATATATAACGTTACGAATTTACTGAGAAAACTATAAGGAAATGTGATGAGCAATAAACTACGTAATTTAAAGAAGATTTGAACGGAATATACCAATTTTTAGAAAAGTTAATAGCGAATTTATAGTGGAATTTATGTGATTGTATTGATTGACCACTATACCTCGGTTTAGGTAAATAGTGATTTTTTCCAGTTTGTATGTTTTATAAAGCAAATTAGAGTGCAGATGGTAGTTTCTGCACCAGACGGACCTAATAAAAGCAAAATAAGCGAAAGAAATGAAGATTTGAAAAATTTTAAAAATTTTAGGAAATTACGATTATGGGAAAACGAATTATGTGGAAATCAATATTTTAGCGGTAGAAATTTATTATAAAAACTATAGATAAATACGGAAGGCGGTTATATTCACTATTAACAAAGAAAATTTAAACGGAAAAGGCCACTTTTAAGCTGAGTTATAGATGAATACGTGTTTTTATCGATGAATTCAAGTTCATAAGAGTCTGAAAATATGAAAATCATATATATAATGTTAGGAATTAACCAAGAAAACTATACAGGATTACGGGATGCAATTAGTTACACTTTTTAAATAGAAAATTTAAAAGGAAAAGGCCTATTTTCAGCCGTGAAATAGATGAATACTTGTTTTTATTGATGAATTTAAGTAAGAAATGGACTGAAAATATGAAAATTAAATATATAACGTTACGAATTTACTGAGAAAACAATAAGGAAATGTGGGGAGCAATTAACTTCACAATTTAAAGACGATTTGAACGAAAATACCTATTTTTAGAAAAGTTATTAGCGAATTTATAGTTGAATTTATGTGATTGTATTGATTGACCACTATACCTCGGTTTAGGTAAATAGTGATTTTTTCCAGTTTGTATGTTTTATAAAGCAAATTAGAGTGCAGATGGTAGTTTCTGCACCAGACGGACCTAATAAAAGCAAAATAATCGAAAGAAATGAAGATTTGAAAAATTTTAAAAATTTTAGGAAATTACGATTATGGGAAAACGAATTATGTGGAAATCAATATTTTAGCGGTAGAAATTTATTATAAAAACTATAGATAAATACGAAGGGCGGTTAAATACACTATTAACAAAGAAAATTTAAACGGAAAAGGCTACTTTTCAGCCGAGTTACAGATGAATACCTGTTTTTATTGATGAATTCACGTATATAAGAGACTGAAAATATAAAAATTATATATATAACGTTAAGAAATAACCAAGAAAACTGTATAGGATTACGGGGGGCAGTTAGTTACACTATTTAAATAGAAAATTTAAAGGAAAAGGCCACTTTTCAGCCAAGTTATAAATGAATACGTGTTTTTATTGATGAATTCAAGTAAATAAGAGACTGAAAATATGAAAATTATATATATAATTACGTTAGGAATTAACCAAAAAAACTATAAAGGATTACAATTGGCAATTAGTTACACTATTTAAATATGAAATTTAAAAGGAAAAGGCCACTTTTCAGCCGAGTTATAGATGAATACCTGTTTTTATTGATGAATTCACGTAAATAAGAGACTGAAAATATGAAAATTATATACATAACGTTTAGAATTAACCAAGAATACTGTATAGGATTACGGGGGGCAGTTAGTTACACTATTAAAATAGAAAATTTAAAAGAAAAAGGCCACTTTTCAGCCGAGTTATAGATGAATACGTGTTTTTATTGATGAATTCACGTAAATAAGAGACTAAAAATATGAAATTATATATATAATTACGTTAGGAATTAACCAAGAAAACTATTTACGATTACAGGGGGCAATTAGTTACACTATTTAAATAGAAAATTTTAAATGAAAAAGGCCAATTTTCAGCCGTGCTATAGATGAATACGTGTTTTTATTGATGAATTTAAGTAAGAAATAGATTGAAAATATGAAAATTAAATATATAACGTTACGAATTTACTGAGAAAACTATAAGGAAATGTGGGGAGCAATTAACTTCACAATTTAAAGACGATTTGAACGAAAAATACCTATTTTTAGAAAAGTTATTAGCGAATTTATAGTTGAATTTATGTGATCGTATTGATTGACCACTATACCTCGGTTTAGGTAAATAGTGATTTTTTCCAGTTTGTATGTTTTATAAAGCAAATAAGTGTGCAGATGGTAGTTTCTACACTAGACGGACCTAATAAAAGCAAAATAAGCGAAAGAAATGAAGATTTGAAAATATTTTAAAATTTTAGGAAATTACGATTATGGGAGAACGAATTATGTGGAAATCAATATTTTATCCGTAGAAATTTATTATAAAAACTATAGATAAATACGGGAGGCGGTTTAATTCACTATTAACAAAGAAAATTTAAACGGAAAAGGCCACTTTTCAGCCGAGTTATAGATGAATACGTGTTTCTATAGATGAATTCACGTAAATAAGAGACTGCAAATACGAAAATTATATATATAACGATAGGAATTAACCAAGAAAATTGTATAGGATTATGGAAGGCAGTTAGTACACTATTTAAATAGAAAATTTAAAAAGAAAAGGCCTATTTTCAGCCGTGCAATAGATGAATACCTGTTTTTATTGATGAATTTAAGTAAGAAATAGACTGAAAATATGAAAATTAAATATATAACGTTACGAATTTACTGAGAAAACTATAAGGAAATGTGATGAGCAATAAACTACGCAATTTAAAGAAGATTTGAACGGAATATACCAATTTTTAGAAAAGTTAATAGCGAATTTATAGTGGAATTTATGTGATTGTATTGATTGACCACTATACCTCGGTTTAGGTAAATAGTGATTTTTTCCAGTTTGTATGTTTTATAAAGCAAATTAGAGTGCAGATGGTAGTTTCTGCACCAGACGGACCTAATAAAAGCAAAATAAGCGAAAGAAATGAAGATTTGAAAAATTTTAAAAATTTTAGGAAATTACGATTATGGGAAAACGAATTATGTGGAAATCAATATTTTAGCGGTAGAAATTTATTATAAAAACTATAGATAAATACGGAGGGCGGTTAAATACACTATTAACAATGAAAATTTAAACGGAAAAGGCCACTTTTCAGCCGAGTTATAGATGAATACCTGTTTTTATTGATGAATTCACGTAAATAAGAGACTGAAAATATGAAAATTGTGCCGGACGGGCGAAACTCTCCGGAGTAAATGTTGTCGAAGATACTTCGCGAGTCGCTCACGTCCTACACCTATAGGTTCCGGTGGGTACTTTCACCGCCGTCTTTGTGGGTGCCGCTGAAATATTGTGGACTGTGGTTTAAATCAAAATGCACGATTAACAAATACAAATAGCAAGGTAGTGGCCAGCGGTTCAACTGATTGATTAGTCGCGAAATTTTATAACTATAACTATTGATCACGGTTGTTAAAACTACGGTTGTTCACTATTGGTTGGTCACTGTATATTTCGAAAGATTTCTTTAAATTGTACGGTGGTATCAAAGATCTATTGGTAGTAGCTGGTTTTCTAACACTACTGACTAGCAGCTATTATCAACTAAACTAGTTGATTTTATCACTTGTGTAACTGCGGATATCAGTTACCACTTTCACTATAATATGTAACTGCGAATATCAGTTACGACCTTTTTCGGCTAGCTAACACTTTCACGATATGTAACTGCGAATGTCAGTTACGACCTTTTTCGGCTAGCTAACACTTTCACTATTCACTATATACTGCTACTAGTCACTTCAGCTACCACCGGATACCACTCACTTCACTTCACTGTCACTGGTAGTTCTTCACACTACTACTGGTACTGGGTCCCGAGCCCCTAAGGTAGACTTGAGCAATACTTTGCAGTGAGCCGCTTGCCATTTTCCGTTTGCCTCTTTATTGCATAAACTTTTCACTATACAAATGGCATAAATTGCAATATTTTCTATACAAAACTAATTGCTACACTAACATGCTATACATCAATAAATCGGTAGTCTGGTACTTTATAAGTATATCATAAAGGTTACTCAAAATATTAACAATGTAAAAAGTTATTAAACGAAATGTCCAAAATTTTCATAATATTTGGGTACATTGATTCTTTGATTTTTCTATAACTACGAAATGCGTTTAATTATACAAAAATATCCCTATACTTCTTTAATCTATAAGCCATATGCTAATTGAATGTCATATTTATAACTCTTTTAGAACATAAAATTATTTTCCTTATTTTAGTATGAACTATTACGCAGTTAATTAAAAACTTTCCACGATAAGACGCGCTGTGATTGGTCGATTTTTTGGTATATAATAAAAGTAGTTTATATTACTTGTTATCAAAACGACATTCTATACAAATATACTAAGAGTTATAAACATGCTAAATAACTATATTAATACACGTTTTCACTCAGTTTTGTCGGTAATTTCATTATTAATACAAAAACAATATTCTTTATAACTTTGTTTCTTAACGTTGTTAGGCCGTCGCGAACATCTCTCCCGCCGTGCAGCGTCGCGACGATTTTCTCACAGCGGCGCTGCATCCATTTCGGTGAGCGACGTTGCTTCTACTTCGGCAGCGGCACGAGTTTCCTGGTTGGCCTCTTGATTAGGCCGTTTGCTGTGCGTACCTCCACAGTGCGAATCTGTCCGTCCGCACCGGGGTAAACAGCTTCCACCCTCCCTCGTGGCCAGGTGTTACGAGGTAACTGGCCGTCAGCTATGAGGACTGGGTCGCCTACCTGGAGATTGGGACCTCGCCCATGGGCCTCCCGCCGGTTTTGAAGTTCCGGTAAATACTCTCGGACCCAACGCTGCCAGAACATGTCAGCGAGTATATGGGAGCGTCGCCAGTGTCTTTTGCTATTCATATCCTTTTCATCAAATACTCCAGGTGTCGGCAGTCTCGCAGATCCTCCTAAAAGGAAGTGATTTGGAGTGATGGATTCGTCGTCGTCGCTGTCTACAGAGATGTGAGTCAATGGTCTGTTAACTGTGTACTCCACCTCGCAGATCAGCGTGGCTAATACTTCCTCATGCGGAAGTCTCTCATGAAGGACGGTGTATAGTGCCGTCTTCACGCACCGTATGAGACGTTCCCTCTTGGTCGGTGTTTTATGCAGCAAATTGATTGGAAGTCGAGCGAGCTTTAGGTTGAAGCTCAGCTGATCGGTACCTGGTTTCCAGATTAATCCGAGTATCTTTTCCTCGGTTCCTTTGTTTCCCAGATCGACTGACTCAGATGCTTCATGGTCAGGTTTTAATTCTTTTACAACTTCTGGTGCGTTGGAAACCCATTTTCTTAAGGTGAAGTGTGCGTTTTTGTGTATGTCGCGTACTTCCTTCGATATTCGCATTGCCTCTTCCAGAGACTGGAAACTGTCGAGATAGTCATCCATATAGTGGTTTTGAATGATAGCTTCTACGGCTTCTGGATACTTGTCTATGTGTTTTTTAGCGTTCCAGTTCTTCGCGAATATGGCTGTGCAGGGCGAACTGGCTGCACCGAAAATGATCGACGTCATTCTATATTCCTGTGGAGCTTCATTACGTCGATCCCCTCTCCAGAGATATCTTAAGGCATCTCTGTCTTCGGGTCTGACTTTGACCTGCATGAACATTTCGGCTATGTCCGCGGAGACAGCGATATTATGGCGGCGAAAACGCATCATGACCCCTGGTAGTGATTGCAGTAGGTCTGGACCCGTGAGCAGGAAGTCGTTCAACGACACCCCCTTTGTTTTGGCTGCGGCATCGTGTACTATTCGAAACTTCTCTGGTTTCATTGGGTTATGGACGTCGAAATGGGGTAGGTACCATGTTCTTCCCGGTGTGCTAGCTTTCGGTGCTATCTCGGCGTATCCTTTTTGTACAAGGGAATTCATTTGTTCATCATACTTCCTTTTTAGATCTTCGTCTCGATCTAATTTTCTTTCGATGGAAACGAGCCGTTTTATTGCTGTTTCATAATTACCAGGCATCTCGATATCCTTTTCCTTCCAGAGAAGCGCTGTTTCTATGTGCCCGTCTTGTAACTGACGGGTGCTGCTATTTAGTATATCTTCAGCTTTCTTCTCTGGATCAGAGTCTGGTCTTCTCGGATTGATAATGAGAGATTCCAGCGCGAAATATTCGCGGAGTTGGTCATCTATATTTTCCTCGCTCTTGTGCAGCTCATTGGCCGCGTGGACGCGCTGATACGAGGCTTTAGTGTATGCCCCGTGTAGCACCCATCCTAATTCTGTGAGCGAGGCGATTGGCTGGTGCGGTGGACCTCTACGGATTTGAGTGGCTATCAGAAGTCTCCAATTGTCCTGTCCTATTAGGATCCTTGGGTTGCCTGAGTCATATATTAGCTGCTCCTTTAGGTCTTTCAAGTGTTTGCACTTGGCTATGTCTACTGCACGCACAGTCTGTGGCCCCAAGTTTAGGCTTGCGATCGTGCGTGCTTTGAATGGCACCCTTTTGCTGTGGAGACTCTTCAGCGATACTTTGATTCTTCGGGATTCCGGTGAATCGAGGGTAGTGTTTCCGATAGCGGTGATCTTAAATGGGTCGAACCGCCCTTTAGCTCCAATTTGTTTGGCGATCTCTTCATCCATTAGTGAAACTGTTGACCCATCATCCAGCAGGGCGTGTGTGTTTACAGCTCCCGCCGGTCCAATTACTCGCACTGGAATTATTTTTAAATAGGCTTGATGCTTTGACACACCGAATGAGTTAGCAACAGTTTCTTGAGGTTCTTTTTGTGTGACCTCGGTCTTCTCCTTTGTATTGTTATGGAGAAGTCGATTGTGTGTCGCAGTGCATCCTTCTATTCCACACTTATTGGTTTTGCATTTGTGTGTCTGATTTCTATAGCGTAAACAGCGGAAACATAAATTATTTTGCTTTGCGAGTTCTCATCTTTTGTATATATCTGCTTCTTTAAATTTTTTACATTCGGATCCGTAGTGACCTTCCTTTCCGCACACTCTGCATTTCGGAGACGGCTTAGTAGTAGCCGCGTGTGCTCTATGTACTGAACGATTGCTTTGTGCTTCGTTTATAATTTCTGGAGGCGCAAATGCACTGCAGAAGCGAGCTTGCTCGGTAATAAAATCGCTGAAGCAGCCGAGGTCTGGTCTAGAGTCATATTTTTCAGTGTAGATTCTATACCACTGGGCACGTATAGAGTGCGGCAGTTTGTCGGTGAGGTGTCGTAGCAGCTCTGCGTTGACGAGGTAATGATCTCGCTTTAGGGCTCGAAGAGTGACGACGCTTCCCCTCACTTTACTCGCGAATGTGCAGATGTCTCTGGGCGCTTCTGTACAGCGTGCTAATCCTCGTAACTTCTCGGTTTCTGCTTGCGCAATTGAATCTGGACGCCCAAATTGTAGCTCCAGTTCTCGCATAATCTCATCTGGCTTAGCATGCCCGATGAGTTCTGAACTGACTGTTTCCAAGGCTCTTCCTTGTAGACTTCGTCTTAGTCTAGGTGTGTTTTCAATGTCATTGAAGTAGCCTCGGGTTGTTTCGTAAATGGCACGGAATGAAAGCCACTCGGTATGTGCTCCGCTAAAGCTTGGCAGTGTCATTATAGCTTTCGACGCTGCGAAAGTATGCGACGATAGTGGCGCACTCTCTAACTTTGATTTGTCAGCGAGCGCGGCTATAGCGGACGTGAGCTCCGATATAAATGGACGGAGCCCCCTGTCTTCACTTATGACAGGTTCCTGGCTAGCTTTATTTGGCTTGGGATCCTTTTGTACATCTTCTGGATAGGAATCCTGGTATGTGAGCTCTGATACAATCGGTAGGAGCCCCCTGTCTTCATTAACGATGGGTTCCTGGCTGAGCTTCTGTGGCATGGGATCCCTTTGTACGTCTTCTGGATAGGAATCCTGGTTCGTGAGCTCCTTTTGGGGCTCACTGAGGTCGACAACGTCCGGGGTTGGCTTTGTGACAGTTTTATTAAATGGGGCCTTCCCTCCGGTGGTTGCGCCTTGATTTGACTTTTGTTTGGCTACAGAGTTTTCGAGCCAAGATCGAACGTACTCACTTTTGGAGTGACCATCTTCATCATAGTCGTCTGATTCGTCTTCTCCTTCAGCCATCTGTAAGGAGATCTGCGCAAGTTCTAGTTTGATCTTCAACACTTCTTCACGAGCCTTCAAAATTCTTCTATTGGGCCGAACAGTCTTCTTTGACTTCGTACTGCATACGGTGTGGCCCCTCGGTGGCTCTTCGTTGTGGGTGTCTTCCCGGGCTGTTGGCGATGATGCACGGCTAAAGTCATCGTTGCCTTCTAAATGTTCCCTCTGCTTCATTGTGCGGGCCGTAGTGGTCGGCGCGGGCAGGGGTATCCCCCCCTCGGGGGGGCAGCATGGCGCCTCAGCGCCCTCCACCGTTGACGGTGCGCGTGGTGGCATCTGGTGGTGGACGGCGGTGTTACTGGCCGACGAACCTCCTTCCAGACCGACGGTCCACGCCTTGGCTTCCCTTCCTTGCGAACGGGTGATCGGCATCTTAAATCTGAAAAATTCTGCGGTTTTAATACGGTGGTGACTATTTACCCGGTTCCGAAATACAAACGGATATATCCGGCTCGAAGGACCAACGAATGTGCCGGACGGGCGAAACTCTCCGGAGTAAATGTTGTCGAAGATACTTCGCGAGTCGCTCACGTCCTACACCTATAGGTTCCGGTGGGTACTTTCACCGCCGTCTTTGTGGGTGCCGCTGAAATATTGTGGACTGTGGTTTAAATCAAAATGCACGATTAACAAATACAAATAGCAAGGTAGTGGCCAGCGGTTCAACTGATTGATTAGTCGCGAAATTTTATAACTATAACTATTGATCACGGTTGTTAAAACTACGGTTGTTCACTATTGGTTGGTCACTGTATATTTCGAAAGATTTCTTTAAATTGTACGGTGGTATCAAAGATCTATTGGTAGTAGCTGGTTTTCTAACACTACTGACTAGCAGCTATTATCAACTAAACTAGTTGATTTTATCACTTGTGTAACTGCGGATATCAGTTACCACTTTCACTATAATATGTAACTGCGAATATCAGTTACGACCTTTTTCGGCTAGCTAACACTTTCACGATATGTAACTGCGAATGTCAGTTACGACCTTTTTCGGCTAGCTAACACTTTCACTATTCACTATATACTGCTACTAGTCACTTCAGCTACCACCGGATACCACTCACTTCACTTCACTGTCACTGGTAGTTCTTCACACTACTACTGGTACTGGGTCCCGAGCCCCTAAGGTAGACTTGAGCAATACTTTGCAGTGAGCCGCTTGCCATTTTCCGTTTGCCTCTTTATTGCATAAACTTTTCACTATACAAATGGCATAAATTGCAATATTTTCTATACAAAACTAATTGCTACACTAACATGCTATACATCAATAAATCGGTAGTCTGGTACTTTATAAGTATATCATAAAGGTTACTCAAAATATTAACAATGTAAAAAGTTATTAAACGAAATGTCCAAAATTTTCATAATATTTGGGTACATTGATTCTTTGATTTTTCTATAACTACGAAATGCGTTTAATTATACAAAAATATCCCTATACTTCTTTAATCTATAAGCCATATGCTAATTGAATGTCATATTTATAACTCTTTTAGAACATAAAATTATTTTCCTTATTTTAGTATGAACTATTACGCAGTTAATTAAAAACTTTCCACGATAAGACGCGCTGTGATTGGTCGATTTTTTGGTATATAATAAAAGTAGTTTATATTACTTGTTATCAAAACGACATTCTATACAAATATACTAAGAGTTATAAACATGCTAAATAACTATATTAATACACGTTTTCACTCAGTTTTGTCGGTAATTTCATTATTAATACAAAAACAATATTCTTTATAACTTTGTTTCTTAACGTTGTTAGGCCGTCGCGAACAAAAATTATATATATAACGTTAAGAAATAACCAAGAAAACTGTATAGAATTACGGGGGCAAGTTAGCTACTTTATTTAAATAGGAAATTTAAAAGGAAAAGGCGACTATTCAGCCGAGTTATAGATGAATACGTGTTTTTAGTGATGAATTCACGTAAATAAGAGACTGAAAATATGAAAATTATATATATAACGTTAGGAATTAACCAAGAAAACTATATAGGATTACGAGAGGCAATTGGTTACACTATTTAAATAGAAAATTTAAAAGAAAAAGGCCGATTTTCAGCCGTGCTATAGATGAATACGTGTTTTTATTGATGAATTTAAGTAAGAAATAGACTGAAAATATGAAAATTAAATATATAACGTTATGAATTTAATGAGAAAACTATAAGGAAATGTGGGGAGCAATTAACTACGCAATTTAAAGAAGATTTGAACCTCGGTTTAGGTAAATAGTGACTTTTTCAGTTCTGTATGTTTTATGAAGCAAAAAAGAGTGCAGATGGTAGTTTCTACACTAGACGGACCTAATAAAAGCAAAAAGAGCGAAAGAAATGAAGATTTGAAAAATTTCAAAAATTTTAGGAAATAACGATTATGGGAAAAAGAATTATGTGGGCATCAATATTTTAGCGTTAGAAATTTATTATAAAAACTATAAATAAATATAGGGGGCGGTTAAATAAACTATAAACAAAGAAAAGTTAAACGGAAAAGACCACTTTTCAGCCGAGTTATAGATGAATACGTGTTTTTATTGATGAATTCACGTAAATAAGAGACTGCAAATACAAAAATTATATATATAACGATAGGAATTAACCAAGAAAATTGTATAGGATTATGGAAGGCAGTTAGTACACTATTTAAATAGAAAATTTAAAAGGAAAAGGCCACTTTTCAGCTGAGTTATAGATGAATATGTGTTTTTATTGATGAATTCACATAAATAAGAGACTGAAAATATGAAAATTATATATATAACGTTAGGAATTAACCAAGAAAACTATACAGAATTACGGGGAGCAATTAGTTACACTATATTAATGGAAAATTTAAAAGGAAAAGGCCTATTTTCAGCCGTGCAATAGATGAATACCTGTTTTTGTTGATGAATTTAAGTAAGAAATAGACTGAAAATATGAAAAATAAATATATAACGTTACGAATTTACTGAGAAAACTATAAGGAAATGTGATGAGCAATAAACTACGTAATTTAAAGAAGATTTGAACGGAATATACCAATTTTTAGAAAAGTTAATAGCGAATTTATAGTTGAATTTATGTGATTGTATTGATTGACCACTATACCTCGGTTTAGGTAAATAGTGATTTTTTCCAGTTTGTATGTTTTATAAAGCAAATTAGAGTGCAGATGGTAGTTTCTGCACCAGACGGACCTAATAAAAGCAAAATAAGCGAAAGAAATGAAGATTTGAAAAATTTTAAAAATTTTAGGAAATTACGATTATGAGAAAACGAATTATGTGGAAATCAATATTTTAGCGGTAGAAATTTATTATAAAAACTATAGTTAAATACGGAGGGCGGTTAAATACACTATTAACAAAGAAAATTTAAACGGAAAAGGCCACTTTTCAGCCGAGTTATAGATGAATACCTGTTTTTATTGATGAATTCACGTAAATAAGAGACTGAAAATATGAAAATTATATATATAACGTTAAGAAATAACCAAGAAAACTGTATAGAATTACGAAGGCATGTTAGTTACACTATTTAAATAGGAAATTTAAAAGGAAAAGGCCACTTTACAGCCGAGTTATAGATGAATACGTGTTTTTATTGATGAATTCACGTAAATAAGAGACTGAAAATATGAAAATTATATACATAACGTTAAGAATTTACCAAGAATACTGTATAGGATTACGGGGGGCAGTTAGTTACACTATTAAAATAGAAAATTTAAAAGAAAAAGGCCACTTTTCAGCTGAGTTATAGATGAATACGTGTTTTTATTGATGAATTCACGTAAATAAGAGACTGAAAATATGAAAATATATATATAATTACGTTAGGAATTAACCAAGAAAACTATATAGGATTACAGGGGGCAATTAGTTACACTATTTAAATAGAAAATTTTAAAGGAAAAAGGCCAATTTTCAGCCGTGCTATAGATGAATACGTGTTTTTATTGATGAATTTAAGTAAGAAATAGATAGAAAATATGAAAATTAAATATATAACGTTACGAATTTACTGAGAAAACTATAAGAAATGTGGGGAGCAATTAACTTCACAATTTAAAGACGATTTGAACGAAAATACCTATTTTTAGAAAAGTTATTAGCGAATTTATAGTTGAATTTATGTGATTGTATTGATTGACCACTATACCTCGGTTTATGTAAATAGTGATTTTTTCCAGTTTGTATGTTTTATAAAGCAAATTAGAGTGCAGATGGTAGTTTCTGCACCAGACGGACCTAATAAAAGCAAAATAAGCGAAAGAAATGAAGATTTGAAAAATTTTAAAAATTTTAGGAAATAACGATTATGGGAAAACGAATTATGTGGAAATCAATATTTTAGCGGTAGAAATTTATTATAAAAACTATAGATAAATATAGGGGGCGGTTAAATAAACTATAAACAAAGAAAAGTTAAACGGAAAAGACCACTTTTCAGCCGAGTTATAGATGAATACGTGTTTTTATTGATGAATTCACGTAAATAAGAGACTGCAAATACAAAAATTATATATATAACGATAGGAATTAACCAAGAATATTGTATAGGATTATGGAAGGCAGTTAGTACACTATTTAAATAGAAAATTTAAAAGGAAAAGGCCACTTTTCAGCTGAGTTATAGATGAATATGTGTTTTTATTGATGAAATCACGTAAATAAGAGACTGAAAATATGAAAATTATATATATAACGTTAGGAATTAACCAAGAAAACTATACAGAATTACGGGGGGCAATTAGTTACACTATATTAATGGAAAATTTAAAAGGAAAAGGCCTATTTTCAGCCGTGCAATAGACGAATACCTGTTTTTGTTGATGAATTTAAGTAAGAAATAGACTGAAAATATGAAAATTAAATATATAACGTTACGAATTTACTGAGAAAACTATAAGGAAATGTGATGAGCAATAAACTACGTAATTTAAAGAAGATTTGAACGGAATATACCAATTTTTAGAAAAGTTAATAGCGAATTTATAGTTGAATTTATGTGATTGTATTGATTGACCACTATACCTCGGTTTAGGTAAATAGTGATTTTTTCCAGTTTGTATGTTTTATAAAGCAAATTAGAGTGCAGATGGTAGTTTCTGCACCAGACGGACCTAATAAAAGCAAAATAAGCGAAAGAAATGAAGATTTGAAAAATTTTAAAAATTTTAGGAAATTACGATTATGAGAAAACGAATTATGTGGAAATCAATATTTTAGCGGTAGAAATTTATTATAAAAACTATAGCTAAATACGGAGGGCGGTTAAATACACTATTAACAAAGAAAATTTAAACGGAAAAGGCCACTTTTCAGCCGAGTTATAGATGAATACCTGTTTTTATTGATGAATTCACGTAAATAAGAGACTGAAAATATGAAAATTATATATATAACGTTAAGAAATAACCAAGAAAACTGTATAGAATTACGGGGGCAAGTAAGTTACACTATTTAAATAGGAAATTTAAAAGGAAAAGGCCACTTTTCAGCCGAGTTATAGATGAATACGTGTTTTTATTGATGAATTCACGTAAATAAGAGACTGAAAATATGAAAATTATATACATAACGTTAAGAATTTACCAAGAATACTGTATAGGATTACGGGGGGCAGTTAGTTACACTATTAAAATAGAAAATTTAAAAGAAAAAGGCCACTTTTCAGCTGAGTTATAGATGAATACGTGTTTTTATTGATGAATTCACGTAAATAAGAGACTGAAAATATGAAAATTATATATATAATTACGTTGGGAATTAACCAAGAAAACTATATAGGATTACAGGGGGCAATTAGTTACACTATTTAAATAGAAAATTTTAAAGGAAAAAGGCCAATTTTCAGCCGTGCTATAGATGAATACGTGTTTTTATTGATGAATTTAAGTAAGAAATAGATAGAAAATATGAAAATTAAATATATAACGTTACGAATTTACTGAGAAAACTATAAGAAATGTGGGGAGCAATTAACTTCACAATTTAAAGACGATTTGAACGAAAATACCTATTTTTAGAAAAGTTATTAGCGAATTTATAGTTGAATTTATGTGATTGTATTGATTGACCACTATACTTCGGTTTAGGTAAATAGTGATTTTTTCCAGTTTGTCTGTTTTATAAAGCAAATTAGAGTGCAGATGGTAGTTTCTGCACCAGACGGACTTAATAAAAGCAAAATAAGCGAAAGAAATGAAGATTTGAAAAATTTTAAAAATTTTAGGAAATAACGATTATGGGAAAACGAATTATGTGGAAATCAATATTTTAGCGGTAGAAATTTATTATAAAAACTATAGATAAATATAGGGGGCGGTTAAATAAACTATAAACAAAGAAAATTTAAACGGAAAAGACCACTTTTCAGCCGAGTTATAGATGAATACGTGTTTTTATTGATGAATTCACGTAAATAAGAGACTGCAAATACGAAAATTATATATATAACGATAGGAATTAACCAAGAAAATTGTATAGGGTTATGGGAGGTAGTTAGAACACTATTTAAATAGAAAATTTAAAAGGAAAAGGCCACTTTTCAGCTGAGTTATAGATGAATATGTGTTTTTATTGATGAATTCACGTAAATAAGAGATTGAAAATATAAAAATTATATATAACGTTAGGAATTAACCAAGAAAACTATACAGAATTACGGGGGGCAATTAGTTACACTATATTAATAGAAAATTTTAAAGGAAAAGGCCCATTTTCAGCCGTGCAATAGATGAATACCTGTTTTTAATTTAAGTAAGAAATAGACTGAAAATATGAAAATTAAATATATAACGTTACGAATTTACTGACAAAACTATAAGGAAAAGTGGGGAGCAATTAACTACGCAATTTAAAGAAGATTTGAACGAAATATACCAATGTTTAGAAAAGTTATTAGCGAATTTATAGTTGAATTTATGTGATTATATTGATTGACCACTATACCTCGGTTTAGGTAAATTGTGATTTTTTCCAGTTTTGTATGTTTTATAAAGCAAATAAGAGTGCAGATGGGTTTTTTCTACATTAGACGGAGCTAATAAACGCAAAAAGAGCGAAAGAAATGAAGATTAGAAAAATTTTAAAAATTTTAGGAAATAACGATTATGGGAAAAAGAATTATGTGGAAATCAATATTTTAGCGTTAGAAATTTATTATAAAAACTATAAATAAATATAGGGGGCGGTTAAATAAACTATAAACAAAGAAAATTTAAACGGAAAAGACCACTTTTCAGCCGAGTTATAGATGAATACGTGTTTTTATTGATGAATTCACGTAAATAAGAGACTGAAAATATGAAAATTATATACATAACGTTTAGAATTAACCAAGAATACTGTATAGGATTACGGGGGGCAGTTAGTTACACTATTAAAATAGAAAATTTAAAAGAAAAAGGCCACTTTTCAGCCGAGTTATAGATGAATACCTGTTTTTATTGATGAATTCACGTAAATAAGAGACTAAAAATATGAAATTATATATATAATAACGTTAGGAATTAACCAAGAAAACTATATAGGATTACAGGGGGCAATTAGTTACACTATTTAAATAGAAAATTTTAAAGGAAAAATGCCAATTTTCAGCCGTGCTATAGATGAATACGTGTTTTTATTGATGAATTTAAGTAAGAAATAGATTGAAAATATGAAAATTAAATATTTAACGTTACGAATTTACTGAGATAACTATAAGGAAATGTGGGGAGCAATTAACTTCACAATTTAAAGACGATTTGAACGAAAAATACCTATTTTTAGAAAAGTTATTAGCGAATTTATAGTTGAATTTATGTGATTGTATTGATTGACCACTATACCTCGGTTTAGGTAAATAGTGATTTTTTCCAGTTTGTATGTTTTATAAAGCAAATAAGAGTGCAGATGGTAGTTTCTACACTAGACGGACCTAATAAAAGCAAAATAAGCGAAAGAAATGAAGATTTGAAAATATTTTTAAATTTTAGGAAATTACGATTATGGGAAAACGAATTATGTGGAAATCAATATTTTATCCGTAGAAATTTATTATAAAAACTATAGATAAATACGGGAGGCGGTTTAATTCACTATTAACAAAGAAAATTTAAACGAAAAAGGCCACATTTCAGCCGAGTTATAGATGAATACGTGTTTCTATAGATGAATTCACGTAAATAAGAGACTGCAAATACGAAAATTATATATATAGCGATAGGAATTAACCAAGAAAATTGTATAGGATTATGGAAGGCAGTTAGTACACTATTTAAATAAAAAATTTAAAAAGAAAAGGCCACTTTTCAGCTGAGTTATAGATGAATATGTGTTTTTATTGATGAATTCACGTAAATAAGAGACTGAAAATATGAAAATTATATATATAACGTTAGGAAATAACCAAGAAAACTATACAGAATTACGGGGGGCAATTAGTTACACTATATTAATGGAAAATTTAAAAGGAAAAGGCCTATTTTCAGCCGTGCAATAGATGAATACCTGTTTTTATTGATGAATTTAAGTAAGAAATAGACTGAAAATATGAAAATTAAATATATAACGTTACGAATTTACTCAGAAAACTATAAGGAAATGTGATGAGCAATAAACTACGCAATTTAAAGAAGATTTGAACGGAATATACCAATTTTTAGAAAAGTTAATAGCGAATTTATAGTGGAATTTATGTGATTGTATTGATTGACCAGTATACCTCGGTTTAGGTAAATAGTGATTTTTTCCAGTTTGTATGTTTTTTAAAGCAAATTAGAGTGCAGATGGTAGTTTCTGCACCAGACGGACCTAATAAAAGCAAAATAAGCGAAAGAAATGAAGATTTGAAAAATTTTAAAAATTTTAGGAAATTACGATTATGGGAAAACGAATTATGTGGAAATCAATATTTTAGCGGTAGAAATTTATTATAAAAACTATAGATAAATACGGAGGGCGATTAAATACACTATTAACAAAGAAAATTTAAACGGAAAAGGCCACTTTTCAGCCGAGTTATAGATGAATACCTGTTTTTATTGATGAATTCACGTAAATAAGAGACTGAAAATATGAAAATTATATATATAACGTTAAGAAATAACCAAGAAAACTGTATAGAATTGCGAAGGCAAGTTAGCTACACTATTTAAATAGGAAATTTAAAAGGAAAAGGCGACTTTTCAGCCGAGTTATAGATGAAAACGTGTTTTTAGTGATGAATTCACGTAAATAAGAGACTGAAAATATGAAAATTATATATATAACGTTAGGAATTAACCAAGAAAACTATATAGGATTACGAGAGGCAATTGGTTACACTATTCAAATAGAAAATTTAAAAGAAAAAGGCCGATTTTCAGCCGTGCTATAGATGAATACGTGTTTTTATTGATGAATTTAAGTAAGAAATAGACTGAAAATATGAAAATTAAATATATAACACAATGAATTTAATGAGAAAACTATAATGAAATGTGGGGAGCAATTAACTACGCAATTTAAAGAAGATTTGAACCTCGGTTTAGGTAAATAGTGACTTTTTCCAGTTCTGTATGTTTTATAAAGCAAATAAGAGTGCAGATGGTAGTTTCTACACTAGACGGACCTAATAAAAGCAAAAAGAGCGAAAGAAATGAAGATTTGAAAAATTTCAAAAATTTTAGGAAATAACGATTATGGGAAAAAGAATTATGTGGAAATCAATATTTTAGCGTTAGAAATTTATTATAAAAACTATAAATAAATATAGGGGGCGGTTAAATAAACTATAAACAAAGAAAAGTTAAACGGAAAAGACCACTTTTCAGCCGAGTTATAGATGAATACGTGTTTTTATTGATGAATTCACGTAAATAAGAGACTGCAAATACGAAAATTATATATATAACGATAGGAATTAACCAAGAAAATTGTATAGGATTATGGAAGGCAGTTAGTACACTATTTAAATAGAAAATTTAAAAGGAAAAGGCCACTTTTCAGCTGAGTTATAGATGAATATGTGTTTTTATTGATGAATTCACGTAAATAAGAGACTGAAAATATGAAAATTATATATTTTTTTTTTTTTTTTTTTTTTATAGAAGAGGGGGCAAACGAGCATGCGGCTCACCTGATGTTAAGTGACTACCGCCGCCCATGATCAACCGCAACACCAGGAGAATTGCGGGTGCGTTGCCGGCCCTTTAGAAAGGAGTAAGCTCTTTTCTTGAAGGTCCCCAGGTCGTATCGGTCCGGAAAAATCGCCGGTGATAAACTATTCCACAGAGAGGTTGTACGTGGAAGAAAGCTCCTTGTGAAACGTACAGTGGTGGACCGCCAAGCATCCAGATGGTGTGGATGGTATCGGGACGTTTGCCGTGTCGTGCGTTCACGAAATTTGGCGGCTGGGATTAATCCGAACAATTCCTCAGAGCACTCCCCGTGATAGATGCGATAAAATACGCAAAGAGATGCAACATCTCTTCGCAACGCCAGTGAATCGAGCCGATCGGAAAGCACTCGGTCGTCGACGATTCGAGCCGCTCTGCGCTGGATGCGGTCAAGTGGAAGGAGCTGGTACTGGGGAGCCCCAGCCCAGAGATGGGAACAGTATTCCATGTGCGGTCGAACCTGCGCCTTGTAAAGTTGCAGGCGGTGTGCCGGCATGAAATACTGCCCCGCTCTGCTGAGCACGCCAAGCTTTTTAGAGGCCAATTTGGCCTTCCCTTCCAAGTGACCACGAAACTGCACGTCACTCGATATGTCGACGCCGAGGATTCCGATACTGGCTGAGGCAACAAGGGGAGTGCCTTGAAACTGAGGGGATACGACAAAGGGGTTCTTTTTAGCGGTTAACGCGCAAACTTGTGTCTTCTGGGGGTTAAACTGGACTAGATTTAGTCGTCCCCAATCCGAGACTCTGTTCAGCAAAGACTCGACTTCAGACACAAGTTTGTCCCGGCACTCGGAGACGTTTTCCCGAGAAATATTGGCTCGGCCGGTGTAAAGAGCATCACCAGTGCTGTCATCTGCATAGCAATGAATGTTACGGGTATGCAACATATCATTGATATGCAGAAGAAACAGCGTTGGCGATAGCACGCAGCCCTGTGGAACACCAGCATTAATAGGCTTGCAATCGGAGCTTGCACCGTCTACAACGACCTTGATGCTCCGATCTGCAAGAAAGCTGGTGATCCAATCGCACAATTTCTCGGGAAGCCCATAGGAAGGGAGCTTCGAAAGAAGCGCTTTGTGCCAAACCCGATCGAAGGCCTTCGCAATGTCCAAACTAACGGCCAATGCCTCCCCCTTGAACTCTACTGCCTCCGCCCATCTGTGAGTGAGGTAGACCAGAAGATCACCAGCTGACCGACCACGGCGAAAACCGTATTGGCGGTCACTAATCAGCTGGTGATCCTCAAGGTACCTCATGAGCTGGCAGTTTACAATGGACTCCATTGTTTTGGAGAACAAGGAGGTGATGGCGATTGGCCGGTAGTTGGACGGGTCTGAGCGGTCGCCTTTTTTAGGGATCGGGTGGACGAAAGCAGTCTTCCATGATTTTGGGACTACGCCTAGGGAGTAGGAGTACCGGAAAAGACGCGTTAAAACCGGTGCCAACTCTGGAGCACACGTCCTCAGCACAATTGGGGGGATTCCGTCAGGCCCACTCGACTTGTGGATGTCCAGGGAGAGGAGTGCTTTGCGAACCGAGCGCTGTGTGAACTGCACTTCCGGCATGGAGCACTCACACCGCGGGATGGTCGGCGGCGTACTCCCCCCGTCATCGAGAGTCGAGTTAGACGCAAAGAAGGAGCCTAGAAGATCGGCTTTCTCCTTTGCAGTATGGGCCAGTGAGTCGTCCTCCCTGTGCAGAGATGGAAGAGATGGCTGACAGAAATTCCCCTGGACAGCCTTGGCGAGAGACCAGAATGCACGGGTTCCAGAAGGAAGGCGAACGAGTCTCTCGCCAATTCTGCCTATGTGCTCTGACTTTGCCTTGGCAATGACTCTTTTGAAGGACCTAGAGGCGGAATTATACTTCTTTTTTAGAGCGCTGGTGTTTACATCCCGGGACGCTGATGCATCAACCCAGGCTTGGTAGCACTCCTGCTTATAGCATGATGCTATTTTACAGGAGCGACCAAACCATGGCTGAGATTTGCCTCCAATGGGCACCACAGAGGAAGGAATAAAAAGTTCCATACCCTGAAGTACCACATCAGTAACAGAATCCGCAACAACGTTGGGATCATCCGGCGAGAAGCAAACCCGCCCCCAAGGGTAGGATGCAAAGAAAGACCGCATCCCATCCCAATCGGCTGACCTATAGTGCCAAACACGGCGGCAGCCTGCAGAATGCAACCGCGATTTCAGCGTGAGTGGCACAACACTCCGGACCAGACAATGGTCCGAGGAGCCTAAAGGGGCGTCGACGGAAATCTGATATCCGTCCGGGTGAGAGGTCAGCAGAAGGTCCAACAGGGAAGGTGCATGATCCTCCACATCTGGAATCCGCGTAGGCGAAGTAACCAGTTGTGTCAGACCATATGCCAAGGCAAAATCATGAACAGATCTCCCCGCATGATCGGTTAAACGTGAACCGAGCCATTCGGCGTGATGGGCGTTAAAGTCGCCGAGGATCACGATCTCTGCAGAGGGGATCTGCTGTAGCAACGAATCTGCAGCCATTTGGACGTGGTCGAAGAGTCGGTCTGTTTCGGCATTACCGCTGTGGGACCTATAGAGGCACCCGTAGACGCGCGGATGGTCGTCGCTGTCTACGCGTAGCCAAAGGATGGACAGGTCCGAACCTTCAAGTCTGCCGAGGCGTCGAGAACAGATGTCCTCTCTGACGTAAACGCAAACTCCAGCCCGAGGCACAAAGGAGTGTTCCAGTTTGTACCCCGGGTAGGAGAGATACGAAACATCAGCCGGAGAGGACACCTGCGTCTCGGTCAGAAAGAGCAGAGCCGGCCTCGCCGTCTCGAGATGGTAGTGGACGGCGTTTAGGTTAGAGTGAAGTCCCCTGATATTGCAGAAATTCACGGACAGCGTGGCAGGGGTCGCCTTGGTCTTGTTGCTCCGTTTGCCCCGAGCAGTTGTAGTCTTGAGCGGAATTTCGCCCCCCCCAGAATACGCGGGGCAGCCTGAGCACCCACGCTCAGAAGTGGAGAAACATGGTCGTGGATGCTCAGCGAGGGATTCTCCAGGGGTGCTGGTACCCTCCTGGGGTAGTCTATCTTTATTTAATTCCGCTACCATGTTGATGGGGGGGGGGGGGATTTGGGCCTCCAAATCCAAATCCAAATTCCTAACGTTATATATATATATAACGTTAGGAATTCACCAAGAAAACTATACAGAATTACGGGGGGCAATTAGTTACACTATATTAATGGAAAATTTAAAAGGAAAAGGCCTATTTTCAGCCGTGCAATAGATGAATACCTGTTTTTATTGATGAATTTAAGTAAGAAATAGACTGAAAAAATGAAAATTAAATATATAACGTTACGAATTTGCTGAGAAAACTATAAGGAAATGTGGGGAGCAATTAACTTTACAATTTAAAGTTAATTTGAACGAAATATACCAATTTTTAGAAAAGTTATTAGCGAATTTATAGTTGAATTTATGTGATTGTATTGATTGACCACTATACCTCGGTGTAGGTAAATAGTGATTTTCCAGTTTTGTATGTTTTATAAAGCAAATAGGAGTGCAGATGGGTTTTATCTACATAAGACGGACCTAATAAAAGCAAAAAGAGCGAAAGAAATGAAGATTTGAAAAATTTTAAAAATTTTAGGAAATTACGATTATGGGAAAACGAATTATGTGGAAATCAATATTTTAGCGGTAGAAATTTATTATAAAAACTATAGCTAAATACGGAGGGCGGTTAAATACACTATTAACAAAGAAAATTTAAACGGAGAAGGCCACTTTTCAGCCGAGTTATAGATGAATACCTGTTTTTATTGATGAATTCACGTAAATAAGAGACTGAAAATATGAAAATTATATATATAACGTTAAGAAATAACCAAGAAAACTGTATAGAATTACGGGGGCAAGTTAGTTACACTATTTAAATAGGAAATTTAAAAGGAAAAGGCCACTTTTCAGCCGAGTTATAGATGAATACGTGTTTTTATTGATGAATTCACGTAAATAAGAGACTGAAAATATGAAAATTATATACATAACGTTAAGAATTTACCAAGAATACTGTATAGGATTACGGGGGGCAGTTAGTTACACTATTAAAATAGAAAATTTAAAAGAAAAAGGCCACTTTTCAGCCGAGTTATAGATGAATACGTGTTTTTATTGATGAATTCACGTAAATAAGAGACTGAAAATATGAAAATTATATATATAATTACGTTAGGAATTAACCAAGAAAACTATATAGGATTACAGGGGGCAATTAGTTACACTATTTAAATAGAAAATTTTAAAGGAAAAAGGCCAATTTTCAGCCGTGCTATAGATGAATACGTGTTTTTATTGATGAATTTAAGTAAGAAATAGATAGAAAATATGAAAATTAAATATATAACGTTACGAATTTACTGAGAAAACTATAAGAAATGTGGGGAGCAATTAACTTCACAATTTAAAGACGATTTGAACGAAAATACCTATTTTTAGAAAAGTTATTAGCGAATTTATAGTTGAATTTATGTGATTGTATTGATTGACCACTATACCTCGGTTTAGGTAAATAGTGATTTTTTCCAGTTTGTATGTTTTATAAAGCAAATTAGAATGCAGATGGTAGTTTCTGCACCAGACGGACCTAATAAAAGCAAAATAAGCGAAAGAAATGAAGATTTGAAAAATTTTAAAAATTTTAGGAAATAACGATTATGGGAAAACGAATTATGTGGAAATCAATATTTTAGCGGTAGAAATTTATTATAAAAACTATAGATAAATATAGGGGGCGGTTAAATAAACTATAAACAAAGAAAATTTAAACGGAAAAGACCACTTTTCAGCCGAGTTATAGATGAATACGTGTTTTTATTGATGAATTCACGTAAATAAGAGACTGCAAATACGAAAATTATATACATAACGTTTAGAGTTAACCAAGAATACTGTATATGATTACGGATGGCAGTTAGTTACACTAATAAAATAGAAAATTTAAAAGAAAAAGGCCACTTTTCAGCCGAGTTATAGATGAATACGTGTTTTTATTGATGAATTCACGTAAATAAGAGACTAAAAATATGAAATTATATATATAATTACGTTAGGAATTAACCAAGAAAACTATATAGGATTACAGGGGGCAATTAGTTACACTATTAAAATAGAAAATTTTAAAGGAAAAAGGCCAATTTTCAGCCGTGCTATAGATGAATACGTGTTTTTATTGATGAATTTAAGTAAGAAATAGATTGAAAATATGAAAATTAAATATATAACGTTACGAATTTACTGAGAAAACTATAAGGAAATGTGGGGAGCAATTAACTTCACAATTTAAAGACGATTTGAACGAAAATACCTATTTTTAGAAAAGTTATTAGCGAATTTATAGTTGAATTTATGTGATTGTATTGATTGACCACTATACCTCGGTTTAGGTAAATAGTGATTTTTTCCACTTTGTATGTTTTATAAAGCAAATGAGAGTGCAGATGGTAGTTTCTGCACCAGACGGACCTAATAAAAGCAAAATAATCGAAAGAAATGAAGATTTGAAAAATTTTAAAAATTTTAGGAAATATCGATTATGGGAAAACGAATTATGTGGAAATCAATATTTTAGCGGTAGAAATTTTTTATAAAAACTATAGATAAATACGGAGGGCGGTTAAATACACTATAAACAAAAAAAAAATAAACGGAAAAGGCTACTTTTCAGCCGAGTTGTAGATGAATACGTGTTTTTCTTGATGAATTTACGTAAATACGAGACTGAAAATATGAAAATTATATATATAACGTTAAGAAATAACCAAGAAAACTGTATAGGATTACGGGGGACAGTTAGTTACAATATTTAAATAGAAAATTTAAAGGAAAAGGCCACTTTTCAGCCAAGTTATAGATGAATACGTGTTTTTATTGATGAATTCAAGTAAATAAGAGACTGAAAATATGAAAATTATATATATAATTACATTAGGAATTAACCAAAAAAACTATAAAGGATTACAATTGGCAATTAGTTACACTATTTAAATAGGAAATTTAAAAGGAAAAGGCCACTTTTCAGCCGAGTTACAGATGAATACCTGTTTTTATTGATGAATTCACGTAAATAAGAGACTGAAAATATGAAAATTATATATATAACGTTAAGAAATAACCAAGAAAACTGTATAGGATTACGGGGGGCAGTTAGTTACACTATTTAAATAGAAAATTTAAAGGAAAAGGCCACTTTTCAGCCAAGTTATAGATGAATACGTGTTTTTATTGATGAATTCAAGTAAATAAGAGACTGAAAATATCAAAATTATATATATAATTACGTTAGGAATTAACCCAAAAAACTATAAAGGATTACAATTGGCAATTAGTTACACTATTTAAATAGGAAATTTAAAAGGAAAAGGCCACTTTTCAGCCGAGTTATAGATGAATACCTGTTTTTATTGATGAATTCACGTAAATAAGAGACTGAAAATATGAAAATTATATACATAACGTTAAGAATTAACCAAGAATACTGTATAGGATTACGGGGGGCAGTTTGTTACACTATTAAAATAGAAAATTTAAAAGAAAAAGGCCACTTTTCAGCCGAGTTATAGATGAATACGTGTTTTTATTGATGAATTCACGTAAATAAGAGACTGAAAATATGAAATTATATATATAATTACGTTAGGAATTAACCAAGAAAACTATATAGGATTACAGAAGGCAATTAGTTAAACTATTTAAATAGAAAATTTTAAAGGAAAAAGGCCAATTTTCAGCCGTGCTATAGATGAATACGTGTTTTTATTGATGAATTTAAGTAAGAAATAGATTGAAAATATGAAAATTAAATATATAACGTTACGAATTTACTGAGAAAACTATAAGGAAATGTGGGGAGCAATTAACTTCACAATTAAAAGACGATTTGAACGAAAAATACCTATTTTTAGAAAAGTTATTAGCGAATTTATAGTTGAATTTATGTGATTGTATTGATTGACCACTATACCTCGGTTTAGGTAAATAGTGATTTTTTCCAGTTTGTATGTTTTATAAAGCAAATAAGTGTGCAGATGGTAGTTTCTACACTAGACGGACGTAATAAAAGCAAAATAAGCGAAAGAAATGAAGATTTGAAAATATTTTATAATTTTAGGAAATTACGATTATGGGAAAACGAATTATGTGGAAATCAATATTTTATCCGTAGAAATTTATTATAAAAACTATAGATAAATACGGGAGGCGGTTTAATTCACTATTAACAAAGAAAATTTAAACGGAAAAGGCCACTTTTCAGCCGAGTTATAGATGAATATGTGTTTCTATAGATGAATTCACGTACATAAGAGACTGAAAATATGAAAGTTATATATATATATATATATATATATATATATATATATATATATATATAGATAGATAGATATATATAACGTTAGGAATTAACAAAGAAAACTATACAGGATTACGGGGGGCAATTAGTTACACTATTTAAATAGAAAATTTAAAAGGAAAAGGCCTATTTTCAGCCGTCCAATAGATGAATACGTGTTTTTATTGATGAATTTAAGTAAGAAATAGACTGAAAATATGAAAATTAAATATATAACGTTACGAATTTACTGAGAAAACTATAAGGAAATGTGATGAGCAATAAACTACGCAATTTAAAGAAGATTTGAACGGAATATACCAATTTTTAGAAAAGTTAATAGCGAATTTATAGTTGAATTTATGTGATTGTATTGATTGACCACTATACCTCGGTTTCGGTAAATAGTGACTTTTTCCAGTTCTGTATGTTTAATAAAGCAAAGAAGAGTACAGATGGTAGTTTCTACACTAGACGGACCTAATAAAAGCAAAAAGAGCGAAAGAAATGAAGATTTGAAAAATTTCAAAAAGTTTAGGAAATTACGATTATGGGAAAACGAATTATGTGGAAATCATTATTTCAGCGGTAGAAATTTATTATAAAAACTATAGATAAATATGGTGGGCGGTTAAATACACTATTAACAAAAAAAAATTAAACGGAAAAGGCTACTTTTCAGCCGAGTTATAGATGAATACGTGTTTTTATTGACGAATTTACGTAAATAAGAGACTGAAAATATGAAAATTATATATATAACGTTACGAATTAACCAGAAACCTGTATAGGATTACGGGGGGCAGTTAGTTACACTATTTAAATAAAAAAATTTTAAGAAGAAGGCCACTTTTCAGCCGAGTTATAGATGAATACGTGTTTTTATTGATGAATTCACGTATATAAGAGGCTGAAAATAAGAAAATTATATATATAACGATGAGAATTAACCAAGAAAATTGTATAAGATTACGGGGGCAGTTAGTTGCACTATTTAAATAGAAAATTTAAAAAGAAAAGGCCACTTTTCAGCCGAGTTATAGATGAATACGTGTTTTTATTGATAAATTCACGTAAATAAGAGACGGAAAATATGAAAATTAAATATATAACGTTAGGAATTAACCAAGAAAACTATACAGGGTTACGGGGAGCAATTAGTTACACTATTTAAATAGAAAATTTAAACGGAAAAGGCCACTTTTCAGTCGAGTTATAGATGATTACTTGTTTTTATTGACGAATTTACGTAAATAAGAGACTGAAAATATGAAAATTATATATGTAACGTTACGAATTAACCAGGAACCTGTATAGGATTACGAGGGGCAGTTAGTTACACTATTTAAATAAAAAATTTAAAAGAAAAAGGCCACTTTTCAGCCGAGATATAGATGAATACGTGTTTTTATTGATGAATTCACGTAAATAAGAGGCTGAAAATACGAAAATTATATATATAACGATAGGAATTAACCAAGAAAATTGTATAGGATTATGGAAGGCAGTTAGTACACTATTTAAATAGAAAATTTAAAAGGAAAAGGCCACTTTTCAGCTGAGTTATAGATGAATATGTGTTTTTATTGATGAATTCACGTAAATAAGAGACTGAAAATATGAAAATTATATATATAACGTTAGGAATTAACCAAGAAAACTATACAGGATTACGGGGGGCAATTAGTTACACTATTTAAATAGAAAATTTAAAAGGAAAAGGCCTATTTTCAGCTGTGCAATAGATGAATACGTGTTTTTATTGATGAATTTAAGTAAGAAATAGACTGAAAATATGAAAATTAAATATAAAACGTTACGAATTTACTGAGAAAACTATAAGAAAATGTGGGGAGCAATTAACTTCGCAATTTAAAGAAGATTTGAACGAAATATACCAATGTTTAGAAAAGTTATTAGCGAATTTATAGTTGAATTTATGTGATTGTATTGATTGACCACTATACCTCGGTTTAGGTAAATAGTGATTTTTTTCAGTTTTGTATGTTTTTAAGCAAATAAGAGTGCAAATGGGTTTTTTCTACATTAGACGGACCTAATAAAAGCAAAAAGAGCGAAGGAAATGAAGATTTGAAAAATTTTAAAAATTTTAGGAAATTACGATTATGGGAAAACGAATTATGTGAAAATCAATATTTTAGCCGTAGAAATTTATTACAAAACTATAGATAAATATGGGAGGCGGTTAAATACACTATTAAAAAAGAAAATTTAAATGGAAAAGGCCACTTTTCAGCCGAGTTATAGATGAATATGTGTTTTTATTGATGAATTCACGTAAATAAGAGACTGAAAATATGAAAATTATATATATAACGTTAGGAATTAACCAAGAAAACTATACAGAATTACGGGGGGCAATTAGTTACACTATATTAATAGAAAACTTAAAAGGAAAAGGCCTATTTTCAGCCGTGCAATAGATGAATACCTGTTTTTATTGATGAATTTAAGTAACAAATAGACTGAAAATATGAAAATTAAATATATAACGTTACGAATTTACTCAGAAAACTATAAGGAAATGTGATGAGCAATAAACTACGCAATTTAAAGAAGATTTGAACGGAATATACCAATTTTTAGAAAAGTTAATAGCGAATTTATAGTGGAATTTATGTGATTGTATTGATTGACCACTATACCTCGGTTTAGGTAAATAGTGATTTTTTCCAGTTTGTATGTTTTATAAAGCAAATTAGAGTGCAGATGGTAGTTTCTGCACCAGACGGACCTAATAAAAGCAAAATAAGCGAAATAAATGAAGATTTGAAAAATTTTAAAAATTTTAGGAAATTACGATTATGGGAAAACGAATTATGTGGAAATCAATATTTTAGCGGTAGAAATTTATTATAAAAACTATAGATAAATACGGAGGGCGGTTAAATACACTATTAACAAAGAAAATTTAAACGGAAAAGGCCACTTTTCAGCCGAGTTATAGATGAATACCTGTTTTTATTGATGAATTCACGTAAATAAGAGACTGAAAATATGAAAATTTTATATATAACGTTAAGAAATAACCAAGAAAACTGTATAGAATTACGGGGGCAAGTTAGTTACACTATTTAAAAAGGAAATTTAAAAGGAAAAGGCGACCTTTCAGCCGAGTTATAGATGAATACGTGTTTTTAGTGATGAATTCACGTAAATAAGAGACTGAAAATATGAAAATTATATATATATAACGTTAGGAATTAACCAAGAAAACTATATAGGATTACGAGAGGCAATTGGTTACACTATTCAAATAGAAAATTTAAAAGAAAAAGGCCGATTTTCAGCCGTGCTATAGATGAATACGTGTTTTTATTGATGAATTTAAGTAAGAAATAGACTGAAAATATGAAAATTAAATATATAACGTTACGAATTTACTCAGAAAACTATAAGGAAATGTGATGAGCAATAAACTACGCAATTTAAAGAAGATTTGAACGGAATATACCAATTTTTAGAAAAGTTAATAGCGAATTTATAGTGGAATTTATGTGATTGTATTGATTGACCACTATACCTCGGTTTAGGTAAATAGTGATTTTTTCCAGTTTGTATGTTTTATAAAGCAAATTAGAGTGCAGATGGTAGTTTCTGCACCAGACGGACCTAATAAAAGCAAAATAAGCGAAAGAAATGAAGATTTGAAAAATTTTAAAAATTTTAGGAAATTACGATTATGGGAAAACGAATTATGTGGAAATCAATATTTTAGCGGTAGAAATTTATTATAAAAACTATAGATAAATACGGAGGGCGGTTAAATACACTATTAACAAAGAAAATTTAAACGGAAAAGGCCACTTTTCAGCCGAGTTATAGATGAATACCTGTTTTTATTGATGAATTCACGTAAATAAGAGACTGAAAATATGAAAATTTTATATATAACGTTAAGAAATAACCAAGAAAACTGTATAGAATTACGGGGGCAAGTTAGCTACACTATTTAAAAAGGAAATTTAAAAGGAAAAGGCGACTTTTCAGCCGAGTTATAGATGAATACGTGTTTTTAGTGATGAATTCACGTAAATAAGAGACTGAAAATATGAAAATTATATATATATTACGTTAGGAATTAACCAAGAAAACTATATAGGATTACGAGAGGCAATTGATTACACTATTCAAATAGAAAATTTAAAAGAAAAAGGCCGATTTTCAGCCGTGCTATAGATGAATACGTGTTTTTATTGATGAATTTAAGTAAGAAATAGACTGAAAATATGAAAATTAAATATATAACACAATGAATTTAATGAGAAAACTATAATGAAATGTGGGGAGCAATTAACTACGCAATTTAAAGAAGATTTGAACCTCGGTTTAGGTAAATAGTGACTTTTTCCAGTTCTGTATGTTTTATAAAGCAAATAAGAGTGCAGATGGTAGTTTCTACACTAGACGGACCTAATAAAAGCAAAAAGAGCGAAAGAAATGAAGATTTGAAAAATTTCAAAAATTTTAGGAAATAACGATTATGGGAAAAAGAATTATGTGGAAATCAATATTTTAGCGTTAGAAATTTATTATAAAAACTATAAATAAATATAGGGGGCGGTTAAATAAACAATAAACAAAGAAAAGTTAAACGGAAAAGACCACTTTTCAGCCGAGTTATAGATGAATACGTGTTTTTATTGATGAATTCACGTAAATAAGAGACTGCAAATACGAAAATTATATATATAACGATAGGAATTAACCAAGAAAATTGTATAGGATTATGGAAGGCAGTTAGTACACTATTTAAATAGAAAATTTAAAAGGAAAAGGCCACTTTTCAGCTGAGTTATAGATGAATATGTGTTTTTATTGATGAATTCACGTAAATAAGAGACTGAAAATATGAAAATTATATATATAACGTTAGGAATTAACCAAGAAAACTATACAGAATTACGGGGGGCAATTAGTTACACTATATTAATGGAAAATTTAAAAGGAAAAGGCCTATTTTCAGCCGTGCAATAGATGAATACCTGTTTTTATTGATGAATTTAAGTAAGAAATAGACTGAAAATATGAAAATTAAATATATAACGTTACGAATTTGCTGAGAAAACTATAAGGAAATGTGGAAGCAATTAACTTTACAATTTAAAGTTAATTTGAACGAAATATACCAATTTTTAGAAAAGTTATTAGCGAATTTATAGTTGAATTTATGTGATTGTATTGATTGACCACTATACCTCGGTGTAGGTAAATAGTGATTTTCCAGTTTTGTATGTTTTATAAAGCAAATAGGAGTGCAGATGGGTTTTATCTACAGAAGACGGACCTAATAAAAGCAAAAAGAGCGAAAGAAATGAAGATTTGAAAAATTTTAAAAATTTTATGAAATTACGATTATGGGAAAACGAATTATGTGGAAATCAATATTTTAGCGGTAGAAATTTATTATAAAAACTATAGCTTAATACGGAGGGCGGTTAAATACACTATTATCAAAGAAAATTTAAACGGAAAAGGCCACTTTTCAGCCGAGTTATAGATGAATACCTGTTTTTATTGATGAATTCACGTAAATAAGAGACTGAAAATATGAAAATTATATATCCTATACTATTAAACGAGCAATTCTTGTATATATATATATATATATATATATATATATATATATATATATATATATATATATATATATATCTATATAATCGCGATCTCGGAATCGGCTCCAACGATTTTCATAAAATTTTGTGTGCAGGGAGTTTCGGGGGCAATAAATCGATCTAGCTAGGATTTATTTTTAGAAAATGTCTTTTTGTCCTTGTTTTTAGGCAATGAAAAACTGCTATAATATCGTTAGAATAAGAAGGTAAATTTTGACGGCTTATTAATGATTACAAATAGCTTAATGGTATATTGGGCGGTCACAAAATCGTAATACCATGGTTCGAGCCCAGACCGGCCGACCGACTTTTTTTTATTTTTTTTAAATTCCTTTCTTTTTTGTGAAAATCTATTTTTTTCGAGCCCTTTTTTTAGTATTTTTTAAAAACACGAAAATTTAAATTAAACTAATTGCACTCATGATTTTTTAATCAAATAAACAGTTCAGTTTTTTTCTATTATGTCGCTACGATCAATAAATATTATTCGTATTTCATCAGTATGTAATTTGTATCTAAATATAATTTCCAAAACACACGAATCAAAAAAAAACCGAGCGAAAATTACCGAGCAAAGCTCGGTCAACCGGGTACTATATATAACGTTAAGAAATAACCAAGAAAACTGTATAGAATTACGGGGGCAAGTTAGTTACACTATTTAAATAGGAAATTTAAAAGGAAAAGGCCACTTTTCAGCCGAGTTATAGATGAACACGTGTTTTTATTGATGAATTCACGTAAATAAGAGATTAAAAATATGAAAATTATATACATAACGTTAAGAATTTACCAAGAATACTGTATAGGATTACGGGGGGCAGTTAGTTACACTATTAAAATAGAAAATTTAAAAGAAAAAGGCCACTTTTCAGCCGAGTTATAGATGAATACGTGTTTTTATTGATGAATTCACGTAAATAAGAGACTAAAAATATGAAAATTATATATATAATTACGTTAGGAATTAACCAAGAAAACTATATAGGATTACAGGGGGCAATTAGTTACACTATTTAAATAGAAAATTTTAAAGGAAAAAGGCCAATTTTCAGCCGTGCTATAGATGAATACGTGTTTTTATTGATGAATTTAAGTAAGAAATAGATAGAAAATATGAAAATTAAATATATAACGTTACGAATTTACTAAAAAATCTATAAGAAATATGGGTAGCAATTAACTTCACAATTTAAAGACGATTTGAACGAAAATACCTATTTTTAGAAAAGTTATTAGCGAATTTATAGTTGAATTTATGTGATTGTATTGATTGACCACTATACCTCGGTTTAGGTAAATAGTGATTTTTTCCAGTTTGTATGTTTTATAAAGCAAATTAGAATGCAGATGGTAGTTTCTGCACCAGACGGACCTAATAAAAGCAAAATAAGCGAAAGAAATGAAGATTTGAAAAATTTCAAAAATTTTAGGAAATAACGATTATGGGAAAAAGAATTATGTGGAAATCAATATTTTAGCGTTAGAAATTTATTATAAAAACTATAAATAAATATAGGGGGCGGTTAAATAAACTATAAACAAAGAAAAGTTAAACGGAAAAGACCACTTTTCAGCCGAGTTATAGATGAATACGTGTTTTTATTGATGAATTCATGTAAATAAGAGACTGCAAATGCGAAAATTATATATATATAACGATAGGAATTAACCAAGAAAATTGTATAGGATTATGGAAGGCAGTTAGTACACTATTTAAATAGAAAATTTAAAAGGAAAAGGCCACTTTTCAGCTGAGTTATAGATGAATATGTGTTTTTATTGATGAATTCACGTAAATAAGAGACTGAAAATATGAAAATTATATATATAACGTTAGGAATTAACCAAGAAAACTATACAGAATTACGGGGGGCAATTAGTTACACTATATTAATAGAAAATTTAAAAGGAAAAGGCCTATTTTCAGCCGTGCAATAGATGAATACCTGTTTTTATTGATGAATTCAAGTAAGAAATAGACTGAAAATATGAAAATTAAATATATAACGTTACGAATTTACTGAGAAAACTTTAAGGAAATGTGATGAGCAATAAACTACGTAATTTAAAGAAGATTTGAACGGAATATACCAATTTTTAGAAAAGTTAATAGCGAATTTATAGTTGAATTTATGTGATTGTATTGATTGACCACTATACCTCGGTTTAGGTAAATAGTGATTTTTTCCAGTTTGTATGTTTTATAAAGCAAATTAGAGTGCAGATGGTAGTTTCTGCACCAGACGGACCTAATAAAAGCAAAATAAGCGAAAGAAATGAAGATTTGAAAAATTTTAAAAATTTTAGGAAATTACGATTATGGGAAAACGAATTATGTGGAAATCAATATTTTAGCGGTAGAAATTTATTATAAAAACTATAGATAAATACGGGGGGCGGTTAAATACACTATTAACAAAGAAAATTTAAACGGAAAAGGCCACTTTTCAGCCGAATTATAGATGAATACCTGTTTTTATTGATGAATTCACGTAAATAAGAGACTGAAAATATGAAAATTATATATATAACGTTAAGAAATAACCAAGAAAACTGTATAGAATTACGGGGGCAAGTTAGTTACACTATTTAAATAGGAAATTTAAAAGGAAAAGGCCACTTTTCAGCCGAGTTATAGATGAATACGTGTTTTTATTGATGAATTCACGTAAATAAGAGACTGAAAATATGAAAATTATATACATAACGTTAAGAATTTACCAAGAATACTGTATAGGATTACGGGGGGCAGTTTGTTACACTATTAAAATAGAAAATTTAAAAGAAAAAGGCCACTTTTCAGCCGAGTTATAGATGAATACGTGTTTTTATTGATGAATTCACGTAAATAAGAGACTGAAAATATGAAAATTATATATATAATTACGTTAGGAATTAACCAAGAAAACTATATAAGATTACAGGGTGCAATTAGTTACACTATTTAAATAGAAAATTTTAAAGGAAAAAGGCCAATTTTCAGCCGTGCTATAGATGAATACGTGTTTTTATTGATGAATTTAAGTAAGAAATAGATTGAAAATATGAAAATTAAATATATAACGTTACGAATTTACTGAGGAAACTATAAGAAATGTGAGGAGCAATTAACTTCACAATTTAAAGACGATTTGAACGAAAATACCTATTTTTAGAAAAGTTATTAGCGAATTTATAGTTGAATTTATGTGATTGTATTGATTGAACACTATACCTCGGTTTAGGTAAATAGTGATTTTTTCCAGTTTGTATGTTTTATAAAGCAAATAAGAGTGCAGATGGTAGTTTCTGTACCAGACGGACCTAATAAAAGCAAAATAAGCGAAAGAAATGAAGATTTGAAAAATTTTAAAAATTTTAGGAAATAACGATTATGGGAAAACGAATTATGTGGAAATCAATATTTTAGCGGTAGAAATTTATAATAAAAACTATAGATAAATATAGGGGGCAGTTAAATAAACTATAAACAAAGAAAATTTAAACGGAAAAGACCACTTTTCAGCCGAGTTATAGATGAATACGTGTTTTTATTGATGAATTCACGTAAATAAGAGACTGCAAATACGAAAATTATATATATAACGATAGGAATTAACCAAGAAAATTGTATAGGATTATGGGAGGCAGTTAGAACACTATTTAAATAGAAAATTTAAAAGGAAAAGGCTACTTTTCAGCTGAGTTATAGATGAATATGTGTTTTTATTGATGAATTCACGTAAATAAGAGATTGAAAATATAAAAATTATATATATAACGTTAGGAATTAACCAAGAAAACTATACAGAATTACGGGGGGCAATTAGTTACATTATATTAATAGAAAATTTTAAAGGAAAAAGCCTATTTTCAGCCGTGCAATAGATGAATACCTGTTTTTATTGATGAATTTAAGTAAGAAATAGACTGAAAATATGAAAATTAAATATATAACGTTACGAATTTATTGACAAAACTAGAAGGAAATGTGGGGAGCAATTAACTACGCAATTTAAAGAAGATTTGAACGAAATATACCAATGTTTAGAAAAGTTATTAGCGAATTTATAGTTGAATTTATGTGATTATATTGATTGACCACTATACTTCGGTTTAGGTAAATAGTGATTTTTTCCAGTTTTGTATGTTTTATAAAGCAAATAAGAGTGCAGATGGGTTTTTTCTACATTAGACGGAGCTAATAAACGCAAAAAGAGCGAAAGAAATGAAGATTTGAAAAATTTTAAAAATTTTAGGAAATTACGATTATGGGAAAACGAATTATGCGGAAATCAATAATTTTGGCGTAGAAATTTATTATAAAAACTATAGATAAATAAGGGAGGCGGTTATATTCACTATTAACAAAGAAAATTTAAACGGAAAAGGCCACTTTTAAGCTGAGTTATAGATGAATACGTGTTTTTATTGATGAATTCAAGTTCATAAGAGTCTGAAAATATGAAAATTATATATATAATGTTAGGAATTAACCAAGAAAACTATACAGGATTACGGGGGGCAATTAGTTACACTTTTTAAATAGAAAATTTAAAAGGAAAAGGCCTATTTTCAGCCGTGAAATAGATGAATACTTGTTTTTATTGATGAATTTAAGTAAGAAATGGACTGAAAATATGAAAATTAAATATATAACGTTACGAATTTACTGAGAAAACAATAAGAAAATGTGGGGAGCAATTAACTTCACAATTTAAAGACGATTTGAACGAAAATACCTATTTTTAGAAAAGTTATTAGCGAATTTATAGTTGAATTTATGTGATTGTATTGATTGACCACTATACCTCGGTTTAGGTAAATAGTGATTTTTTCCAGTTTGTATGTTTTATAAAGCAAATTAGAGTGCAGATGGTAGTTTTTGCACCAGACGGACCTAATAAAAGCAAAATAATCGAAAGAAATGAAGATTTGAAAAATTTTAAAAATTTTAGGAAATTACGATTATGGGAAAACGAATTATGTGGAAATCAATATTTTAGCGGTAGAAATTTTTTATAAAAGCTATAGATAAATACGGAGGGCGGTTAAATACTTTATTAACAAAAAAAAAATTAAACGGAAAAGGCTACTTTTCAGCCGAGTTATAGATGAATACGTGTTTTTCTTGATGAATTTACGTAAATACGAGACTGAAAATATGAAAATTATATATATAACGTTAAGAAATAACCAAGAAAACTGTATAGGATTACGGGGGGCAGTTAGTTACACTATTTAAATAGAAAATTTAAAGGAAAAGGCCACTTTTCAGCCAAGTTATAGATGAATACGTGTTTTTATTGATGAATTCAAGTAAATAAGAGACTGAAAATATGAAAATTATATATATAATTACGTTAGGAATTAACCAAAAAAACTATAAAGGATTACAATTGGCAATTAGTTACACTATTTAAATAGGAAATTTAAAAGGAAAAGGCCACTTTTCAGCCGAGTTACAGATGAATACCTGTTTTTATTGATGAATTCACGTAAATAAGAGACTGAAAATATGAAAATTATATATATAACGTTAAGAAATAACCAAGAAAACTGTATAGGATTACGGGGGGCAGTTAGTTACACTATTTAAATAGAAAATTTAAAGGAAAAGGCCACTTTTCAGCCAAGTTATAGATGAATACGTGTTTTTATTGATGAATTCAAGTAAATAAGAGACTGAAAATATGAAAATTATATATATAATTACGTTAGGAATTAACCCAAAAAACTATAAAGGATTACAATTGGCAATTAGTTACACTATTTAAATAGGAAATTTAAAAGGAAAAGGCCACTTTTCAGCCGAGTTATAGATGAATACCTGTTTTTATTGATGAATTCACGTAAATAAGAGACTGAAAATATGAAAATTATATACATAACGTTAAGAATTAACCAAGAATACTGTATAGGATTACGGGGGGCAGTTAGTTACACTATTAAAATAGAAAATTTAAAAGAAAAAGGCCACTTTTCAGCCGAGTTATAGATGAATACGTGTTTTTATTGATGAATTCACGTAAATAAGAGACTGAAAATATGAAATTATATATATAATTACGTTAGGAATTAACCAAGAAAACTATATAGGATTACAGAAGGCAATTAGTTACACTATTTAAATAGAAAATTTTAAAGGAAAAAGGCCAATTTTCAGCCGTGCTATAGATGAATACGTGTTTTTATTGATGAATTTAAGTAAGAAATAGATTGAAAATATGAAAATTAAATATATAACGTTACGAATTTACTGAGAAAACTATAAGAAATGTGAGGAGCAATTAACTTCACAATTTAAAGACGATTTGAACGAAAATACCTATTTTTAGAAAAGTTATTAGCGAATTTATAGTTGAATTTATGTGATTGTATTGATTGAACACTATACCTCGGTTTAGGTAAATAGTGATTTTTTCCAGTTTGTATGTTTTATAAAGCAAATAAGAGTGCAGATGGTAGTTTCTGTACCAGACGGACCTAATAAAAGCAAAATAAGCGAAAGAAATGAAGATTTGAAAAATTTTAAAAATTTTAGGAAATAACGATTATGGGAAAACGAATTATGTGGAAATCAATATTTTAGCGGTAGAAATTTATAATAAAAACTATAGATAAATATAGGGGGCAGTTAAATAAACTATAAACAAAGAAAATTTAAACGGAAAAGACCACTTTTCAGCCGAGTTATAGATGAATACGTGTTTTTATTGATGAATTCACGTAAATAAGAGACTGCAAATACGAAAATTATATATATAACGATAGGAATTAACCAAGAAAATTGTATAGGATTATGGGAGGCAGTTAGAACACTATTTAAATAGAAAATTTAAAAGGAAAAGGCTACTTTTCAGCTGAGTTATAGATGAATATGTGTTTTTATTGATGAATTCACGTAAATAAGAGATTGAAAATATAAAAATTATATATATAACGTTAGGAATTAACCAAGAAAACTATACAGAATTACGGGGGGCAATTAGTTACATTATATTAATAGAAAATTTTAAAGGAAAAAGCCTATTTTCAGCCGTGCAATAGATGAATACCTGTTTTTATTGATGAATTTAAGTAAGAAATAGACTGAAAATATGAAAATTAAATATATAACGTTACGAATTTATTGACAAAACTAGAAGGAAATGTGGGGAGCAATTAACTACGCAATTTAAAGAAGATTTGAACGAAATATACCAATGTTTAGAAAAGTTATTAGCGAATTTATAGTTGAATTTATGTGATTATATTGATTGACCACTATACTTCGGTTTAGGTAAATAGTGATTTTTTCCAGTTTTGTATGTTTTATAAAGCAAATAAGAGTGCAGATGGGTTTTTTCTACATTAGACGGAGCTAATAAACGCAAAAAGAGCGAAAGAAATGAAGATTTGAAAAATTTTAAAAATTTTAGGAAATTACGATTATGGGAAAACGAATTATGCGGAAATCAATAATTTTGGCGTAGAAATTTATTATAAAAACTATAGATAAATAAGGGAGGCGGTTATATTCACTATTAACAAAGAAAATTTAAACGGAAAAGGCCACTTTTAAGCTGAGTTATAGATGAATACGTGTTTTTATTGATGAATTCAAGTTCATAAGAGTCTGAAAATATGAAAATTATATATATAATGTTAGGAATTAACCAAGAAAACTATACAGGATTACGGGGGGCAATTAGTTACACTTTTTAAATAGAAAATTTAAAAGGAAAAGGCCTATTTTCAGCCGTGAAATAGATGAATACTTGTTTTTATTGATGAATTTAAGTAAGAAATGGACTGAAAATATGAAAATTAAATATATAACGTTACGAATTTACTGAGAAAACAATAAGAAAATGTGGGGAGCAATTAACTTCACAATTTAAAGACGATTTGAACGAAAATACCTATTTTTAGAAAAGTTATTAGCGAATTTATAGTTGAATTTATGTGATTGTATTGATTGACCACTATACCTCGGTTTAGGTAAATAGTGATTTTTTCCAGTTTGTATGTTTTATAAAGCAAATTAGAGTGCAGATGGTAGTTTTTGCACCAGACGGACCTAATAAAAGCAAAATAATCGAAAGAAATGAAGATTTGAAAAATTTTAAAAATTTTAGGAAATTACGATTATGGGAAAACGAATTATGTGGAAATCAATATTTTAGCGGTAGAAATTTTTTATAAAAGCTATAGATAAATACGGAGGGCGGTTAAATACTTTATTAACAAAAAAAAAATTAAACGGAAAAGGCTACTTTTCAGCCGAGTTATAGATGAATACGTGTTTTTCTTGATGAATTTACGTAAATACGAGACTGAAAATATGAAAATTATATATATAACGTTAAGAAATAACCAAGAAAACTGTATAGGATTACGGGGGGCAGTTAGTTACACTATTTAAATAGAAAATTTAAAGGAAAAGGCCACTTTTCAGCCAAGTTATAGATGAATACGTGTTTTTATTGATGAATTCAAGTAAATAAGAGACTGAAAATATGAAAATTATATATATAATTACGTTAGGAATTAACCAAAAAAACTATAAAGGATTACAATTGGCAATTAGTTACACTATTTAAATAGGAAATTTAAAAGGAAAAGGCCACTTTTCAGCCGAGTTACAGATGAATACCTGTTTTTATTGATGAATTCACGTAAATAAGAGACTGAAAATATGAAAATTATATATATAACGTTAAGAAATAACCAAGAAAACTGTATAGGATTACGGGGGGCAGTTAGTTACACTATTTAAATAGAAAATTTAAAGGAAAAGGCCACTTTTCAGCCAAGTTATAGATGAATACGTGTTTTTATTGATGAATTCAAGTAAATAAGAGACTGAAAATATGAAAATTATATATATAATTACGTTAGGAATTAACCCAAAAAACTATAAAGGATTACAATTGGCAATTAGTTACACTATTTAAATAGGAAATTTAAAAGGAAAAGGCCACTTTTCAGCCGAGTTATAGATGAATACCTGTTTTTATTGATGAATTCACGTAAATAAGAGACTGAAAATATGAAAATTATATACATAACGTTAAGAATTAACCAAGAATACTGTATAGGATTACGGGGGGCAGTTAGTTACACTATTAAAATAGAAAATTTAAAAGAAAAAGGCCACTTTTCAGCCGAGTTATAGATGAATACGTGTTTTTATTGATGAATTCACGTAAATAAGAGACTGAAAATATGAAATTATATATATAATTACGTTAGGAATTAACCAAGAAAACTATATAGGATTACAGAAGGCAATTAGTTACACTATTTAAATAGAAAATTTTAAAGGAAAAAGGCCAATTTTCAGCCGTGCTATAGATGAATACGTGTTTTTATTGATGAATTTAAGTAAGAAATAGATTGAAAATATGAAAATTAAATATATAACGTTACGAATTTACTGAGAAAACTATAAGGAAATGTGGGGAGCAATTAACTACACAATTTAAAGAAGATTTGAACGAAAAATACCAATTTTTAGAAAAGTTATTAGCGAATTTATAGTTGAATTTATGTGATTGTATTGATTGAGCACTATACCTCAGTGAAAAGGAATTCGGCTCGCGAGGACCAATTGAAAAGGACCTAACGGAATTCGGAAAATAATACTAAGAAACAGAAGGGAGGAATCGAGGCTTCTCTCGATCCAGCCTCCTATCGCGCCTACGTTGGGTTCGGGAACAACGTATGTGATCTCCGCAACGGAGTAACACACTAGGGCGATAACCTCTTTCCTTTTCAGCAAGTAGGTTCAGACGGGGATTACGGGTCTTCCGAAGTCGTCCCGGTCCCGACGCCTTAATTCTTCGATGTGGACTGTATAACTTAAGGGATCTTGGGAATGAAACAGCAATTATCTTCAAACCGTTCCGTGAGAGAGTAATCACTTTTCCCTATACTTTTCTTCTTGACTGCTGGTTTTCACTTTTCCCGAAGGATTTTCTTGTTTTTCCGAACTATTTTCCCGAATTATCTTCTTCCCCGAACGAATTGCAATAAAACCCGTTTACTAAGCTACCCCCAGAGCTAAACGCGAAAGTGAGCCGCGCATTTCGCGTGCCTGCGCAACTTAATTACATGAATTTGTACTATTACTCTCTCACGTTTCACTTAATTTCTTTATTTACTCAAGTCATATACAAATACAATTTGTCAATATAGGTAGTACAAAACAATATCTACACTATGATATGCATTATATCTTCATATTACAAAAAACCTTTTATTTATTAAACGAAAACCACCTATTTTACTCACAAATCCAAAATGCAAACTTCTTAAATATTTAACACAGAAAGTTAAAACAATGTTTCCTACTTGAATTTATACATAAGTTAACTAATACAATAGTTTAATTTACATTTTCTCTATTCATTTCACTATTTAAAACACTTTTAAATTTCTTATACAAAACTATCATTATTTCACTTATGCACATGAATTTTCACATAAAAATAACACAGAATTCACCTTTTTAGCACGTACAATCAACCTGAAATAGTTTACAAGTCATTTTTACATAAATTGCTGAAATTTCAAACATTTTAAATTTTTACATATTCGGCCTCCTAAGGGCGTGGTCAGCGTGCTTCCGTGAACTCACACTATTTGAACAACTAACTTTGCACGACTCTCGACTATCAGAAAAAATGAAAGTCTGAAATACACTTAATTTTAACAATATTAAATAGACAAGTGTTTCTACATAATTTTCAAACAGTAGGAAACTATTTCTGATAAGATTCTTACTTGTTATCATGCTTCTTATCAGATAACAATACAAGTGAATGTTTTCATTAATCAATCATAACAAATAGGCATTTGTTTTCGTACAAACGTATCAAACTTATACAAGACAATACTTATGCAATTAATTTCCTTTAATTCTGTCTATGCACAGAGTGATTATCTCGACCGGGGAACCAATCCGATCTTTAACTTTACTTTAATATTCTTATGAATTTACATCATTAGAAAGATGATTTCAACCGGGGAACAAATCCGGTAACATAATTTATATCTTAAATTCCTTACGAATTTATTAGGCGATATTACCTAGGAAAACAAACAAACTAGTCCGGCCTGGGAGTCGAACCCAAGACCTTCTTATCATTAATTCGACATTTCTTTAAGATTTAACTAAGCATTTTCTTATCAGAGCGTCGTGGCTCGATAATTTGCTTTTCATGACTATGCGTCATCGGTTGATTTAATAAACTGAAACATTCTTATAGGCGCGTCGCCAACAATCTCCCCCCCGTGCGTCAGCACCATCATTTGGGAGGCGTCGCGGGTACCAGGACTATTATTCTGGATGTAGGTCTCCTCAAGATACCTGTGCTAGTAATGACGTCAACCACTCTGGTGTGACCGTCTGGTCCCGGTAACGTTCTACTAATTTTTCCTTTTGGCCACGTATTTCGTGGCAACGAATGATCTATTATCAAAACAATATCGCCTTCTTTAGGTTCCATGAACTTTCCGTTATTACCTGTTCGCGGTATTAAGGTAGGCATGTATTCCTTCAGCCACCTTGTCCAAAAATGGTCGGCTAACCTCTGTGCAGCTTTCCAATTGAGTTGACCCGTCAGATGCCGCTCTAGAAATAATCCAGGTGGTCGATCACCACATGAGCGTCCCAGAAGAAAATGATTGGGTGTCAAACCCTCTTCAGGACTATCCATACTGAATGTTACTAGAGGCCTGGAATTTACCGTATGCTCTGCTTCTAAAAGTAACGTATGTAGAACCTCCTCTCATGGGTTCCTTTCCTTGAGCGTAGCGGTCAACGCAATTTTAATCGACCTTACTAACCTCTCCCAGGCGCCACCCATGTGCGGTGCTCCCGGAGGTATAAATTTCCATTTAATGTACTTCTTAAATGACTCATTTTTCATGCCCTCATAGCATTCTTCGCATGCTTTCAATAATTCTTTATTTGCAGCTTTGAAATTCGTCCCGTTATCGCTGTATATAACGGTTGGTTTTCCTCTTCTGGCGATAAATCGCCTTAACGCCATTATCATTGACGCTGGTGTCAATGAGGCTGCTAATTCCAGATGTACTGCTCTGGTAGTCAGACACGTAAATAAAACACCCCAACGTTTTTCGTGTCGCCTTCCTATAGTCACACTCATAGGACCGAAATAATCCACAGCTGAGCATGTAAAAGGTGGTTCATGATGAGCTATTCTCTCCAGAGGAATATTTCCTTGTGGCACGTTCTGCGGCTTTGACCTGTATGTCCTGCACCACTGGCAATGATGTGACACACTTCGTACTACATTACGTAAGTTCAAGACGTAAAATTTCTGGTTCACCTCATTCATCACCGTCTGGTGATTGGCATGTCCAAAATGATGATGAACTTCTCTAATCATCATTTTAACGATTTCGTGTTTACCGTCTAATATGACAGGTTTTCTACTTTCCTCGGTCAAATTAGACTTGAAAGGTAAACGTCCATTTAAACGGAGTAAGTTATCCTCTCCTATTTCCATAGATAATTTACTTAAGCGTGAACTTCTTTCAACGCTTTTGCCTGCTTTCAAACATTTTATTTCCGCATAAAAACATTCGTCTTGAACGAACTTCCAAATTAAGAATTCCGCTTTTTTCAAGAGCGCTATGTCCAACGCGCCATCGGGTCCTTTAACCGACTTTGCTAAAACTTTGTTGGAACACATAACCGACTTTTCGGCTGCGTCGTCGGGTCCTTTAACCGACTTTCTTAAACTCTTGAATTTTTCTACCGCTTGTAAGGTGCGTGTAGTTGCCCCAAGGAATTTCTTAAAGCTGCTAAATCGTCCGTAGTCGGGTAGACTTAACGGTTCTTGCTTTCTTAACGCATTTACGCCCTTTGGCGATTTTTCTTCACCTGTTTCTAAGCCTTTTATGGTGTCCACTTGTTTGGGCCATAAATCAGGACTTTTCCTGAGGAATTCAGGTCCTTGAAACCAGCGATGACTTACATCGAAGGTGGAAGGGAAATTTCTCGTGGCGTCATCTGCCACATTTTGTGACGTTGGAACCCATCGCCATTCACATGGTTTACTGTGATCTTCGATCTCAGCCAATCGATGAGCAACGAATGGTTTAAAAGCGCGAGGATCTGACTTAATCCACGCTAACACTGTACGTGAGTCTGTCCAAAATATTCTCTCGGACATCTCGTACTTGCTCTCTTCACTAACCGAAGCAGCCAGTCTGCTGCCCATAAGAGCTGCTTGCAATTCAAGCCTTGGAATCGAAATTGGTTTCAATGGCGCTACTCTTGCCTTTGCGGCGATCAGCGTAATCCGCCTTCTTCCTTGCTCGTCCGTGGTGACGTAATACACCGCGGCGGCGTATGCTTTTTCACTAGCATCCGTGAATGTATGCAACTCTCCCTTGCCGATGCCTTCAGCAACGGGTCTAGGTACTTCTAAATGACCTAATTTCTTCACTTCCGATATCCATTTACAAAATAACACGTGTAATTCGTGTGAAACTTCTTCATCCCAAGAGATGCCTGTCCTCCATACTTGCTGGATCAACGACTTCCCTTGAATCGTTATGGGTGATGCGAGTCCCAAAGGATCGAAAACTGACATCACAGCGCTAGTTATCTCCCTCTTCGTAGGCGGTCGCAAACCTTCCATCACCTCTTCCGGTGTGCTACGAAGACTTGTGGAGAAACTTATTATATCCCGTTTGATATTCCAAATCAAACCTAACGTGCGCTCTGTATGCTCTTTATCTCCCAGCGAAGCACTGTCGCTCTTATATTTATTTTCCATTTTACTTAAAACTTCGGATCGGTTGCTAGCCCATCCCCTCAGTTGGAAAGAAGCATGCTTATGTAATTCATACATATCGTTTACTATCCTTTCGGCCGTCGTCACGTCGGGAAATGCCTGTAGATAGTCATCCATATAGAAATTGCTTTCCGTAGCGGAAGCTGCTTCTGGATAGATATGCGCGTTGTCCTGCGCATTCCTATTCTTTACATATATAGCAATGCAAGGTGATGATGCCGCTCCAAATATGAGTGACGTCATTCTATACTCTTCCGGTGGCGCGTCACGATTGTGCCGCCATAAGAATCGAAGGCTATCCCTGTCTTCATCCCGGATTTTCACTTGCAGGAACATTTCTTTAATGTCTGCCATTACTGCCACGCTTCCTTCTCTGAATCGTAGCAGAACTCCGAACAACGACTTCAATAAGTCCGGTCCGGTTAACAATGCATCATTGAGACAACGTCCGCCCGTCTTTGCGGCGGCGTCGAAAACTATCCTTATTTTCTTTTTTTGTGGGTGAGTCACTGCGAAGTGAGGAAGGTACCACGTACGTGGGGAAATGGAAATATGGTTCGCTTTCTCTGCGTAACCATTAACGATGAGATTTTCAATTTGCTTCTCATATTCCTTTTTCAACTCGCTATTTTTGTCGAGCTTTTTCTCAATATTAAACAGGCGACTTTCAACCTGCGCTCTATTCGACGGCAAGCACTCATTGTCTGTGCGCCATAACAAAGCAGTCTCGTACCTATTATTAGGTATACGACGTACCGTTTTGTTCAAAATACTTAATGCTCGTTCTTCTGGGTCGTTCACGGGTTTTCTAGCCGATACTCCCAGAGATTCCAAGCTAAAGTAATCCTTGATTAATTTATCCATATCTTCCTCCTTCTTGGTGGAAATGTGGTTAACGATCTTGATCGGTTTAATACCACCCGATATGTGACCATGTAAAACCCATCCAAGTTTGGTGAGCGATGCTACAGGTAGGTTCTTACCTCCTGAAATTAATTCACGAGTAACTATGAGATGCCAATTGTCCTGACCAATTAATATGGTAGGTTTGGACCTCTCATACATCATCTCATCCTTAATCGGTGTCAAATGAGGACACCGTTGTAATAATTCTCGGCTTACCGACTGCGGAGAAAGGTTAAGTGACTTAATTGTTTGTACACTTATCTCTTCTAAGTCGCTCGAGTAAATGCCTTTTATCTTAATGTTTAAGCGATACGAACTGTCATCGTTAATTCGCTTTCCTCCCACGGCTTCGATACGTAATCCCTCTTTACGTCCGCGAGGCGCTAATTTTTGAGCCATACACTCCTCTATGAGTGTCATGGTCGATCCCTCATCCAGAAGAGCTGTTGTCTTGACCTTTCCTCTAGGTCCATACAACTCGACCGGTATAATCTTTAAGTATGCACATGCCAGTGCATTCACTGTACTAACAGTTGTAATCTGAGCATCTTTACCCCCCTCGTCCCCTTGTGGCGAGGTTTTTTCAATGGGGTATCGGTGTAGCATTCGATGATGTGACATTCTACATCCCTCTACACCACATTTTTTCGCTTTGCACTCTAACCTCCTATGGTTAGGTGACAAACATTGGAAACATACTTTCGCCTTTTTGACCGCTTCCCATTTCTCGTGAATATTCATGTCCTTAAACTTGTAACAACTCACTATAGAGTGCTCCTTGTTGCATATAACACACTTATGTGTTACCCGACTTACAGGCTTATCCTGGGTTGTCATAACCACCTGTCGGTTGTGCCCTTTACTATTTCGGCGTTCTAAACGCTCGCTCGATTTACTTCGGCGCATATAGCGCTCGCTCACGGCACATCTGCGTACACCTCCCTTTGCAGTGTGTACAGTTTGCTTCCTGAATTCAGGACGCTTCCTTTTTTCAGGCGCATTTTCATTGTTTAAGGACGCTCCAAATTGTTCACTCAATAAATTTAAAAACTTGGCCATCTTTTGTAACTCTGGCTCCAAAGGATATTGAGCTCGATATTCAAACCATTTAAATTTAATCATAGTTCCGAGCTTCTCCACTATGCGGCTCACTAACTCCGGTGAGTACAAATACTGTGGTTGATTCAACGCTTGTATCGTGGCAACCACGTTCGTAATACGACTTGCAAAAGATCCTATATTCCGGCAATCTTCTGCCAATCTTGGCATACGCTTTACATTCTCGATTTCGGCTAGAATGAGCATCTCAACCCTACCGAATCTTCTTTCGAGAGCGTTCATTATTTCTTCCGGTTCACACAAAGTAAACAACAACGACTTAACCGCTTCCTTAGCGGTGCCCTTTAATGCCCTCCTAAGGCGTGCGACATTTTGCACCCCTGAAAATTGACTTCTCGTGTCATCAAACACCGTTTTGAAAATAATCCATTCACCCGGGTCTCCATCGAACACCGGTAATTCCTGGAGGAAATGAAGCTGGGAAGACTTATCTTTACCAGCTATTTTTATTGCACTCACAATCGCTTCGGTCAATTCTGACACCTCACTCGCGTGTGTTTTCTGTGCATTTCCTTGGTTGCGCTCGATCTCCGCCCCTTTGCGGCGCGATCCTTTACACGCTTCCTTATCAGTAACATCGGGTTGTGCTACACTAACCGGCGCGCTCATTATGGTCTGCTGAACCCAACTCCTTACGAAAGGTTCCACCTGAGTATTCCGCTCTTCATCATCCTCACTCGAGTCGATCTCCTCTTCTCGATTGAGTCGTGCCAACTCCAATTGAGACTTGGCTAAGGCAGCAGCTGCCTGTGCTCGTTCGAGCTCTGAGCGTTCGAATTTAATCCGCGCCTCTAATTCGGCTTTCAGCCTCGCCGATCGCGATGACCTACTACCTCTTTGTGACCCTTTATCACTAGTGTGCCCGATTACTGTCCTTAACGATGCCGCTTCTTCGGTCCTTTGACCTACTTTTTCGACCACCGTTTCACTCCTGGATATAACGGATTGTTGTGCGGTGCTGGCTTGCGTACCACTGGTGTCCGTCCTGTTGCTTGTCGTTGCCACGGACGTCCCTGTGTCCCACGTGCATGTGGACGTGTCTGTGGTGGCTCCACTTGAAGGAGTTGCTCCATTTGACGCAGTAGCTGTGGTCGCTCCAGATGATTCCGCTTCTTTAGCCTTTCTTGAGAGCCCTGTCCTTGTCCTGCTCCCTTCGCTTCTCCCTGTCTGGTCTTGTGCCTTCTTCATCTTGCAGGAAGGTGATTGTTGGCCTACGGTCCCTAACTGTCCCTACGGTCCCTACAACCCCTTACCTACAACCCTTCTACACCTCAACCTAACACCACTACCCCTCCCCCCCCTTATCTCCCAACCCTACAACCCTACTACCACCCTAACAGCCCTAACAGCCCTATCAATCCTGAACGGGGCCTACCGAGGTGAGCCGTCCAGGGATGGAGTCGTGCAGGAATGGAATGGAGGAAAGGTTCAGGAACTGTCCCGCCAAGGAATATGACGAAACAGTCGAGCGGTAGTGCAAGCGCAGTCTCGCTCGAGAGAACTGCTCCACCCGAAGGTGTTATGCCAGAGCCCAACCGTTTGGCACCGTTAGGTGGTCGGGATGTATACTGTGCTCGCCGCCCAGTTGCCGGTGACGCCTCGTCCAGGCGCCCTCCTCCGGCCGCGATGCAGTCAGGTGCCCACGCGCACCCTCGCCCGGCAGCAGCAGCGGTGGATGCTTCTTGCACCCTGATGACCCGACGGGAAATGCCGGACACAGTTGTCCGACAGGAAATGCCGAGCACGCTTGCCCGACAGGAAAAATGCCAAGCCCTGCTTGGCCACGATGAGTGCCTTCACAAGACACCTGCGCCCGGCTGCGATACGTGCCCCATGCGAGCACACGCTCCCGGCCGCAATCCCGGTTTTCTTTCTTCCGGTAGTTCCAGGTCCCGTCCTTCAGCGCTGACGTCCTGGTCTTCTGGCCTTTGGTCCTATTGCTTCAGCTCAAACCTCCGGCTTCCTTCGGTTGCTGATCTTCACTCGGCTTCCGAAGGTCTTCTTTTTCCACAACCAGCAGTCCACAGCTGGTTCCTTGATCCAGCTGGCGGGGTTCGGGTGGTCTTTAATCCGGCTCGAAGGACCAATTGAAAAGGAATTCGGCTCGCGAGGACCAATTGAAAAGGACCTAACGGAATTCGGAAAATAATACTAAGAAACAGAAGGGAGGAATCGAGGCTTCTCTCGATCCAGCCTCCTATCGCGCCTACGTTGGGTTCGGGAACAACGTATGTGATCTCCGCAACGGAGTAACACACTAGGGCGATAACCTCTTTCCTTTTCAGCAAGTAGGTTCAGACGGGGATTACGGGTCTTCCGAAGTCGTCCCGGTCCCGACGCCTTAATTCTTCGATGTGGACTGTATAACTTAAGGGATCTTGGGAATGAAACAGCAATTATCTTCAAACCGTTCCGTGAGAGAGTAATCACTTTTCCCTATACTTTTCTTCTTGACTGCTGGTTTTCACTTTTCCCGAAGGATTTTCTTGTTTTTCCGAACTATTTTCCCGAATTATCTTCTTCCCCGAACGAATTGCAATAAAACCCGTTTACTAAGCTACCCCCAGAGCTAAACGCGAAAGTGAGCCGCGCATTTCGCGTGCCTGCGCAACTTAATTACATGAATTTGTACTATTACTCTCTCACGTTTCACTTAATTTCTTTATTTACTCAAGTCATATACAAATACAATTTGTCAATATAGGTAGTACAAAACAATATCTACACTATGATATGCATTATATCTTCATATTACAAAAAACCTTTTGTTTATTAAACGAAAACCACCTATTTTACTCACAAATCCAAAATGCAAACTTCTTAAATATTTAACACAGAAAGTTAAAACAATGTTTCCTACTTGAATTTATACATAAGTTAACTAATACAATAGTTTAATTTACATTTTCTCTATTCATTTCACTATTTAAAACACTTTTAAATTTCTTATACAAAACTATCATTATTTCACTTATGCACATGAATTTTCACATAAAAATAACACAGAATTCACCTTTTTAGCACGTACAATCAACCTGAAATAGTTTACAAGTCATTTTTACATAAATTGCTGAAATTTCAAACATTTTAAATTTTTACATATTCGGCCTCCTAAGGGCGTGGTCAGCGTGCTTCCGTGAACTCACACTATTTGAACAACTAACTTTGCACGACTCTCGACTATCAGAAAAAATGAAAGTCTGAAATACACTTAATTTTAACAATATTAAATAGACAAGTGTTTCTACATAATTTTCAAACAGTAGGAAACTATTTCTGATAAGATTCTTACTTGTTATCATGCTTCTTATCAGATAACAATACAAGTGAATGTTTTCATTAATCAATCATAACAAATAGGCATTTGTTTTCGTACAAACGTATCAAACTTATACAAGACAATACTTATGCAATTAATTTCCTTTAATTCTGTCTATGCACAGAGTGATTATCTCGACCGGGGAACCAATCCGATCTTTAACTTTACTTTAATATTCTTATGAATTTACATCATTAGAAAGATGATTTCAACCGGGGAACAAATCCGGTAACATAATTTATATCTTAAATTCCTTACGAATTTATTAGGCGATATTACCTAGGAAAACAAACAAACTAGTCCGGCCTGGGAGTCGAACCCAAGACCTTCTTATCATTAATTCGACATTTCTTTAAGATTTAACTAAGCATTTTCTTATCAGAGCGTCGTGGCTCGATAATTTGCTTTTCATGACTATGCGTCATCGGTTGATTTAATAAACTGAAACATTCTTATAGGCGCGTCGCCAACACTCAGTTTAGGTAAATAGTGATTTTTTTCCAGTTCTGTATGTTCTATAAAGCAAATAAGAATGTAGATGGTAGTTTCTACACTAGACGCTCCTAATAAAAGCAAAAAGAGCGAGAGAAATAAAGATTTGAAAAATTTTAAACAGTTTAGGAAATTACGATTATGGGAAAACGAATTATGTGGAAATCAATATTTTAGCGGTAGAAATTTATTATAAAAACTATAGATAAATACAGGGGGCGGTTAAATATACTATTAACAAAGAAAATTTAAACGGAAAAGGCCACTTTTCAGCCGAGTTATAGATGAATACGTGTTTTTATTGATGAATTCACGTAAATAAGAGACTGAAAATATGAAAATTAAATATATAACGTTACGAATTTACTGAGAAAACTATAAGGAAATGTGGGAAGCAAATAACTACACAATTTAAAGAAGATTTGAACGAAAAATACCTATTTTTAGAAAAGTTATTAGCGAATTTATAGTTGAATTTATGTGATTGTATTGATTGACCACTATACCTCGGTTTAGGTAAATAGTGATTTTTTCCAGTTTGTATCTTTTATAAAGCAAATAAGTGTGCAGATGGTAGTTTCTACACTAGACGGACGTAATAAAAGCAAAATAAGCGAAAGAAATGAAGATTTGAAAATATTTTATAATTTTAGGAAATTACGATTATGGGAAAACGAATTATGTGGAAATCAATATTTTATCCGTAGAAATTTATTATAAAAACTATAGATAAATACGGGAGGCGGTTTAATTCACTATTAACAAAGAAAATTTAAACGGAAAAGGCCACTTTTCAGCCGAGTTATAGATGAATACGTGTTTCTATAGATGAATTCACGTACATAAGAGACTGAAAATATGAAAGTTATATAAATATATATATATATATATATATATATATATATATATATATATATATATATATATATATATATATATATATATATATAACGTAAGGAATTAACAAAGAAAACTATACAGGATTACGGGGGGCAATTAGTTACACTATTTAAATAGAAAATTTAAAAGGAAAAGGCCTATTTTCAGCCGTCCAATAGATGAATACGTGTTTGTATTGATGAATTTAAGTAAGAAATAGACTGAAAATATGAAAATTAAATATATAACGTTACGAATTTACTTAGAAAACTATAAGGAAATGTGATGAGCAATAAACTACGCAATTTAAAGTAGATTTGAACGGAATATACCAATTTTTAGAAAAGTTAATAGCGAATTTATAGTTGAATTTATGTGATTGTATTGATTGACCACTATACCTCGGTTTCGGTAAATAGTGACTTTTTCCAGTTCTGTATGTTTAATAAAGCAAAGAAGAGTACAGGTGGTAGTTTCTACACTAGACGGACCTAATAAAAGCAAAAAGAGCGAAAGAAATGAAGATTTGAAAAATTTCAAAAAGTTTAGGAAATTACGATTATGGGAAAACGAATTATGTGGAAATCATTATTTCAGCGGTAGAAATTTATTATAAAAACTATAGATAAATATGGTGGGCGGTTAAATACACTATAAACAAAAAAAATTAAACGGAAAAGGCTACTTTTCAGCCGAGTTATAGATGAATACGTGTTTTTATTGACGAATTTACGTAAATAAGAGACTGAAAATATAAAAATTATATATATAACGTTACGAATTAACCAGGAACCTGTATAGGATTACGGGGGGCAGTTAGTTACACTATTTAAATAAAAAAATTTTAAGAAGAAGGCCACTTTTCAGCCGAGTTATAGATGAATACGTGTTTTTATTGATAAATTCACGTATATAAGAGGCTGAAAATACGAAAATTATATATATAACGATGAGAATTAACCAAGAAAATTGTATAAGATTACGGGGGCAGTTAGTTGCACTATTTAAATAGAAAATTTAAAAAGAAAAGGCCACTTTTCAGCCGAGTTATAGATGAATACGTGTTTTTATTGATAAATTCACGTAAATAAGAGACGGAAAATATGAAAATTATATATATAACGTTAGGAATTAACCAAGAAAACTATACAGGGTTATGGGGAGCAATTAGTTACACTATTTAAATAGAAAATTTAAACGGAAAAGGCCACTTTTCAGCCGAGTTATAGATGAATACCTGTTTTTATTGACGAATTTACGTAAATAAGAGACTGAATATATGAAAATTATATATGTAACGTTACGAATTAACCAGGAACCTGTATAGGATTACGGGGGGCAGTTAGTTACACTATTTAAATAAAAAATTTAAAAGAAAAAGGCCACTTTTCAGCCGAGTTATAGATGAATACGTGTTTTTATTGATGAATTCACGTAAATAAGAGGCTGAAAATACGAAAATTATATATATAACGATAGGAATTAACCAAGAAAATTGTATAAGATTACGAGGGCAGTTAGTTGCACTATTTAAATAGAAAATTTAAAAGGAAAAGGCCACTTTTCAGCCGAGTTATAGATGAATATTTGTTTTTATTGATGAATTCACGTAAATAAGAGACTGAAAATATGAAAATTATATATATAACGTTAGGAATTAACCAAGAAAACTATACAGGATTACGGGGGGCAATTAGTTACACTATTTAAATAGAAAATTTAAAAGGGAAAGGCCTATTTTCAGCTGTGCAATAGATGAATACGTGTTTTTATTGATGAATTTAAGTAAGAAATAGATTGAAAATACGAAAATTAAATATATAACGTTACGAATTTACTGAGAAAACTATAAGGAAATGTGGGGAGCAATTAACTACGCAATTTAAAGAAGATTTGAACGAAATATACCAATGTTTAGAAAAGTTATTAGCGAATTTATAGTTGAATTTATGTGATTGTATTGATTGACCACTATACCTCGGTTTAGGTAAATAGTGATTTTTTTTAGTTTTGTATGTTTTTAAGCAAATAAGAGTGCAAATGGGTTTTTTCTACATTAGACGGACCTAATAAAAGCAAAAAGAGCGAAGGAAATGAAGATTTGAAAAATTTTAAAAATTTTAGGAAATTACGATTATGGGAAAACGAATTATGTGGAAACCAATATTTTAGCCGTAGAAATTTATTACAAAACTATAGATAAATATGGGAGGCGGTTAAATACACTATTAAAAAAGAAAATTTAAATGGAAAAGGCCACTTTTCAGCCGAGTTATAGTCGAATATGTGTTTTTATTGATGAATTCACGTAAATAAGAGACTGAAAATATGAAAATTATATATATATATATATAACGTTAGGAATTAACCAAGAAAACTATACAGAATTACGGGGGGCAATTAGTTACACTTTTTAAATAGAAAATTTAAAAGGAAAAGGCCTATTTTCAGCCGTGCAATAGATGAATACCTGTTTTTATTGATGAATTTAAGTAAGTAATAGATTGAAAATATGAAAATTAAATATATAACGTTACGAATTTACTGAGAAAACTATAAGGAAATGTGATGAGCAATAAACTACGCAATTTAAAGAAGATTTGAACGGAATATACCAATTTTTAGAAAAGTTAATAGCGAATTTATAGTGGAATTTATGTGATTGTATTGATTGACCACTATACCTCGGTTTAGGTAAATAGTGATTTTTTCCAGTTTGTATGTTTTATAAAGCAAATTAGAGTGCAGATGGTAGTTTCTGCACCAGACGGACCTAATAAAAGAAAAAAAAGCGAAAGAAATGAAGATTTGAAAAATTTTAAAAATTTTAGGAAATTACGATTATGGGAAAACGAATTATGTGGAAATCAATATTTTAGCGGTAGAAATTTATTATAAAAACTATAGATAAATACGGAGGGCGGTTAAATACACTATTAACAAAGAAAATTTAAACGGAAAAGGCCACTTTTCAGCCGAGTTATAGATGAATACCTTTTTTTATTGATGAATTCACGTAAATAAGAGACTGAAAATATGAAAATTATATATATAACGTTAAGAAATAACCAAGAAAACTGTATAGAATTACGGGGGCAAGTTAGCTACACTATTTAAATAGGAAATTTAAAAGGAAAAGGTGACTTTTCAGCCGAGTTATAGATAAATACGTGTTTTTATTGATGAATTCACGTAAATAAGAGACTGAAAATATGAAAATTATATATATAACGTTAGGAATTAACCAAGAAAACTATATAGGATTACGAGAGGCAATTGGTTACACTATTCAAATAGAAAATTTAAAAGAAAAAGGCCGATTTTCAGCCGTGCTATAGATGAATACGTGTTTTTATTGATGAATTTAAGTAAGAAATAGACTGAAAATATGAAAATTAAATATATAACGTTATCAATTTAATGAGAAAACTATAAGGAAATGTGGGGAGCAATTAACTACGCAATTTAAAGAAGATTTGAACCTCGGTTTAGATAAATAGTGACTTTTTCCAGTTCTGTATGTTTTATAAAGCAAATAAGAGTGCAGATGGTAGTTTCTACACTAGACGGACCTAATAAAAGCAAAAAGAGCGAAAGAAATGAAGATTTGTAAATTTCAAAAATTTTAGGAAATAACGATTATGGGAAAAAGAATTATGTGGAAATCAATATTTTAGCGTTAGAAATTTATTATAAAAACTATAAATAAATATAGGGGGCGGTTAATTAAACTATAAACAAAGAAAATTTAAACGGAAAAGACCACTTTTCAGCCGAGTTATAGATGAATACGTGTTTTTATTGATGAATTCACGTAAATAAGAGACTGCAAATACGAAAATTATATATATAACGATAGGAATTAACCAAGAAAATTGTATAGGATTATGGAAGGCAGTTAGTACACTATTTAAATAGAAAATTTAAAAGGAAAAGGCCACTTTTCAGCTGAGTTATAGATGAATATGTGTTTTTATTGATGAATTCACGTAAATAAGAGACTGAAAATATGAAAATTATATATATAACGTTAGGAATTAACCAAGAAAACTATACAGAATTACGGGGGGCAATTAGTTACACTATATTAATGGAAAATTTAAAAGGAAAAGGCCTATTTTCAGCCGTGCAATAGATGAATACCTGTTTTTATTGATGAATTTAAGTAAGAAATAGATTGAAAATATGAAAATTAAATATATAACGTTACGAATTTACTGACAAAACTATAAGGAAATGTGGGGAGCAATTAACTACGCAATTTAAAGAAGATTTGAACGAAATATACCAATGTTTAGAAAAGTTATTAGCGAATTTATAGTTGAATTTATGTGATTATATTGATTGACCACTATACCTCGGTTTAGGTAAATAGTGATTTTTTCCAGTTTTGTATGTTTTATAAAGCAAATAAGAGTGCAGATGGGTTTTTTCTACATTAGACGGAGCTAATAAACGCAAAAAGAGCGAAAGAAATGAAGATTTGAAAAATTTTAAAAATTTTAGGAAATTACGATTATGGGAAAACGAATTATGTGGAAATCAATATTTTAGCGGTAGAAATTTATTATAAAAACTATAGATAAATACGGAGGGCGGTTAAATACACTATTAACAAAGAAAATTTAAACGGAAAAGGCCACTTTTCAGCCGAGTTATAGATGAATACCTGTTTTTATTGATGAATTCACGTAAATAAGAGACTGAAAATATGAAAATTATATATATAACGTTAAGAAATAACCAAGAAAACTGTATAGAATTGCGGGGGCAAGTTAGCTACACTATTTAAATAGGAAATTTAAAAGGAAAAGGCGACTTTTCAGCCGAGTTATAGATGAATACGTGTTTTTATTGATGAATTCACGTAAATAAGAGACTGAAAATATGAAAATTATATACATAACGTTAAGAATTTACCAAGAATACTGTATAGGATTACGGAGGGCAGTTTGTTACATTATTAAAATAGAAAATTTAAAAGAAAAAAGCCACTTTTCAGCCGAGTTATAGATGAATACGTGTTTTTATTGATGAATTCACGTAAATAAGAGACTGAAAATATGAAAATTATATATATAATTACGTTAGGAATTACCCAAGAAAACTATATAGGATTACAGGGGGCAATTAGTTACACTATTTAAATAGAAAATTTTAAAGGAAAAAGGCCAATTTTCAGCCGTGCTATAGATGAATACGTGTTTTTATTGATGAATTTAAGTAAGAAATAGATTGAAAATATGAAAATTAAATATATAACGTTACGAATTTACTGAGAAAACTATAAGAAATGTGGGGAGCAATTAACTTCACAATTTAAAGACGATTTGAATGAAAATAACTATTTTTAGAAAAGTTATTAGCGAATTTATAGTTGAATTTATGTGATTGTATTGATTGACCACTATACCTCGGTTTAGGTAAATAGTAATTTTTTCCAGTTTGTATGTTTTATAAAGCAAATTAGAGTGCAGATGGTAGTTTCTGCACCAGACGGACCTAATAAAAGCAAAATAAGCGAAAGAAATGAAGATTTGAAAAATTTTAAAAATTTTAGGAAATAACGATTATGGGAAAAAGAATTATGTGGAAATCAATATTTTAGCGGTAGAAATTTATTATAAAAACTATAGGTAAATATAGGGGGCGGTTAAATAAACTATAAACAAAGAAAATTTAAACGGAAAAGACCACTTTTCAGCCGAGTTATAGATGAATACGTGTTTTTATTGATGAATTCACGTAAATAAGAGACTGCAAATACGAAAATTATATATATAACGATAGGAATTAACCAAGAAAATTGTATAGGATTATGGGAGGCAGTTAGAACACTATTTAAATAGAAAATTTAAAAGGAAAAGGCCACTTTTCAGCTGAGTTATAGATGAATATGTGTTTTTATTGATGAATTCACGTAAATAAGAGATTGAAAATATAAAAATTATATATATAACGTTAGGAATTAGCCAAGAAAACTATACAGAATTACGGGGGGCAATTAGTTACACTATATTAATAGAAAATTTTAAAGGAAAAGGCCTATTTTCAGCCGTGCAATAGATGAATACCTGTTTTTATTGATGAATTTAAGTAAGAAATAGATTGAAAATATGAAAATTAAATATATAACGTTACGAATTTACTGACAAAACTATAAGGAAATGTGGGGAGCAATTAACTACGCAATTTAAAGAAGATTTGAACGAAATATACCAATGTTTAGAAAAGTTATTAGCGAATTTATAGTTGAATTTATGTGATTATATTGATTGACCACTATACCTCGGTTTAGGTAAATAGTGATTTTTTCCAGTTTTGTATGTTTTATAAAGCAAATAAGAGTGCAGATGGGTTTTTTCTACATTAGACGGAGCTAATAAACGCAAAAAGAGCGAAAGAAATGAAGATTTGAAAAATTTTAAAAATTTTAGGAAATTACGATTATGGGAAAACGAATTATGTGGAAATCAATATTTTAGCGGTAGAAATTTATTATAAAAACTATAGATAAATACGGAGGGTGGTTAAATACACTATTAACAAAGAAAATTTAAACGGAAAAGGCTACTTTTCAGCCGAGTTACAGATGAATACCTGTTTTTATTGATGAATTCACGTAAATAAGAGACTGAAAATATGAAAATTTTATATATATCGTTAAGAAATAACCAAGAAAACTGTATAGGATTACGGGGGGCAGTTAGTTACACTATTTAAATAGAAAATTTGAAGGAAAAGGCCACTTTTCAGCCAAGTTATAGATGAATACGTGTTTTTATTGATGAATTCAAGTAAATAAGAGACTGAAAATATGAAAATTATATATATAATTACGTTAGGAATTAACCAAAAAACTATAAAGGATTACAATTGGCAATTAGTTACACTATTTAAATAGGAAATTTAAAAGGAAAAGGCCACTTTTCAGCCGAGTTATAGATGAATACCTGTTTTTATTGATGAATTCACGTAAATAAGAGACTGAAAATATGAAAATTATATACATAACGTTAAGAATTAACCAAGAATACTGTATAGGATTACGGGGGGCAATTAGTTACACTATTAAAATAGAAAATTTAAAAGAAAAGGCCACTTTTCAGCCGAGTTATAGATGAATACGTGTTTTTATTAATGAATTCACGTAAATAAGAGACTGAAAATATGAAATTATATATATAATTACGTTAGGAATTAACCAAGAAAACTATATAGGATTACAGGGGGCAATTAGTTACACTATTTAAATAGAAAATTTTAAAGGAAAAAGGCCAATTTTCAGCCGTGCTATAGATGAATACGTGTTTTTATTGATGAATTTAAGTAAGAAATAGATTGAAAATATGAAAATTAAATATATAACGTTACGAATTTACTGAGAAAACTATAAGGAAATGTGGGGAGCAATTAACTTCACAATTTAAAGACGATTTGAACGAAAAATACCTATTTTTAGAAAAGTTATTAGCGAATTTATAGTTGAATTTATGTGATTGTATTGATTGACCACTATACCTCGGTTTAGGTAAATAGTGATTTTTTCCAGTTTGTATGTTTTATAAAGCAAATAAGTGTGCAGATGGTAGTTTCTACACTAGACGGACGTAATAAAAGCAAAATAAGCGAAAGAAATGAAGATTTGAAAATATTTTATAATTTTAGGAAATTACGATTATGGGAAAACGAATTATGTGGAAATCAATACTTTATCCGTAGAAATTTATTATAAAAACTATAGATAAATACGGGAGGCGGTTTAATTCACTATTAACAAAGAAAATTTAAACGGAAAAGGCCACTTTTCAGCCGAGTTATAGATGAATACGTGTTTCTATAGATGAATTCACGTACATAAGAGACTGAAAATATGAAAGTTATATATATATATATATATATATATATATATATATATATATATATATATATATATATATATAACGTTAGGAATTAACAAAGAAAACTATACAGGATTACGGGGGGCAATTATTTACATTATTTAAATAGAAAATTTAAAAGGAAAAGGCCTATTTTCAGCCGTCCAATAGATGAATACGTGTTTTTATTGATGAATTTAAGTAAGAAATAGACTGAAAATATGAAAATTAAATATATAACGTTACGAATTTACTGAGAAAACTATAAGGAAATGTGATGAGCAATAAACTACGCAGTTTAAAGAAGATTTGAACGGAATATACCAATTTTTAGAAAAGTTAATACCGAATTTATAGTTGAATTTATGTGATTGTATTGATTGACCACTATACCTCGGTTTCGGTAAATAGTGACTTTTTCCAGTTCTGTATGTTTAATAAAGCAAAGAAGAGTACAGATGGTAGTTTCTACACTAGACGGACCTAATAAAAGCAAAAAGAGCGAAAGAAATGAAGATTTGAAAAATTTCTAAAAGTTTAGGAAATTACGATTATGGGAAAACGAATTATGTGGAAATCATTATTTCAGCGGTAGAAATTTATTATAAAAACTATAGATAAATATGGTGGGCGGTTACATACACTATTAACAAAAAAAAATTAAACGGAAAAGGCTACTTTTCAGCCGAGTTATAGATGAATACGTGTTTTTATTGACGAATTTACGTAAATAAGAGACTGAAAATATGAAAATTATATATATAACGTTACGAATTAACCAGGAACCTGTATAGGATTACGGGGGGCAGTTAGTTACACTATTTAAATAAAAAAAATTTAAGAAGAAGGCCACTTTTCAGCCGAGTTATAGATGAATACGTGTTTTTATTGATGAATTCACGTATATAAGAGGCTGAAAATACGAAAATTATATATATAACGATAGGAATTAACCAAGAAAATTGTATAAGATTACGGGGGCAGTTAGTTGCACTATTTAAAAAGAAAATTTAAAAGGAAAAGGCCACTTTTCAGCCGAGTTATAGATGAATACGTGTTTTTATTGATAAATTCACGTAAATAAGAGACGGAAAATATGAAAATTATATATATAACGTTAGAAATTAACCAAGAAAACTATACAGGATTACGAGGAGCAGTTAGTTACACTATTTAAATAGAAAATTTAAACGGAAAAGGCCACTTTTCAGCCGAGTTATAGATGAATACGTGTTTTTATTGACGAATTTACGTAAATAAGAGACTGAAAATATGAAAATTATATATGTTACGTTACGAATTAACCAGGAACCTGTATAGGATTACGGGGGGCAGTTAGTTACACTATTTTAATAAAAAATTTAAAGAAAAAAGGCCACTTTTCAGCTGAGTTATAGATGAATACGTGTTTTTATTGATGAATTCACGTTAATAAGAGGCTGAAAATACGAAAATTATATATATAACGATAGGAATTAACCAAGAAAATTGTATAAGATTACGGGGGCAGTTAGTTGCACTATTTAAATAGAAAATTTAAAAGGAAAAGGCCACTTTTCAGCCGAGTTATAGATGAATATGTGTTTTTATTGATGAATTCACGTAAATAAGAGACTGAAAATATGAAAATTATATATATAACGTTAGGAATTAAACAAGAAAACTATACAGGATTACGGGGGGCAATTAGTTACACTATTTAAATAGAAAATTTAAAAGGAAAAGGCCTATTTTCAGCTGTGCAATAGATGAATACGTGTTTTTATTGATGAATTTAAGTAAGAAATAGACTGAAAATATGAAAATTAAATATATAACGTTACGAATTTACTGAGAAAACTATAAGGAAATGTGGGGAGCAATTAACTACGCAATTTAAAGAAGATTTGAACGAAATATACCAATGTTTAGAAAAGTTATTAGCGAATTTATAGTTGAATTTATGTGATTGTATTGATTGACCACTATACCTCGGTTTAGGTAAATAGTGATTTTTTTCAGTTTTGTATGTTTTTAAGCAAATAAGAGTGCAAATGGGTTTTTTCTACATTAGACGGACCTAATAAAAGCAAAAAGAGCGAAAGAAATGAAGATTTGAAAATTTTTAAAAATTTTAGGAAATTACGATTATGGGAAAACGAATTATGTGGAAATCAATATTTTAGCCGTAGAAATTTATTATAAAACTATAGATAAATATGGGAGGCGGTTAAATTCACTATTAACAAAGAAAATTGAAACGGAAAAGGCCAATTTTCAGCTGAGTTATAGATGAATACGTGTTTTTATTGATGAATTCACGTATATAAGAGACTGAAAATATGAAAGTTATATATATAACGTTAGGAATTAACCAAGAAAACTATACAGGCTTACGGGGGGCAATTAGTTACATTATTTAAATAGAAAATTTAAAAGGAAAAGGCCTATTTTGAAATAGATGAATACTTGATTTTATTGATGAATTTAAGTAAGAAATAGACTGAAAATATGAAAATAAAATATATAACGTTACGAATTTACTGAGAAAACTATAAGGAAACGTGGGGAGCAATTATCTTTACAATTTGAAGTTGATTTGAACGAAATATCCCAATTTTTAGAAAAGTTATTATCGAATTTTGTCGTGAAGCGACAATTAAAAAACTAAAGAACCTAACTTAACTACAACGAAAACAACCAAAATAAAATAAATTATTTAAAAATTTGAGAAGTTTTACAGTTTCTTTTATAAAAAAAAGGTATGAAGGTGATGATGGGTTGTAATGAAGATAGTGATTTACAATATTATTAAAAAAAATAACAAAGATAAAGATACTGCAACGAAGTATGCACAGGCTATGCCTATGATAGGTGCACAGCTCCTGCTCTAGGTACACGCAGAATCTGGAGAAAGCACACGCAGCGTCTGGAGAAGGTACACGCAGCGCTTGGAGTAGACACACGCAACGCTCGGAGTAAGTACACGCAGCACCCGGAGTAGGTATACGCAACGTCTGGAGTAGTCATGCAGCGTTTGAAGTAGGTACACGCGGCGCTTGAAGTAGGCAAACACAACTTCCGGAGTAGACACACACAGCGTCCGGAATAGACAAGCAGCGTCTGGAGTAGGTCCACGCAACGTCTGGAGTAGGCACGCAGCGTTTGAAGTAGGTACACGCGGCGCTTGATGTAGGCAAACACAGCGCACTAGTAGGCGGGGGCGTAGGCGTGGCTAGGCGACGACTTAAGGAGCGGGCAGAGGCTTGCAGGATCCCGAGGCAGTGCGGATAAGGCCTTTAGGAGATGCTTCAAGTATCAAAGCTCAAGTCAGACTCTCCCATTCGCCGATTGTTCGGCTTTTTTCCCTTTTTGACGGATCTGGCATAAGAACGGAAAATTATTCTCATTAAATTTGAAATTATTTAAATTAAAAGCAAATTCTTGTAAATGGCCAAGAAGAAAGGAGTATTTTTAAGTAAAAACATCAGGCCGGTAATTTGAATAAAAATTGCCATGACAACCTGATAAACAACGATGTCAAAACATGTCAAATTTTGGTTTTAGGCTCGTAATACAGAAATGGCAAGATTTAAGTGAAAAATGAGATATTATTTATATAGGAAAAAAGGTAGCGCAACAGCGCGCACGAAGCCCGAAATTGCAGAGTTACGGAGAACTAAATAAAAGACCGAAAAAGGTAGACTCCATTGACATCGATTTAAAAAGTGCTGATAACGTGAAAATACGACGTGAAAATGATTTGTTATTGTGTTTTTATGGTTTAAAAATGTTACAGGTTCCTATGGAAATAAAGGTGATGCAAAATATCCAGTTTTTAGATGAATGCAGAAAATCAAAAACAGAATGGAAAAATAGATTTAAAGTAGTGTAAAATGGTATGTAAGTAGCATAACACTACATTTTCCCCCCGACCCTGGAAAATTTTTGACTCAGCAAAAATTTTGACATGTACATTCTAAAATAAACCATAAAAACACAGCTTTGCAGAAACAGACATCACCAGGCAAAATCAGATATACTATCTCTTACATTCGTCATATGCGTACAGGTAAGGGTGGAGTTCACATTCAATGACTACCACTCTAAAAGTGTGTTTTCGAAAGGACATTCAGGCTTATTTAAGGAGATGTCATCCGCTCCTGCGTGGAAAAAAAAACATTTCGAAAGGACGTTCAGGCTTATTTAAGGAGTTGTCATCCGCTCCTGAGTGAAGATAAAGTTAAAGAAAATAATCTTAAGCAAGCTTTAGTCGCTATCACTTAAGTAAAGATTAAGAACGGCCAGAGCGGTAGGGCTCAAGGCCAGAGATCAGCAACATCACTAACGAGATGTGTTTGAAATTGATATTTATACATATATACAAACTTATATACAAATATACAAACATATATACAAATGTAGTGTCATGCAAAACAGTATTAGCTGGTTCCTCACATCTAATCTTCACTTCGTATTCGAGTTCGGCCTTGTTACGAAATTTGTACTTAATAACCCTTTTCATTGTTATAATTAAGTGTAAAGTTAAGTTTAAGAAATAAAAATTTAATTAAAAAATTGTACCTCTTTAAGTTATCTAGAGTAAACATATTAAAGTGATGAATGTTATATGTAGGTCTAAATATAATCCAGATAAGTTGAAAAACTAGATGAAGTTTTGTTTTAGAATTTGGAAGGTTGTACCTCTTTAAGTTATCTAGAGTAAACATATTAAAGTGATGAATGTTATATGTAGGTCTAAATATAATCCAGATAAGTTGAAAAACTAGATGAAATTTTGTTTTAGAATTTGGAAGATTGTACCTCTTTGAGTTATCGAGAATAAACATATTAAAGTGATGAATGTAGGTGAAGTGTTATATGTAGGCCTAAATATAATCCAAATAAGTTAAAAAACTAAAAGAAGTTTTGTTTTAGAATTTGGAAGATTGTACCTCTTTAAGTTATCTAGAATAAAAATATTAAAGTGATGAATGTAAGTGAAGTGTTATATGTAGGTCTAAATATAATCCAAATAAGTTGAAAAACTAGATGAAGTTTTGTTTTAGAATTTGGAAGATATGATAAGGATGAGTAAATAAAGAGTTAAGAACGAAAGAGAAAGCAATTCAATCAAAAGGAAATGGATAAGGCGTAACTAAGGTGAAGAAAAGAAGAATTTTACGTCGGGCGCCAAATTGTCGTGAAGCGACAATAAAAAAACTAAAGAACCTAACTTAACAACAACGAAAACAACCAAAATAAAATAAATTATTTAAAAATTTGAAAAGTTTTACAGTTTCTTTTATAAAAAAAAAGTATGAAGGTGATGATGGGTTGTAATGAAGATAGTGATTTACAATATTATTAAAAAAATAACAAAGATAAAGATACTGCAACGAAGTATGCACAGGCTATGCCTATGATAGGTACACAGTTCCTGCTCTAGGTACGCGCAGAATCTGGAGAAAGCACACGCAGCGTCTGGAGAAGGTACACGCAGCGCTTGGAGTAGACACACGCAACGCTCGGAGTCAGTACACGCAGCACCCGGAGTAGGTATACGCAACGTCTGGAGTAGGCATGCAGCGTTTGAAGTAGGTACACGCGGCGCTTGAAGTAGGCAAACACAACTTCCGGAGTAGACACACACAGCGTCCGGAATAGACACGCAGCGTCTGGAGTAGGTCCACGCAACGTCTGGAGTAGGCACGCAGCGTTTGAAGTAGGTACACGCGGCGCTTGAAGTAGGCAAACACAGCGCACTAGTAGGCGGAGAGAATAGATGAATACGTGTTTTTATTGATGAATTCACGTAAATAAGAGACTGAAAATATGACAATTATATATATATAACGTTAGGAATTAACCAAGAAAACTATATAGAGTTACAAGGAGCAATTGGTTACACTATTTAAATAGAAAATTTAAAAGGAAAAGGCCTATTTTCAGCCGTGCAATAGATGAATACGTGTTTTTATTGATGAATTTAAGTAAGAAATAGACTGAAAATATGAAAATTAAATATATAACGTTACGAATTTACTGAGAAAACTATAAGGAAATGTGGGGAGCAATTAACTACGTATTTAAAGAAGATTTGAACGAAATATACCAATTTTTAGAAAAGTTATTAGCGAATTTATAGTTGAATTTATGTGATTGTATTGATTGACCACTATACCTCGGTGTAGGTAAATAGTGATTTTTCCAGTTTTGTATGTTTTATAAAGCAAATAAGAGTGCAGATGGGTTTTTTCTACATTAGACGGACCTAATAAAAGCAAAAAGAGCGAAAGAAATGAAGATTTGAAAAATTTGAAAAATTTTAGGAAATTACGATTATGGGAAAACGAATTATGTGGTAATCAATATTTTAGCGGTAGAAATTTATTATAAAAACTATAGATAAATATGGGGAGCGGTTAAATAAACTATAAACAAAGAAAATTTAAACGGAAAAGGCCACTTTTCAGCCGAGTTATAGATGAATACGTGTTTTTATTGATGAATTCACGTAAATAAGAGACTGCAAATACGAAAATTATATATATAACGATAGGAATTAACCAAGAAAATTGTATAGGATTATGGAAGGCAGGTAGTACACTATTTAAATAGAAAATTTAAAAGGAAAAGGCCACTTTTCAGCTGAGTTATAGATGAATATGTGTTTTTATTGACGAATTTAAGTAAGAAATAGACTGAAAACATGAAAATTAAATATATAACGTTACGAATTTAATGAGAAAACTTTAAGGAAATGTGGAGAGCAATTAAATACACAATTTAAAGAAGATTCGAACGAAAATACCTATTTTTAGAAAATTTATTAGCGAATTTATAGTTGAATTTATGTGATTGTATTGATTGACAACTATACCTCGGTTTAGGAAAATAGTGACTTTTTCCAGTTCTGTATGTTTTATAAAGTAAATAAGAATGCAGATGGTAGTTTCTTCACTAGACGGACCTAATAAAAGCAAAAAAAGCGAAAGAAATGAAGATTTGAAAATTTTCAAAAATTTTAGGAAATAACGATTATGGGAAAACGAATTATGTGGTAATCAATATTTTAGCGATAGAACTGTATTATAAAAACTATAGATAAATATAGGGGGCGGTTAAATAAACTATAAACAAAGAAAATTTAAACGGAAAAGGCCACTTTTCAGCCGAGTTATAGATGAATACGTGTTTTTATTGATGAATTCACGTAAATAAGAGACTGAAAACACGAAAATTATATATATAACGATAGGAATTAACCAAGAATATTGTATAAGATAACGTTACGAATTTACTGAGAAAACTATAAGGAAATGTGGGGATCAATTAACTACGCAATTTAAAGAAGATTTGAAAGAAATATACCAATTTTTAGAAAAGTTATTAGCGAATTTATAGTTGAATTTATGTGATTGTATTGATTGACCACTATACCTCGGTGTAGGTAAATAGTGATTTTTTCCAGTTTTGTATGTTTTATAAAGCAAATAGGAGTGCAGATGGGTTTTATCTACATAAGACGGACCTAATAAAAGCAAAAAGAGCAAAGGAAATGAAGATTTGAAAAATTTTAAAAATTTTAGGTAATTACGATTATGGGAAAACGAATTATGTGGAAATCAATATTTTAGCCGTAGAAATTTATTATAAAAACTATAGATAAATACGGGAGGCGGTTAAATTCACTATTAACAAAGAAAATTTAAACGGAAAAGGCCTCTTTTCAGCTGAGTTATAGATGAATACGTGTTTTTATTGATGAATTCACGTACATAAGAGACTGAAAATATATATATATATAACGTTAGGAATTAACCAAGAAAACTATATAGGATTACGGGGGGCAATTAGTTACACTATTTAAATAGAAAATTTAAAAGGAAAAGGCCAATTTTCAGCCGTGAAATAAATGAATACGTGTTTTTATTGATGAATTTAAGTAAGAAATAGAGTGAAAATATGAAAATTATATACATTACGTTAAGAATAACCAAGAAAACCATAGGATTACGGGGGGCAGTTAGTTACACTATTAAAATAGAAAATTTAAAAGGAAAAGGCCACTTTTCAGCCGAGTTATAGATGAATACGTGTTTTTACTGATGAATTCTCGTAAATAGGAGACTGAAAATATGAAAATTATATCTATAATTACGTTAGGAATTAACCAAGAAAACTATATAGGATTACAGGGGGCAATTAGTTACACTACTTAAATAGAAATTTTTAAAGGAAAAGGCCAATTCAGCCGTGCTATAAATGAATACGTGTTTTTATTGACGAATTCACGTAAATAAGAGACTGAAAATATGAAAATTATATATATCACGTTAGGAATTAACCAAGAAAACTATATAGGATTACGGGGATCAATTAGTTACACTATTTAAATAGAAAATTTAAAAGAAAAAGGCCTATTTTCAGCCGTGCTATAGATGAATACGTGTTTTTATTGATGAATTTAAGTAAGAAATAGACTGAAAATATGAAAATTAAATATATAACGTTACGAATTTGCTGAGAAAACTATAAGGAAATGTGGGGAGCAATTAACTTTACAATCTAAAGTTAATTTGAACGAAATATACCAATTTTTAGAAAAGTTATTAGCGAATTTATAGTTGAATTTATGTGATTGTATTGATTGACCACTATACCTCGGTGTAGGTAAATAGTGATTTTCCAGTTTTGTATGTTTTATAAAGCAAATAGGAGTGCAGATGGGTTTTATTTACATAAGACGGACCTAATAAAAGCAAAAAGAGCGAAAGAAATGAAGATTTGAAAAATTTTAAAAATTTTAGGAAATTACGATTATGCGAAAACGAATTATGTGGAAATCAATATTTTAGCGGTAGAAATTTATTATAAAAACTATAGATAAATACGGGGGGTGGTTAAATACACTATTAACAAAGAAAATTTAAACGGAAAAGGCCACTTTTCAGCCGAGTTATAGATGAATACGTGTTTTTATTGATGAATTCACGTAAATAAGAGACTGAAAATATGAAAATTAAATATATAACGTTACGAATTTACTGAGAAAACTATAAGAAAATGTGGGGAGCAATTAACTTCACAATATAAAGAAGATTCGAACGAAAATACCTATTTTTAGAAAATTTATTAGCGAATTTATAGTTGAATTTATGTGATTGTATTGATTGACCACTATACCTCGGTTTAGGTAAATAGTGACTTTTTCCAGTTCTGTATGTTTTATAAAGCAAATAAGAGTGCAGATGGTAGTTTCTTCACTAGACGGACCTAATAAAAGCAAAAAAAGCGAAAGAAATGAAGATTTGAAAAATTTCAAAAATTTTAGGAAATAACGATTATGGGAAAACGAATTATGTGGTAATCAATATTTTAGCGATAGAAATTTATTATAAAAACTATAGATAAATATAGGGGGCGTTTAATTTAACTATAAACAAAGAAAATTTAAACGAAAAAGGCCACTTTTCAGCCGAGTTATAGATGAATACGTGTTTTTATCGATGAATTCACGTAAATAAGAGACTGAAAATACGAAAATTATATATATAACGATAGGAATTAACCAAGAATATTGTATAAGATTACGGGGGGCAGTTAGTTGCACTATTTAAATAGAAATTAAAAAGGAAAAGGCCACTTTTCAGCCGAGTTATAGATGAATATGTGTTTTTATTGATGAATTCACGTAAATAAGAGACTGAAAATATGAAAATTATATATATAACATTAGGAAATAACCAAGAAAACTATACAGGATTACGGGGGGCAATGAGTTACACTATATAAATAGAAAATTTAAAAGGAAAAGGCCTATTTTCAGCCGTGAAATAGATGAATACGTGTTTTTAATGATGAATTTAAGTAAGAAATAGACTGAAAATATGAAAATTAAATATATAACGTTACGAATTTACTGAGAAAACTATAAGGAAATGTGGGGATCAATTAACTACGCAATTAAAAGAAGATTTGAACGAAATATACCAATTTTTAGAAAAGTTATTAGCGAATTTATAGTTGAATTTATGTGATTGTATTGATTGACCACTATACCTCGGTGTAGGTAAATAGTGATTTTATCCAGTTTTGTATGTTTTATAAAGCAAATAGGAGTACAGATGGGTTTTATCTACATTAGATGGACCTAATAAAAGCAAAAAGAGCAAAGGAAATGAAGATTTGAAAAATTTTAAAAATTTTAGGAAATTACGATTATGGGAAAACGAATTATGTGGAAATCAATATTTTAGCCGTAGAATTTATTATAAAAACTATAGATAAATAAGGGAGGTGGTTAAATTCACTATAAACAAAGAAAATTTAAACGGAAAAGGCCACTTTTCAGCTGAGTTATAGATGAATACGTGTTTTTATTGATGAATTCACGTACATAAGAGACTGAAAATATGAAAGTTATATATATATATATATATATATATATATATATATATATATATATATATATATATATATATATATATATATATATATATATATATATATATATATATATATATATATATAACGTTAGGAATTAACCAAGAAAACTATATAGGATTACGGGGGGCAATTAGTTACACTATTTTAATAGAAAATTTAAAAGGAAAAGGCCTATTTTCAGCCGTGAAATAGATGAATACGTGTTTTTATTGATGAATTTAAGTAAGAAATAGACTGAAAATATGAAAATTAAATATATAACGTTACGAATTTACTGAGAAAACTATAAGGAAATGTTACTGAAAATATAAAAATTATATACATAACGTTAAGAATTAACAAAGAAAACTGTATAGGATTACGGGGGGCAGTTAGTTACACTATTAAAATAGAAAATTTAAAAGGAAAAGGCCACTTTTCAGCCGAGTTATAGATGAATACGTGTTTTTATTGATGAATTCTCGTAAATAGGAGACTGAAAATATGAAAATTATATCTATAATTACGTTAGGAATTAACCAAGAAAACTATATAGGATTACAGGGGGCAATTAGTTACACTACTTAAATAGAAAATTTTAAAGGAAAAGGCCAATTCAGCCGTGCTATAGATGAATACGTGTTTTATTGATGAATTCACGTAAATAAGAGACTGAAAATATGAAAATTATATATATAACGTTAGGAATTAACCAAGAAAACTATATCGGATTACGGGGATCAATTAGTTACACTATTTAAATAGAAAATTTAAAAGAAAAAGGCCTATTTTCAGCCGTGCTATAGATGAATACGTGTTTTTATTGATGAATTTAAGTAAGAAATAGAATGAAAATATGAAAATTAAATATATAAATTTACGAATTTGCTGAGAAAACTATAGGGAAAACTTTACAATTTAAAGTTGTTTTGAATGAAATATACCAATTTTTAGAAAAGTTATTAGCGAATTAATAGTTGAATTTATGTGATTGTATTGATTGACCACTATACCTCGGTGTAGGTAAATAGTGATTTTTCCAGTTTTGTATGTTTTATAAAGCAAATAGGAGTGCAGATGGGTTTTATCTACATAAGACGGACCTAATAAAAGCAAAAAGAGCGAAAGAAATGAAGATTTGAAAAATTTTAGGAAATTACGATTATGGGAAAACGAATTATGTGGAAATCAATATTTTAGCGGTAGAAATTTATTATAAAAACTATAGATAAATACGGGGGGCGGTTAAATACACTATTAACAAAGAAAATTTAAACGGAAAAGGCCACTTTTCAGCCGAGTTATAGATGAATACGTGTTTTTATTGATGAATTCACGTAAATAAGAGACTGAAAATATGAAAATTATATATAAAACGTTGGGAATTAACCAAGATAACTATATAGGATTACGAGAGGCAATTGGTTACACTATTGAAATAGAAAATTTAAAAGGAAAAGGCCAATTTTCAGCCGTGCTATAAATGAATACGTGTTTTTATTGACGAATTTAAGTAAGAAATAGATTGAAAATATGAAAATTAAATATATAACGTTACGAATTTAATGAGAAAACTATAAGGAAATGTGGGGAGCAATTAACTACACAATTTAAAGAAGATTTGAACGAAAATACCTATTTTTAGAAAAGTTATTAGCGAATTTATAGTTGAATTTATGTGATTGTATTGATTGACCACTATACTTCGGTTTAGGTAAATAGTGACTTTTTCCAGTTCTGTATGTTTTATAAAACAAATAAGAGTGCAGATGGTAGTTTCTTCACTAGACGGACCTAATAAAAGCAAAAAGAGCGAAAGAAATGAAGATTTGAAAATTTTCAAAAATTTTAGGAAATAACGATTATGGCAAAACGAATTATGTGGAAATCAATATTTTAGCGATAGAAATTTGTTATAAAAACTATAGATAAATATAGGGGGCGGTTAAATAAACTATAAACAAAGAAAATTTAAACGGAAAAGGCCACTTTTCAGCTGAGTTATAGATGAATACGTGTTTTTATTGATGAATTCACGTACATAAGAGAATGAAAATACGAAAATTATATATATAACGATAGGAATTAACCAAGAATATTGTATAAGATTACGGGGAGCAGTTATTTGCACTATTTAAATAGAAATTTAAAAGGAAAAGGCCACTTTTATGCCGAGTTATAGATGAATATGTGTTTTTATTGATGAATTCACGTAAATAAGAGACTGAAAATATGAAAATGATATATATAACGTTAGGAAATAACCAAGAAAAATATACAGGATTACGAAAGGCAATGAGTTACACTATTTAAATAGAAAATTTAAAAGGAAAAGGCCTATTTTCAGCCGTGAAATAGATGAACACGTGTTTTTATTGATGAATTTAAGTAAGAAATAGACTGAAAATATAAAAATTAAATATATAACGTTACGAATTTACTGAGAAAACTATAAAGAAATGTGGGGAGCAATTAACTACGCAATTTAAAGAAGATTTAAACGAAATATACCAATTTTTAGAAAAGTTATTAGCGAATTTATAGTTGAATTTATGTGATTGTATTGATTGACCACTATACCTCGGTGTAGGTTAATAGTGATTTTATCCAGTTTTGTATGTTTTATAAAGCAAATAGGAGTGCAGATGGGTTTTATCTACATTAGACGGACCTAATAAAAGCAAAAAGAGCGAAGGAAATGAAGATTTTAAAAATTTTAGGAAATTACGATTATGGGAAAACGAATTATGTGGAAATCAATATTTTAGCCGTAGAAATTTATTATAAAACTATAGATAAATACGGGAGGCGGTTAAATTCACTATAAACAAAGAAAATTTAAACGGAAAAGGCCACTTTTCAGCTGAGTTATAGATGAATACGTGTTTTTATTGATGAATTCACGTACATAAGAGACTGAAAATATGAAAGTTATATATATAACGTTAGGAATTAACCAAGAAAACTATATAGGATTACGGGGGGCAATTAGTTACACTATTTAAATAGAAAATTTAAAAGGAAAAGGCCTATTTTCAGCCGTGAAATAGATGAATACGTGTTTTTATTGATGAATTTAAGTAAGAAATGGACAGAAAATATGAAAATTAAATATATAACGTTACGAATTTACTGAGAAAACTATAAGGAAATGTGACTGAAAACATGAAAATTATATACATAACGTTAAGAATTAACCAAGAAAACTGTATAGGATTACGGGGGGCAGTTAGTTACACTATTAAAATAGAAAATTTTAAAGGAAAAGGCCAATTCAGCCGTGCTATAGATGAATACGTGTTTTTATTGATGAATTCACGTAAATAAGAGACTGAAAATATGAAAATTATATATATAACGTTAGGAGTTAACCAAGAAAACTATATAGGATTACGGGGATCAATTAGTTACACTATTTAAATAGAAAATTTAAAAGAAAAAGGCCTATTTTCAGCCGTGCTATAGATGAATACGTGTTTTTATTGATGAATTTAAGTAAGAAATAGACTGAAAATATGAAAATTAAATATATAACGTTACTAATTTGCTGCAAAAACTATAAGGAAATGTGGGGAGCAATTAACTTTACAATTTAAAGTTGATTTGAACGAAATATACCAATTTTTAGAAAAGTTATTATCGAATTATTGATTGACCACTATACCTCGGTTTAGGTAAATAGTGATTTTTTCCAGTTTTGTATGTTTTATAAAGCAAATAAGAGTGCAGATGGGTTTTTCATACATTAGACGGACCTAATAAAAGCAAAAAGAGCGAAAGAAATGGAGATTTGAAAAATTTTAAAAATTTTAGGAAATTACGATTATGGGAAAACGAATTATGTGGAAATCAATATTTTAGCCGTAGAAATTTATTATAAAAACTATAGATAAATACGGGAGGTGGTTAAATTCACTATTAACAAAGAAAATTTAAACGGAAAAGGCCACTTTTCAGCCGAGTTATAGATAAATACGTGTTTTTATTGATGAAATCTCGTAAATAAAAGACTGAAAATATGAAAATTATATCTATAATTACGTTAGGAATTAACCAAGAAAACTATATAGGATTACAGGGGGCAATAAGTTACACTACTTAAATAGAAAATTTTAAAGGGAAAGGACAATTTTCAGCCGTGCTATAGATGATTACGTGTTTTTATTGATGAATTCACGTAAATAACAGACTGAAAATATGAAAATTATATATATGACGTTTAGAATTAACCAAGACAACTGTATAGGATTACGGGGGGCAGTTAGTTACACTATTTAAATAGTAAATTTAAAAGGAAAAGATCACTTTTCAGCCGAGTTATAGATGAATACCTGTTTTTATTGATGAATTCACGTAAATAAGAGACTGAAAATATGAAAATTATATATATAACGTTAAGAATTAACCAAGAAAACTGTATAGGATTACGGGAGGCAGTTAGTTTCTTTATTTAAATAGAAAATTTAAAAGGAAAAGATCACTTTTCAGCCGAGTTATAGATGAATACCTGTTTTTATTGAGGAATTCATGTAAATAAGAGACTGAAAATATGAAAATTATATACATTACGTTAAGAATTAACCAAGAAAACTGTATAGGATTAAGGGAGGCAGTTAGTTACACTACTAAAATAGAAAATTAAAAAGGAAAAGGCCACGTTTCAGCCGAGTTATAGATGAATACGTGTTTTTATTGATGAATTCACGTAAATAAGAGACTGAAAATATGAAAATTATATATATAACAATAGGAATTAACCAAGAAAACTATAAAGGGTTACAAGGATCAATTGGTTACACTATTTAAATAAAAAATTTGAAAGTAAAAGGCCAATTTTCAGCCGTGCTATAGATGAATACGTGTTTTTATTGATGAATTTAAGTAAAGAAATAGACTCAAAATATGAAAATTAAATATATAACGTTACGAATTTACTGAGAAAACTATAAGGAAATGTGGATAGCACTTAACTTCACAATTAAAAGACCATTTGAACGAAAAATACCTATTTTTAGAAAAGTTATTAGCGAATTTATAGTTGAATTTATGTTATTGTATTGATTGACCACTATACCTCGGTTTAGGTAAATAGTGATTTTTTCCAGTTCTGTTTGTTCTATAAAGCAAATAAGAGTGCAGATGGGTTTTTTCTACATTAGACGGACCTAATAAAAGCAAAAAGAGCAAAGGAAATGAAGATTTGAAAAATTTTAAAAATTTTAGGAAATTACGATTATGGGAAAACGAATTATGTGGAAATCAATATTTTAGCCGTAGAAATTTATTATAAAAACTATAGATAAATACGGGAGGCGGTGAAATTGACAAAGAAAATTTAAACGGAAAAGGCCACTTTTCAGCCGAGTTATAGATGAATACCTGTTTTTATTGAGGAATTCACGTAAATAAGAGACTGAAAATATGAAAATTAAATGTATAACGTTACGAATTTACTAAAAAAACCATAAGGAAATGTGGGGAGGAATTAACTACACAATTTAAAGAAGATTTGAACGAAAAATACCAATTTTAAGAAAAGTTATTAGCGAATTTATAGTTGAATTTATGTGATTGTATTGATTGACCACTATACCTCGGTAGGTTAAAAATTCTATGAAAATACAGTTATAGGAAAACTAATTATATGGATATTAGTCATATTACGGTGAAAATGTACTACGAAAACTGTTGTATAATATGAGGGCCAATTAATTACACTGCATTACGAGAAAGTTTATGAAGAAATGACCAAATTTTGTGTTTTTATTTCTAAATTTTTCGCGTGGTTGATGTAAGTAGAGATTTTTCGAGTTTCGTGTGTGTTTATTAATCAAATTTTAGTGTAGATGGCAGTTTCTAAATGATACGGACCTTATAAGTCTTAAGGAGCGGAGAAATCGTAAATTTTAAGTAGTTCGAAAATTCTATGAAAATACAGTTATAATAAAACGACTTATACGGATATTAGTCATTTAGCGGTAAAAATTTACAACGAAAACTATTGTTAAGTACGGGAAGCAATTAACTTAACTGTATCCAACCAGACCAATTTTCATTCAAGATATGGATGCATTGGTGATTTATTTCTTCATTTTTCGCTTGGTTGAGGTAAGTAGCGATTTTTCGAGTTCCGTGTGTTTTATCTATCAAATTTGAATGTACGGGGCAGTTTCTACATGATACGGACCTTATAAGTCTGAAGGGGCGGAGAAATCGAAGATTTTATGTAGTTTAAAAATTCTATGAAAACACAGTTATAGGAAAATAAATTATATGGATATTAGTCATATAACGGTGAAAATGTACTACGAAAACTGTTGTATAGTACGAGGGCCAATTAATTACACTGCATAAGGAGAAAGTTTATGGAGAAAAGACAAATTTTTGTGTTTTTTTTTTCTAAATTTTTCGCGTGGTTGATGTAAGTAGCGATTTTTCCAATTTCGTGTGTGTTTATCTATCAAATTTCAGTGTAGATGGCAGTTTCTAAACGATACGGACCTTATAAGTCTAAAGGTGCGGAGAAATCGAAAATTTTAAGTAGTTTAAAAATTCTATGAAAATACAGTTATAAGAAACCAACTTATATGGGTATTAGTCATTAAACGGTGAAAATTTACCACGAAAACTATTGTAAAGTACGGGAAGCAATTAACCTAACTGTATCACATGAAAATTTACACAGAAAAGACAAATTTTCATTCAAGATATGTGTGCATTGGCGACTTATTTCTAAATTTTTCGCTTGGTTGAGGAAAGTAGCGATTTTTCGAGTTTCGTGTGTTTTATTTATCAAATTTCAGTGTTGATGGCAGTTTCTAAATGATACGGACCTTATAAGTCTTAAGGAGCGGAGAAATCGAAAATTTTAAGTAGTTCAAAAATTCTATGAAAATACAGTTATAATAAAACGACTTATACGGATATTAGTCATTTAACGGTGAAAATTTACAACGAAAACTATTGTTAAGTACGGGAAGCAATTAACTCAACTGTATCACATGACAATTTACAAAGAAAAACCAATTTGCATTCAAGATATGGATGCATTGGTGATTTATTTCTAAATTTTTTGCTTGGTTGAGGTAAGTAGCGGTTTTTCGAGTTTCATGTGTTTTATCTATCAAATTTCAGTGTAGATGGCAGTTTCTAAACGATACGGACTTTATAAGTCTAAAAGGAGCAGAGAAATCGAAGATTTTGAAAATTTTAAAAATTCTATGAAAATACAAGTGTAAGAAAACGATTTATATGAAAATAAGTTATTTAACGGTGAAAATTTACTAAGAAAACTGTGGTTTAGTACGGTGGCAATTAATTAAACTGTATTACAAAAAAATTTAAACAGAAAAGACAAATTTTCAGTCAAGATAAGGGTGAATATGTGTTTTTATTTCTTATTTTTTGCTTGGTTGAGGTAAGTAGTGATGTTTCTAGTTCCGTGTGTTTTATCTATCAAATTTGAGTGTACGGGGCAGTTTCTGCGTAATACGGACCTTATTAGTCTGAAGGGGCGGAGAAATCGAAGATTTTAAGTAGTTTAAAAATTCTATGAAAATACAGTTATAGGAAAACGAATTATATGGATATTAGTCATATAACGGTGAAAATGTACTACGAAAACTGTTGTATAATACGAGGGCCAATTAATTACACTGCATAACGAGAAAGTTTATGGAGAAAAGACCAATTTTTGTGTTTTTATTTCTAAATTTTTCGCGTGGTTGATGTAAGTGACGATTTTTCGAGTTTCGTGTGTGTTTATCTATCAAATTTCAGTGTAGATGAAAGTTTCTAAATGATACGGACCTTATAAGTCTTAAGGAGCGGAGAAATCGAAAATTTTAAGTAGTTCAAAAATTCTATGAAAATACAGTTATAATAAAACGACTTATACGGATATTAGTCATTTAACGGTGAAAATTTACAACGAAAACTATTGTTAAGTACGGGAAGCAATTAACTTAACTGTATCACATGAAAATTTACACAGAAAAGACCAATTTTCATTCAAGATATGGATGCATTGGTGATTTATTTCTTCATTTTTCGCTTGGTTGAGGTAAATAGCGATTTTTCTAGTTCCGCTTGTTTTATCTATCAAATTTGAATGTACAGGGCAGTTTCTACATGATACGGACCTTATAAGTCTGAAGGGGCGGAGAAATCGAAGATTTTAAGTAGTTTAAAAATTCTATGAAAACACAGTTAAAGGAAAATAAATTATATGGATATTAGTCATATAACGGTGAAAATGTACTACGAAAACTGTTGTATAATACGAGGGCCAATTAATTACACTGCATAACGAGAAAGTTTATGGAGAAAAGACCAATTTTTGTGTTTTTATTTCTAAATTTTCCGCGTGGTTGATGTAAGTAGCGATTTTTCGAGTTTCGTGTGTGTTTATCTATCAAATTTCAGTGTAGATGAAAGTTTCTAAATGATACGGACCTTATAAGTCTTAAGGAGCGGAGAAATCGAAAATTTTAAGTAGTTCAAATATACTATGAAAAAACATTTATAAGAAAACGAATTATATGGATATTAGTCAATAGCGGTGAAAGTGTACTACGAAAACTGTTGTATAATACGAGGGCCAATTATTTACACTGCATAACGAGAAAGTTTATGGAGAAAAGACCAATTTTTGTGTTTTTATTTCTAAATTTTTCGCGTGGTTGATGTAAGTAGCGATTTTTCGAGTTTCGTGTGTTTTATCTATCAAATTTCAGTGTAGATGGCAGTTTCTAAACGATACGGACCTTATAAGTCTAAAGGAGCGGAGAAATCGAAAATTTTAAGTAGTTTAAATATTCTATGAAAATACTGTTATAAGAAAACAAATTATATGGATATTAGTAATTTAACGGTGAAAATTTACAACGAAAACTATTGTTAAGTACGGAAAGCAATTAACTTAACTGTATCACATGAAAATTTACAAAGAAAAACCAATTTCCATTCAAGATATGGACGCATTGGTGATTTATTTCTAAATTTTTTGCTTGGTTGAGGTAAGTAGCGGTTTTTCGAGTTTCGTGGGTATTTATCTATCAAATTTCAGTGTAGATGGCAGTTTCTAAACGATACGGAGTTAATAAGTCTGAAAGGAGCAGAGAAATCGAAGATTTTGAAAATTTTGAAAAATTCTATGAAAATACAAGTGTAAGAAAACGAATTATATGAAATTAAGTTATTAAACTGTGAAAATTTACTTAGAAGACTAAGGTTAAGTACAGTGGCAATTAATTAAGTACGAAAATACGATTATAAGAAAACGAATTATGTGAAATAAGTTATTTAACGGTGAAAATTTACTAAGAAAACTGTGGTTAAGTACGGTGGCAATTAATTAAACTGTATTATAAAAAAATTTAAACAGAAAAGACAAATTTTCAGTCAAGATAAGGGTGAATATGTGTTTTTATTTCTTCATTTTCGTCGAGATGATCGCTGTGCATAATTAGAATTAATGGAAATTGATTGCATAAGTATTGTCTTATGTAAGTTAGATATGTTTTGTATGAAAACAAATGCCTATTTTCAATGTATCGATTCATGAAATATTTTGTCTATGTTATCTGATAAGAGACATGATAACTGATAAGAATCTGATTAGAAATAGTTTCCTACAGTTTGAGAATTGTGTAAAAGCATTTATTCACCTAGTATTGTTGATATTAGACTTTTAGTTTTTACTGATAGTCGATAGCCGTGCAAAAGTTAGTTGTTCAAATAGTGTGAGATCATAGACGCACACTAGCCACGTACTTGAGAGGCCAAATATGTAGAAATTTAAATGTTTGCAATTTCAGCGATTTATGTATGTAATGACTTGTAAAACATTTCAGATTGATTGTACGTGTAAAGAAGGTGAATTCTGTGTTATTTTATGTGAAAATTCCAGTGAATAAGTGAAATAATGATAGTTTTGTATAAGAAGTTTGAAAGTGTTTTAATAGTGAAATGTATAGAGAGGATGTAAATTGGACTATTGTATTAGTTAAGATATGTATAATTTCATGTGGGAAACATTGTTTTAACTTTCTATGTTAAATATTTAAGAAATTTCCACTTGCTCAATGTGAGTAAAATATGCATATTTTGTTAAATAAATAAAAGGTTTTTTGTGATATAAAAATGTATATCGTAGTAAAGATATTTTTTGTGCTATCTTTATAAGTAAATTGTATAAATGTATGTCCTATATAAAATAAATAATTGAGAAAACCGTGAGAGAGTGATATTTTTTTTTTTTTTTTTTTTGCGCCCGAAGCAAATATGGGCAACCCTCCGGAAAGCGGGGGAGGGAGGCGGTGAATGCTCATAGCATACCACGCAGCCGGCTGCGTGGTTATGTGGAGACTTTTACCCACTAAACACCGCCTTTTAGGAAATGGCTTAACGATCTGACTAGAGATCTCTAAGCCGTATACGAACGCGACCCTCCTTGGCAGAAAGGAGGGCGCAAGCAGCGAAAAGCCGCTTAGAAGAGTGCCTAACTAAGGCAGATTAATGGATGTGTTATGGAGGCTCGGCCTGAGCCGCCAGGAGGCAGTTCAGGTCAGCCGAAAGCTTGTTGGGGGGGTCCGAGAGAGAGTTTCTCGGTCTGCGCACACTATAGCGAGTGTGAATAGGGGCTGCATAGGCAGCTGTCTCAAGAATGAGATGATTTGGGTGGGACTCTGAGGCTTTGAAGAATCTCTCAGAGAGTGATTTAAGAAACTGTTGGATTGTTGGGAGCTCTAAGTCTCGATGTAGGTCAGCATTACGGACATAATAGGGCGAGTTAGTGGCCCTACGACAGAATAGATTTTGAACTATTTGAAGTTCATTTATAGCTTTGGGCTTAGCATGTGCGAAAATGGGGGCCGCGTAGGTCATGACAGGTCGTATGCAGACCTTATATAGGGTTCGCTTGTTGCGGAGGGACATTTTACTGTGTCTGCCCAACATGCTGTTGAGCCTACCCATGTAAAAACGTGCGATGCGAGTAACTTTCTTGATATGGGGCTCGAAAGTGAGCCTTGCATCAAGGGTGACGCCTAGGTATTTGGCTTTAGTTTGCCATGGGACAGGGGTTCCTAACATCCTGATTGGCGGAGTGGTGGTGAGACGGCGTCGTTTATATTCGAAGCAAACGGCGGAGCTTTTCTCCGGGTTTACGTCGATACGCCATTTTTGAAACCAAGCTCCTAAGTCGCTTACTGACTTTTGAATCTTGTTCCGAATCTGTGGTAGTGAGTTGCCTTTGGAGTAAAGGGCTGTGTCATCTGCAAAGAGGGCTAGTTTGACACCATTCGACGGGATAGGGATGTCGTTGGTGAATAGCACGTATAGGAGGGGAGCAAGCACAGAGCCTTGAGGAACACCGACTTTTATTTGACGGGTAGAGGATAGCGTGCCTTCGTGTCTAAAACGAAAGGTACGATCCTTCAGATAGGATGCTACAAGGCGAACGAGACGGTCTGGGAGGCCTAAGTCGTACAGTTTGTAGATGAGGCCCTCGTGCCAGACTCTGTCGAATGCCTTGGCAATGTCAAAGAAGACCGCGATGGTTTTTTGACGGCGAGGGTAAAAACCGCTGAGGATGTATTCTACCATGCGGTGAACTTGTTGGGGGCACGAGTGTTTGGCTCGAAACCCGAATTGTTGTGGGATGACAAGAGGGTCGCCGTCTGTGGGAAACAAATGGCGCCTCAAGCGCACGAGAATGACTCGTTCGAAAAGTTTGCCCATGGCCTTGAGGAGGCTGATGGGACGGTGATTGGAGGGGAGGTGGAGAGGTTTGCCTGGCTTGGGAATGCCAATGACAGTTGCCTCTTTCCAAGAGGTGGGAAAGTAACTGAATTCGAAGCAGGCGTTAAAGATAATGGCCAGTAAGGCGATTACCTGCTCCGGGAAGTGTTTGAGGGCTTGGTTGGAGATACCATCCGCACCCGGTGCTTTTTTGGGCTTAAGTCCTTTGATGGTAGATGAAATCTCATCTTTGGACACAGTGATAGGGTCAGAGGCGGTAGGGGGCGAGTTCCTGCGTCGGACCTCGTCCTCCACTAGTTGAATATGTAGGGGGTCAGTGGGTTGTGAGCTAGGAGAGCATTGAGCGGCAACGCTGTCCGCGAAGCACTCAGCCTTTTCTTCGTCTTCGAAGGCAATGGAGCCGTCGGGACGAGACAGAGGGGGAGTATGGGTTATAGCGTCTATCCGGAGGGCTCTCGCCATCCGGTAGTACGCTGTGTGAGAGGGAGAGATTTTCTCCATGAGATTGCCTTTTTCGTGGTCTCTGTAGTCTTGGAGGCGGTAACGCAGTTTGCGTTGAAGGCGGTGGGCTGCGAGTCTATATTCGGGAGTGGGATAGCGTGCAGCTCTACGGAGGGCAGCTTTTTTGGCTTTTAACAGGTTGCTAATATCTAGGGGAAGACTAGTTTTAGCAACCGGGACAACTTTTTCATTCTCTTTAAGAGAGGATGTTATAAGTGAGGTGAGATTTTCGACCGCGGTGTCTATTTTCCCCGCACTGTCGAGGGCGTCGGAAGAAAGGGTTATGGGAGGGTCCGGAGAGTCTATAGCCGAGGCTAGAGACTTCTTGAAGCCCTTCCAGTCGGTGTAGGTTTTGGAAGTGGGAGTTGGAGATGGCTGATGGCCAAGAAGGAGGGATACAGGACGGTGGTCGGATCCTAGATCGTCGAGAGGCTCGATTGCTCTAAGGTTAAGGGAAACTCCTTTAACTAGAGCAAAGTCTAGCACATCAGGAGCGTAGGTAACAATGTCGGGATAGTGGGTGGCAGTGAGGGGGCTATAGACAGTCAGGTCGAGAGACTGAGTGATATTGAGCAGCACCCTGCCACTACTTGTAGTAGTGCGGCAGGCCCATTCAGTATGCTTGGAGTTAAAGTCTCCAAACATAATGACTGAGTCGCCTAATGCAAGGATGGCTTCGAAGTCACTCTTGACGGGGAGGGTTCCGCTAGGGATATAGCAAGAGGCTATAATGATTGACTGGTGTCCAGTCATGGCTAGTCTAGTGATAGTGGCTTCCATACTGGTAAGCGAAGGAGTAGATATGTGGGAGCAATGAAGGGACTTTTTGTGATAGATGGCAGTGCCGCCGCCTTTGCGGTCGGGTCTATCGTTACGTATGAGTGAATAATTTTTAATAGTAAGGCCTTTAGAGACCTTGGGGCTGAGATGGGTCTCTTGTAGGAGTAGGAGATCGGCTTCGCGATCTCGTAGAAAAAGCCTAAGCTCTGGGAGGTTATTTCGCAGACCGCGGATATTGAATGAAACAAGCGACAAACCCTTCGGTTTGATACGACCGTGAGATATTGCAGGAGCAGAGGGCTCCGGCATAGTTTAATTACAAGGACCTTAGAAGGTTGATGTGCTCAGTAAGAGCAAGGAGACGGCCCTGAGGGGACTGAGCTGTGCTCAGTTTACCCGCAAGAATAAGAATTTCGTCTAGATTGATCCTATTGAGTGTGTTATACACTAGGTTTAGGGACTCTACTACAGAGTCTGTCTGTTTTTTTGGGTCGGCGGAGGGCCGCGGGATATTTGATTCCTTTTGGAACCAGGGGTTTATTGGAAGTGGCGCTGGCTGAGAGAGCGGAAGGCTCATAAGGGGCCGAGGAGGGCCCTGAGGTGGCCGATAGGGGCCCTGTGGGGGCCGATAGATGCCCTGTGTGGGCTGAGATGAGCCCTGAGGGGGCTGAGGTAGGGGCTGGCCCTGGCTGGGCTTGCGGCTTACAAGAGCCGGGAAGGTTCGGTCATTGACCTGTGGTGGAGCTTTGCGGCTCGTAGGTGGGCGAGGGGCGCGAGGGCAACCTCTATAATTGGCCGGATGGCCTGTTTGTCCGCAGAGGACACATGAGGGTGGGGATTCGGCGTTTTTGGGCCGTGGGCACTCTTTCGAGTGATGGGGTTCTAGGCACTTAATGCACCTGGGTGGAGCTGAGCAGTTGGCTGCCGCGTGTCCATAAAGTTGGCAGCGGTGGCACTGCGCTGGGTAACCGCGCCGGTGAGGGGCTTCGACCTTAACACGCGACAGGCCGCACACAGTGCGTACCTCGCGGAAAATGGCCTTCGCCTCCGGCACATTGGTGAGAACGAGGAGGGCGAGGTTAAACCTTTCGCCCCTGCTGCTGTGCATTTTATGCACACCTTCAATAGGGAAGCCTTGGGATTTAAGGTCTTCCAGAATGTCTTCGTTTGCGAGTTCATAGGGAACTCCGCGGAGGACTGCCTTTACTTTCCTTTCTTCGGCGAGGGCGTATGTGTGGTAGGACACACGCTCGGCCGTGAATAGGCGGGTTATGTTACGGAAGTCTTTTTTAGACGCCGGAATAATTTTGATGGCCTCGCCGACATTAGTGGCTTGGTCATATTTGAAACCCTTATCGTAGAGGGTTTTGGACAGTTGAGTAAATTTCGCCTTGTCTCTGAGAAAGACAGGGGGCGGGACTTGGTTTTTGGCCAGTTCGGGAGCGCAGCGGGTTGCTGGCTTGGCGGTATTGTCTTTCGACTGTGAGGTGGCAGCGTTTGGGGCTGCGGAAGTAGGGGCAACGATGGGAGCTGCGGAGGTAGAGGCAGCGGCGGAGGGAGTGTGGGCGGCGGCGGCCGCTGAGGCGGGGGGAGTGCGAGAAGTGGCAGCGCGTTTCAGGCCGCGCTTTGATTTCACTAACGTGAATTCGGCTTGGGAGTCGGTTATGGTTCCTTCAGAGTCGGAAGAATCCGAGGAGCCGGTGGAGCTGAGGGCGATCCTCTTCCGGGAGGATGAGGTAACGGACGTGGTGTCTGAGTGCTCCATTTCGGAGTCGGGGGACGCGGGCGAGTCGGACTGCGGGGCAGCCGCTTGGGTCGCGAGGAAAGCAGCGACGGCGGGCGGGGGTACACATGCCTTAGGGGCACGGGGGGTGAGATTGATCGAAAAGCTATCAAGGTCTACGCCTTGGGTTTTTAAAAATTGGTGGAAAAGAGCCAAAATTTGGCTAGCATCCATGGACGACATGTTGATCGGGACGGGGGGTGACGTTTTTTTTCTAAGAAAACTGGAGGTCCCTGTTCTGAGAAGAACAGGGCCTTGGGGGCAGATGGGGAGGACTGACGATCTATTCCAGAAACTGGGGTCCCTATGTTCTGAAAAGAACAAGGGCTTGCTCTGAGAAGAGCAAGAGACGATCTTCTAAGGATAGTATACACAACAAATAACAGTATAACAAAAACAATAACAATAACAGAAAAATTAACAAATAAAACAAAACAAGCAAAGCGCGCTCAAGCCTCCCCGCCGGAGCAAGGGGGCAGGAACGATGCGAAAACAAAGTGACTCACCAACGGCGTCTGCTCGGCCGGTGTAAGCCGGGGAGAGCCGGGCGCGCGGGCAAGCGGTTGCGCTACCGAAAGGTCGGAGGCGCGAAAGAACTGTGTGCATGACCGCTCGGGGGCGGCGCGCAAACGGAACTCCGAGAGTGATATTACAAATTGATGTAATTAAGTTGCGCGAGCGCGCAAATGGCGCGGCTCACTTTCGCGTATAGCTCAGGGGTAGCTCAGTAAACAAGTTTTTTTGCAATTCGTTCGGGAATCCTTCGGGATTAGTTCGGGAAAAAGTGCAAAACCAGCAGTCAATAAGAAGAAAAAGTGTAGGGAAGTGATAGGGAAAAGTGATTACTCTCACACAGAACGGTTTGAAGATAATTGCTGTTTTATTCCCAAGAAATTCATCCCTCAAAATTATACAGTCCACATCGAAGAATTAAGGCGTTGGGACCGAAACGACTTCGGAAGACCCGTAATCCCCGCCTGAACCTATTTTCTGAAAAGGAAGAGGTTATCGCCCTAACTCCGTTGCGGAGATCACATACGTTGTTCCCGAACCCAACGTAGGCGTGATAGGAGGCCGGATCGAGAGAAGCCTCGATTCCTCCCTTCTGTTTCTAAGTTGAACGTTTAAGACCGCTGGGTTCCTTTTCAAGAGGACCTTGCGACCTGGTTCCTTTTCAGGTGCATTGGCGACATTTCTAAATTTTTCGCTTGGTTGAGGAAAGTAGCAATTTTTCGAGTTTCGTGTGTTTTATCTATCAAATTTCAGTGTAGATGGCAGTTTCTAAATGATACGGACCTTATAAGTCTTAAGGAGCGGAGAAATCGAAAATTTAAGTAGTTAAAAAATTCTATGAAAATACAGTTATAAGAAAACGACTTATACGGATATTAGTCATTTAACGGTGAAAATTTACAACGAAAACTATTGTTAAGTATGGGAAGCAATTAACTTAACTGTATCACATGAAAATTTACAAAGAAAAACTAATTTTCATTCAAGATATTGATGCATTGGTGATTTATTTCTAAATTTTTCGCTTGGTTGAGGTAAGTAGTGGTTTTTCGAGTTTCGTGTGTTTTATCTATCAAACTTCAGTGTAGATGGCAGTTTCTAAACGATACGGACTTTATAAGTCTGAAAGGAGCAGAGAAATCGAAGATTTTAAAAATTTTAAAAATTCTATGAAAATACAAGTGTAAGAAAATGAATTATATGAAAATAAGTTATTTAACTGTGAAAATTTACTTAGAAAACTAAGGTTAAGTACAGGAGCAATTAATTAAGCTGTATCAGAAGAAAATTTAAACAGAAAAGACCAATTTTCATTCAAGATATGAATGAATTGGTGTTTTTATTTCTTCATTTTTGGCTTGGTTGAGGTAAATAGCGATTTTTCGAGTTTCGTGTGTTTTATCTATCAAATTTTTGTGTAGATGGCAGTTTCTAAATGATACGGACCTTATAAGTCTTAAGGAGCGGAGAAATCGAAAATTTAAGTAGTTAAAAAATTCTATGAAAATACAGTTATAAGAAAACGACTTATACGGATATTAGTCATTTAACGGTGAAAATTTACAACGAAAACTATTGTTAAGTACGGGAAGCAATTAACTTAACTGTATCACATGAAAATTTACAAAGAAAAACCAATTTTCATTCAAGATATTGATGCATTGGTGATTTATTTCTAAATTTTTCGCTTGGTTTAGGTAAGTAGCGGTTTTTCGAGTTTCGTGTGTTTTATCTATCAAATTTCAGCGTAGATGATACTTTCTAAACGATACGGACTTTATAAGTCTGAAAGGAGTAGAGAAATCGAAAATTTTGAAAATTTTAAAAATTCTATGAAAATACAAGTGTAAGAAAACGAATTATATGAAAATAAGTTATTTAACTGTGAAAATTTACTTAGAAAACTAAGTTTAAGTACAGGGGCAATTAATTTAGCTGTATTAGAAGAAAATTCAAACAGAAAAGACCAATTTTCATTCAAGATATGAATGAATTGGTGTTTTTATTTCTTCATTTTTGGCTTGGTTGAGGTAAATAGCGATTTTTCGAGTTTCGTGTGTTTTATCTATCAAATTTCAAGGTAGATGGCATTTTTTAAATGATACGGACCTTATAAATCTTAAGGAGCGGAGAAATCGAAAATTTTAAGTAGTTAAAAAATTCTATGAAAATACAGTTATAAGAAAACGACTTATACGGATATTAGTCATTTAACGGTGAAAATTTACAACGAAAACTATTGTTAAGTACGGGAAGCAATTAACTTAACTGTATCACTTGAAAATTTACACAGAAAAACCAATTTGCATTCAAGATATGGATGAATTGGTGATTTATTTCTAAATTTTTCGCTTGGTTGAGGTAAGTAGCGGTTTTTCGAGTTTCGTGTGTTTTATCTATCAAATTTCATCGTTGATGGTAGTTTCTAAACGATACGGACTTTATAAGTCTGAAAGGAGTAGATAAATCGAAAATTTTGAAAATTTTAAAAATTCTATGAAAATACAAGTGTAAGAAAACGAATTATATGAAAATAAGTTATTTAACTGTGAAAATTTACTTAGAAAACTTAGGTTAAGTACAGGGGCAATTAATTAAGCTGTATTAGAAGAAAATTTTAACAGAAAAGACCAATTTTCATTCAAGATATTAATGAATTGGTGTTTTTATTTCTTCATTTTTGGCTTGGTTGAGGTAAATAGCGATTTTTCGAGTTCGCTGTGTTTTATCTATAAAATTTGAATGTAGATGGCGGTTTCTGTTTGATACAGACCTTATAAGCCTAAAAGGAGCGGAAAAATCGAAGATTTTAAAAAGTTTAAAATTCTATGTAAATACAATTACAAGAAAACGAATTATATGGAAATGAGTTAATTAACTGTGAAAATTAGCAACGAAAACTATTGATAAGTACGAATAGCAATTAATTTAAATGTATCACATGAAAATTTACACAGAAAAGACCAATTTTCATTCAAGATATGGATGAATTGGTGATTTATTTCTAAATTTTTCGCTTGGTTGAGGTAAGTAGTGGTTTTTCGAGTTTCGTGTGTTTTATTTATCAAACTTCAGTGTAGATGGCAGTTTCCAAACGATACGGACTTTATAAGTCTGAAAGGAGTAGAGAAATCGAAAATTTTGAAAATTTTAAAAATTCTATGAAAATACAAGTGTAAGAAAACGAATTATATGAAAATAAGTTATTTAACTGTGAAAATTTACTTAGAAAACTAAGTTTAAGTACAGGGGCAATTAATTTAGCTGTATTAGAAGAAAATTCAAACAGAAAAGACCAATTTTCATTCAAGATATGAATGAATTGGTGTTTTTATTTCTTCATTTTTGGCTTGGTTGAGGTAAATAGCGATTTTTCGAGTTTCGTGTGTTTTATCTATCAAATTTCAAGGTAGATGGCATTTTTTAAATGATGCGGACCTTATAAATCTTAAGGAGCGGAGAAATCGAAAATTTTAAGTAGTTAAAAAATTCTATGAAAATACAGTTATAAGAAAACGACTTATACGGATATTAGTCATTTAACGGTGAAAATTTACAACGAAAACTATTGTTAAGTACGGGAAGCAATTAACTTAACTGTATCACATGAAAATTTACAAAGAAAAACCAATTTTCATTCAAGATATTGATGCATTGGTGATTTATTTCTAAATTTTTCGCTTGGTTTAGGTAAGTAGCGGTTTTTCGAGTTTCGTGTGTTTTATCTATCAAATTTCAGCGTAGATGGTACTTTCTAAACGATACGGACTTTATAAGTCTGAAAGGAGTAGAGAAATCGAAAATTTTGAAAATTTTAAAAATTCTATGAAAATACAAGTGTAAGAAAACGAATTATATGAAAATAAGTTATTTAACTGTGAAAATTTACTTAGAAAACTAAGTTTAAGTACAGGGGCAATTAATTTAGCTGTATTAGAAGAAAATTCAAACAGCAAAGACCAATTTTCATTCAAGATATGAATGAATTGGTGTTTTTATTTCTTCATTTTTGGCTTGGTTGAGGTAAATAGCGATTTTTCGAGTTTCGTGTGTTTTATCTATCAAATTTCAAGGTAGATGGCATTTTTAAATGATGCGGACCTTATAAATCTTAAGGAGCGGAGAAATCGAAAATTTTAAGTAGTTAAAAAATTCTATGAAAATACAGTTATAAGAAAACGACTTATACGGATATTAGTCATTTAACGGTGAAAATTTACAACGAAAACTATTGTTAAGTACGGGAAGCAATTAACTTAACTGTATCACTTGAAAATTTACACAGAAAAACCAATTTGCATTCAAGATATGGATGCATTGGTGATTTATTTCTAAATTTTTCGCTTGGTTGAGGTAAGTAGTGGTTTTTCGAGTTTCGTGTGTTTTATCTATCAAATTTCATCGTTGATGGTAGTTTCTAAACGATACGGACTTTATAAGTCTGAAAGGAGTAGAGAAATCGAAAATTTTGAAAATTTTAAAAATTCTATGAAAATACAAGTGTAAGAAAACGAATTATATGAAAATAAGTTATTTAACTGTGAAAATTTACTTAGAAAACTAAGGTTAAGTACAGGGGCAATTAATTAAGCTGTATCAGAAGAAAATTTAAACAGAAAAGACCAATTTTCATTCAAGATGTGAATGAATTGGTGTTTTTATTTTTTCATTTTTGGCTTGGTTGAGGTAAAAAGCGATTTTTCGAGTTTCGTGTGTCTTATCTATCAAATTTTTGTGTAGATGGCAGTTTCTAAATGATACGGACCTTATAAGTCTTAAGGAGCGGAGAAATCGAAAATTTAAGTAGTTAAAAAATTCTATGAAAATACAGTTATAAGAAAACGACTTATACGGATATTAGTCATTTAACGGTGAAAATTTACAACGTAAACTATTGTTAAGTACGGGAAGCAATTAACTTTACTGTATCACATGAAAATTTACAAAGAAAAACTAATTTTCATTCAAGATATTGATGCATTGGTGATTTATTTCTAAATTTTTCGCTTGGTTGAGGTAAGTAGTGGTTTTTCGAGTTTCGTGTGTTTTATCTATCAAACTTCAGTGTAGATGGCAGTTTCCAAACGATACGGACTTTATAAGTCTGAAAGGAGCAGAGAAATCGAAGATTTTGAAAATTTTAAAAATTCTATGAAAATACAAGTGTAAGAAAAAGAATTATATGAAAATAAGTTATTTAACTGTGAAAATTTACTTAGAAAACTAAGGTTAAGTACAGGGGCAATTAATTAAGCTGTATCAGAAGAAAATTTAAACAGAAAAGACCAATTTTCATACAAGATGTGAATGAATTGGTGTTTTTATTTCTTCATTTTTGGCTTGGTTGAGGTAAATAGCGATTTTTCGAGTTTCGTGTGTTTTATCTATCAAATTTCAGTGTAGATGGCAGTTTCTAAATGATACGGACCTTATAAGTCTTAAGGAGCGGAGAAATCGAAAATTTTAAGTAGTTAAAAAATTCTATGAAAATACAGTTATAAGAAAACGACTTATACGGATATTAGTCATTTAACGGTGAAAATTTACAACGAAAACTATTGTTAAGTACGGGAAGCAATTAACTTAACTGTATCACATGAAAATTTACAAAGAAAAACCAATTTTCATTCAAGATATTGATGCATTGGTGATTTATTTCTAAATTTTTCGCTTGGTTTAGGTAAGTAGCGGTTTTTCGAGTTTCGTGTGTTTTATCTATCAAATTTCAGCGTAGATGATACTTTCTAAACGATACGGACTTTATAAGTCTGAAAGGAGTAGAGAAATCGAAAATTTTGAAAATTTTAAAAATTCTATGAAAATACAAGTGTAAGAAAACGAATTATATGAAAATAAGTTATTTAACTGTGAAAATTTACTTAGAAAACTAAGTTTAAGTACAGGGGCAATTAATTTAGCTGTATTAGAAGAAAATTCAAACAGAAAAGACCAATTTTCATTCAAGATATGAATGAATTGGTGTTTTTATTTCTTCATTTTTGGCTTGGTTGAGGTAAATAGCGATTTTTCGAGTTTCGTGTGTTTTATCTATCAAATTTCAAGGTAGATGGCATTTTTTAAATGATACGGACCTTATAAATCTTAAGGAGCGGAGAAATCGAAAATTTTAAGTAGTTAAAAAATTCTATGAAAATACAGTTATAAGAAAACGACTTATACGGATATTAGTCATTTAACGGTGAAAATTTACAACGAAAACTATTGTTAAGTACGGGAAGCAATTAACTTAACTGTATCACTTGAAAATTTACACAGAAAAACCAATTTGCATTCAAGATATGGATGAATTGGTGATTTATTTCTAAATTTTTCGCTTGGTTGAGGTAAGTAGCGGTTTTTCGAGTTTCGTGTGTTTTATCTATCAAATTTCATCGTTGATGGTAGTTTCTAAACGATACGGACTTTATAAGTCTGAAAGGAGTAGATAAATCGAAAATTTTGAAAATTTTAAAAATTCTATGAAAATACAAGTGTAAGAAAACGAATTATATGAAAATAAGTTATTTAACTGTGAAAATTTACTTAGAAAACTTAGGTTAAGTACAGGGGCAATTAATTAAGCTGTATTAGAAGAAAATTTTAACAGAAAAGACCAATTTTCATTCAAGATATTAATGAATTGGTGTTTTTATTTCTTCATTTTTGGCTTGGTTGAGGTAAATAGCGATTTTTCGAGTTCGCTGTGTTTTATCTATAAAATTTGAATGTAGATGGCGGTTTCTGTTTGATACAGACCTTATAAGCCTAAAAGGAGCGGAAAAATCGAAGATTTTAAAAAGTTTAAAATTCTATGTAAATACAATTACAAGAAAACGAATTATATGGAAATGAGTTAATTAACTGTGAAAATTAGCAACGAAAACTATTGATAAGTACGAATAGCAATTAATTTAAATGTATCACATGAAAATTTACACAGAAAAGACCAATTTTCATTCAAGATATGGATGAATTGGTGATTTATTTCTAAATTTTTCGCTTGGTTGAGGTAAGTAGTGGTTTTTCGAGTTTCGTGTGTTTTATTTATCAAACTTCAGTGTAGATGGCAGTTTCCAAACGATACGGACTTTATAAGTCTGAAAGGAGTAGAGAAATCGAAAATTTTGAAAATTTTAAAAATTCTATGAAAATACAAGTGTAAGAAAACGAATTATATGAAAATAAGTTATTTAACTGTGAAAATTTACTTAGAAAACTAAGTTTAAGTACAGGGGCAATTAATTTAGCTGTATTAGAAGAAAATTCAAACAGAAAAGACCAATTTTCATTCAAGATATGAATGAATTGGTGTTTTTATTTCTTCATTTTTGGCTTGGTTGAGGTAAATAGCGATTTTTCGAGTTTCGTGTGTTTTATCTATCAAATTTCAAGGTAGATGGCATTTTTTAAATGATGCGGACCTTATAAATCTTAAGGAGCGGAGAAATCGAAAATTTTAAGTAGTTAAAAAATTCTATGAAAATACAGTTATAAGAAAACGACTTATACGGATATTAGTCATTTAACGGTGAAAATTTACAACGAAAACTATTGTTAAGTACGGGAAGCAATTAACTTAACTGTATCACATGAAAATTTACAAAGAAAAACCAATTTTCATTCAAGATATTGATGCATTGGTGATTTATTTCTAAATTTTTCGCTTGGTTTAGGTAAGTAGCGGTTTTTCGAGTTTCGTGTGTTTTATCTATCAAATTTCAGCGTAGATGGTACTTTCTAAACGATACGGACTTTATAAGTCTGAAAGGAGTAGAGAAATCGAAAATTTTGAAAATTTTAAAAATTCTATGAAAATACAAGTGTAAGAAAACGAATTATATGAAAATAAGTTATTTAACTGTGAAAATTTACTTAGAAAACTAAGTTTAAGTACAGGGGCAATTAATTTAGCTGTATTAGAAGAAAATTCAAACAGCAAAGACCAATTTTCATTCAAGATATGAATGAATTGGTGTTTTTATTTCTTCATTTTTGGCTTGGTTGAGGTAAATAGCGATTTTTCGAGTTTCGTGTGTTTTATCTATCAAATTTCAAGGTAGATGGCATTTTTAAATGATGCGGACCTTATAAATCTTAAGGAGCGGAGAAATCGAAAATTTTAAGTAGTTAAAAAATTCTATGAAAATACAGTTATAAGAAAACGACTTATACGGATATTAGTCATTTAACGGTGAAAATTTACAACGAAAACTATTGTTAAGTACGGGAAGCAATTAACTTAACTGTATCACTTGAAAATTTACACAGAAAAACCAATTTGCATTCAAGATATGGATGCATTGGTGATTTATTTCTAAATTTTTCGCTTGGTTGAGGTAAGTAGTGGTTTTTCGAGTTTCGTGTGTTTTATCTATCAAATTTCATCGTTGATGGTAGTTTCTAAACGATACGGACTTTATAAGTCTGAAAGGAGTAGAGAAATCGAAAATTTTGAAAATTTTAAAAATTCTATGAAAATACAAGTGTAAGAAAACGAATTATATGAAAATAAGTTATTTAACTGTGAAAATTTACTTAGAAAACTAAGGTTAAGTACAGGGGCAATTAATTAAGCTGTATCAGAAGAAAATTTAAACAGAAAAGACCAATTTTCATTCAAGATGTGAATGAATTGGTGTTTTTATTTTTTCATTTTTGGCTTGGTTGAGGTAAAAAGCGATTTTTCGAGTTTCGTGTGTCTTATCTATCAAATTTTTGTGTAGATGGCAGTTTCTAAATGATACGGACCTTATAAGTCTTAAGGAGCGGAGAAATCGAAAATTTAAGTAGTTAAAAAATTCTATGAAAATACAGTTATAAGAAAACGACTTATACGGATATTAGTCATTTAACGGTGAAAATTTACAACGTAAACTATTGTTAAGTACGGGAAGCAATTAACTTTACTGTATCACATGAAAATTTACAAAGAAAAACTAATTTTCATTCAAGATATTGATGCATTGGTGATTTATTTCTAAATTTTTCGCTTGGTTGAGGTAAGTAGTGGTTTTTCGAGTTTCGTGTGTTTTATCTATCAAACTTCAGTGTAGATGGCAGTTTCCAAACGATACGGACTTTATAAGTCTGAAAGGAGCAGAGAAATCGAAGATTTTGAAAATTTTAAAAATTCTATGAAAATACAAGTGTAAGAAAAAGAATTATATGAAAATAAGTTATTTAACTGTGAAAATTTACTTAGAAAACTAAGGTTAAGTACAGGGGCAATTAATTAAGCTGTATCAGAAGAAAATTTAAACAGAAAAGACCAATTTTCATACAAGATGTGAATGAATTGGTGTTTTTATTTCTTCATTTTTGGCTTGGTTGAGGTAAATAGCGATTTTTCGAGTTTCGTGTGTTTTATCTATCAAATTTCAGTGTAGATGGCAGTTTCTAAATGATACGGACCTTATAAGTCTTAAGGAGCGGAGAAATCGAAAATTTTAAGTAGTTAAAAAATTCTATGAAAATACAGTTATAAGAAAACGACTTATACGGATATTAGTCATTTAACGGTGAAAATTTACAACGAAAACTATTGTTAAGTACGGGAAGCAATTAACTTAACTGTATCACATGAAAATTTACAAAGAAAAACCAATTTTCATTCAAGATATTGATGCATTGGTGATTTATTTCTAAATTTTTCGCTTGGTTTAGGTAAGTAGCGGTTTTTCGAGTTTCGTGTGTTTTATCTATCAAATTTCAGCGTAGATGATACTTTCTAAACGATACGGACTTTATAAGTCTGAAAGGAGTAGAGAAATCGAAAATTTTGAAAATTTTAAAAATTCTATGAAAATACAAGTGTAAGAAAACGAATTATATGAAAATAAGTTATTTAACTGTGAAAATTTACTTAGAAAACTAAGTTTAAGTACAGGGGCAATTAATTTAGCTGTATTAGAAGAAAATTCAAACAGAAAAGACCAATTTTCATTCAAGATATGAATGAATTGGTGTTTTTATTTCTTCATTTTTGGCTTGGTTGAGGTAAATAGCGATTTTTCGAGTTTCGTGTGTTTTATCTATCAAATTTCAAGGTAGATGGCATTTTTAAATGATACGGACCTTATAAATCTTAAGGAGCGGAGAAATCGAAAATTTTAAGTAGTTAAAAAATTCTATGAAAATACAGTTATAAGAAAACGACTTATACGGATATTAGTCATTTAACGGTGAAAATTTACAACGAAAACTATTGTTAAGTACGGGAAGCAATTAACTTAACTGTATCACTTGAAAATTTACACAGAAAAACCAATTTGCATTCAAGATATGGATGAATTGGTGATTTATTTCTAAATTTTTCGCTTGGTTGAGGTAAGTAGCGGTTTTTCGAGTTTCGTGTGTTTTATCTATCAAATTTCATCGTTGATGGTAGTTTCTAAACGATACGGACTTTATAAGTCTGAAAGGAGTAGATAAATCGAAAATTTTGAAAATTTTAAAAATTCTATGAAAATACAAGTGTAAGAAAACGAATTATATGAAAATAAGTTATTTAACTGTGAAAATTTACTTAGAAAACTTAGGTTAAGTACAGGGGCAATTAATTAAGCTGTATTAGAAGAAAATTTTAACAGAAAAGACCAATTTTCATTCAAGATATTAATGAATTGGTGTTTTTATTTCTTCATTTTTGGCTTGGTTGAGGTAAATAGCGATTTTTCGAGTTCGCTGTGTTTTATCTATAAAATTTGAATGTAGATGGCGGTTTCTGTTTGATACAGACCTTATAAGCCTAAAAGGAGCGGAAAAATCGAAGATTTTAAAAAGTTTAAAATTCTATGTAAATACAATTACAAGAAAACGAATTATATGGAAATGAGTTAATTAACTGTGAAAATTAGCAACGAAAACTATTGATAAGTACGAATAGCAATTAATTTAAATGTATCACATGAAAATTTACACAGAAAAGACCAATTTTCATTCAAGATATGGATGAATTGGTGATTTATTTCTAAATTTTTCGCTTGGTTGAGGTAAGTAGTGGTTTTTCGAGTTTCGTGTGTTTTATCTATCAAACTTCAGTGTAGATGGCAGTTTCCAAACGATACGGACTTTATAAGTCTGAAAGGAGTAGAGAAATCGAAAATTTTGAAAATTTTAAAAATTCTATGAAAATACAAGTGTAAGAAAACGAATTATATGAAAATAAGTTATTTAACTGTGAAAATTTACTTAGAAAACTAAGTTTAAGTACAGGGGCAATTAATTTAGCTGTATTAGAAGAAAATTCAAACAGAAAAGACCAATTTTCATTCAAGATATGAATGAATTGGTGTTTTTATTTCTTCATTTTTGGCTTGGTTGAGGTAAATAGCGATTTTTCGAGTTTCGTGTGTTTTATCTATCAAATTTCAAGGTAGATGGCATTTTTTAAATGATACGGACCTTATAAATCTTAAGGAGCGGAGAAATCGAAAATTTTAAGTAGTTAAAAAATTCTATGAAAATACAGTTATAAGAAAACGACTTATACGGATAATAGTCATTTAACGGTGAAAATTTACAACGAAAACTATTGTTAAGTACGGGAAGCAATTAACTTAACTGTATCACTTGAAAATTTACACAGAAAAACCAATTTGCATTCAAGATATGGATGCATTGGTGATTTATTTCTAAATTTTTCGCTTGGTTGAGGTAAGTAGCGGTTTTTCGAGTTTCGTGTGTTTTATCTATCAAATTTCATCGTTGATGGTAGTTTCTAAACGATACGGACTTTATAAGTCTGAAAGGAGTAGAGAAATCGAAAATTTTGAAAATTTTAAAAATTCTATGAAAATACAAGTGTAAGAAAACGAATTATATGAAAATAAGTTATTTAACTGTGAAAATTTACTTAGAAAACTAAGGTTAAGTACAGGGGCAATTAATTAAGCTGTATCAGAAGAAAATTTAAACAGAAAAGACCAATTTTCATTCAAGATGTGAATGAATTGGTGTTTTTATTTTTTCATTTTTGGCTTGGTTGAGGTAAAAAGCGATTTTTCGAGTTTCGTGTGTCTTATCTATCAAATTTTTGTGTAGATGGCAGTTTCTAAATGATACGGACCTTATAAGTCTTAAGGAGCGGAGAAATCGAAAATTTAAGTAGTTAAAAAATTCTATGAAAATACAGTTATAAGAAAACGACTTATACGGATATTAGTCATTTAACGGTGAAAATTTACAACGTAAACTATTGTTAAGTACGGGAAGCAATTAACTTTACTGTATCACATGAAAATTTACAAAGAAAAACTAATTTTCATTCAAGATATTGATGCATTGGTGATTTATTTCTAAATTTTTCGCTTGGTTGAGGTAAGTAGTGGTTTTTCGAGTTTCGTGTGTTTTATCTATCAAACTTCAGTGTAGATGGCAGTTTCCAAACGATACGGACTTTATAAGTCTGAAAGGAGCAGAGAAATCGAAGATTTTGAAAATTTTAAAAATTCTATGAAAATACAAGTGTAAGAAAAAGAATTATATGAAAATAAGTTATTTAACTGTGAAAATTTACTTAGAAAACTAAGGTTAAGTACAGGGGCAATTAATTAAGCTGTATCAGAAGAAAATTTAAACAGAAAAGACCAATTTTCATACAAGATGTGAATGAATTGGTGTTTTTATTTCTTCATTTTTGGCTTGGTTGAGGTAAATAGCGATTTTTCGAGTTTCGTGTGTTTTATCTATCAAATTTCAGTGTAGATGGCAGTTTCTAAATGATACGGACCTTATAAGTCTTAAGGAGCGGAGAAATCGAAAATTTTAAGTAGTTAAAAAATTCTATGAAAATACAGTTATAAGAAAACGACTTATACGGATATTAGTCATTTAACGGTGAAAATTTACAACGAAAACTATTGTTAAGTACGGGAAGCAATTAACTTAACTGTATCACATGAAAATTTACAAAGAAAAACCAATTTTCATTCAAGATATTGATGCATTGGTGATTTATTTCTAAATTTTTCGCTTGGTTTAGGTAAGTAGCGGTTTTTCGAGTTTCGTGTGTTTTATCTATCAAATTTCAGCGTAGATGATACTTTCTAAACGATACGGACTTTATAAGTCTGAAAGGAGTAGAGAAATCGAAAATTTTGAAAATTTTAAAAATTCTATGAAAATACAAGTGTAAGAAAACGAATTATATGAAAATAAGTTATTTAACTGTGAAAATTTACTTAGAAAACTAAGTTTAAGTACAGGGGCAATTAATTTAGCTGTATTAGAAGAAAATTCAAACAGAAAAGACCAATTTTCATTCAAGATATGAATGAATTGGTGTTTTTATTTCTTCATTTTTGGCTTGGTTGAGGTAAATAGCGATTTTTCGAGTTTCGTGTGTTTTATCTATCAAATTTCAAGGTAGATGGCATTTTTTAAATGATGCGGACCTTATAAATCTTAAGGAGCGGAGAAATCGAAAATTTTAAGTAGTTAAAAAATTCTATGAAAATACAGTTATAAGAAAACGACTTATACGGATATTAGTCATTTAACGGTGAAAATTTACAACGAAAACTATTGTTAAGTACGGGAAGCAATTAACTTAACTGTATCACATGAAAATTTACAAAGAAAAACCAATTTTCATTCAAGATATTGATGCATTGGTGATTTATTTCTAAATTTTTCGCTTGGTTTAGGTAAGTAGCGGTTTTTCGAGTTTCGTGTGTTTTATCTATCAAATTTCAGCGTAGATGGTACTTTCTAAACGATACGGACTTTATAAGTCTGAAAGGAGTAGAGAAATCGAAAATTTTGAAAATTTTAAAAATTCTATGAAAATACAAGTGTAAGAAAACGAATTATATGAAAATAAGTTATTTAACTGTGAAAATTTACTTAGAAAACTAAGTTTAAGTACAGGGGCAATTAATTTAGCTGTATTAGAAGAAAATTCAAACAGCAAAGACCAATTTTCATTCAAGATATGAATGAATTGGTGTTTTTATTTCTTCATTTTTGGCTTGGTTGAGGTAAATAGCGATTTTTCGAGTTTCGTGTGTTTTATCTATCAAATTTCAAGGTAGATGGCATTTTTTAAATGATGCGGACCTTATAAATCTTAAGGAGCGGAGAAATCGAAAATTTTAAGTAGTTAAAAAATTCTATGAAAATACAGTTATAAGAAAACGACTTATACGGATATTAGTCATTTAACGGTGAAAATTTACAACGAAAACTATTGTTAAGTACGGGAAGCAATTAACTTAACTGTATCACTTGAAAATTTACACAGAAAAACCAATTTGCATTCAAGATATGGATGCATTGGTGATTTATTTCTAAATTTTTCGCTTGGTTGAGGTAAGTAGCGGTTTTTCGAGTTTCGTGTGTTTTATCTATCAAATTTCATCGTTGATGGTAGTTTCTAAACGATACGGACTTTATAAGTCTGAAAGGAGTAGAGAAATCGAAAATTTTGAAAATTTTAAAAATTCTATGAAAATACAAGTGTAAGAAAACGAATTATATGAAAATAAGTTATTTAACTGTGAAAATTTACTTAGAAAACTAAGGTTAAGTACAGGGGCAATTAATTAAGCTGTATCAGAAGAAAATTTAAACAGAAAAGACCAATTTTCATTCAAGATGTGAATGAATTGGTGTTTTTATTTTTTCATTTTTGGCTTGGTTGAGGTAAAAAGCGATTTTTCGAGTTTCGTGTGTCTTATCTATCAAATTTTTGTGTAGATGGCAGTTTCTAAATGATACGGACCTTATAAGTCTTAAGGAGCGGAGAAATCGAAAATTTAAGTAGTTAAAAAATTCTATGAAAATACAGTTATAAGAAAACGACTTATACGGATATTAGTCATTTAACGGTGAAAATTTACAACGTAAACTATTGTTAAGTACGGGAAGCAATTAACTTTACTGTATCACATGAAAATTTACAAAGAAAAACTAATTTTCATTCAAGATATTGATGCATTGGTGATTTATTTCTAAATTTTTCGCTTGGTTGAGGTAAGTAGTGGTTTTTCGAGTTTCGTGTGTTTTATCTATCAAACTTCAGTGTAGATGGCAGTTTCCAAACGATACGGTCTTTATAAGTCTGAAAGGAGCAGAGAAATCGAAGATTTTGAAAATTTTAAAAATTCTATGAAAATACAAGTGTAAGAAAAAGAATTATATGAAAATAAGTTATTTAACTGTGAAAATTTACTTAGAAAACTAAGGTTAAGTACAGGGGCAATTAATTAAGCTGTATCAGAAGAAAATTTAAACAGAAAAGACCAATTTTCATACAAGATGTGAATGAATTGGTGTTTTTATTTCTTCATTTTTGGCTTGGTTGAGGTAAATAGCGATTTTTCGAGTTTCGTGTGTTTTATCTATCAAATTTCAGTGTAGATGGCAGTTTCTAAATGATACGGACCTTATAAGTCTTAAGGAGCGGAGAAATCGAAAATTTTAAGTAGTTAAAAAATTCTATGAAAATACAGTTATAAGAAAACGACTTATACGGATATTAGTCATTTAACGGTGAAAATTTACAACGAAAACTATTGTTAAGTACGGGAAGCAATTAACTTAACTGTATCACATGAAAATTTACAAAGAAAAACCAATTTTCATTCAAGATATTGATGCATTGGTGATTTATTTCTAAATTTTTCGCTTGGTTTAGGTAAGTAGCGGTTTTTCGAGTTTCGTGTGTTTTATCAATCAAATTTCAGCGTAGATGATACTTTCTAAACGATACGGACTTTATAAGTCTGAAAGGAGTAGAGAAATCGAAAATTTTGAAAATTTTAAAAATTCTATGAAAATACAAGTGTAAGAAAACGAATTATATGAAAATAAGTTATTTAACTGTGATAATTTACTTAGAAAACTAAGTTTAAGTACAGGGGCAATTAATTTAGCTGTATTAGAAGAAAATTCAAACAGAAAAGACCAATTTTCATTCAAGATATGAATGAATTGGTGTTTTTATTTCTTCATTTTTGGCTTGGTTGAGGTAAATAGCGATTTTTCGAGTTTCGTGTGTTTTATCTATCAAATTTCAAGGTAGATGGCATTTTTTAAATGATACGGACCTTATAAATCTTAAGGAGCGGAGAAATCGAAAATTTTAAGTAGTTAAAAAATTCTATGAAAATACAGTTATAAGAAAACGACTTATACGGATATTAGTCATTTAACGGTGAAAATTTACAACGAAAACTATTGTTAAGTACGGGAAGCAATTAACTTAACTGTATCACTTGAAAATTTACACAGAAAAACCAATTTGCATTCAAGATATGGATGAATTGGTGATTTATTTCTAAATTTTTCGCTTGGTTGAGGTAAGTAGCGGTTTTTCGAGTTTCGTGTGTTTTATCTATCAAATTTCATCGTTGATGGTAGTTTCTAAACGATACGGACTTTATAAGTCTGAAAGGAGTAGATAAATCGAAAATTTTGAAAATTTTAAAAATTCTATGAAAATACAAGTGTAAGAAAACGAATTATATGAAAATAAGTTATTTAACTGTGAAAATTTACTTAGAAAACTTAGGTTAAGTACAGGGGCAATTAATTAAGCTGTATTAGTAGAAAATTTTAACAGAAAAGACCAATTTTCATTCAAGATATGAATGAATTGGTGTTTTTATTTCTTCATTTTTGGCTTGGTTGAGGTAAATAGCGATTTTTCGAGTTCGCTGTGTTTTATCTATAAAATTTGAATGTAGATGGCGGTTTCTGTTTGATACAGACCTTATAAGCCTAAAAGGAGCGAAAAAATCGAAGATTTTAAAAAGTTTAAAATTCTATGTAAATACAATTACAAGAAAACGAATTATATGGAAATGAGTTAATTAACTGTGAAAATTAGCAACGAAAACTATTGATAAGTACGAATAGCAATTAATTTAAATGTATCACATGAAAATTTACACAGAAAAGACCAATTTTCATTCAAGATATGGATGCATTGGTATTTGTTTCTAAATTTTTCGCTTGGTTGATGTAACTAGCGATTTTTCGGGTGTCGTGTGTTTTACCTATCAAATTTCAGTGTAGATAGCATTTTCTACATGATAGGGACCTTATTAGTCTGAAAGGAGCGGAAAAATGGAAGATTTTAAAAAGTTTAAAATTCTATGAAAATACGATTATAAGAAAACGAATTATATGAAAATAAGTTATTTAACGGTGAAAATTTACTACGAAAACTGTGGTTAAGTACGGTGGCAATTAATTAAACTGTATTACAAAAAAATTTAAACAGAAAAGACAAATTTTCAGTCAAGATAAGGGTGAATATGTGTTTTTATTTCTTCATTTTTGCTTGGTTGAGGTAAGTAGCGATGTTTCGTGTTCCGTGTGTTTTATCTATCAAATTTGAGTGTACGGGGCAGTTTCTATATCATACGGACCTTATAGGTCTGAAGGGGCGGAGAAATCGAAGATTTTAAGTAGTTTAAAAATTCTATGAAAATACAGTTATAGGAAAACGAATTATATGGATATTAGTCATATAACGTTGAAAATGTACTACGAAAACTGTTGTATAATACGCGGGCCAATTAATTACACTGCATAACGAAAAAGTTTATGGAGAAAAGACCAATTTTTGTGTTTTTATTTCTAAATTTTTCGCGTGGTTGATGTAAGTAGCGATTTTTCGAGTTTCGGTGTGTTTATCTATCAAATTTCAGTGTAGATGGCAGTTTCTAAACGATACGGATCTTATAGGTCTAAAGGTGCGGAGAAATCGAAAATTTTAAGTGGTTTGAAATTTCTATAAAAATACAGTTATAAGAAAACGAATTATATGGAAATAAGTTACTTAACTGTGAAAATTTACTACGAAAACTATTGTAAAGTACGGGAAGCAATTAACTTAACTGTATCACATGAAAATTTACACAGAAAAGACCAATTTTCATTCAAGATATGGATGCATTGGTAATTTATTTCTAAATTTTTCTCTTGGTTGAGGTAAGTAGCGATTTTTCGAGTTTCGTGTGTTTAATCTATCAAATTTCAGTGTAGATGGCAGTTTTTAAACGATACGGACCTTATAAGTCTGAAAGGAGCAGAGAAATCGAAGATTTTGAAAAGTTTAAAAATTCTATGAAAATACAAGTGTAAGAAAACGAATTATATGAAAATAAGTTATTTAACTGTGAAAATTTACTTAGAAACTAAGCAGAGAAATCGAAGATTTTTTTATAGAAGAAGGGGCAAACGAGCATGCGGCTCACCTGATGTTAAGTGACTACCGCCGCCCATGATCAACCGCAACACCAGGAGAATTGCGGGTGCGTTGCCGGCCCTTTAGAAAGAAGGAAGCTCTTTTCTTGAAGGTTCCCAGGTCGAATCGGTCCGGAAAAATTGCCGGTGGTAAACTATTCCACAGAGAGGTTGTACGTGGAAGAAAACTCCTTGTGGAACGTACAGTGGTGGACCGCCAAGCATCCAGATGGTGTGGATGGTATCGGGACGTTTGCCGTGTAGTGCGTTCACGAAATTTGGCGGCTGGGATTAATCCGAACAATTCCTCAGAGCACATCCCGAGATATATGCGATAAAATACGCAAAGAGATACAACATCTCTTCGCAGCGCCAGTGAATCGAGCCGATCGGAAAGCACTCGGTCGTCGACGATTCGAGCCGCTCTGCGCTGGATGCGGTCAAGTGGAAGGAGCTGGTACTGGGGAGCCCCAGCCCAGAGATGGGAACAGTATTCCATGTGCGGCCGAACCTGCGCCTTGTAAAGTTGCAGGTGGTGTGCCGGCGTGAAATACTGTCCCGCTCTGCTGAGCACGCCAAGCTTTTTAGAGGCCAATTTGGCCTTCCCTTCCAAGTGACCACGAAACTGCACGTCACTCGATATGTCGACGCTGAGGATTCCGATACTGGCTGAGGCAACAAGGTTACCTCAAACCACCCTCACCCTTTCTTAACTTACATTTTTCGACTTACAGAGTTTTCAAACAACTGTCCATAAATGGATTGAACAGCCACGGGGAAGCACATTTATGGATGCCAAACCAGTCCAAGTATTCTCTATTGATACTGATACAAGAACTGGAGTCTGTACACAGAGATTTTTTGCCTATACCTTCTTAGTGCTAAACTTATATATGTCCAGTGTTTGCCATAAAGCATTTTATCGACTCTGTCATAAGCCCTTTCTATGTCCATTAATGCACATAAAAATTACTGGTTTTTGCCCAAAAACTTCTTTTTGATTATACGCATAGAAAAGTCCTGTTCCATACGGACCATTAAGCAGCATTTGCTCTTAATTAGTATGCCAGTTATGGTTGGAGAACTATATTACATGCATGTATTTTAATCTCCAATTAGTAGACATGATGCAGCAAAAATATGTTATTTATCTACAGAGGTATACCTACCACAATTTTAAATTAGTTATCTCTGTGTCTCCGTATATTGCAGTTAGTATGTGTAAAAAATAAAAATAACTTTGCTACATCCGAAAACATAGAATCTAATAAGATGAATATGGAACGCCAACTAAGTTTCTTATTCCATATTTTCTTTTTACCCAAAGACTAAATAAGATTTTTTAAGATCTTGACTTTTAAAAATTTCTAAATTTTCCTATGAGCTTTTAATGCCTATTTTATCCACTTGTTCCGTACTGGAACCATATTTTTTTTATTAATATTTATTTGTACATAAAGTTATTTTCTTATAAATTTTCGAGTGGCAACAATTACTAAATTGATAGGGATTTATGGAATTCTTGGTCTGGTAACAATCCCTTTTAACGCTAGAAGCTTGCTTGCGTCTGATTGGCCGAACGGCGGAGTCGCTTGCGCGCTGTACGCCGAAGCATGTGAACGTTGCTCCTTCGAACAATTATTGTGTGTGTCCCTTTTAAATTACAACGAGTACTAAACAATTCCCGAAGATACTGTGCCAGTGACCTGTGGAATATTCTATTCGGAGAGACAGGGTTATATCCCTTCGAGTCACCGAATCAGCCAACCATCTCGCCGAGCCCCAGCAGCGTGAGGCAGTGGAAGGCGAAAACCGGTGAGTTACCAGACCCTTAGCTTTCTCCATAACATAATATTTTTTGATCATTCGAGCCGCATTTTTCTTTATTGTTCGGGTTTGTTGTCACTCGTTAATTACATTAATTTCATATTTCATTTCGTTACCTGTTTACAATACAACATGGCGGAATCATCGTTGCATTCCCACGACATTTTCGAACGCGATATCGTTTTAGAGGAGGTAAAGCATACTTTAGAAATTGTAGATTCTAACAGAGATGAATTTCTTGCGCGTTCAAAAGATATCGTTTCCCAACAACGTAAATTTAGTAAAATTCAATCAAAGATAGAAAAATCTTATTTGAAACAAAAGAATTTTGACAAAGAGGAACAGTTAGCCATTCGTAAACAGTTTAACAACTATTACTATGCAATTATTTCCCATGTTAACAAGATAAAAGGTTTAGAAGAGGAGAATAGGCGCACAAGTCCCATGATTCATGAAAGTACTATTAGAGAATTTCATCAACCTCAAATATGTACGCTTAACAAGTTACCCACTTTGCCATTACCGTCATTTTCCGGCGATTCAACCTATTGGCGATCGTATTTTGATTTATTCAGTGCGTTGGTACACAACAATGATGCTTACACGAATGCAGAAAAATTTAGGTACTTATTGTTGACCTTGAAAAATGAACCATACAATCTAATTAAGTCGATTCCTGTCTCCGACAACAATTATCAAATGGCATGGCTCACTTTAACCACACGTTACGACAATAAGCGTTCAATTGCGTCTAAACATATCGATCGTATTTTGGATATTGAATGTTGTTCTGAAAAGTCGATTATTTCGTTACGTAATCTTCTGAATATCTACCAAGAAAATATAAGGGCATTAGAAGCTATGGAGTTTCCTGTAGTGGAATGGAATTTTTTATTGTTCAGTATTTTATTACGTAAAATACCAATTAGCATTCGGAAACGTTTTGAATTATCTTTAAGTAAGCCATCAGATATTCCACAAGTAGACAATCTCATAAAATTCATTGAGCGGGAAGTTTCGGCTTGTGAGTTTTCCGAATGTGGGCAGTTAAGAAAAACTTATGCGTCATCGAATACTATGAGAATGCGCGGTGACGGCGGCGACAGCAAGGCACGTCGAGTACTCGCGACCAAGGTGAATTCGACGAACTGTTCAAACGATTCTCGCACGTGCGGGCAAGTAAATAAGGTTAAGCATTGCATGAAATGTGAAGCTCAATATTCGTTGACTAAATGTCCTGAATTTTTAAACTTGTCTCCTAGAGATAGGTACACCTTTCTCAAGGGTAAAAATGTTTGTTTTAATTGCCTGAATTTGGGGCACGATGTTAAAAATTGCAAGTCCATTTATGTTTGTCGTGCGTGTCATAGGCGTCATCATAGTTTGATTCATTTTGAATCGCAAGCGTTACCGGTAATTGTAGAGGATAGTAGTTCTACTTCACTCTCTCCCGCGGATCACGTAGTCGAGCGAGAATCAGATGATACTCGGGTAGCAATGACGACGTCGATGAATTCTACGCCTTATTCTGATGCGCGCGCGCTGTCCAATGCGCACTCGATGTGTGCTAAAACTGTACTCTTATCTACGGCGCTCGTCGATGTTTACATAAACAAACAAAAGCGGTCTACGATCCGATGTATAATCGACACGGGTAGCCAGGCTTCATTTATAACTGAATCGTGTACAAATCAGTTAGGTTTAAAACGGCGAAGTGCCCGTATACCTGTATTAGGTATTGGGGAAAATAAGCCAGTTTACCCTAGGGGTGTAGTTACAGTGTGCATAAGTGCCACAGGAATGGATCAACCTTCGATTCCGGTTGAAGCATTAATTTTGCCAAAACTTATTTCGCGCACGCCTAGCGTGCCCTTACCGTATACGGGTTGGTCACATATAAAAAATTTAAAACTGGCTGATCCTAATTTTCATTTACCGCAGCCCGTTGAAATGCTGCTAGGTGCGGATATACTATCCCATGTATTATTAAGTAACGTAATTAAGGGGGAGCCCGGCTCACCGATAGCTATGAATAGTATCTTTGGTTATTTATTGTTGGGCAACCTCGAATTCAAATCGAATACCTCACCTCCCATCCGGGTCTGTTTTAGCTCATTCTCCGATGACATTGACCTCCGTAGGTTCTGGGAGTTAGAATCTTTACAGAAGGAAGAGAAAACCTTCACTCCTGAGGAAAGTTTATGTGAGTCTATATTTACACACACACATACTCGTGACGAAACAGGTCGTTACGTGGTTGCTCTGCCGATTAAACCCGATGCACCACCTCTTGGTGAGTCGCGGGATATTGCGCATTCTAGATTTTTAAAACTTGAAGCTCGATTAGAGCGAAACCCGTCCCTCAAGGGCGAGTATCACTCGTGCCTTCAAGAGTATATGGATCTCAACCACATGGAGCTGGTTGATAGTCCTCCCAAGAATGGGACGACCTATTACATTCCCCACCATTGCGTAGTTAAAGAAGCTAGTGAGACGACAAGGACTCGCGTAGTCTTTGATGCTGGATGTAAAAGTTCAAACGGCATTTCCCTCAACGATATTCTTTTAACAGGTCCTAAGATGCATAAGGATATTATTGACGTTGTTTTAAAATTTCGTACACATTGTATCGCGCTTACAGCCGATATGAAACAAATGTATCGGAACATTTTAGTTCAAGAGTCTGATAGGGACTACCAGCGCATTCTGTGGCGCACTTCACCACATAATTTATTACGTGAATATCGTCTTCGTACCGTGACGTTTGGGATTAGCTCTTCTCCCTACCTCGCTCTTCGGGTTATAAAACAGCTCGCTCTTGATGAGGCTGAACAATTTCCTCGAGCTTCTCGGGTACTTCGAGACCAGGTCTTTGTCGACGATATTGTCAGTGGCGCAAATGACCAGGCTGAGGCTCTTGTCCTTCAACAAGAGCTGATAGGTATTTGTCAATCAGCAGGCTTCGAACTCCGAAAATGGCACAGTAATTCGCCCGCGATCCTCGCGGCGGTACAATCACCAATTTCTCACGGTGAGCGGGAACTAATCCCAGTTGCACCCATGGAAAGGGGTACGAAAACGAAGGTTTTGGGCCTCCAGTGGGACCCCCAGTCTGATCAATTTAGTTTTAGTGTTTCCGTTTCTATACAAAATGTGACTAAGAGAGCTAGCTATTCTCTCACAGATCGCAAGGATCTACGATCCTTTGGGATGGCTATCCCCGGTCATTGTATACGCAAAACATTTAATGCAGTTGTTGTGGATTTCCGAGGTCGATTGGGATGCTCCTCCCCCTATTGAAATTATCAATGCTTGGAATAGCTTCATTCAGGAGTTGATGTTCTTATCCGACATCACCATACCAAGATACATATTTCCTACTCATCGCGAAAGTATTATTCAACTTCACGGGTTTTCTGATGCCTCGGAGAAGGCCTACGCTGCATGTGTATATTTCCGTCATATAGAAAACGGTATAATCAAATAAAATAAATAAAAAAAACTTGCTCGTGAATTCCCTACCGGCGGATCAGCGCAAAACTACGAGGAAGGGTAAAGGCAAAGAAAATCGCTCTTTGAACGATATAATCGGCCTTTTTAAGGTCACCGACCCTGACGTTTTGCCAATTTTCGTGGCGAGAGATTTAGATAAATTGCCTCCGATTACATTTGATCACCTAGACGTATCTAAACTACTGAAGGATCTGGCTGTTGTGCAGGCTGACATTAAAAATATCAAGTCTTCATACGTAACTGTCGACCAGCTGGAAGAGGTTAAAAGGGAGTGCCAACATTTTAAACATACGTCGCCGCCTTTTTCGGCGGTAAAGGTGAACATGCGAAGAGGAGCATATCGAGACAGTGGTCCGATTGGATTGTCGCAATTCGATGATACGATTATTACGAATCACAGTCAACATCTTAACGAGGAACCGTCATCTCCGAAAGATTATAATCTAAATTACCGATGTATAAATTTTATGGAGGGTAATTATAAATCTCAAGGAGCGGTCGACAGCGGTGTCTCAGCTGTTGAAGGAGCGCGCGTCACGGAACAAGTAATCGGTGCGGTAGCGGGTGCGGGCCGGCCTAGTATTGCATCATCGCCGACGCCCGCGCCGACCGAGCCACGAGCCAGCCCGCCAGCCAGCACGGGGGCAGCGTCGAAACATGCAGAGGGTGCAATTGCGCGGTCTTTCGCCGAGGTAGCGAGCGCGGAGGGGAAGTGGAGAGTGGTGAGACGAGGCCAGAAACAAAGGAGATACCGTTATACGGGAGCCGCGGGTGTGTCCAACGAAGAAAGTAATTTTAAAGCGGCAGATCGTAAAGTGCCCATGTTTATAACGATGGTTCATCGGGACACGACGGAAAACGATATTGTGCAATACGTTTACAATAAAACGAGAGAAAAGATAACACTCGAAAAGATTTCCTTTAGTAAAGAAAACAAGGACTACAACGCTTACAAATTTTTTGTATCAGAGCGGAAAATAGATATTTTCTTAGATAAAACGCTTTGGCCCCAAGGTGTGATCTTTAGGCGCTTCGTCAACTTCAAGCGAAACCATAGCTCTGGAACGAACGGTACAGTAAATACCGTGAACGGCCCGACCCCAAATGGTAATGGATAAAATCCTCCCGTGTACTTTTGTCAGTTTCAATTGTAAAAGTATAAAACGATCAGCTGAGCATGTGAGGCAGTTGTGTCAGTCATCGGATGTTATTGCGCTTCAAGAAACGTGGTTATTTCCACACGATATTCAGTTTCTTAGCGAGATTGATGACCGTTTCGGCAGTACGGGCACCTCTGCGATAGACACGGCGGCGGGGATGGTCTGCGGTCGACCTTACGGAGGTGTAGCGTTATTGTGGAATAAAAGTGTCTTTCAAAATGTGTCAGTAATAAACTGTGATAATCCGCGTATATGTGCGATAAGAATAGTGTTGGGTGATAGGTCCATCCTAGTGTTTAGCGTATATATGCCGACGGATACAGTGGTAAATCTCACGGAGTTTACGGACTGCCTCAGCTCGGTGAGTGCTATTATTGATAATAGTAATATAGAATGTGTCTATATACTCGGCGACTTTAATGCGCATCCAAACGAACGCTTTTATGCAGAGTTGACGTGTTTCTGTGACGAACAAAACTGGTCATGTATAGATGTACAGTTTTTAGGAGTGAGCGCGGACACATACACATTTGTTAGTGAAGCCCACGGGTCGAAAAGGTGGCTAGATCACTGTATAACCACGAAATCTGCGGCATCGTCTATTTTGAATGTTCATGTAAAGTACGATGTGTTGTGGTCTGACCATTACCCTTTAATAATTAAATGTAATTTAGATATTGTTAAACCGAAGTATACGAGTACACTTAAAGTTGTAAACGAGATTCTATGGGGAAATAGAAAACCGGAAGATATTTTATTATATACGAAATTATGTAATGAAAAGTTGAGATCAATCGATTTCCCCGAAGAGTTTCGTTCTTGTAGTGATTTTACTTGCGAGTCTACCGATCACAATTTACTTATCGATAAATTATATGGCGAAATTATAGATATTTTGACGGTGGCCGCAACGGAATCCAACACTGTAAGATTGCGTGGCGGGAGGCGGCCGGTGGTAGGGTGGAACAGGTATGTGCGCGATGCTCACGGGGAGGCCAGATCTAAATTTTTAATGTGGGTTTGGTGGGGTAAGCCAGATAGTGGAGAAGTTTATGAGGAAATGCGGCGTAGTCGCAATTTATTTAAGTCACGCTTACGCTGGTGTCAAAACCACAGCGAGCAAATTAAAATGGACATTGCGGCTACGCAGCATTCGAACAATGACTTTAAGAACTTTTGGAAATCTACCAATAAATTAAATGGTAGACCTGGCTTACCAGTGAGCGTTGAGGGTATTAATGACCATAGTCTCATAGCGGACATGTTCAGGGACCATTTTGCGGTGACGTCACCGTTGCGACCATCACAGCTTGGAAGAGATGAATGTACGGGTGGTCAGGAGATTGGAATCCGATTTACAGCAATGGATGTCAATAATGCTATAGCCTCTATGTCCCGTGGCAAGTCTCCTGGCCATGACGGTCTGAGTATTGAACACCTAAGGTATGCGGGTCCTCATCTGCCCGGAGTGCTTGCCATGTTTTATAACTTGTGCATGGCACACTCGTACTTGCCTTCAGCGCTGATGAAAACTGTGGTGGTGCCAATTGTGAAGAACAGAACGGGGGATGTGTCTGATAAATCCAATTACAGGCCTATCTCACTAGCCACGGTTGTTGCGAAGGTTCTTGACAGTTTGCTTAGCGTCCACCTTGATAAATATATAACCTTACATGATAATCAGTTTGGTTTCAGGCCAGGTTTGTCAACTGAGTCGGCCATATTATGTCTGAAGCAGACTGTTAGGTATTATTCGGTTAGGCGTACACCTGTATATGCCTGTTTTCTCGACCTTAGTAAGGCTTTTGACCTGGTAAATTACGGTATCCTATGGCAGAAATTGAAAAATACTGGACTGCCTGAAGAAGCAACCAGAATCTTCAAATATTGGTACCGTAACCAGGTCAATGTTGTGCGATGGTCCGAATCTTATTCGCAGCCATATAGGTTGGAGTGCGGAGTTAGACAGGGAGGCCTAACCTCCCCTAAGCTCTTCAACCTATATGTCAATGCCCTCATAGAGGAGCTCAGTGGCACACATGTCGGTTGTCACATTGACGGAGTATGTCTTAGCAACATCAGTTACGCTGACGACATGGTGTTGCTGAGTGCTTCTGTTTGTGGCTTAGCGAAACTGTTGAGCATATGTGAAAACTATGCTCACAGTCACGGCTTAATTTATAATGTGAAAAAAAGCGAATGTATGGTCTTTCAGGCCAGGGGAAAAGCATTACCATCAATTGTACCACCCATTAAATTATATGGTACGCCGTTAAAAAGGGTGTCGCAATTTAAATATCTAGGTCATGTGGTAACCTTTGACTTGAAGGACGATGCTGATATCGAGAGAGAGCGCAGAGCATTGTCGGTTAGGGCGAACATGATAGCTCGCAGGTTTGTTCGTTGTTCCACCCCGGTTAAAGTAACGCTATTTAGAGCTTACTGTTCTTCATTTTACACAAGCAGCCTGTGGATCGATTTTACGCAGAAACAGTACAATGCTCTGCGCGTTCAGTACAATAATGCTTTTAGGATGCTGATGGGACTGCCTCGATTCTGCAGTGCGTCGGGTATGTTCGCTGATGCGCATGTTGATTGTTTTCACTCGATCATGCGCAAGCGGTGCACATCCCTGGTACGCAGGGTTGGGGATAGTCCCAGTGGCGTCCTGAGGGCATTTGCTGACAGGCTGGATTGTCAGTACCTGAACCACTGCCGTATGGTGCACGTGCTGACAAATCAGGGCTGTCTTAGATATAAGATATAGATTAAGGTAGTTTTAAGTTTACTAACATTAGACTAGTGTTTTCCTTATATATGTTACTAACAAATATGATCTTTAAGGTCGAAATAAATGATTTAAAAAAAAAAAAAAAAAAAAAAAATCATATTTGTTACTGGCGAAATCACGAGTTGCACCCATTTCACCTTGTTTGTCCATCCCTCGCTTAGAGCTTATGGCAGCTTTATTATTAGCCCATTTTATACTCAAGGTGAAACGAGCATATGATCACATAAAGGACGAAGATATATATGCCTGGTGTGATTCTTCCGTCGTTTTGGCGTGGCTTCGCTCACCACCTTACGAGTGGAAGACGTTTATTTCGAATAGGACAAGCGAGATTTTGTCTATAATTCCTGCTGCTCAGTGGAGACATGTGCCCTCTGCTGACAACCCGGCAGATGCACCATCACGCGGAATGTTACCATTAGTATTCACTAAAAATAATACCGTGTGGTTTTTCGGTCCACCCTGGCTTTCTCAGACAGAGTCCCAGTGGCCTGTTCAAGGAGTGATTTTTAAAACGAACAACGAAAAACTGTAGCGATAGCTCGCGTAGCAATGGCATAACTTCTTGACGTCGAAATCATACCTAAATTTTCTTCATTAAGGAAACTTATTAGTGTTACAGCGTTTGTATTTCGTTTTTATAATATATTAAAACATAGAGTGAACAAATTAAAACCAAAATATACATATCCGCCCCATATCACTGTTTCTGAATATAGATTCTGTCTTAAAAGACTTATTCGCCAGGTTCAACATTACAGTTTTCATGACGAGATTAATTATATTTCACAAGGGAAGGTTCCTTCTAACCAACTTAGAAAATTAAATCCATTTATCGATGAAGATCAAATCTTACGTGTTTAAAGCTTTAAACATCACTTTTACCGTATAATAGGTACGAATACCCTGACTTATGATGAAATGCATACATTGTTGTGTCAGATCGAGGCAGTGTTAAATTCACGCCCACTTTGTGTGTTAAGTGCAGATCCTATCGACCCTCTGCCTTTAACACCTTCTCATTTCTTAATAGGTGGACCTCTTACTGCTATCCCGGATATTTATCCAACCGATACGAATGCCAGTAGGCTTACTAGGTGGCGCTGGATACAACAGAATGTTCAACACTTTTGGAAGCGCTGGAGTCATGAGTACCTTCATGAAATTCAACAATTAAACAAATGGTTTTCGGATCGGGGTACTCCCATTCGTGAAGGTAGCATTGTTGTGCTGCGAGAAGATAATCTCCCTCCCTTACAATGGAGACTCGCTCGAGTTCACGCATTACATCCGGGCACTGATAGTGTTACTCGCGTAGTAACTCTACAAATAGGAAACAAATTTGTTAAGCGTCCGGTCGTAAAAATTTGCCCTCTTCCAATGGAATAAAGTGAATTACGAATGTCCAACCTAGTTCATAATTTATGTTAACTCATAGCTCCATATTTAACTTCTCTAGTTTCATAGTTTATTTATTCAGTTAGTTTAACGATGTTTTCCTTTCAATACTTTTACTTTGTGTTTAGACTTGTTAAAAGCCTCACGTCTTTTAAGGTGAGCGGCATGTTCCGTACTGGAACCATATTTTTTTTATTAATATTTATTTGTACATAAAGTTATTTTCTTATAAATTTTCGAGTGGCAACAATTACTAAATTGATAGGGATTTATGGAATTCTTGGTCTGGTAACAATCCCTTTTAACGCTAGAAGCTTGCTTGCGTCTGATTGGCCGAACGGCGGAGTCGCTTGCGCGCCGTACGCCGAAGCATGTGAACGTTGCTCCTTCGAACAATCATTGTGTGTGTCCCTTTTAAATTACAACGAGTACTAAACAATTCCCGAAGATACTGTGCCAGTGACCTGTGGAATATTCTATTCGGAGAGACAGGGTTATATCCCTTCGAGTCACCGAATCAGCCAACCATCTCGCCGAGCCCCAGCAGCGTGAGGCAGTGGAAGGCGAAAACCAGTGAGTTACCAGACCCTTAGCTTTCTCCATAACACCACTTGTAAGATTTTTCAAAATATTTGAAACATGAGTAATTAAAAACTTTTTTCCGAATACCGGTAGAGCTATCAAGTTGAAATTATTAAATACTAAGGTTTACAGTTGCTTAGAGGTATATCTAAAGGTAAGATTTTAAAAATTTTAAAAATTCTATGAAAATACAAGTGTAAGAAAACGAATTATACGAAAATAAGTTATTTAACTGAGAAAATTTACTTAGAAAACTAAGGTTAAGTACGGGGGCAATAAATTAAGCTGTATTAGAAGAAAATTCAAACAGAAAAGACCAATTTTCATTCAAGATATGAATGAATTGGTGTTTTTATTTCTTCATTTTTGGCTTGGTTGAGGTAAATAGCGATTTTTCGAGTTCGAGGTGTTTTATCTATAAAATTTGAATGTAGATGGCGGTTTCTACTTGATACAGACCTTAGAAGCCTAAAAGGAGAGGAAAAATCGAAGATTTTATAAAATTTAAAATTCTATATAAATACAATTATAAGATAACGAATTATATGGAAATAAGTTTTTTAACTGTGAAAATTTACAACGAAAACTATTGTTTAGTACGGGAAGCAATTAACTTAAATGTATCACATGAAAAATTACACAGAAAAGACCAATTTTCATTCAAGATATGGATGCATTGGTGATTTATTTCTAAATTTTTCGCTTGGTTGATGTAAGTAGCGATTTTTCGAGTTTCGTGTGTTTTATCTACCAAATTTCAGTGTAGATAGCATTTTCTACACGATACGGACTTTATCCGCCTTATTCCAAAACGCGGACTAAATATGGTACTGGAGTTAGTACCAGGTTTAAACCATTACTGAATAAAAAGTTATTCCAAAACGAAGATTATCTCTGGTTCTAGGACTATCTATGGTACTAAAGTTAAACTTCCGAGACCCCTAGTTTAACTATGGTACCAACCTCAAATTCAGCACTTCTTTTCTTTATTTGACGTTATTTTCATTTCGTGTTTTTAATCGTTAAAAATGGATATAAACATGATTGACTTGATGGATTTAGAAGATTTGGACATTCTAGAGACCACTCGGCGACCTGATAGACAAATTGTGGATCTTTTACGTGAGGATTTAGTGCACGACTCTCGAGGATGCCCACTGAGTCCTGAAATCCTAGTAGTTTGTGCATTACGCAACTGGGCTCGCCATGAAGTAAGTGCTATTTATTAATCTTGGTCAATGTATCCAACATAACGCTAGATAAAAATCCAAAAAATACATATTATTGTTTTATTTGTAGATTCAAGACGATACAGGTGATTTACATGGTGTGTCTCAACCAATAGTCAGTAGGACATGTAAAAAAGTAGTGGAAATTTTGTCACGAATGTCCCGAGAATTTATTAAAATGCCTACCTCTTTAAATGAACAACAGGAAACCATTAAGAAATTCCGCAGTATTGCTAATTTTCCTACAGTAATTGGCGCAATTGACTGTACTCACATAAGAATAAAGAAAGTAAATGCTAATGGGGGTCAGTTATATATTAATAGAAAAGTATTTTCTTCAATTAATGTACAGGTAATGTACAAATATTTTAAATAAGCTGTGATTGTCTCTCTATTAATTTACTTTACCAAAATAGAAAATAATTTGTTTGACTATCTTATGGCAAAAAATGTAGATTAAAATAGTATTATGATCTGTTACAATTTTGGTGCACAATAAAATATAACCAATCTATATCAGTAAAACAAAGGACTAATGAGCTCTCACTTTTCAGGTGGTTTGTGATGCTAACCTGAAAATCATGGACATTGTTACTAGGTGGAGTGGCAGCGTACATGACTAGAATATTCCGAGAATGTAGACTAAAACAGAGGTTTGAGGCTGGTGCATTCTCTGGAATATTACTTGGTGACAGTGGCTATCCTTGTACTCCATACCTATTTACACCACTGCTGAACCCAACAACACCACAAGAAGAAAGATATAATAGGAGTCATATCCGTACCAGGAACACGGTGGAAAGATGTTTTGGTTTATGGAAGCAACGGTTTCTTTGCCCGTTAAGAGGTATGTTTGGGGGTTTGCATGTGCTGTACTACACAATATTGCCATAGACATGAGAGAAGATGTATTTTCTGGTGAGGTAGATTAGCACTGAACAATATTCATCTGAACCTATAGTACAAAGATATATTCCACCATCAATAAGGGGAAATATTAGGAGAAGACAGTTTATTGAAAATCATTTTCAGTAGGTAAACATTTTTTTTACAATTTTTATATAACAATTCATAATTAAAATTTATAATTTATTATTAAATTTATAAAATTATTACAATTTTTCAATTGTCAAAGGCTATAGGTACATTTAATTTATTTTATTTTGTAATTTAGGGGCCAAGTTTCATTAAATAAAAATAATGTAATAAAGAGGTCAATAAATATATAAGACAATTATAATAATCATTATATTTTGATTTCAGACATAATACTCATTTATAAAGTAAAATCTTACCGCTGAGCCGTTGTCAGCTGTCAAATAATAACAACTATATATTACAATTTTCACCAATATGGAATAAATCACGGGAAGTACTGTGATAATATTTAATTTATTGAGCAAAATGCTTTTATTTAAGCCATAATGATTGTGTTTCAGGGAAAGATGTGGGGTACAGCATATTCCACATCAATATGAAGCTATGTTATATAGACTTTAAGGTGCTGTAGAGATCTGTTTAGATTTTTTAATGAATATTTTCGCTCTGCTACATTCACAGCTGGATTTCCTTTCCAGAGGTGCAAGGGTTCACGGGAAGTAGGGCTGTGTGATAATTAAGTAATTAGGTTTAGTTTATTATGCCAATGTTATGTTAATAAAATAAATATTGTTTATAATTATTTCTTTTAACTATTATTGAAATATGTACAGATATTTGCAGCAATAAGTACCTGAAAAGAATAATTTCATATATCAGAATATTTACAAACATGTATCTGATACAGTCTTGAATATTTTTTTTAATAGGATGATGGTGACAAACGAGCACACAGTTCACCTGATGGTAAGTAGTTGCTGGCACATAGACATCCACATCTATCCTCGACTATGAATCAAAATGAAGATGCGTTCTCACCTGTGAGGGCTAAAATGGAATTCCTTGTTTCCAGTAAAAGGGGTCTCTCATACAAAATTTGTCAATAAAAGTTTAATGGCCAAATACTCGAAAGCTTCTCAATTTTAAGATGTTGTTAAGTCTTGTGGTGTCACATTCACTTTGACTTCGTGATAGAGATAGCATGAGACTTAACTGCATCTTAAAAGTGAGTAGTGTTAAAGTATTTGGACATAAATGTTTTACTAAAGAAAAATTATATAAAAAGGGTTATTATAGTATCAAAGAATACATAAATGAAAATAACCCCTGCAAATGAGGTGATCGCTGCTTTGCTGTTTCTATTAAAATTAATTTAAAAATTGTAAACCAAAATTTGTAAAGTGAAACATGTATAAAAGAAAAGTCCCGTTGGGTTTCTTGCTGGTTCTTCCCAGGACAGAGGTATTTTCCAAACCAGTGGTGAATAAAAATCATTCTATTCTGGTTTTATACACTCGCCATATGAAACATAGTAGCATTAAGCTGCTATTTAACTTGTATTTTTTTGACTTTCTAACAAAGATATTTGTAATTCTAATTTTTTAATTTTTAATTTGGCTATTTTAATGTTGTATTTATATTCCTCTTCCATCATTTCTAGTTGTCTTTTTTTAAAATCTGTATTGCTTTTTATGATTGTTTGCTGTATATCTTCTCTTCTGTAAAATGAAATAGAATACATATATATATATATATAATTAATTAATATTAACTTTGCTTTTTAATATTTGAAAATATGAAACATTTTTAGTGTTTAATTAAATACTAATTTTCAAATGTTAAAAAGTATGAGATGTATTAAAGTAATTATTTCAACATACCTATTTTGCAAGCCCTTTTTCCTGTCTTTTGTTTTTGTAATGCCCCTTGTATTAGCAGTTTCATTGTTGGTTATTTTCATTTCTTTGTCGGTAGTCGGATCGTTTGATATCTCTAAAAATTAATATAAATAAAGGTTATAGTAAATGAAACATGTTTAATATTGAGACAATTTTGTGTATTACATAATATGATTGTAAGTATAATAATAATATATTTTGCTTTTCAATAAATAATCAATAATTATTATTTACCTTGCACCTCGACATTGAGTTCTGGATATTCTATGTTTGTAACTACTGGTATGTCATTTTTATTAAAACTAAGGCAAGGCTTAGGGTCAGCAAATATTTCTTTTGTAGTTGTAGCCACAGTCACTGGATTCTAAAATAAATAACTAAAACATTTATTATCATGTCTTCCTGTCATTACCTATATATATATCACTATGTATGAATTTATGACATTTCAATTTTGAATAAGAATGAATTAATTGAAAAGAAATTATTACATATGTATATTAAGTTTTGAATATTTGAAAAATAATTTTGTATTGTAAATTGTACGCCTTAATGGCAGATTATTTATACAATTTAGTAAATATATTTAGTATACAAAATAAAGTTATTTCATTTTAATTAAATGTGTAAGACATAAGTAATTTTATTTACCACTGCATCACTATCATAATCGTTAACTTCAATGACAAAGTCGTGAGGAGCAATTGCCATAATTTGTAAGTCCTCGGGAGTAGGTGATAGTGGTTTTTCACCACCCCCGTTTTTGATTGTTCCCTCCTATATGTAGATAGGTTTGATTTAGCCGACAACTTCCAAGCTAACTTCAATTCCCCATCTGATCGGCATTTACCTGTTATCTCATTAAATCTAAAATAAAAGAATAAATTTTGTAAACAATACCGTGCCTACTTGTACACAACAAATGCAATAAGTACTTACTTATTAGTTATATTCTTCCACTCTTTTATTTTTTTCATGTTTACGCACGTTTTCGTCGACTTATCTTCTAAAATAGGTGCTGATTGAGCAATAAAAGTACGTAATATTTCCTATAATAATAAGAACATTCTTTTTAGTCGAAATAAGGATGATAGGAGGATAAGAGCGTTGCTACGCACTAACAAATAAAATACAATGTTTCACTAACTTTTTCTTCTGAACTCCAATTTTCACCCCTTTTTTTCTTTTGTTCCATTATTATAAATATAGATCCAAATAAAACCTTACTATCTGCAATACCACAATACTGAGATCGATACAATGTATTAAAATAATAGCATTTACTTATTATACATAAGGACGCAACGCAACATAAAAAATTTTAACGTTTTTTTCACGCGCTCGCGGTACCTATGTAATTTACTCCATTTCACGGTAGAGTCGTTAAAATGAAAACGATTATAAACAGCACTTTAATAAAAGTATAAGTCGTGATTGTTCAATAAATTATTACCTAAACAAATAACAATATGTTTTTGTATTGATGAATAATTATTTAAGCATAATTAAGTGTGAAAATAATATTAATATTTAACGAAACAGAACGTTGCATTGAATGAAACCTGTAGGAACGAATGAAAGAATGTAATTTCTTGTTTCTTATCTGTGGATGATATTTAAACCACGACGAATTTTGGTACTCACTAGTCCACAGATAGTCTGCGTTTTGGAATAAGAATACATTTTGATACTGGTGCTAAAGTTAATACCGTAACAAACCTGGATCTGTTAGTCTTGGTTTAAACCAGGACCAAAACATTTTTTTGGAATAAGACCGTATAAGTCTGAAAGGAGCGGAAAAATGGAAGATTTTAAAAAGTTTAAAATCCTATGAAAATACGATTATAAGAAAACGAACTATATGAAAATAAGTTATTTAACGGTGAAAATGTACTAAGAAAACTGTGGTTAAGTACGGTGGCAATTAATTAAACTGTATTACAAGAAAATTTAAACAGAAAAGACCAATTTTCAGTCAAGATATGAATGAACTGGTGTTTTTATTTCTTCATTTTTGGCTTGGTTGATGTAAGTAGCGATTTTTCGAGTTCGATGTGTATTATCTATAGAATTTGAATGTAGATGGCGGTTTCTACTTGATACAGACCTTATAAGTTCGAAAGGAGCGGAAAAATGGAAGATTTTAAAAATTTTAAAATTCTATGAAAATACGATTATAAGAAAACGAATTATATGAACATTAGTTGTCTGACGGTGAAAATTTACTGAGAAAACTGTGGTTAAGTACGGTGGCAATTAATTAAACTATATTACAAGAAAATTTAAACAGAAAAAACAAATATTCAGTCAGGATAAGGGTGAATATTTGTTTTTATTTCTTCATTTTTTGCTTGGTTGAAGTAAGTAGCGATTTTTCGAGTCCCCTGTGTTTTATCTATCAAATTTGAGTGTACGGGGCAGTTTCTAGATGATACGGACCTCATTAGTCTGAAGGGGCGGAGAAATCGAAGATTTTAATTAGTTTAAATATTCTATCAAAATACAGTTATAAGAAAACGAATTACATTGATATTAGTAATTTAACGGTGAAAATTTACTACGAAAACTATTGTAAAGTACGGGAAGCAATTTACTTAACTGTATCACATGAAAATTTACACAGAAAAGACCAATTTTCATTAAAGATATGGATGCATTGGTGATGTATTTCCAAATTTTTCGCTTGGTTGAGGTAAGTAGCGATTTTTCGAGTTTCGTGTGTTTTATCTATCAAATTTCAGTGTATATGGCAGTTTCTAAACGATACGAACCTTATTGCTTTAAATGGAGCGAAGAAATCGAAGATTTTAAAAAGTTTTAAAATTCTACGTAAATACAATTATAAGAAAACGAATTATATGAACATTAGTTATTTAACGGTGAAATTTACTAAGAAAATTAAGGTACAGTACGGGGGGCAATTCATTTAACTGTATGACATGAAAATTTAAACAGAAAAGACTAATTTTCAGTCCAGATATGGATGAATTGGTGTTTTTATTTCTTCATTTTTTGCTTGGCTGAAACAAGTAGCGATTTTTCGAAATCCCTGTGTTTTATCTATCAAATTTGAGTGTACGGGGCAGTTTCTACATGAAACGGACCTTATAAGTCTGAAGGGGCGGAGAAATTGAAGATTTTAAGTAGTTTAAATATTCTATGAAAATACAGTTATAAGAAAACGAATTATATGGATATTAGTAATTTAACTGTGAAAATTTACTACGAAAACTATTGTAAAGTACGGGAAGCAATTTACTTAACTATATCACATGAAAATTTACACAGAAAAGACCAATTTTCATTAAAGATATGGATGCATTGGTGATGTATTTCCAAATTTTTCGCTTGGTTGAGGTAAGTAGCGATTTTTCGAAATCCCTGTGTTTTATCTATCAAATTTGAGTGTACGGGGCAGTTTCTACATGAAACGGACCTTATAAGTCTGAAGAGGCGGAGAAATTGAAGATTTTAAGTAGTTTAAATATTCTATGAAAATACAGTTATAAGAAAACGACTTATACGGATATTAGTCATTTAACGGTGAAAATTTACTACAAAAATTATTGTTAAGTATGGGAAGCAATTTACTTAACTGTATCACATGAAAATTTACACAGAAAAGACCAATTTTCATTAAAGATATGGATGCATTGGTGATGTATTTCCAAATTTTTCGCTTGGTTGAGGTAAGTAGCGATTTTTCGAGTTTCGTGTGTTTTATCTATCAAATTTCAGTGTAGATGGCAGTTTCTAAACGATACGAACCTTATTGCTTTAAATGGAGCGAAGAAATCGAAGATTTTAAAAAGTTTTAAAATTCTACGTAAACACAATTATAAGAAAACGAATTATATGAACATTAGTTATTTAACGGTGAAATTTACTAACAAAATTAACGTACAGTACGGGGGGCAATTCATTTAACTGTATGACATGAAAATTTAAACAGAAAAGACTAATTTTCAGTCCAGATATGGATGAATTGGTGTTTTTATTTTTTCATTTTTTGCTTGGTTGAAGCAAGTAGCGATTTTTCGAAATCCCTGTGTTTTATCTATCAAATTTGAGTGTACGGGGCAGTTTCTACATGAAATGGACCTTATAAGTCTGAAGGGGCGGAGAAATTGAATATTTTAAGTAGTTTAAATATTCTATGAAAATACAGTTATAAGAAAACAAATTATATGGATATTAGTAATTTAACGGTGAAAATTTACTATGAAAACTATTGTAAAGTACGGGAAGCAATTTACTTAACTGTATCACATGAAAATTTACACAGAAAAGACCAATTTTCATTAAAGATATGGATGCATTGGTGATGTATTTCCAAATTTTTCGCTTGGTTGAGGTAAGTAGCGATTTTTCGAAATCCCTGTGTTTTATCTATCAAATTTGAGTGTACGGGGCAGTTTCTACATGAAAAGGACCTTATAAGTCTGAAGGGGCGGAGAAATTGAAGATTTTAAGTAGTTTAAATATTCTATGAAAATACAGTTATAAGAAAACGAATTATATGGATATTAGTAATTTAACGGTGAAAATTTACTACGAAAACTATTGTAAAGTACGGGAAGCAATTTACTTAACTGTATCACATGAAAATTTACACAGAAAAGACCAATTTTCATTAAAGATATGGATGCATTGGTGATGTATTTCCAAATTTTTCGCTTGGTTGAGGTAAGTAGCGATTTTTCGAGTTTCGTGTGTTTTATCTATCAAATTTTATTGTAGATGGCAGTTTCTAAACGATACGAACCTTATTGCTTTAAATGGAGCGAAGAAATCGAAGATTTTAAAAAGTTTTAAAATTCTACGTAAATACAATTATATGAAAACGAATTATATGAACATTAGTTATTTAACGGTGAAATTTACTAAGAAAATTAAGGTACAGTACGGGGGGCAATTCATTTAACTGTATTACATGAAAATTTAAACAGAAAAGACTAATTTTCAGTCCAGATATGGATGAATTTGTGTTTTTATTTCTTCATTTTTTGCATGGTTGAAGTAAGTAGCGATTTTTCGAAATCCCTGTGTTTTATCTATCAAATTTGAGTGTACGGGGCAGTTTCTACATGAAACGGACCTTATAAGTCTGAAGGGGCGGAGAAATTGAAGATTTTAAGTAGTTTAAATATTCTATGAAAATACAGTTATAAGAAAACGAATTATATGGATATTAGTAACTTAACGGTGAAAATTTACTACGAAAACTATTGTAAAGTACGGGAAGCAATTTACTTAACTATATCATATGAAAATTTACACAGAAAAGACCAATTTTCATTAAAGATATGGATGCACTGGTGATGTATTTCCAAATTTTTCGCTTGGTTGAGGTAAGTAGCGATTTTTCGAGTTTCGTGTGTTTTATCTATCAAATTTCAGTGTAGATTGCAGTTTCTAAACGATACGAACCTTATTGCTTTAAATGGAGCGAAGAAATCGAAGATTTTAAAAAGTTTTAAAATTCTACGTAAATACAATTATAAGAAAACGAATTATATGAACTGGTTGCGCGGAAAAACCATTCGTATTTTATTTTGACGGTAGTGATTTGCCAAATCATTTATCCTTTTCAAACGATATCATTCATACCCTCCTATCGACACATGGGGGTGGTGGGGTGGGAGGGGAAAGAAGACGATTCTAGAATATCACGTAATCATCGCAACCAAAGGAATAAAAGGCACGCGCGACCGACGCGCGCCCTCTTCCCGCCGCGCTTGTCTTTGGTACCACACCACTAGTAAAACCGCTTTAAACTGGAAGCAGTCGAGCTCCAGGAAACCCGCCTCACCTCGTGTGAGAAATAGTCGCGCACCGCACTCTCTTCAGACGCGTCATCGGACAAGAAAGGCAGAGAGTATACCCAGAAGAAGTTCCAGAAGTCGCAGCTATAATGCCTGAGCAGCATAGAAGAACCACCGCGGTGAGTGAACATTCCTAATAATATTTCCTGCTTGGTATAATTGTCTTTCATTGTGTTAATCCGCTCCAACTTTGTTTTTTCCTAATCAAGCAGGACTCCTTTCATAGATTTGGCAAATAATAGTTTTGTTTTAGGGAAGAGCGAGTGCATTGTACCGCATGCTATAGTAGTCGCTTTTACGTAAGCGTAGAAGCAATCGCATATACAGTCCACTTTAGTTAATAGCTCGAGTAATAGGCTTAAGTTTCGACCGGGGAACTAGACTTCGGTAGCCTTAGGCTCATCGCTCCACCATTTTATGGTCACTTTGGCAGGATTCGGACTGGTGTTTAGAAGTCGTTCAACCGTTTTCTGGTCGAGTTATTAGATTAATTATTTAGATAATGCACTCTAATTTATGGAATAGACTTAAATAGTATTCGTTTAAAAATAGAATTATTCATTTAAATAGTGTTCGTATTTGGTTTAAATTTAAAGCTTATCAGTCGCTTAAATAATTGAAACAGCGTAATCGAAACCATTTCGTACGCGTACCCGACAATTTTGATAAAAATTTATTGAGTTTAGCGAGCGACGCGTCACTTCGACTCGTTGTAACAGGTGTTCGATTTAATTACGTAATACGGCGTACGAGCGTCCATCCTCCATTATTTGTGCATTGTGAGATTAATTGTTTTTAATATAACTTTATTATAATAATTTAAAATGGCAGTTAGTGGAAATGAAATCAAAATTAAAACGCTTTATGGCAAGAGGGACATACTTTTTTCGCGTATGCAAAGTATAAGTGATCATATAAAGAACATTAATGTAGAAGCAGTGCGGGAAACTTTTTTGAATGAAATTGAAACGGTAGATTCTTTGCGGACGGATTACGAAAGAATATTAGACCAAATTAATCATTTGAAATTACAAATCGACCCGAAATATATAGCGAACTACCAACCGCTTCTAGCATTTGAAGATACATTGTGTTGCGTGAAAAGAACGGCGAAACACTTACAATCTCCATCTCAAAACGAAGCAAAGCCGGAAATACAGGTACGTCCACGTGACTCAATTAGGTTGCCGCCAATAGATATTCCGGTATTCAATGGGGATATTAAGACATGACCCTTCTTCTACAGTAGTTTTCAAAATAATATACACAACAACCCATCGTTATCGGACGCTGAAAAATTATGTTATTTAATTGGTAAACTTAGTGGCAGGGCACAGTCAATTTGCTCGGGTTTTACACCTACAGCAAACAATTACTTGTTAATATTCGAAACGCTTAAAACTAAATATGAAAATAGGAGAATGTTAGCTTCCGAATATTTGAACCAGATATTCGATCTTAAACCTATATCATCCGCGAGCATAAACGGCTTAGAGCAGTTTTAAGATAAATTTGTGGCATCGGTGGCTGCACTTAAGAATTTGAAATTTAATGACCTTATGGATGTGGTGTTTCTCCATATTGCACTAAAGAAGTTAGACGCCGACACCGTACGTGCGTTTGAAATGGAGTACGATGCTCCGTGATCCATGATACGAATGCTCGGAGATGCCTCCCTTTCATTCATTAGCATCGTTTGTGCGAGATCAAATAAAGGTGATGCAGCATTCCCCGAACGTTAAACAGGAGATTAAAAAGTGCGTCGACCGTAGACAGACTCAACAATCTAAAATAGCAGGGTCGTTAACGTACGTAACCGCAACGTTGGCACAATTTCAGCATGCCTGTATCATATGTAAAGATAAACACGGTAATTTATACAATTGTGCGACTTTTCGTAAATATTCACCAAGCGAACGTTATAAATTAGTAAAGACAAGCAACCTATGTCTGAACTGCTTAAGCGATAAGAATTTAGTTGCAAAATGCAATTCTAGTTCCGTATGTAGCAAGTGCGCCAGGAAACATCACACGCTATTACATTTTGAAAATAGCAACATAGCGGCGTCAAGTAAAGCGGACAAGGAATTCACCCCTACTAAAGTCAACAATTCTAGCGGTCGACCTTGTGATGTCGCTCTGTGCTCATTGGCAAATATGGGAGCACAACCTCCTTCAACCGTGTTACTGGGTACTGCACGTATTTTGGTTAGGGATTCGCGTGGAAACGAACAAGGCGTCCGTGCACTGCTGGACAGCGGAGCAAAAAAAAAAATCATAACGCGACAATGTTGTCAGCGCTTAGGCTTAGTAATAAATAGGTCAATTTCATGTCCTATAGTCAAAGGCATCGGAGGTACTAGTAAAGCTACCCAGGGATATATAAATTTAAAATTTTACTCTCGGATAGGTCGTAATGTTAACTTTGATATAAATGCACTAGTAGTAGATAGGGTCACTGAACGGTTGCCAACCGTTTTGTTGACACCTCTGCATTGATTGAATTTAAAAATTTGACTCTAGCGGACGACACTTACGCCGTTCCTGGAAACATAGACATGCTCATTGAAGCATCACTTTTCCCTCATCTTTTGTTAAACAATAAGGTCAGGGGCAACTCCTCGCATACCGCGACTTACGCACTGCAAATCGTATTGGGCTATGTCATCGTTGGCTCCGCCCCCATCATAGATAGTATTTCGGCAACCTCTTATTGTGGTATGGCTGTCGAACCGCTCGAGTCGTTAGTCCGCAAATTTTGGGAGATGGAGGAGGTGAACGTCCCACCCATAGCTAGCTCAGATGACAGATTATGCGAGGAAATTTACGTCCGCACGACCGTTCGTGATCGCGACGGTAGATATGGTCTAGCGCTACCCTTTAAAGGAGATGTTTTATCTCTCGGCGATTCGCGTCAAATGGCGGAAAAACGTTTCTACAGCTTGGAACGTAGGATGCTCGTTTCACCCCAGTTAAAAGAAGCTTATGACGGCGTCATAAACGAATATATAAGAGAAGGTTACATATAACTTGTGGCTTCGAAATTAGATAACTACGAAGATACACCGTCGTATTTCATACCACATCACGGGGTCGTTAGGGAGGACAAACTTACATCTAAGTTACGTGTAGTGCTCGACGCTAGTGCTAAAACTAGCACTCACCTGTCGCTTAACGATATCCTCTATAGTGGGCAAAATTTACAGGGCAGTTTATTTAATATAATAGCCAATTTTCGTTTGTTTAGTATAGCACTATCCGCCAATATTCGCCAAATGTTCCTTTGCATAGGGGTCCGTGAACGCGACCGTAGATTCCAACGCATTTTATATCGTTTCAACCAAAAAGAACCTCTAATGGTGTATAAATTTAACCGCGTTTGTTTTGGTTTAAAGTCGAGCCCATTTCATGCGTTACGCACGGTGAGACAGCTCGCTCACGATGATGGTCTCTCTTACCCTAAAGCTAAGAGGGCAATTGACAGCGGTTTATATATGGATGATTTTGTGTACTCGGTCGATAGCGTGGAGGAGGCCACCCTAACCACCGCCGAGGTTATAAGGCTCATGAAATCGGGTCAATTCGATCTTGTCAAGTAGACTAGTAATTCGCGTCCGGTTTTAGATACAATCCCACTATCACACCGTCTTTCTGCAATAAAGGAATTCGACGATTCTGATACACACAAGGTGCTCGGTCTGTGTTGGTCACCAGAGTCCGACGTGTTTAGCCTTAAGGTAAATCCGCCCGTAGAGAAGTGCACAAAGCGCACATTACTGTCATGCGTTGCTAGATTATAGGACGTCATGGGTTTCGTAGTTCCGGTGGTATTATACGCTAAGCTTTTGATTAAACAACTTTGGTTATTTGAATGCGACTGGGATGACTCGCCGCCTGACAGCATTGTTCGGTTGTGGCAGCGTTTTAGAGAGGAACTTCCTTTATTAAGATAAATTAAAATGCCGCGTCATATAAACGTTGATAAAAATAGCGTCATAACGGTCGTTGGGTTTGCAGACGCCAGCGAGAAGGCTTACGGGGGCGTTGTATATTTCCACGTCCAGAATAATGATAGAAATTCGATTAGCCTCATTAGTTCTAAGTCGAGAGTCTCTCCCCGTAAGGTTGTCTCTCTGGCGCGCTTAGAACTTTGCGCAATATTAGTACTCACCAAGCTTATTACCGCAGTTATCAACGCATGTAGGGATAGAGTTCACATAGAAAGGATATTTGCCTTTTCCGACTCTGCGACTATGCTGGGTTCATTCTTCACCCCACCGTTGGGATACGTTTGTCGCGAACCGAGTGGCCAAGATCCAAGATGAGTTAGAAACGCGGAACTTTTATCACGTGTCCGGTACGGAAAACCCCGCCGATTGTCTATCCCGTGGACCCACCCCGATGCAAATAATGGACAACCCGCTTTGGTTCCACGGACCCTCTTGGGTTCACTTGGATCCCTCGCAATGGCCAATAACCGATTTCGAACCTTTGTCAGTGTCACAACCGCCGGAAGAGAAGAGACACGCTCTAGTGGCGAACGTTTCGAGCGAGGTTTCTCCAATCATTGCTTTTGCGAACCGCTTGTCCTCTTGGTCGAAATTATTGCGTAGCGTAATTTACGTTTGTCGATTCGCGAAGCTTTTACCGCGACGTTCGTATGTCTTAGCATCCGATTACAACTATGCCAAGTCGCTAGTAGTGCGTAAACTTCAACGTGCGCATTTCTCTGAAGAAATTACAAGATTACAATAGAATAGAGCTTGTAGTCGCACCTTTCAACGCCTTAAGCCATTTTTACAGGATGGGATTGTAAGGGTAGGTGGACGCTTTTCCAACTCGCAGTTGAGTTTCGACGAACGGCACCCTATAGTTTTACCGCGAAAAGACCATATCATGAATTTATTAGTCGATTACCACCATAAATGGAACTCGCACGCTGGCCCTGACTTGCTGATGTCGATCCTGCGTCAGAATTATTGGATTCTTTCTGCACGTAGTTTAATACGCAGTCGGGTGCACAGATGTATAGCTTGCTTTCGGGCACGCCCCAAGCCGTCATTTCCGGAAATGGCGGAACTTAGATCGTGTAGAGTAATACAATCAGTAAAGCCCTTTACGCACACCGGGTCTGATTTCGCTGGTCCGTTTAAGGTCACGCTCACTCGTGGGCATGGTGTAAGATCCACAAAGGCTTACGTCTGCATTTTCGTATGTCTAACTACTCAAGCGGTGCATATAGAACTCGTTCGTGATCTAAGCACAGCAGGCTTTATGGGTGCATTTAAAAGATTTCTTTCTCGCCGTGGCCCTGTAAGTAAATTGTATTCGGATAACGTTACGAACTGCGTCGGGGCAAAACGTATTTTATCAGAACTACATGAGCTCTTAGCTAGCAAGTATTATAATTCGGAGTTCGCTCACATTCTAGCCGAGAACCGCATTGAGTGGTCTCTGAACGTCCCAGCCGCGAGTCGTTTTGGGGGCAATTGGGAGACTAATATTAAGAGTCTAAAGAGTCCCTTCTACAGAGTAATAGGTGATCAAATTTTGTCCTTCGAAGAGCTAAGTACGATGCTCGCTCAAATTGAATGCGTTATGAATAGCCGCCCACTTTGTCGTACGTTGTCTAGTGACCCCTCGTAACCGCTGGCTCTAACTCCAGCACATTTTTTAAATTTAACGCCTTTAAAGTATTTGCTCGCCGCAGATATGGATGAGAACAGACTTAGCATTTCTGCACGCCACAAATTATTAGACCGGTTAGTGCAATCGTTTTGGAAACGATGGAGGATGGAATACTTGCATACTTTGCAGTCTCGGCAAAAATGGAACACAGCAACTGAGCCTTTAGCTGTAGGAACTGTAGTTGTGCTCACCAAAGAGAAGACGCCGCCTCTCCATTGGCCGTTAGGAATTGTCGAAGAGGTCTTTCCCGGTTCCGACGGAGTAATTAGGGTAGCTCGCGTTAAGACCACGGTTGGGTCTTACCTGCGTCCTGTTGTCCGTTTGTGCCCCTTGCCTCTTCCATAATTTAAATTAGCTTTCTAAATTAGAAATTGTAGTTGAATTTAGGTAATCTTAGCGTTAGTTAGTTATTTTGTTAGTTTGATCTTAGCTCTAGTTGTTTTAGTTAATTTTGAAGGAAATCCTTCAAGGGCGGGGGAGATGGTTGCGCGGAAAAACCAGTCGTATTTTATTTTGACGGTAGTGATTTGCCAAATCGTTTATCCTTTCCAAACGATATCATTCATACCCTCCTATCGACACATCGGGGTGGTGGGGTGGGAGGGGAAAGAAGACGATTCTAGAATATCACGTAATCATCGCAACCGAAGGAATAAAAAGCACACGCGACCGACGCGCGCCCTCATCCCGCCGTGCTCGTCGTTGTAACCACACCACTAGTAGAACCGCTTTAGCCTGGAAGCAGTCGAGCTCCAGGAAACCCGCCTCACCTCGTGTGAGAAATAGTCGCGCACCGCAATCTCTTCCGACGCGTCATCGAACAAGAAAGGCAGAGACTATACCCAGAAGAAGTTCCAGAAGTCGCAGCTATAGTGCCTAAGCAGCATAGAAAAACCACCCCGGTGAGTGAACATTCCTAATAATATTTCCTGCTTGGTATAATTGTGTTTAGTTGTGTTAATCCGCTCCAAATTCGTTTTCTCCTAATCAAGCAAGACTCCTTTCATAGATTTGGCAAATAATAGTTATGTTTTAGGGAAGAGCGAGTGCATTGTACCGCATGTTATAGTAGTCGCTTTTACGTAAGCGTACAAGCAATCACATATACAGTCCACTTTAATTAATAGCTCGCGTAATAGGCTTAAGGTTCGACCGGGGAACTAGACTTCGGTAGCCTTAGGATCATCGCTCCACCAGAACATTAGTTATTTAACGGTGAAATTTACTAAGAAAACTAAGATACAGTACGTGGGGCAATTCATTTAACTGTATTACATGAAAATTTAAACAGAAAAGACCAATTTTCAGTCAAGATATGGATGAATTGGTGTTTTTATTTCAGCGTTTTTGGCTTGGTTGCGGTAAGTAGCGATTTTTCGAGTTTCGTGTGTTTTATCTAATAAATTTCAGTGTAGATGGCAGTTTCTAAACGATACGAACGTTCCAAGTCTGAAAGGAGCAAAAAAATCGAAGATTTTGAAAATTTTAAAAATTCTATGAAAATACAAGTGTAAGAAAACGAATTATATGAAAATAAGTTATTTAACTGTGAAAATTTACTTAGAAAACTAAGGTTAAGTACGGGGGCAATTAATTAAGCTGTATTAGAAGAAAATTTAAACAGAAAAGACCAATTTTCATTCATGATATAAATGAATTGGTGTTTTTATTTCTTCATTTTTGGCTTGGTTGAGGTAAATAGCGATTTTTCGTGTTCAGTGTGCTTTATCTATAATATTTGAATGTTGATGGCGGTTTCTACTTGATACAGACCTTATAAGTTCGTAAGGAGCGGAAAAATGGAAGATTTTAAAAAGTTTAAAATTCTATGAAGATACGATTATAAGAAAACAAATTATATGAACATTAGTTGTCTAACGGTGAACATTTACTAAGAAAACTGTGGTTAAGTACGGTGGCAATTAATTAAACTGTATTACAAGAAAATTTAAACAGAAAAAACAAATTTTCAGTCAAGATAAGAGTGAATATGTGTTTTTATTTCTTCATTTTTTGTTTGGTTAAAGTGAGTAGCGATTTTTCGAGTTCCCTGTGTTTTATCTATCAAATTTGAGTGTGCGGGGCAGTTCCTACATGATGCGGATCTTATAAGTCTGAAGGGGCGGAGAAATCGAAGATTTTAAGTAGTTTAAATATTCTATGAAAATACAGTTATAAGAGAACGACTTATACGGATATTAGTCATTTAGCGGTGAAAATTTACTACGAAAACTATTGCTAAGAACGAGAAGCAATTCATTTAACTGTATCACATTGAAATTTACACAGAAAAACCAATTTTTATTCAAGATATGGATGCATTGGTGATTTATTTTTAAATTTTTCGCTTGGTTGAGGTAAGTAGCGGTTTTTCGAGTTTCGTGTGTTTTATCTATCAAATTTCAGTGTAGATGGCAGTTTCTAAACGATACGGACTTTACAAGTCTGAAAGGAGCAGAGAAATCCAAGATTTTGAAAATTTTAAGAATTCTATGAAAATACAAGTGTAAGAAAACGAATTATATGAAAATAAGTTATTTAACTGTGCAAATTTACTTAGAAAACTAAGGTTTAGTACGGGGCAATTAATTAAGCTGTATTAGAAGAAAATTTAAAAAGAAAAGACCAATTTTCATTCATGATATAAATGAATTGGTGTTTTTATTTTTTCATTTTTGGCTTGGTTGAGGTAAATAGCAATTTTTCGAGTTCAGTGTGTTTTATCTATAATATTTGAATGTTGATGGCGGTTTCTACTTGATACAGACCTTATAAGTTCGAAAGGAGCGGAAAAATGGAAGATTTTAAAAAGTTTAAAATTCTATGAAGATACGATTATAAGAAAACAAATTATATGAACATTAGTTGTCTAACGGTGAACATTTACTAAGAAAACTGTGGTTAAGTACGGTGACAATTAATTAAACTGTATTACAAGAAAATTTAAACAGAAAAAACAAATTTTCAGTCAAGATAAGAGTGAATATGTGTTTTTATTTCTTCATTTTTTGTTTGGTTAAAGTGAGTAGCGGTTTTTCGAGTTCCCTGTGTTTTATCTATCAAATTTGAGTGTGCGGGGCAGTTCCTACATGATGCGGATCTTATAAGTCTGAAGGGGCGGAGAAATCGAAGATTTTAAGTAGTTTAAATATTCTATGAAAATACAGTTATAAGAGAACGACTTATACGGATATTAGTCATTTAACGGTGAAAATTTACAACGAAACTATTGTTAAGTACGGGAAGCAATTAACTTAACTGTATCACTGAAAATTTACACAGAAAAACCAATTTTCATTCAAAATATGGATGCATTGGTGATTTATTTCCAAATTTTTCGCTTGGTTGAAGTAAGTAGCGGTTTTTCGAGTTTCGTGTGTTTTATCTATCAAATTTCAGTGTAGATGGCAGTTTCTAAACGATACGGACTTTATAAGTCTGAAAGGAGCAGAGAAATCGAAGATTTTGAAAATTTTAAAAATTCTATGAAAATACAAGTGTAAGAAAACGAATTATATGAAAATAAATTATTTAACTGTGAAAATTTACTTAGAAAACTAAGGTTTAGTACGGGGGCAATTAATTAAGCTGTTTTAGAAGAAAATTTAAATAGAAAAGACCAATTTTCATTCAAGATATGAAAGAATTGGTGTTTTTATTTCTTCATTTTTGTCTTGGTTGAGGTAAATAGCGATTTTTCGAGTATAAAATTTGAATGTAGATGGCGGTTTCTACTTGATACAGACCTTATAAGCCTAAAAGGAGCGTAAAAATCGAAGATTATAAAAAGTTTAAAATTCTATGTAAATACAATTATAAGAAAACGAATTATATGGAAATAAGTTATTTAACTTTGGGAATTTACAACGAAAACTATTGTTAAGTACGAATAGCAATCAACTTAAATAAATCACACGAAAATTTACACAGAAAACACCAATTTTCATTCAAGATATGGAAGCATTGGTAATTTATTTCCTAATTTTTCGCTTGGTTGATATAAGTAGCGATTTTTCGAGTTTCGTGTGTTTTATCTATCAAATTTCAGTGTAAATAGCATTTTGCACATGATACGGAGCTTATAAGTCTGAAAGGAGCAGAAAAATGGAAGATTTTAAAAAGTTTAAAATTCTATGAAAATACGATTATAAGAAAATAAATTATATGAACATTAGTTGTCTAACGGTGAAAATTTACTAGGAAAACTGTGGTTAATTACGGTGGCAATTAATTAAACTGTATTACAAGAAAATTTAAACAGAAAAAACAAATTTTCAGTCAAGATAAGAGTGACTAGGTGTTTTTATTTCTTCATTTTTTGCTTGATTGAAGTGAGTAGCGATTTTTCGAGTTCCCTGTGTTTTATCTATCAAATTTGAGTGTACGGGGCAGTTTCTACATGATACGGACCTTATAAGTCTGAAGGGACGGAGAAATCGAAGATTTTAAGTAGTTTAAATATTCTATGAAAATACAGTTATAAGAGAACGACTTATACGGATATTAGTCATTTAACGGTGAAAATTTACAACGAAAACTATTGTTAAGTACGGGAAGCAATTAACTTTACTGTATCACATGAAAATTTATACAGAAAAACCAATTTTAATTCAAGATATGGATGCATTGGTGATTTATTTCAAAATTTTTCGCTTGGTTGATATAAGTAGCGATTTTTCGAGTTTCGTGTGTTTTATCTATCAAATTTCAGGGTAGATATCATTTTCTACATGATACGGACCTCATAAGTCTGAAAAGAGCAGAAAAATGGAAGATTTTAAAAAGTTTAAAATTCTATGAAAATATGATTATAAGAAAACGAATTATATGAAAATAAGTTATTTAACGGTGAAAATTTACTAAGAAAACTGTAGTTAAGTACGGTGGCAATTAATTAAACTGTATTACAAGCAAATTTAAACAAAAAGACAAATTTTCAGTCAAGATAAGGGTGAATATGTGTTTTTATTTCTTCATTTTTTGCTTGGTTGGGGTAAGTAGCGATGTTTCGAGTTCCGTGTGTTTTATCTATCAAATTTGAGTGTACGGGGCAGTTTCTGCATCATACGGACCTTATAAGTCTAAGAGGCGGAGAAATCAAAGATTTTAAGTAGTTTAAAAATTCTATGAAAATACAGTTATAGGAAAACGAATTATATGGATATTAGTCATTTAGCGGTGAAAATTTACCACGAAAACTATTGCTAAGAACGAGAAGCAATTTACTTAACTGTATCACATGAAAATTTACACAGAAAAACCAATTTTCATTCAAGATATGGATGCATTGGTGATTTATTTCTAAATTTTTCGCTTGGTTGAGGTAAGTAGCGGTTTTTCGAGTTTCTTGTGTTTTATCTATCAAATTTCAGTGTAGATGGCAGTTTCTAAACGATACAGACTTTACAAGTCTGAAAGGAGCAGAGATATCGAAGATTTTGAAAAGTTTCAAATTCTATGAAAATACGATTATAAGAAAACGAATTATAGGAAAATAAGTTATTTAACGGTGAAAATTTACTAAGAAAACTGTAGTTAAGTACGGTGGCAATTAATTAAACTGTATTACAAGAAAATTTAAACAGAAAAAACAAATTTTCAGTCAAGATAAGAGTGAATATGTGTTTTTATTTCTTCATTTTTTGTTTGGTTAAAGTGAGTAGCGGTTTTTCGAGTTCCCTGTGTTTTATCTATCAAATTTGAGTGTGCGGGGCAGTTCCTACATGATGCGGATCTTATAAGTCTGAAGGGGCGGAGAAATCGAAGATTTTAAGTAGTTTAAATATTCTATGAAAATACAGTTATAAGAGAACGACTTATACGGATATTAGTCATTTAACGGTGAAAATTTACAACGAAAACTATTGTTAAGTACGGGAAGCAATTAACTTAACTGTATCACTGAAAATTTACACAGAAAAACCAATTTTCATTCAAAATATGGATGCATTGGTGATTTATTTCAAAATTTTTCGCTTGGTTGATATAAGTAGCGATTTTTCGAGTTTCGTGTGTTTTATCTATCAAATTTCAGGGTAGATATCATTTTCTACATGATACGGACCTCATAAGTCTGAAAAGAGCAGAAAAATGGAAGATTTTAAAAAGTTTAAAATTCTATGAAAATATGATTATAAGAAAACGAATTATATGAAAATAAGTTATTTAACGGTGAAAATTTACTAAGAAAACTGTAGTTAAGTACGGTGGCAATTAATTAAACTGTATTACAAGCAAATTTAAACAAAAAGACAAATTTTCAGTCAAGATAAGGGTGAATATGTGTTTTTATTTCTTCATTTTTTGCTTGGTTGGGGTAAGTAGCGATGTTTCGAGTTCCGTGTGTTTTATCTATCAAATTTGAGTGTACGGGGCAGTTTCTGCATCATACGGACCTTATAAGTCTAAGAGGCGGAGAAATCAAAGATTTTAAGTAGTTTAAAAATTCTATGAAAATACAGTTATAGGAAAACGAATTATATGGATATTAGTCATTTAGCGGTGAAAATTTACCACGAAAACTATTGCTAAGAACGAGAAGCAATTTACTTAACTGTATCACATGAAAATTTACACAGAAAAACCAATTTTCATTCAAGATATGGATGCATTGGTGATTTATTTCTAAATTTTTCGCTTGGTTGAGGTAAGTAGCGGTTTTTCGAGTTTCTTGTGTTTTATCTATCAAATTTCAGTGTAGATGGCAGTTTCTAAACGATACAGACTTTACAAGTCTGAAAGGAGCAGAGATATCGAAGATTTTGAAAAGTTTCAAATTCTATGAAAATACGATTATAAGAAAACGAATTATAGGAAAATAAGTTATTTAACGGTGAAAATTTACTAAGAAAACTGTAGTTAAGTACGGTGGCAATTAATTAAACTGTATTACAAGAAAATTTAAACAAAAAGACAAATTTTCAGTCAAGATAAGGGTGAATATGTGTTTTTATTTCTTCATTTTTTGCTTGGTTGGGGTAAGTAGCGATGTTTCGAGTTCCGTGTGTTTTATCTATCAAATTTGAGTGTACGGGGCATTTTCTGCATCATACGGACCTTATAAGTCTAAGGGGCGGAGAAATCAAAGATTTTAAGTAGTTTAAAAATTCTATGAAAATACAGTTATAGGAAAACGAATTATATGGATATTAGTCATTTAGCGGTGAAAATTTACTACGAAAACTATTTCTAAGAACGAGAAGCAATTTACTTAACTGTATCACATGAAAATTTACACAGAAAAGACCAATTTTCATTAAAGATATGGATGCATTGGTGATGTATTTCTAAATTTTTCGCTTGGTTGAGGTAAGTAGCGGTTTTTCGAGTTTCGTGTGTTTTATCTATCAAATTTAAGTGTAGATGGCAGTTTCTAAACGATACGGACTTTACAAGTCTGAAAGGAGCAGAGAAATCGAAGATTTTGAAAAGTTTAAAATTCTATTAAAATACGATTATAAGAAAACGAATTATAGGAAAATAAGTTATTTAACGGTGAAAATTTACTAAGAAAACTGTAGTTAAGTACGGTGGCAATTAATTAAACTGTATTACAAGAAAATTTAAACAAAAAGACAAATTTTCAGTCAAGATAAGGGTGAATATGTGTTTTTATTTCTTCATTTTTTGCTTGGTTGGGGTAAGTAGCGATGTTTCGAGTTCCGTGTGTTTTATCTATCAAATTTGAGTGTACGGGGCATTTTCTGCATCATACGGACCTTATAAGTCTAAGGGGCGGAGAAATCAAAGATTTTAAGTAGTTTAAAAATTCTATGAAAATACAGTTATAGGAAAACGAATTATATGGATATTAGTCATTTAGCGGTGAAAATTTACTACGAAAACTATTTCTAAGAACGAGAAGCAATTTACTTAACTGTATCACATTAAAATTTACACAGAAAAACCAATTTTTATTCAAGATATGGATGCATTGGTGATTTATTTCTAAATTTTTCGCTTGGTTGAGGTAAGTAGCGGTTTTTCGAGTTTCGTGTGTTTTATCTATCAAATTTCAGTGTAGATGGCAGTTTCTAAACGATACGGACTTTACAAGTCTGAAAGGAGCAGAGAAATCGAAGATTTTGAAAATTTTAAAAATTCTATGAAAATACAAGTAAGAAAACGAATTATATGAAAATAAGTTATTTAACTGTGCAAATTTACTTAGAAAACTACGGTTTAGTACGGGGCAATTAATTAAGCTGTATTACAAGAAAATTTAAACAAAAAGACAAATTTTCAGTCAAGATAAGGGTGAATATGTGTTTTTATTTCTTCATTTTTTGAAAATGTACTACAAAAACTGTTGTATAATACGAGGGCCAATTATATACACTGCATAACGAGAAAGTTTATGGAGAAAAGACCAATTTTTGTGTTTTTATTTCTAAATTTTTCGCGTGGTTGATGTAAGTAGCGATTTTTCGAGTTTCGTGTGTGTTTATCTATCAAATTTCAGTGTAGATGGCAGTTTCTAAATGAAACGGACCTTACAAAACTAAAGGTGCGGAGAAATCGAAAATTTTAAGAAGTTTAAAAATTCTATGAAAATACAGTTATAAGAAAACAACTTATATGGATATTAATCATTAAACGGTGAAAATTTACTACGAAAACTATTGTAAAGTACGGGAAGCAATTAACTTAACTATATCACATGAAAATTTTTACAGAAAAGACCAAATTTCATTCAAGATATGGATGCATTTGTGAATTATTTCTAAATTTTTCGCTTGGTTGAGGTAAGTAGCGATTTCTTAGTTTCGTGTGTTTTATGTATCAAATTTCAGTGTAGATGGCAGTTTTTAAACGATACGGACCTTATAAGTCTGGAAGGAGCAGAGAAATCGAAGATTTTGAAAAGTTTAAAAATTCTATGAAAATACATGTGTAAGAAAACGAATTATATGAAAATAAGTTATTTAACTGTGAAAATTTACTTAGAAAACTAAGGTTAAGTACGGGAGCAATTAATTAAGCTGTATCACATGAAAATTTACACAGAAAAACCAATTTTTATTCAAGATATGGATGCATTGGTGATTTATTTCTAAATTTTTCGATAGGTTAAGGTAAGTAGCGGTTTTTCGAGTTTTGTGTGTTTTATCTATCAAATTTCAGTGTAGATGGCAGTTTCTAAACGATACGGACTTTATAAGTCTGAAAGGAGCAGAGAAATCAAGGATTTTGAAAATTTTAAAAATTTTATGAAAATACAAGTGTAAGAAAACGAATTATATGAAAATAAGTTATTTAACTGTGAAAATTTACTTAAACAACTAAGGTTAAGTACGGGGGCAATTAATTAAGCTGTATTAGAAGAAAATTTAAACAGAAAAGACCAATTTTCATTCAAGATATGAATGAATTGGTGTTTGTATTTTTGATATTATTGGTTGAGGTAAATAGCGATTTTCCGAGTGTCGTGTGTTTTATCTATCAAATTTCAGTGTAGATGGCAGTTTCTAAACGATACGAACCGTATTGCTTTAAATGGAGCGAAGAAATCGAAGATTTTAAAAAGTTTTAGAATTCTACGTAAATACAATTTTAAGAAAACGAATTTAATGAACATTAGTTATTTAACGGTGAAATTTACTAAGAAAACTAAGGTACAGTACGGGAAGCAATTCATTTAACTGTATTTCATGAAAATTTAAACAGAAAAGACCAATTTTCAGTCAAGATATGGATGAATTGGTGTTTTTATTTCTGCATTTTTGGCTTGGTTGAGGTAAGTAGTGATTTACCGAGTTTCGTGTGTTTTATCTATCAAATTTCAGTGTAGATGGCAGTTTTTAAACGAACGACTTATACGGATATTAGTCATTTAACGGTGAAAATTTACAACGAAAACTATTGTTAAGTACGGGAAGCAATTAACTTAACTGTATCACATGAAAATTTACAAAAAAAACCAATTTTCATTCAAGATATTGATGCATTGGTGATTTATTTCTAAATTTTTCGCTTGGTTGAGGTAAGTAGCGGTTTTTCGAGTTTCGTGTGTTTTATCTATTAAATTTCAGTGTAGATGGCAGTTTCTAAACGATACGGATTTTATAAGTCTGAAAGGAGCAGAGAAATCGAAGATTTTGAAAATTTTAAAAATTCTATGAAAATACAAGTGTAAGAAAACGAATTATATGAAAATAAGTTATTTAACTGTGAAAATTTACTTAGACAACTAAGGTTAAGTACGGGGGCAATTAATTAAGCTGTATTAGAAATAAATTTAAACAGAAAAGACCAATTTTCATTCAAGATATGAATGAATTGGTGTTTGTATTTTTGATATTATTGGTTGAGGTAAATAGCGATTTTTCGAGTTCGGTGTGTTTTATCTATAAAATTTGAATGTAGATGGCGGTTTCTCCTTGATACAGACCTTATAAGCCTAAAAGGAGCGAAAAAATCGAAGATATTAAAAAGTTTAAAATTCTATGTAAATACAATTATAAGAAAACGAATTATATGGAAATAAGTTATTTAACTGTGAAAATTTACAACGAAAACTATTGTTAAGTACGGGAAGCAATAAACTTAAATGTATCACATGAAAATTTACACAGAAAAGACCAATTTTCATTCAAGATATTGATGCATTGGTGATTTATTTCTAAAATTTTCGCTTGGTTGATGTAAGTAGCGATTTTTCGAGTTTCGTGTGTTTTATCTACCAAATGTTAGTGTAGATAGCATTTTCTACATGATAGCGGAAAAATTCATGTAATACAGTTAAATAAATTGCTTCCCGTACTGTACCTTAGTTTTCTTAGTAAATTTTACCGTTAAATAACTAATGCTCATTAAATTCGTTTTCTTAAAATTGTATTTACGTAGAATTTTAAAACTTTTTAAAATCTTCGAATTCTTCGCTCCATTTAAAGCAATAAGGTTCGTATCGTTTAGAAACTGCCATCTACACTGAAATTTGATAGATAAAACACACGAAACTCGAAAAATCGCTACTTACCTCAACCAAGCGAAAAATTTGGAAATAAATCACCAATGCATCCATATCTTTAATGAAAATTGGTTTTTCTGTGTAAATTTTCGTGTGATACAGTTAAGTAAATTGCTTCCCGTTCTATACAATAGTTTTCGTAGTAAATTTTCACAGTTAAATTACTAATATCCATATAATTCGTTTTCTTATAACTGTATTTTCATAGAATTTTTAAACTACTTAAAATCTTTGATTTCTCCGCCCCTTTAGAGTAAGAAGGTCCGTATGATATAGAAATTGCCCTGTACACTCAAATTTGATAGATAAAACACACGGAACTCGAAACATCGCTACTTACCCCAACCAAGCAAAAAATGAAGAAATAAAAACACATATTCACACTTATCTTGACTGAAAATTTGTTTTTTCTGTTTAAATTTTCTTGTAATACAGTTTAATTAATTGCCACCGCACTTAACCACAGTTTTCTTAGAAAATTTTCACCGTTAGCCAACTAATGTTCATGTAATTCGTTTTCTTATAATCATATTTTCATAGAATTTTAAACTTTTTACAATCTTCCAATTTTCCACTCCTTTCGAACTTATAAGGTGTGTATCAAGTAGAAACCGCCATCTACATTCAAATTTTATAGATAAAACACACCGAACTCGAAAAATCGCTACTTACATCAACCAAGCCAAAAATGAAGAAATAAAAACACCAATTCATTCATATCTTGACTGAAAACTGGTCTTTTCTGTTTAAATTTTCTTGTAATACAGTTTAATTCATTGCCACCGTACTTGACCACAGTTTTCTTAGTACATTTTCACCGTTAAATAACTTATTTTCATATAATTCGTTTTCTTATAATCGTATTTTCATAGAATTTTAAACTTTTTAAAATCTTCAATTTTTCCGCTCCTTTCAGACTTATAAGGTCCGTATCATGTAGAAAATGCTATCTACACTAAAATTTGGTAGATAAAACACACGAAACTCGAAAAACCGCTACTTACATCAACCAAGCGAAAAATTTAGAAATAAATCACCAATGCATCGATATCTTGAATAAAAATTGGTTTTTCTGTGTAAATTTTCATGTGATACAGCTTAATTAATTGCTCCCGTATTTAACATTAGTTTTCTTAGTAAATTTCACCGTTAAATAACTAATGTTCATTCAATTCGTTTTCTTAAAATTGTATTTACGTAGAATTTTAAAACTTTTTAAAATCTTCGATTTCTTCGCTCCATTTAAAGCAATAAGGTTCGTATCGTTTAGAAACTGCCATCTACACTGAAATTTGATAGATAAAACACACGAAACTCGAAAATTCGCTACTTACCTCAACCAAGCGAAAAATTTGGAAATAAATCACCAATGCATCCTTATCTTTAATGAAAATTGGTCTTTTCTGCGTAAATTTTCGTGTGATACAATTAACTAAATTGCTTCCCGTTCTTTACAATAGTTTTCGTAGTAAATTTTTACCGTTAAATTACTAATATCCATATAATTCGTTTTCTTATAACTGTATTTTCATAGAATTTTTAAACTACTTAAAATCTTTGATTTCTCCGCCTCTTCAGACTTATAAGGTCCGTATGATGCAGAAATTGCCCTGTACACTCAAATTTGATAGATAAAACACACGGAACTCGAAACATCGCTACTTACCCCAACCAAGCAAAAAATGAAGAAATAAAAACACATATTCACACTTATCTTGACTGAAAATTTGTTTTTTCTATTTGAATTTTCTTGTAATACAGTTTAATTAATTGCCACCGTACTTATCCACAGTTTTCTGAGAAAATTTTCACCGTTAGACAACTAATGTTCATATAATTCGTTTTCTTATAATCATATTTTCATAGAATTTTAAACTTTTTGCAATCTTCCAATTTTCCACTCCTTTCGAACTTATAAGGTCTGTATCAAGTAGAAACCGCCATCTACATTCAAATTTTATAGATAAAACACACCGAACTCGAAAAATCGCTACTTACATCAACCAAGCCAAAAATGAAGAAATAAAAACACCAATTCATTCATATCTTGACTGAAAACTGGTCTTTTCTGTTTAAATTTTCTTGTTATATAGTTTAATTAATTGCCACCGTACTTAACTACAGTTTTTCTAGTAAATTTTCACCGTTAAATAACTTATTTTCATATAATTCGTTTTCATATAATCGTATTTTCATAAAATTTTAAACTTTTTAAAATCTTCCATTTTTCTGCTCCTTCCAGATTTATAAGGTCCGTATCACGTAAAAAATGCTATCTACACTGAAATTTGATAGATAAAACACACGAAACTCGAAAAATCGCTACTTATATCAACCAAGCGAAAAATTTAGAAATAAATTACCAATGCATCCATATCTTGAATGTTTCGTGTGTTTTATCTATCAAATTTCAGTGTAGATGGCAGTTTCTAAACGATACGAACCTTATTGCTTTAAATGGAGCGAAGAAATCGAAGATTTTAAAAAGTTTTAAAATTCTACGTAAATAAAATTTTAAGAAAACGAATTTAATGAACATTAGTTATTTAACGGTAAAATTTACTAAGAAAACTAAGGTACAGTACGGAAAGCAATTTATTTAACTGTATTACATGAAAATTTATACAGAACAGACCAATTTTCAGTCAAGATATGGATGAATTGGTGTTTTTATTTCTGCGTTTTTGGCTTGGTTGAGGTAAGTAGTGATTTACCGAGTTTCGTGTGTTTTATCTATCAAATTTCAGTTTAGATGGAAGTTTTTAAACGATACGGACCTTATAAGTCTGAAAGGAGCAGAGAAATCGAAGATTTTGAAAAGTTTAAAAAATCTATGAAAATACAATTGTAAGAAAACGAATTATATGAAAATAAGTTATTTAACGGTGAAAATTTACTTAGAAAACTAAGGTTAAGTACGGGGGCAATTAATTAAGCTGTATCACAAGAAAATTTAAACAGAAAAGACCAATTTTCAGTCAGGGTATGAATTAATTGATGTTTTTATTTCTTCATTTTTTGCTTGGCTGAGTTAAGTAGCGATTTTTGGAGTTCCGTGTGTTTTATCTATAAAATTTGAATGTAGATGGCGGTTTCTACCTGATACGGACCTTATAAGGTTAAAAGGAGCGGAAAAATCGAGGATTTTAAAAAGTTTAAAATTCTATGAAAATACGATTATAAGAAAACGAAATATATGAACATTAGTTATTTAACGGTGAAATTTACTAAGAAAACTATTGTAAAGTACGGGAAGCAATTTACTTAACTGTATCACATGAAAATTTACACATAAAAGACCAATTTTCAATAAAGATATGGATGCATTGGTGATTTATTTCTAAATTTTTCGCTTGCTTGAGGTAAGTAGCGATTTTTCGAGTTTCGTGTGTTTTATCTATCAAATTTCAGTGTAGATGGCGGTTTCTAAACGATACGGACCTTATTACTTTAAATGGAGCGAAGAAATCGAAGATTTAAAAAAGTTTTAAAATTGTATGTAAATACAATTATAAGAAAACGAATTATATGAACATTAGTTATCTAACGGTGAAAATTTACTAAGAAAACTAAGGTTAACTACGGGGGGAAATTAATTAAACTGTATTACATGAAAATTTAAACAGAAAAGACCAATTTTCAGTCAAGATATGGATGAATTGGTGTTTTTATTCCTGCGTTTTTGGTTTGGTTGAGGTAAGTAGCGATTTTTCGAGTTTCGTGTGTTTTATATATCAAATTTGAGTTTATTTAGCAATTTTCGAGTCTGAAAGGAGCAGAGAAATCGAAGATTTTGAAAAGTTTAAAAATTCTATGATAATACAAGGTTAAGAAAACGAATTATATGAAAATTAGTTATTTAACTGTGAAAATTTACTTAATCTATCAAATTTAAGTGTACAGGGCAGTTTCTATATGAAACGTAACTTAAAAGTCGGAGAGGAGCGGAGACATCGAAGATTTTAAGTAGTTTAAAAATTCTGTGAAAATACAGTTATAAGAAAACGACGTACCTAACGACTTACCTAAAATTACTACGAAAACTATTTTAAAGTACGATGGGCAATTAATTTAACTGCATTACATGAAAAATTAAACATAAAAGAGCAATTTTCATTCAAGATGTGGATGAATTGGAGATTTATTTATTTATAGATTATACATACATATATATATATATATATATATTTATATATATATATATATATATATATATATATATTTATATATATATATATATATATATATATATATATATATATATATATATATATATATATAGATATAGATATATATATAGATATATTTATGGATTTATAAGTACCGATTTTTCGAGTTTCATGTGTTTTATCTATCAAATTTCAGTGTAGATGACAGTTTCTACACGATACGGGCCCTATTAGTTTAAAAGGAGCGGAGAAATCGAAGATTTTAAAAAGTTTTAAAATTCTATGTAAATTTTTCGCTTGGTTGATGTTAGTAGCGATTTTTCGAATTTCGTTTGTTTTATCAATCAAATTTCAGTTTAGATAGCATTTTCTACATGATACGGACCTTATAAGTCTGAAAGTATATGAGTATCGTAGGATCATCTGTTCCTTGTGAGCGCCTTTTCTCAACATCGCCGGAAACATCGCAACAGATAAGCGAAACCGCTTGGATCCCTGTAGACTTGATAGACTGTTGTTTTTAAAAAGTTTAGATATTATGCATTGGAAACTATAAGCTACATTATATATTAACTTTGTAAACGATTTTTTTTAACCATTTTCTTAACTCTGTAAAATTTCTAAATGTAGAAAATAAATGTCTTATTTTATACTTTATCTGTTAGTTTGACATGGTAATGAAAATATTTTTTATTATCGAATTACCTGATTTTACTGATAAGAGATCGTTAAATTATAATATGTACCTTGTTTTTAATAAAATATTACATTATAAACGAAAACTTGAAAAAAGATCGATTTTTCGGAAATCTTTCTTATAGACCTCGATTTTTTTGTGAATCGATTCATTAGGTCACGATTCGAATCGATTTAAAAATCGATCTTTTTCGAAAATAATCGCCATCCCTAGATGCAGGTGGCTCAGGATCGTGCTTTGTGGCATACCTTGGGAGAGGCCTATGTTCAGCAGTGGACTTGTAAAGGGCTGTAATGATGATGATGATGATGACCTAGCAGACGCAACGATCGGATATGGCTTAGGTGCATATGGACTCACCTTCCCAAGATATCTTGACAATATAAAGACTATACAGATAAGATTCTTAAAGATATTAGTTGATCCTAAAACGAAAATTGCTCTAGATAAAAATTATGAAATGTTATTTAAAATTTGCAAAATTATTCTCATAAACATGAAAGTAAAATCCCTTATCATATTAGAACAGCATGGTATGGTAACATTTAAGAAACCTAGGACATATATAATGCCGAAGCGCCAAATTACTCAAAGGAGGAAATATCTCATACCTTGGGCTGAAAATTACTTTGGACGGCGTACAAGGCAATGGATACCAGGCGGTCCCGTAATGAACTGGCCTGATATAGTTCAACGCGACATGTCGCTACATGTTGTGTTGCATTAAATAGTACGTTTATCGTGCACTTAATATAAAAAACATGCATCGACATGAAATGCTTAGTCTTAGTTTAACAGGCATTTGAATAACGAGAGTCGCGTATTTTTTCAAAATGTCGAAAACTGAGTATCAAAGTGTCATAAAATTTCTGTTTAAAGAAGGTTTATCCCCTGCCCAAATAAAAGAACGATTGGATGGCGTGTATAAGGAGTCTGCCTCCTCCTATAGCACAGTGAAAAATTGGGTGAAAGAGTTTCGCCTCGGGAGAGAAACCGTCGAAGACTTTGGCCACGACGGTCGACCTGTGGAAGTGCTCACTCCCGAAACGATTGCTCTTATCGACGAGGAGGTTCTGAGTGTCCGCCGTTTGAAGAAAAGAGAAATTGCAGCAAGGCTTGGGCTCTCTAAGAGTACCATTCATCGCGCGATTCATGAACATCTTCACATGAAAAAGTGAGTGCAAGATGGGTACCGAAACTTCTTTCAGCGGTACAGAGACAGGAAAGAGTGCGCTGCGCTTCGGAGTTTTTGGATCTTTGTGGTGAAAATCCAAAGACTGTGATCGAGCGGCTAGTGACTGGTGATGAAACTATGATCTTGTATTATGATCCACAAAGCAAGCGCGAGTCAATGGAATGGCGTTATAAGGGTGAAAAGCCCCCTAGAAAGGCAAAGGTGCAACAATCGACTAAAAAACTGATGTGCACAATATTTTGGGATCTTCAAGGCATTTTGATAGGGGATTTTAAAGAAAGTAATACAGTCTTGAACAGCAAATATTATGCTTCTTTAATATATAAATTACGAGACAAGATAAAGGAAACACGAAGAGGCAAGCTGTCTAAAGGTGTCCCGTTGCTCCATGACAACGCACCTGTTCATACCGCTGGTGTTTCGAAGGATACAGTTCGTCAATGCGGGCTCACAGAAGTTCAACATCCACCTTACAGTCCAGACATGGCCCCGTCCGACTATTATTTATTTCCAAATTTAAAGCGGGACTTAAGAGAAAGAAAATTTTCAAGCGATGAAGAGCTGCAGGCGGCCGTCTTCAGTCATTTTGAGGATAAAAAATGTGATTATTTTTATAAAGATTTAGAGATGTTGATTCACAGATGTCAGAAGTGTGTTAGTATTCATGGTGATTATATCGAAAAATAAAATTGGTTTCGTTTCATTTCCTTCATTGGTTCATAGTTAGGCCAATTCATTATGGGACCGCCTACGTAACTCCAACTTTGTGTAATCTTGGGGAAATATTATCTGTCGTTGTGTCCATATTGGTGAATGTTCCTTTAATTATTTTTGTGTTAATTCAAGTATTTATAGGTACCAGATATTGTTATTAAGGAGTGTGGAACGATAAACTGTTGCGTTACCGACAAACTGCCTCACAGTTTGGCAAAATTAAAAATATTAATAATGTACACTCTTTATAAGAATAAATTTAAAAAAAAATAATCCTAACGAAATATGTTGTATCTAGAACCACCAACTAACGATTTTGTTAGCAGCATCATCAGTAAATCTTAAATATTTGAAGTCCTGGATCCCCCTAAAATGATTATAACAGGTGATAGAATTAAGTATAAGTTTGATGTGTATTTACAAGTTGATGGATGACACTCAATATAAAAAGATTTTACTGGTACCTCACTACATGAAAGCCTAAATTTTTTGTGATGATTTCGTGCTCGATTTGGTTAAACGCATACTTTATGACAAGAATGGCTGTGTTTGGCAGAACAAAGCGCTAAGAAGCGCTTGTAAACAAAATGGCGAAACTATACAGTTTTCGGCCAGGACACGTTTGCTAACTTCAGTAACGCTGACACAATCCACCATTTTGCTTATTTATTTTGTTTGTTTTGAAGTAGAGTTTATAAGTTGTTTTGTACAATTAGTTTCAAGTAATATTACTTATTACTAATTATTACTAGCAATCAAAAAAAGACGTGTGGCACTCGGGGACTGCCGCGGTAAAGCTATTGCATAGCATTTTGTATCAACTTATGCAATTATAATTATTTATTTATTTTATTTATGCAGTATTTCTTTTTCTTTGGTGACCGATACGAAAACAATTTTTTTTCTTTTATTAAATAAATAAATAATAAATGCACTTTGTTCATTCATATTCAAAACACTTTATACACAAATTTTACAAGTACAGCTATTCACTGTTGTATATAAATACCTATACACCTATATACTTTCTCATAAACAGCTGCTTATGTATTCGTCCGATTTCGGAGCAGCTCGTCTCGATTCGTGCGAGCTTCGTAGAGTCGTACAATACGTCTAGTTGCACGCACACAAACACCGTGTCGAAGACTGCTGAAAAGATTGTCGACAAGTGATTCTCGTCCCACCTGTCCACGCAGTAACTTTTTTTACGACCGCGCGAGACTGTTGCAACAAAAACGATTATTACGGAAAAACTAATATAGGTACCTACCTAACATTCAAATAAAAATATTCTCAAAAAGCTCAACGAATTCAGAATTTCATTTTATTAAAAGAAAATTGTTCAAATTATAAAAATAATAATGAGACAAAACGATATCATGTTTAACTGTCACTTGTATGTACTGTTGATGTACACTGTCAAACAGCGGAGTAAAACCCCTCCGAAATTTCTATGGAAATAATGTCGACTAGTGTCACCTTAAGCAGGAGAATGAATTAAAAACTATGTATATTACGGGGATTCTGGATAATTTGTAATATGGAAGGGAATCCTGATTGGTTTCCCTCCGTCTGGCAATATACGAATATTTGTATATCGATATATGGTAAATTTTCAAAGAAATGAGTTAAACACTATCTTTGAAATTGTTTAAGGGACCAATATTCGCAGTCATAATGTATTAAAATTGCTTACAAGTGGTGGACGCTACAATAATGCAAAATGAAAGGACGTAGAATCAATATTGTGATATATATATATATATTAGAGATGGGCCGAATGTGATTTGAACCGAATCCGAACTTCGGTTCATTTTCGCATGCTTTCTCGAGAGCGACGCGTCGTGACTTGTTTACGCATTTACTTAAAATACCCCGCCCGCACACCGCAGGAAACATATACCTACGAAAAAAAACGTAACAAACTTCTGCCAGATAAGGCAGATCTTTGGTGTTTTTGCACCATAACCTGACTCTGGTAAATTTTAAATATGACTAGATAGATAAGAAAAGTTGGTTTAATATGATTGTTGAAAACAAATACCCGTTAATTGTAATAAAAAATACTTGAGGTTAATGAACGTTGAATCAAAAACATATTTTTTTATTTAATTTACGGACTCCTATCCAGATGTCTACTAGGAGAATACAAAGTTTATTTCATTTTTGTATTATGGCTAATTATTAATTAGGCAGGGATTTCTAAGATTAATAACTAATTAACTAAGATTAAGGTTAAGAACTAAGATTAAGATTAATGATAAGATTGGAACTGATTTAATATAAGGTTTACATTTATAATGTTCCGAAATAAATAAATAAATAATTGACCATGAGTGAGTAAAAATAATATCTTTTATTTTACAGTATCTAATATTGTTATACAAGGTGCATCTAAAATATATGACACGGTTGTTTGTATGGAGACTTGGCCAATCAGCTGACCGATTTCCATACAAAGTGCAATTTTTTTTTGAGAATTGACTATGGGTTCCTTGGGGAAAGTGGTACAGTATCATGAGTAGAACCACCAGTTGCAGCAATGGCATATTGTAGTTTAGAAGCACCTTATATTTCAGTTAAAATAAGTGCAAGTAGGTATTAATATTCTTGTACCGAATTTCGGCCCATCTCTAAAGAATCTAAATAAGAATCTAAATTGAGAATTTTAACTATACGCGTGTGTGTGTTTGTGTGTATATAGAGAGGGCTACTTTTAATATCGCTCATTTTAATATCAAAAATTTAGGTTATCTTTATAGCAGTATTATATTTTCAATTCAAAATTAGTACTGCATTTGTGATAATAATAAAATGTATGTATATAGAGTACTCACTCATTTTCTTTCACTATTTTTTCGTGACTTTTTTCATTAATAATAAATGCACTTTATTCATTCATATTCAAAACACTTTATACACAAACACCGTGTCGAAGACTGCCGAAAAGAAACGACGTGAGACAATGCACGGCCTTCAAGCCACACCTCCGTGCCCGTCGTATTAGGGAGCGTGAGGTTTTTTCGTTACGGAATAAATTTCTGGATTCGGTCCCCGCGCTCAAGGCCCGCGATAGAAGCTATGCAATAGCTTTAAAACTTTTTAGAAACAACTAAAAACCTAAAAAAGTTTAGGCATCACATTTGGTGCACAATTACACAATTATTACTCTATTATGTGATAAATCTACCAAAGGAGGATGGCCAAATCGTACCAGACAACGAAATGATAGCATCCCAATATGAAATATTTATGTAAAATACCCTTATTTTTTAAGGTCTTAAAACACTTTAGAAATACCTCTGTAGGGGGTATTTTGTGAATTGTGACCCTCTACATATAATTGATATGTAGTATATTAATGTAGGTAGTATCTTCTACGTTACGGGATGTGGTAATTAAAACTGTGTCCGTTTCCGTAGAGAGCGTTTATTGTACTGAAAATACTTATGAATAAAAAATGTAATTATAGTGAACGTGTCGCGCGCGCAGGCGCGATATCAGCATTATTTTCTAAACTGTTGAAATATCATGTACTTGCTCGTACATCTTGCCAATTTTATAAACAAGAAGAAAGTTTAAGGCGATGAACCCCTATTGAGTTTACGGGCAGCCGTAGCGATCACCGCATCCACACTATCGATGTCCGAGACCCCATGCTCCGATGAATGTCCTTGGGTTGGCTGCTCGACATTGTTGGGGTCTGGCTTGTCGCGAAGATTCACGCTGCAGCCTTGACGTCTTCTTTTCAGCCGGAATGTCCCCCATGCAATGAAGGCTACAATAATAAATCCGACTACGGTGTACAACACATAGTTGTGTGTGTCATGTGTGAGTGATTGTACACTCAGTGTTTGTTGCTGTTCCTTGACCTTATCAATGTTGTTTTTCAGCTCTTGTAAGGCGTCTTTATGATCTTCAGGTCCAAATGTATGATTAAAGTCTGTCAGTATGTGGTTCAGGCTTGATTCACGCATGTACATTCTTTCTTCACTGCCTGTTAGTTTCAACTCGCTGTGATAGTCGTTGCGAGCATGAATGATGAAGCTTTCTCCCTTGAGCATACACCCAAGTCCGAGTAACATAATCCCCGTGCCGTGTAAGTGCTGTGACGTCACTCCAGCTGGGCAGAAAATGCGCATCGTGCAGTCTTCGCAACAGGAGAACAGCCACGCGCCACGATTGTGTAATCGCACCCACCTGTCGTTGCAATCCAATACTCTTGTGCGGCATGTTGATGAGTCGCCATTGTTTAATATTTGCGCTTCACATAATGTATCGGCTACCTTAATGTTGTAAATAGGTTGATTGATAGCACATAACATTTTGTTTTCTTGCAGATTTAAGCATGATGATACATCTCGGTTTTCTAAGGGTATTATCATGTCCCCTTTTAGGTTTACAGCAAGGTATTCAGATGTGAGTACTATAGTTTTCTCTGTGTGTCCAGTTATTTGCGGAATAGGAATGATGTGGTTAAGTTCATATTGTTCGTTGTTTATTAGCGGTAGCTTCACTTCGAATATTATGTATGCACTTGTTAAGCGCACGTGCACTCGCGCCAGCTTGTATAGGCTTCGCGTGCAATGGCGTGTGTTCACACAGGGTAGCGATAACTCGCTTGGTAAATGACCGGAGATGATGTTGAGCTGATCTTCAAATTGGTTGGGCTTGATGAGATGGGTGTCAACTCTCCCGTCCTTCACGTCAGTTACTAGGTCTAGGAGTTGCTGTTGTATTTATCGTATGTTTGAAATGATCAAGTTCACGGCCAGAGCGGTAGCTGTTATGTACATAGCATTGTCATGGCTGAGTTGTATGCGTTTTTCCGTTTCAGCGAGATGATTGTCGATGATACGAAATTGTGTGTTCATTACTTCCTCGTTTCTTTTTAGAAGATTATATTCACTTTCGATGATCGATGTGTGATTTTTGTAGAGATTCAATAGATGATTTTCGTTTGACTGGATTATGTTGATATCCTTCACGTACTGATTGGCAAATCTCTCATCCAGAGTACCAAAAAGGGAGTTTGCTAGGTATCCTATTCCATTCACTAGTCCTCTTTTTCTTCGAGACGGTCCATGTTCTGATCGTAAGATATCGTTATAGTGTTGAATTTCGTTAAGTTCGTGTTGAAACTGGGATGAAATTGTAAGATAGGCTGCTTCATTCTTGCATAATGTGTTCAAATGGTTGACATAGTTTTGTATGTTGTCCAAACTCCGCCAATATGTCGTCATGTTGTAGTATACAACCATTTTCCACGTATCTTGAATAATCTGCACATCAGACACCTTGTCAAAATAAACGACTCTTGAACTGCTAAGCCTTGTTATGTTGATCATTTGTTGCGTAGTAGGTCCAACACACATCGAAAATATAAGTAGTAACGTACAAAAAAGGTTGTTGAAGTGTTTTTTGCCGTTGTTGTTTCTTCGTTTTCTTTGCGTATTTATTGCAGGCTTCTTAGTGTCAACGTCAGAAGATGCAGTTGTATAAGATGACGGATCCAACGGAGGGCGTGACAATTTTGTAATCGGTCGCTTCATATTACTTGTTTTAGTTTTCAGTGTGACGACTCGTACCCGGCCGTCCGCACCTGGGTGAGTCTCCAACAACCGTCCCAGGATCCATTTGGCAGGAGGAATGTTGTCTTCTCTGACGATAACGACGTCCCCAACTTCTAAGTTTTTAGTAGGGAAGTGCCATTTGCTTCGAGTTTGTAGAGTTTGAAGATAGTCAGTAGACCACCTTCTCCAGAAGTCCTTGTACATTTTCTCCGTAAGTTGCCATCTTGTAGAGAAGGTCATGTCATTACCCTCAGCGGATAGTGGTGATTCTAGAGAAGGCTCGCCGATTAGGAAGTGAGCTGGTGTCAAGCAGTCAAGGTCTTCGATATTCTCTGACAACGCCACCAAGGGGCGAGAGTTGAGACATCCTTCAATCTGCGCCAACAGTGTAGAAAATTCCTCGAACGTAAGTTTTTGATCCCCAAGTACTCGTTTGAGGTGATGTTTCAGGCTTTTTACTGCAGCTTCGTAGAGTCCACCAGCAGTAGGCCAGGAAGGAGCGTTAAAATGCCATTCAATGCCCCACTCTGATATGTTAGTTATGACGTCATTGTTTATGTAGCATTGTAATGCCTCCTTTCGTTGTTTTTCCAATGCTCTTGCTGCGCCCACGAAGTTGGTGCCGTTGTCGCTGTAGATGTGACGAGGCTTTCCTCGGCGGGCACACATTCGTTTCAAGGCGTTCAGAAAAGCCACTGTGCTGAGATCGGAGACAAGTTCGAGGTGAAGAGCTTTTGTGCACAGACACACAAATACAGCTACGTAGGCCTTCATTGTCTTTATTCCTCTGCCCTTGTTAGCCTTTACCTCCACATGCCCAGTGAAATCTACACCGGTGTGTGTGAAAGGCCTTGATGGTGTGACGCGTGGAGGAGGTAAATCACCCATAAGTTGGTTGTTGTTGATAGTTTTGAAGCGATGACACGTGATGCACCGTATAAGTCGTTTTTTCACTGCTCTCAAACCGCTGATAATCCAATATCTGTTGCGTAGATATGATAGAGTTAGTCTGGCTCCACCATGCAGGGTCCTCTTGTGCGCTTGGTCGATCAGTAACTCCGTTAACCTGTCATTGTAAGGTACGATAATTGGATGTTTTTGTTCTTGACTTAAGTTGGCATTTTCCAGACGTCCTCCTACACGTAAGATTTCGTGTTTGTCCAGGAATGGATTTAAGTTTAAAATACTGCTTGTTATTCGCACTTTATGATGTTTATTGAGTTGTGCAATGTCGTCGGCGAAATGATTAGTTTGTATAGCCTTGATAATTGCATTATGTGCGTTCTGCAGGTCACTCGTTGCTAAGTACGATGACCGCATGGCATTGTTGACGTCACGTGCATTGTTTATGAACCGAAGTATCCAACTTAGGATTCGAGTTACGCGTGCCATACAGCTGTGTTTGTTTAAAAGTTCTCCGATTAATGGCATCGACCTTTGTGACACGCAAACTTGTTTGACCTTTTTCTCTTCAACAGTTGTGTGGAATTGGTCTTGAAGTGGGAGATCGTTGTCCTTTAGCCAAATAGGTCCCCACCATAAATGATGATTCGCCAGTTGTAGTGGAGTTAGGCCTCTGCTGGCACAATCTGCTGGGTTATATTCAGACTTGACGTGCCTCCAGCATCCCGATGGCATGATGACAGTGATCTGTGTTACGCGATTAGCCACAAATGTAGTCCATCTTGAAGGCCCCCCTTGTAACCAACCCATCACGATCATAGAATCTGTCCAACCATGTATTGTTACAATCTGTGAGTTTATTGACTCTATGACCTTTTTCATAAGTCGAGACAGTAGTAGGGCACCGCATAGTTCAAGCTGTGGTAAAGACGGGGGTTTTCTTAATGGTGCGAGCTTAGTTTTTCCCGCCACCAGCGTGATAAATTGTTGCCCTTCTTCACTAATAGATTTACAGTAGATAACGCAGCCGTAGGCTTTCTCGGAGGCGTCACTGAATCCGTGTAACTCGATGGGTTGTTTAGTGTTACCAATCCAGCGTTGTAAAGCGATGGTATTGATAGTGGGCAATTCTTGTTGAAAGGTTGTCCACTCTTGTTGTATGTCTTCCGGAAGAGGTTCATCCCAATTTGTTGAAGCAAGCCAAGCTTGTTGAAATATGAGTTTTGCCTTCATTGTTACCGGAGACAGCCAACCAAGTGGGTCATATAATTTTGATAGATCAGAGAGCAATGTCCGCTTCGTTGTGACGTCACGTGTGTTACTAAGTGGCGCCTTGAATGTAAACTGATCAGTGTGCGGATTCTAGGTTAAGCCGAGTGTTTTGTTACTCTCTGCGTCCTTGAAGTCAAACATATTCTGGCTTATGAGATGTTCAGGTAAAGGTTGAAGCAATCTGGGGTGGTTACTAGCCCATTTGCGAAGATTGAACCCACCGCCTTTTAACAGGTCAATCAATTGGTTTTGAGCGTCTTGTGCTTCTAACATGTCGTTGCTGCCACCAAGTAGGTCATCCACATACAGCTGGTGAGTAAGGATCTCTGCCGCGAGAGGATAGCGGTGTCCATCGTCCATTACGAGTTGTATTATGGTGCGCATTGCCAAAAATGGTGCAGCTTTGGTACCATATGTTACAGTGCACAGTTGGTATTCTTTGATGAGATCTGTAGCAGAGTCACGCCATACAATTTTTTGCAGGTGTTGATCTTCATCGTGTATCAGTACTTGACGGTAAAACTTCTCAATGTCTGCAGTGTAGACGTATTGAAAGGCTCGCCAACGTAGAATCATAGATTGTAGGTCTTGTTGGAGGTTAGGCCCGCACTCCATGAGATCGTTCAAGCTTTGTCCTGTACTTGTCTTGGCAGAGGCATTAAAGACTACGCGCAATTTTGTAGTTGTTGAGTCCAGCTTTTGTACGCCGTGATGAGGTAAGAAGTAGCTTGGTTTATGGTGTTCAGTGCATAGCTTCATGTGGCCGAGTTGTAGATATTCGTCAATAAACTTCTTGTATGACGTAGAAAATGTTTCCTGTTTGGCCAATCGTTTTTCTAACTGCCGAAATTGTGCGATTGCCTGTGGCTTAGAAGTGCCCAAGGTTTGTTCGTAGTTTATTTTCATTGGAAGTCTGACTGCATATCGTCCGTCTTCTTTTCTTGTTGTTGTGGTTGAATAAATAGATTCACAGTATTCTTCCTCTGATGTTAGATTGTGATTGGTTTCGGTTATCTCCTCCATCTCCCAAAATCGAGATACATCGTCAAGATTAATGAGCACGTGACAGTTGAAGGTTTTGATATTGCCCAGCAGTACCCAGCCCACTTTTGTCTGTTGAGCCATGGGTGCGTGTGAGGGTCCTCGTAGCATACCACTCATTACTATGTCAGCATACACTCCAGCGTCTAACAGAACGTCCACTGGTCTCGAGATGTTGAAGTCGGGATCCGCCAGTTGTATGTTCTGAATATGTGGCCAGTCTTGTTTTTCGAAGGTGTAATTAGGCAGGTTGCTGAGCATGTTGGCCATTACCATGGCTTCGATTGTAAATGAATGGCCTCCGTACAAAGACTCACAGTCTAACCGTACGGTTCCGTTGCTATGATGTGCTGACGTCCCTATGCCTGAGACTGTGGCGTTTCGATTTTGTCTTTGCAGTCCCAGCCGTTGCGCAGCATCTTCAGTTATTAGATTTATCTGTGATCCTTGGTCGAGAAGGCATCGCAATTGAACAGTCGATCCATCAGCTGCCATCACCTTTAATTGAACGGTCGCTAGTAGGACTTCGTTATAATTTCCAGACACGTGGTTTGCCTTTTGCTGTGACGTATGTGGCTTGTTGCTAGGTATAACGTTATTTGAGACCGCGATTTCAACTTTGCGGTAAATATCGTGCAATGTTGTGTGGTGTGCTTCTTTGCACACGCGGCATCTTTTGTTGGAGTTGCATTTATTGTCGTTGTGTAAGTACAGGCAATTGCGACAAATATGTAGTTGCGAAATTGACCTCATTTTGTCTTCCGGTGACATGTCTTGAAACGACTTGCAGTAGAGTAAAATATGATTGTTTTTACACAGCGGGCAATTTTTGTCTGTGCTTGTATGATATGCTCGAAGAAAACTACGCCTGTTGGTGTTGTTAAAGTCCTTCTTAAATTGAGCTGTTGCCTCCTTGTTGGTCGAATTGTTTGACTTGTTAGGTGTCTGTCTCTTCTTTTGAACAGGTTCAAGCGCAGTAAACTTGTTTTCCAAGAAGTTTATCAGCTCATCCAAGGAAGGTAGCTCTCTCGGAGCCTTTCTGATCACCATGTAGGCTGCATACGTGTCGGAGTCCAATTTGCCAGTGAGAATGTGCGCCAGGATCGGATCCCAAGTCGTTGTGTCGATGCCCAGATTGTGAATAGCATGTATGGTCTCGACACTTGTGTCATGTAGCTTCTTCAGCTCGTATGCATTCTGTGTTTGCAACGCCGTTTGTCCCATAAGGGTTTGTATACGTTTTGTAAACAAAAGTTGTCGGTTGTTGTACCTATGGGTGAGTATCTCCCAACAGGTGTCGTAATTATCAGCTGATACTGTAAGATGCTGTACGATGCGCTCCGCCTCGCCTTTAAGTTTGCCCTTGAGGTGCTGCATCTTTTGCGTTTTTGTCAACATGACATTGTTGTGGATGGCTTCACAGTAGAGGTCCATGAATGTAGGCCACTGGGTATAATTACCAGAAAAAGAAGGAATCTCAATTGTAGGCACTTGCTGATGCTGTTGAGATACTGAGTTAAGCTTACGATTCAAATCCCTTTTTGTAGTTTCGTACAAGGTTTCGTATGCAGAAAACTCTTCTTCGTAGCCTACATCACCGCCAGAAGTCAGGTTATCGATTTGCCAGTGGAGTTCGTCGATCAGTTTCCAGCGAGACTGCAGCGAATTCAGTTTGTCACAAATTTCCCACTTTTCTGTCAACTCTTTGGTGTTGATGTTTTTAATCACCCTAGAGAGCGCCCGGAAATTAGTGCGTTGTTGGATAATGAACTCATCAGACCTTGATGGTACTCCAGTTTCCGCAGTTTTCACCTCGTAGTTCGCCAGCATGTCACGAATCGCTTCGTACCGCTTCTTTGTGGTGGTGTAGGTATCATTGATGAAATAGTCGTCATCCAAGTCACTGTCTGTTTTTTTTAGAACACCATGATTCATGTTCAACACCTCCCATTGAGCATTCAAAGCATCCAACCTTTTCTGTATGTATGTTCCTGACTTACGTGAATCAGAATCCTTTTTGAAGTTAGCCTCAATTTTAAGGATAGATTCAATGATTGTTCTCTGTTGTTGAAGTAGGTTCTCCATGGTTTAAGAACGATGTTGTAAATAGTTGGTTTCAGATACGTGTGACTGCGACTCTTACCGTAGTATGCACCTCAATCAAGCTGGTGAGACCCGCTTGTGGGAGGCCAGCAACCAAAGTGACACTACAGATAGAATCACGAATTACTCTTTTTTTTTTTTTTTTTTTTTTTCTCCGTACACTTTACTGTTGAACTATTGTAGACGTAATATGCAAGTCTTAGTTCACGTCGAAAGCTCGAAGGACCAAAATGTAGGGGGTATTTTGTGAATTGTGACCCTCTACATATAATTGATATGTAGTATATTAATGTAGGTAGTATCTTCTACGTTACGGGATGTGGTAATTAAAACTGTGTCCGTTTCCGTAGAGAGCGTTTATTGTACTGAAAATACCTATGAATAAAAAATGTAATTATAGTGAACGTGTCGCGCGCGCAGGCGCGATATCAGCATTATTTTCTAAACTGTTGAAATATCATGTACTTGCTCGTACAACCTCTCTAAGTCGCCACAAAAAAAAAGTTATCCATTTATTTCTATTTCTGTGACTGCTCAAAATTATTTCAAATTATAGTTTCAGAACGCACCTAATGACGATTCATTTCGTGTGTGAAAGGACTTGGTATTCAAAGACTATAATTATTCACGTTTTTATAAATAGTTGTTAATTTTATATCAATTCAATTAGTATGTAGACATCAAATCAACTACTATGCTGATTTATTATGTATTGGATTCTTGTCATAAAAATAATTATTTAGGTCATAGTATCATCGTCGCACGCGGAACGGCAAAGCGCGTACATTAATCCCGAATAAAAAACTGATAATCACAAATTAATTTTAGATAATATGTACAGTAATATTGTTACTATTCTTAGAGAATCAGCTCAGGTCAGTTGTAATAACAAAAGGAATAAGAAATATGTTGTGGGGTGGAATAAATACGTTAGAGACGCTCACGGGGAGGCTCGACTTGCCTTTCAAACGTGGGTCTTATACGGTAAGCCATCTTCGGGTTATTATTAGCTTATTAAGAGCTTACTGCACGTCATTTTACACGTGCAGCCTGTGGGCTAGATATACTCAAAAGGCTTACAACGCCCTCCGAGTACAATATAACAACGCATTTAGGGTGCTGCTGGGACTGCCTCTCTTCTGTAGTGCATCAGGAATGTTCGCGGAAGCGCGAGTGGACTGTTTTTACACGACCATGCGCAAGAGATGCGCGTCTCTGGTGCGCAGGGTGCGGGGGAGTAACAATAGTATCCTGAAAGTGATTGCTAGCAGGCTGGATTTCCTATACATGTGCCATTGTAGCGCCATATCGGGTGGATTGGTGAGAAAATGGCACATATAAATATAAATGTATTTTTTTTAATACTTCACATAATTATATATTTTTTTTATATAGAAGAGGGGGCAAACGAGCATGCGGCTCACCTGATGTTAAGTGACTACCGCCGCCCATGATCAACCGCAACACCAGGAGAATTGCGGGTGCGTTGCCGGCCCTTTAGAAAGGAGTAAGCTCTTTTCTTGAAGGTCCCCAGGTCGTATCGGTCCGGAAAAATCGCCGATGAAAAACTATTCCACAGAGAGGTTGTACGTGGAAGAAAACTCCTTGTGAAACGTACAGTGGTGGACCGCCAAGCATCCAGATGGTGTGGATGGTATCGGGACGTTTGCCGTGTCATGCGTTCACGAAATTTGGCGGCTGGGATTAATCCGAACAATTCCTCAGAGCACTCCCCGTGATAGATGCGATAAAATACGCAAAGAGATGCAACATCTCTTCGCAACGCCAGTGAATCGAGCCGATCGGAAAGCACTCGGTCGTCGACGATTCGAGCCGCTCTGCGCTGGATGCGGTCAAGTGGAAGGAGCTGGTACTGGGGAGCCCCAGCCCAGAGATGGGAACAGTATTCCATGTGCGGCCGAACCTGCGCCTTGTAAAGTTGCAGGCGGTGTGCCGGCATGAAATACTGTCCCGCTCTGCTGAGCACGCCAAGCTTTTTAGAGGCCAATTTGGCCGTCCCTTCCAAGTGACCACGAAACTGCACGTCACTCGATATGTCGACGCCGAGGATTCCGATACTGGCTGAGGCAACAAGGGGAGTGCCTTAAAACTGAGGGGATACGACAAAGGGGTTCTTTTAGCGGTTAACGCGCAAACTTGTGTCTTCTGGGGGTTAAACTGGACTAGATTTAGTCGTCCCCAATCCGAGACGCTGTTCAGCAAAGACTCGACTTCAGACACAAGTTTGTCCCGGCACTCGGAGACGTTTTCCCGAGAAATATTGGCTCGGCCAGTGTAAAGAGCATCACCAGTGCTGTCATCTGCATAGCAATGAATGTTACGGGTATGCAACATATCATTGATATGCAGAAGAAACAGCGTTGGCGATAGCACGCAGCCCTGTGGAACACCAGCATTAATAGGCTTGCAATCGGAGCTTGCACCGTCTACAACGACCTTGATGCTCCGATCTGCAAGAAAGCTGGTGATCCAATTGCACAATTTCTCGGGAAGCCCATAGGAAGGGAGCTTCGAAAGAAGCGCTTTGTGCCAAACCCGATCGAAGGCCTTCGCAATGTCCAAACTAACGGCCAATGCCTCCCCCTTGAACTCTACTGCCTCCGCCCATCTGTGAGTGAGGTAGACCAGAAGATCACCAGCTGACCGACCACGGCGAAAACCGTATTGGCGGTCACTAATCAGCTGGTGATCCTCAAGGTACCTCATGAGCTGGCAGTTTACAATGGACTCCATTGTTTTGGAGAACAAGGAGGTGATGGCGATTGGCCGGTAGTTGGACGGGTCTGAGCAGTCGCCTTTTTTAGGGATCGGGTGGACGAAAGCCGTCTTCCACGATTTTGGGACTACGCCTAGGGAGTAGGAGTACCGGAAAAGACGCGTTAAAACCGGTGCCAACTCTGGAGCACACGTCCTCAGCACAATTGGGGGGATTCCGTCAGGCTTATAGCTATGTTACTAACATAATAAAATAAATAAATAGCATAATATATGTAATAATAATATTATGCTTACTAACATAGCTATAAGTTTAGTTTATAAATAATACTAACAAAATATGAGCCTTGGTTGCTTGAATAAATGAAATGAAATTATAAATTATTAATTATTATAATAAAATGTGTGAAACAAGACGGAATTTCAAGTCAAAGTTAAAATGGTGTCAAAATCACGAAGAGCAATTAAGAATGGATAAGATCGCATCAAGTCATTCTTAAAAGAAATTTAAAGAATTCTGGAAACTTACGAATAAACTGAATCCCAAGTCGAGCCTTCCCGCTAATATTCAGGGTCACAACCAGCCTGGAGACATAGCCAATCTATTTAAAGAGCATTTTAAAATAGAGTCACTGCGGGGTCCGTCATCGAGATTAATCGACGGTGGATGTTTTGCAGGTGGATCGTGTGTAAGGATCTCTGCCAAAGAAGTTTTTGAAGTAATAAATTCTATGAGTAGAGGTAAGTCACCAGGGAATGACGGGCTTAGCATTGAACATCTGGTACATGCTGGTGCCCATCTGCTAAGAGTGTTGGCTATATTTCTAAGTTTATGTATAGCGCATCAGTATCTTCCGACTGATCTCATGAAGACAATTGTGGTGCCTATCATAAAGAACAGAACAGGAGATATATCAAATTTAAATAATTACAGGCCAATCTCACCAGCCACCATAGTGGCTAAGGTGCTGGACGGTCTGCTTGACAGGAAATTGAGAAAGCACATTCATCTGCATGATGCTCAATTTGGGTTCAGACCTGGAATATCCACAGAGAGTGTAATTTTATGTCTTAAGCAGACTGTTCGGTACTACACAAATAGGAAAACGCCGGTGTATGCCTGTTTTTTGGATCTATCAAAAGCTTTTGATCTAGTCTCTTATGACATTTTATGGCGAAAGTTACAGGAGGAGACTGACTTGCCCCAGGAAATTGTCTCCGTATTTAAATATTGGTATAGTAACCAAATAAACTATGTGCGATGGGGTAGCAGCTTTTTTGAGGGGTATGGGCTGGAATGCGGGGTGAGACAAGGAGGGTTGAGTTCACCTACGCTGTTCAACTTATACATAAACCTGTTGATTGTGGAGCTCAGCAGCACTAAGGTCGATTGTTCTATAGACGGAGTTTGCATAAATAACATAAGCTATGCAGATGACATGGTGCTGCTGAGCCCCATGATAGGTGCACTCAGAAAGCTGCTAGGGATCTGTGAATCCTACGCAAAGACCCATGGGCTCAAGTATAATGTAACGAAGAGCGAGCTCATGGTTTTTAATTCAGGCACTAAAAGGCAGCTCACCATGCCTACTGTTAAGCTCTGTGATAGTCCTTTAAACAGAGTCGTCAAATTTAAGTACTTAGGCAACTGGTAACAGAGGACTTAGAGGACGACTTGGATATAGAAAGGGAACGCAGGGCGTTGGCTGTTCGCTGTAATATGCTGGCCCGCAGGTTTGCACGTTGTACTAAAGAAGTTAAAGTTACGCTTTTTAAAGCTTATTGTCAGTGCTTTTACACATGCAACTTGTGGGTCAGATACACGCAGCGGACATACAATGTCCTGCGTGTACAATACAATAATGCGTTCAGGGTGCTGTTAGGATTGCCACGTTATTGTAGTGCCTCTGCCATGTTCGTCGAGGCACACACGGATGGCTGTCATGCCATAATACGTAAAAGGTCCGCTTCATTAATGAATCGACTACGTACCTCTACCAACAGCATCCTGAATACACTTGCTGATAGGTGGGATTCTGCCATTATCAAACACTGGTTGAGCCTACATATAAAATTGAATAAATAAGATATTTGTAACGTAGGAGCGATATTTAATTTGTTAAGTTTAAAAAAAAAGTTAAATACTAACATTAGTTTTAAGTAGTTATTGTTCTACTAACATCTTTATGGACAAAGTATGAAAATAAAGTATTATTATTATTATTATTATTATAGTAAGCTTAACGTTTTGTTCGATTAAATATGTACAACGGAACGTCATTTGCAGTAACCTATGGTCATTTGTCATCGCTTACTCTGTGAGCATCGATTCGCGCCAGTATTAATGGTTAATTCTTTTTTCCTTCTGTTGTTTTGACCTCGGTATTTTTCTACGGACTGATTTTTTCTCATCTTGGATAATTGTGAGAAACATCATGCAAATACAACAAAGACAACTAGGTGTGCGATTGCTTTGTGTTAATTGTAACATATGCATTGATAAACTTCGCCACCATCTCGTTTTTGAGCTTGATACAAGAGTAATTTCTAAGATCTGCGAGTGGAATTCTTCAATAATAGTACGTATTTACATATCTACTTATTTTATTACACTAACATATTACATCACCATAATACAACTCTAATTCCTATTTTAGATCACCGAAGAAGATTACGTATGTGATGTCTGTCAGCAATTGGCAATACAGCATGTCAACTCCGGGTTACTTAATGAACCTGGTGCCTCATCTTCCCGTGGCCACAAGCATGTTTGCATACTTTGTGGAAGTTCTCCGAGGACTCTGAGGACTTCTCTGAGAAGGAGAGAGAATCCATCTCTGTTGCAACAAGCAATACATGTTGAGCTTGAAAATAGAATTGCCCCATGGCAGGTAATAATTACCTTTTTATTTTGTACTTTTTTTTGTTTTGTCTTGGTATCAATGTTATAGTGAATTTATCACTGCAATTATATATTGTTTGTAAAAGTGTTTCTGTTTGCTCGGGTTTAATAATAATTAGCCAAAACATTTATATTAAGACAAAGCTATATGGTTGTTTCAGGCAACTTCAACAGACCATGTTTGTCATACCTGTTGGCTGAGACTCAAGAGAGTTGCAACACGCAATATGCAGCAGACGGAGCCTAAACCCCAAGAACCTTAAAGCCCACCAAATACCGACCAGCAAGATGACGAAATACCTTGGTTTGCCGCAGTATAGACGAGCGGCAAACACTGCAGCACATTGTGTTTTTTCTGGTTACCAGAACACAGATTTGCATAGAATTTCTGACCCTCTAAGAGCAACAACTCTTAGCAAACACAAATATTACTTGCCTATAAATGCTCGTATTTCTTGTGTAAAGCATAAATTTAGTACTGATTGGGGTATGTTGTTCAATTCTCAAAATAATTTGAGAACATTTACGGCTGAACAAGTGGAAGATGCTCTTTCTTTTATAAATGCTTTCAACACATTTCTTGATTTCTCGAATATGGAAAGTGTTGAAAGAATTTTTGAGCATTTGGTTCATTATTGACTCGGAATGAGTAAACAACAATTTGAACTTTTACTATATGAAACACCCGTCTTGTAGAAACAAATAAAGGCATTTTAGGTTTAGGTGCTCTTCTAATGAAGGTGAGAACTGGTGAATCAGATGATCGGTGTTCACAGTTATTAATGGTTCCAAGGCGAACATTAGAAATATTAATGGATAAGGTTAGGGAAATATTGGGACAAGATTTTGTTCCTAGAAATCTGGGAATCGAACACATATCACGTGAGCAATTATTGCAACACAATTTAATAATTCCAAATGCAATTTATAATCAAAATAATGAAAATGCGATAGTTATATGTGATGGGACATATATTTTTATAAACAAAAGTTCCAATTATATGTTCCAATAGGACACATATTCCTTACATAAATACAAAAACTTGTTAAAACCATTTTTGCTGGTGACACCTGATGGCAACATTTTCGACTGCTTTGGCCCATACAAAGCTACCACAACTGATGCAGACATAATGAAATCTCTTTTCAGAGATGAAAACTCTCCTCTCAGACAATACTTTCAAAATAACGATGTTTTTATTCTAGACAGGGGATTTAGAGATTCAATTAGTTTGTTAGAGGCTTGCAGCTACAGAACATATACGCCAGAATCCCTGCTTGAGGGTGAACATCAGCTCACCACCGAGCAAGTTAACAGGAGTCGTGTGACCATATGCCGATGGGTGGTGGAAGTTGTTAACGGGTACTTTAAACGAGACTTTAAAATATTTCGGCAAGATTTTTTTAATAAAACTGTTCCACATATGATGCAAATGTTTTCCATAGCTGCAAGCATTTTAAATAAAGGGTGTTCGATTAAAAAACAGGAATGATGCTGAGCAAATCATAAATGTGATTTGAGAACGATTTTCATTAAATAATAATTTATCTGATTTTATAAATAGTATGAATATGAATAGACGAACATCTGATTTTACTAGTATTACAGCTCATTCCAATACTAATATTATATTCCCCCATCTAGAATATAGTGAAGTTATATTATTTGCCCTAGGAACATATCAAATTCAACAGGCAAGGTCCTATTATAATGAACATGTCAGGTTTCACGGAGCGTATAGAATTGAAATAAGCAAACATTAATGTAACAGAGTATTGTTTGAGAGGAAGTGGAAATAATTCACTTATAAGAGGCAAAATCAAATCCAGACATATTTCGAGTAAAGTATATTATGTTTATATACTAATTGAAAATAATTTGTCTGGAAGGGAAGCTATAATAGAGTATTGCTGCAATTGTTTAGTTGCTAGAAGAACAGTTGGGTGCTGTGCACATGTTATGACGCTTGTGTGGTATCTTGGGTGGGCCAGGCACCAGCCGACAACATCGCCAGTGCCAACATCACTCCTTGATGTTGTAGATATAAGAGAAGATGATGAATAAAAAGTAATTTTGTCTAGCCTACTTGTTTCATTAAAGTACTCCTAAATTATAAATTCTACCATTACACTTCATTTATTCCCGTAACCTACCATTACTCGATTTTTCAATACATACGCAACTTTAGTATTGAAGACTGAAATACAGTAGGTATCTAGCGACTAACTCTCTTCAGCTAGAAATAAAATGGTCAAACTACAAAAAAGCCTTGAAATCTTATAGGAAAGATTTCGTGTTTTAATAATTACGCCATCCTTGTTTTTTACACTACATACTGTGCAAGCTAGTGCAATACATGTAGGTGTAGTTTTTATTGAATTATCGGCCATAATTTGTTGTCGAAACGATCAACTACACGAGATGGTTTGACAGACGGCCCTTTTTGATTTGACATCGAACTTTAGGGAGTATGGTGCACATACGTAGGGTGCGCTTTGAGAGATGTTCTATTATTGGGTAATATAATTATTTTAACTACACTATTAGGCTACGTCACAGTCGGATAAAGCGTCCAAGCAAGGTTTTTCGTTAAAAATTAAAGTGTACAATAAATTGCCTTAAGAAATAACAAGACTTCGTTTCGACAAGTGACAAAAACATAATTTATGAATCACGCTTTCTATAATATAGAAGAATATATGAAATGTTCATTTTCTGACTTGCTTGACATGTAAAAATAATGGAAATGTATTTTGAGTTGTAATTTTAATAATCTAATGTAATCTTATATCATTTGTATTGATTGTAATTTTGACATACCAATGTTATATTTTAATAAAATGGCCAATAAAAAAAGTAAAAGGTATTTGTTGATTCGGCCTTAAAAATATTGTTGACGTTATTATAAAAAATCGTGGTGATTTAGATATGACAATGTTGCGACAATGTTGCCAGCGTTTAGGATTGCTAATAAATAAGATACCTTCATGTCCCGTGGTCAAAGGCATCGGAGGTACTAATAAAATTACCCAGGGCTCTATAAATTTGAAATTTTATTCTCGGCTAGATCGTAATATTAACTTTAATATAATATTAACTTTATTAGAATAACTGTATGTTTATTCTGTAATAAGTATTTTATCTAACACATATTGACTGTATAGAGGTTTACCAACAATACATAATTAAGTACGATGTGCGTGCGACCAAAATATACCCAAAACAGCAGGGACTGGCTGAAAAACAGTGCTGAGCATAATGACCAGCGAATACTGAGCCTGTGCCCGTTGCCTCACATTATAATCGTATACTGAGTAATATTAGTTAATCTGTTAATTGTGAATGTTTATTTTTTATTTTAAGTCTAATCATTTTTATGTGTATACTTACTTTGTAAACTTTTCATTGTAAACTTATTATTGTGTGGCAATATATATTTATTATTATTATTATTATTAAATGCATTAGTAGTAGATAAAATCACCGAGCGTCTGCCAACCGTTTCGGTCGACACCTCGGCAATGACTGATTTTCGAAATTTGACTTTGGCAGACGATACTTACGCCGTCCCCGGAGATATAGACATGCTCATTGGAGCATCGCTTTTCTTACACAATAAGGTCAGGGGCAACTCCTCGTATACTGCGCCTTACGCACTGGAGACCGTCTTGGGCTACGTCATCGTTGTTCCGCCCCTATCATGGATAATATTCCGGCAACCTCTTATTGTTGTATGGCTCTCGAACCGCTCGAGTCGTTAGTTCGCAAATTTTGGGAGATGGAGGAGGTGAACGTTCCACCTATAGTTAGTCCAGATGATAGATCATGCGAGGAAATTTTGGTCCGCACGACCGTTCATGATCGCTACGGTCGATATAGTGTAGCGCTACCCTTTAAAGGAGATGTTTTGTCTCTCGGCGACTCGCGTCAAATGGCGGAAAAACGTTTCCATTGTTTGGAGCGTAGGATGCTCGCTTCACCCAGATTAAAGGAAGCTTATGACGGCGTCATTAATGAATATATAAGGGAGGGTTACATATCACTTGTGGCTTTAAAATTAGATAACTACGAAGACGCGCCGTCGTATTTCATACCCCATCACGGGGTCGTTAGGGAAGACAAACTTACGTCCAAGTTACGTGTAGTGCTCGACGCTAGTGCTGGAACTAGCACTCACCTTTCTCTTTACAATATACTCTGTAGTGGGCAAAATTTACAGGGCAATTTATTTAATATAATAGCAATTTTTCGATTGTTCAGTATAGCACTATCCGCCGATATTCACCAAATGTTTCTTTGCATAGGGGTCCGTGAATGCGACCGTCGATTTCAACGCATTTTATACAGCTTTGACCCAAAGGAACCTCTAATGGTGGTTGAATTTAATCGCGTTTGCTTTGGTTTAAAGTCGAGCCCATTTCATGCGCTATGCACGGTGAGACAGCTCGCCTACGATGAAAGTCCCTCTTATCCTAAAGCTAAGAGGGCAATTGAGAGTGAATTATATGTATATGGATGATTTTGTGTATTCGGTTGATAGCATGGAGGAGGCCATCCCAACCACCGCCAAGGTTATAAAGCTCATGAAAGCGGGTCAATTCGATCTCGTCAAGTGGACTAGTAATTCGCGTACGGCTTTAGATACAATGCCACTATCACACCGCCTTTCGGCGATAAAGGAATTCGACGATTCTGATGCACACAAGGTGCTCGGTTTGTGTTGGTCACCGGAGTCCGACGTGTTTAGCCTTAAGGTAAACCGCCCGCAGAAACGTGCACAAAGCGCACAATTCTGTCATGCGTTGCTAGATTGTGGGATGTCATGGGTTTCTTAGCCCCGGTGGTGCTATACGCTAAGCTTTTGATTAAACAACTTTGGTTGTGTGAATGCGATTGGGATGACCCGCCTGAGAGCATTGTTCGGTTGTGGCTGCGTTTTAGAGAGGAACTTCCTTTACTAAGCGAAATTAAAATACCACGTCATATAAACGTCGATAGAAATAGCGTCCTCACGGTCGTTGGGTTTGCAGACGCTAGCGAGAAGGCGTACGGGGCCGTTGTATATTTTCACGTCCAGAATAATGGTAGAAATTCGATCAGCCTCATAAGATCTAAGTCTCCCCCCGTATGGTCGTCTCTCTCGCGCGCTTAGAGCTTTGCGCGATATTAGTCCTTGTCAAGCTTATCATCGAAGTTATCAGTGCATGTAGTTACAGAGTTCACATAGAAAGAATATTTGCCTTTTCTGACTCAACCGTCGCTTTATGTTGCGTTCATTCTTCACCCCACCGTTGCGATACATTTGTCGCGAACCGAGTGGCCAAGATCCAAGGCCAGTTAGGAACACAGAACTTTTATCACGTGTCCGGTACGGAAAACCCTGCCGATTGTCTATCCCGTAGACTCACCCCGATGCAAATAATGGACCATCCGCTTTGGTTTCACGGACCTTCTTGGGTTCACTTGGAACCCTCGCAGTGGCTAATAACCGATTTCGACCCTTCGTCAGTGTCCCAACCACCGGAAGAGAAGAGGCACGCTCTGTAAGCGAACGTTTCGAGCGATTCTCTAATCATTGCTTTGGCGAACCCTTTGTCCTCTTGGTCGAAATTATTGCGTAGCGTAATTTACGTTTGTCGATTCGCGAAGCTTTTACCGCGACGTTCGTATGTCTTAGCATCCGATTACAACTATGCCGAGTCGCTAGTGTTACGTGAACTTCAACGTGCGCACTTCTCTGAAGAAATTAGAAGATTACAATCGAATAGAGCTTGTAGTCGCGCCTTTCAACGCCTTAAGCCATTTTTACAGGATGGGATTGTAAGGGTAGGTCGACGCTTTTCCAACTCGCAGTTGAGTTTCGACCAACGACACCCTATAGTTTTACCGCGTAAAGACCATATCATGAACTTATTAGTCGATTACCACCATAAATTGAACTCGCACGCTGGCCCCGACTTGTTGATGTCGATTTTGCGTCAGAATTATTGGATTCTTTCTGCACGTAGTTTAATACGCAATCGGGTGCACAGATGTATAGCTTGCTTTCGGGCACGCCCCAAGCCGTCATTTCCGGAAATGGCGGAACTTAGATCTTGTAGAGTAATACAATCGGTAAAGCCCTTCACGCACACCGGGTCTGATTTCGCTGGTCCGTTTAAGGTCACGCTCACTCGCGGGCGTGGTATAAGATTCACAAAGGCTTACGTCTGCCTTTTCGTATGTCTAACTACTCGAGCGGTGCATATAGAACTCGTTGGTGACACAGCAGGCTTTATGGGTGCATTTAAAAGATTTCTTTCCCGCCGTGGCCCTGTAAGTAAATTGTATTCGGATAACGGTACAAACTACGTCGGCGCGAAACGTATTTTATCGGAACTACATGAGTTTTTAACCAGTAAATATTATAATTCGGAGTTCGCTCACATCCTAGCCGAGAACCGCATCGAGTGGTCTCTGAACGTCCCGGCCGCGAGCCATTTTGGGGGTAATTGGGAGACTAATATTAAGAGTCTAAAGAGTCATTTATACCGAGTAATAGATCAAATTTTGTCCTTCGAAGAGTTAAGTACTGTGCTCGCTCAAATTGAGTGCGTCATGAATAGTCGCCCCCTTTGTCGTACGGTGTCAAGTGACCCCTCGGAGCCACTGGCTCTAACTCCAGCACATTTTTTGAATTTAACGCCTTTGAAGTATCTGCCCGCCATAGACATGGACGAGAACAAACTTAGTATTTCCGCACGCCATAAATTATTGGACCAGTTGGTGCAGTCGTTTTGGAAACAATGGAGGATGGAATACTTGCATACGTTGCAGTCTCGGCAAAAATGGAACACAACAACTGAACCTTTAACTGTCGGAACTATGGTTGTGCTCACCAAGGAGAATACGCCGCCTCTCCATTGGCCATTAGGGATCGTCGAATATGTTTTTCCCGGTTCCAACGGGGTAACTAGGGTAGCTCGCGTTAAGACCACGGTTGGGTCTTACCTGCGTCCTGTTGTCCGTTTGTGCCCTTTGCCCCTTCAATAGTTTAAATTAGCTTTCTAGATTAGAAATTCTAGTCGAAAATTAGGTTTAGTCTTAGCGTTAGTTATTTGAAGGAGACCCTTCAAGCCGAGGGGGATGGTTACGTGGAAACGATTCGTGTATTTTAATTTTATTCGAGGGTATATAGTGCCAAGTGTCTATCCTTCCTTTGACCTATTGTCCCTCCGTACACACTGAAAGGGGGGGGGGTGAAAGGGTAAAGAGGAGATTCTAGAAGGTGGCGTGATTCTTTCGACCAATGAGAAGCACGCCCGACCGAGATGCATTGATAGGAAAGCCGAAGCCATATAAGCTCGCTTACTGCCCTCTAGTGCGCTCTTGCCACGCGCCGCTAGTCTGAACCGCACCACCTGGAGCAGTCGAGCTTCAGAAGTAACCGCTTCACATAGTGTGAGATATCGTCGCGCACCGCTCTCTTACTTCGCACGACTGACCTAGATCACATCTCTGGGGCGCCCCAGAAGACCCACCTCACGTCGCATTACAGCAACGGAAGCGCCTCAGTCGCATCGAAGTCATACCCCGGTAAGTGTGTTTTTTTCTATAATTCAGTACCTGCTTGAGTATTTGTTTGTTAGCTAACCCGCCCCATTTCATTTCTCCTAACGTGCTCAAGCAGGATTCCTTCATAACCTTGGCAAGCAATAGATTTCGGAAGAGCGAGTGCATTGTCAAGGAACCGCGTGCCACATCCGCCATCTTATTGAGGCAGAAGGAGCTTCCCGCGTATACAGTCCATCTAGTATAACATCTCGCGTAATAGGGTCAAGGCTCGACCGGGGAATCGAACTCGGGAACCCTAAGGCCCGCCGCCCAACCACCATATATTTGGAAAATAATTGATTAAGTACCTATTAACTTATTTAGTATTTTATATAGAAAGATTTTTAGATTTTCAGATTTTAGCAATGGATGCTCCAAAGGTGAAACCACTGCAAAATCCGTTTGATGATACTGCATTTTATTTTGGTTAGTTAGTTTAATATCTATCATTTAGATCTTTAATAAGAAATAAGATTAATTATTGTTTACTAATCAAGTGACATAGAATTTATTTCTGAGAACATACAAACTGTTTTAACAGTGAATGATGTAAACAAGGATGACAGTGCTAATATCGGTAAAGATTAAACTAATATTATTTTTTTAGATAGGTATCGTATACTTAATTTTCATAGCAATTTTTGTTTTTTAGATAACCATCAAACACTTTTGTCAGACAATTATATTGAACAGAACAGCGATAAACCTCATACAAAAACATCTAATACAAAAGGTCTACGCCAATAGCGAAGGAGGTGCGGGGGACGGATGCGCGGGGAATGCAGCGATGGCCGCTGCCAACGACGGCGCTCGCGCACTTACCACCACGCATTACTAGAACGCACAACCAGTTGTTATAATTTTTATTCTTGAAATAAATCCATTTTCGACACATAAACTTTTATTTCTTATACCATAATCGCCTACAAGAATAGTGGAGACCGTGACAGGACCGTTACTTTGGGAGTAAAGTTACCGCGCCGTACCTAACTAACGTAACGGGTACAAAGGAGTGGAAGCAGAGTGACCTTTGGACGACCGCAACGCCATCGCCACAGGGAAGTGCCTTTCCTTCTACTCCTTTTCGTTATTTTCCTGTCGGGTTTTAATTTATGTGACATAGTGTGGCTTTGCTCTGAAGACGACTGTCCGAATTAAAAATACATAAAAAAAATTACTTAATTTTATTCATTTACGGGCTGTGTTGCGAGTCTATTCCACCTGACTCATTTAATGCACAGTTTAAATGCAGAAAACTCATATAAAATAATTTTAATTTAGGTAGTACGTATGGTGAAATTTTGCACCTTTTATATCCACCGCTTTGTGCCCGTATTTACCGCCTACTACCTGTACTTACCGTGTTTTTTTTATAGGATAGGGTGACAAACGAGCACACAGTCCACCTGATGGTAAGTGGTTGCTGTGGCCCATAGACATCTACATCTATCCTCGATTACGAATCAAAATGCAGATGCGTTGTCACCCGTGACGACTAAGATGGAATGCCTCGTTTCCAGTAAAATGGGTCTCCGGTTCTCTACACTCACCATACGAAACACAGCAGCATTAAGCTACCATTTCACGCTGGTATTCTGTGAGAGCGTGGTCCCTCCCCGGTCGAGCCGACCCATTCGTGCTACAACTATACATCTAATATAACTGCAGCATGGCTCTACCACGTATAAAAACCGTGTTTCTTTTCCTTCTTTTAAGTTTAAATCTATCTAGTATTATTTATTACCTTATATAAACCTTAAATATCGAAGATTGTAGCTTCTTAATATAAGCTACCTAAGTCACTACGCATAAAATAAAATGTATAATTAATACACTAGTTACATTGCAGGCTTACAGTACCTAATTCTTTCCTCTTGCGCATTATTGCAGTGTTTTTGTAATAATTTTTTTGCATTATTTTTTTAGCATTTACATAGCATTCTATTTTCTTACAAAAACATCGTCATTATTCAGCTATCATTGAGAATTCCTTATTTCAAGCTTATCCGAAGCTTCTTCACTTGTGAGTCCTTATTAACGTTTCACACGTTATTCTACATAAAACCTAAACCTTTCTTGGCCGATTATTTCAGAAAACTACCGGAGCGGCGTTATTCGTTGCATCACTGCATCTATGCGGCGAGTTAGCAACAGCTGATTCGAATACCTACCTACGCGGGCAGCACGGCTACGCCAGCGACGATTGCTGACACTTGCATTCCTTCGTCTGGTTTGTTGCACAATTTATTTTGTTTTATTATTATTATTGCTAAATAAATATTATAAATAATAAATAATAATTAATATAATATAATGAAATAAAAATAAAATATATAAATTAAAAAAAACCCTGACCCGTGTAAATACCCTTTTAGCACTTCTCTTTTGTGGTCTCCCGACCGAGAGAGACATTAAATTTCATTTTTTGACTTTCTTGTGGTTTTTTTATCGCGTGTTGTTAAAACTTTTTTTTTTATTTATTTAAGCTCCTTTTCTTTCTTTTCTTTGCATGGCTTAAGAACAAGAGGTGGTAAAGCGGTGGTTGGTCGAGGAGGTAGACGTGGGAGTGGACGCGGTGCGAATAGAGGGTGAATAGAGGGTTGGACGTGGTAAACAACGGGGGGAGGGACGTGGACCACGAACAAGAGGTGGTCGAGGGCGAGTGCATGAAATTGAAAGGTGAGTGTTCATTTTTACTAAGTACATATTTATGTTTATGCAGCTACAGCTGATTTTGTAATATACTGTTTTAATAGATCGGCGTCATATGTCGGGGACATCATTACGACGGATCCAGACTCCACGACGGTACGTGTTGGGAGCCCACTCGAGAAACCCATGCACCAAAAAGTGCCACGGCGTTGGGTTCCCAACCAGCCTGCGCCATCGTTGGCTGAGTAAGTTTTTTTTGCTGCTGTTAAGTTGTATATTACATGTCAACTTTTCACAGATCTAACGCGACCTTATTACACTTGCGGACACCTGGGCTCTCGGCGTCTGCGTCGAAGGTCCCCTCGCCAGTTGACTATGTTAAATAGGCTCACATATTTATATCTTGCTTCTGCCCCATCCAAAACCACAATTTATCGCTGGTTTGCTGAATTTCAAGTAAGGCTAGATTTGTAGGTACACACCTCACTGACTTAAGTCACTTTGCTATGTAATAGTGTGTTCTGTGGATGGTGGATGTGGATTAAATAAGTGGGTTCCTTGCCTTTTGTATTCATATTCTTTGTATTCACCATTACCTAATTTATGTAAATAAAATTGTTGCTAAAAATTTTTTTTGAAATGTGATTGTTAGGTAGATCTTACCCTTTGTATTCATATTTTTTGCATTCACTATTACCTAATTTATTAAAAAAATGTTGTTAGCCTATTTTTTTAAATCGGTTAAAAACAAAATGTGTAGGTTAGGTAAATCTTACCTAATCTTTTATATTCATATTCTTTGTGTTCACTGTTACCTAATTTACATAAAAAAATGTTGTTAACCCAATTGTTTTAAATCGGTTAAAAACAAAATGTGTAGGTTAGGTAGGTCTTACCTTTTGTATTAATATTCTTTGTATTAACGATTACCTTACCTTTGAATTAATATTCTTTGTATTCACGATTACCTAGTTTATGATTAAAAAAATTGCTAACCACCCTTTTTGGGTCGGTAGTCGGTTAAAAAACTCATTGTGTATACTTATTTTATTTTAAGGTAAATATCTTAATCCATGTAATCATGATAACCAACAACATAATGTTTTGTCGCAAAAAAAAAAAACTACACCCTAGACCATGCATATTAATCACGCCGTACTTCGCCGCCAAATGGGCGGAATGTCATATAAATTTTGTATTTGTAAAAGCTTGTAACTTTTTTTTATAATAGTGTTCAGTGTTTTTTGTATAAACATAATAGCATAAACACTCACGCCTGTCACCCAGAGGGGTAGGCAGAGACTACGGACTTCCATTTGGCACGATCCTGACATACCTCTTTCGCCTCTTTTACATCCATATATCTACGCATACATGCTCGTCGGTTAAGGGTGCTTCTAACGTGGTACATTTTCAAAATATCGCCAATTTGGTCGATAAACTTTTTCCTAGGGCGTCCCTTCCCGACTCGGCCGTTCACATCTGCCATATAAATTTGCTTTGTCACTCTTTCCTCATTCATTCTTTCCACATGACCAAACCACCGAAGCATTCCTTTCTTAATCCTGGTCACAACATCATCTTGCATACCACATTTATCTCTTATCACGCAATTTCTCACCCTATCATTCAGATTCAAACCTAGCATATTCCTTAAAGACCGCATTTCTACAGCATTTAGTATTTTTTGTGTGTTATAGAAAGTGTACTTTTAGAATAAACGTTCATTGTTTCGTGTTTTGGCTTTGTTTATTTCTTAAGAGCGTAGTTTTAAAGGTCATTCTTCCCACCGCCAAAGCGAAGGGTTTGAGATTTTACCTACCGTATAAAATAATCGCAGTGTTGTGTCCTAATTGTAAACTTGTTCCTTTAAATATGAAATAAGCTTTCCAAAAATATATACATTACCTAGATTTAATTCAGTAAGTTAAACAAAATTAAGGTACAAAGTTGAGCTAATTTAGAGATGTTTTTACGCGGCCAAAAATATCTGTATGCGGAAATTGTTGTTTTTCGAGACATTTTACTATAAAAAGATGTAAATATTTTTAAATGTTTGTATTACTATATAATAAGAGGTTAAATAAAATGCAAAAGAAAATCTATAAGTTGTTTAAATTTTTTTATTCGATAGGAAAGTCCGAAATAAACCTTTTTTCACATTCACTTGCATACTATTAGATTAAAGTACAATATTTTTATTGAAGGTAATATTATGTTGTAGATAATTTATCCATAAATCCAACAATATACAATATATGGGGTATTTATACACGGAAAGGTCACAAAAACCAATAAAGTGAAACACTTGACAAACCGTGTAGTGGCGGTTGAGAATATCCACTACCCCATATCTTCCCGTGGGTGTCGTAAGAGGCGACAGAGGGAGACAGGCAGGAGATGGGCAGCAGCATCTTCCTGATAACAGCAATGATACAATAAAAAACTGCGGTTGCCAACCCGCTCGCCAAGCGTGGCAACTATGGCAAATATCCCCCCATGAGTAACGACGCAAACAAACGGCCCCCAGTCCCCGGCGGCCCCGCTATTCCTGGCTACGGTGGCAACCATGGTAACGACAGGGCAGGGGGTGCTAAGAATCTCCGGTGGACGTTCGGTTGCCACCTACGACGACTCGATCTGGCAACATATAACGCACGCACCCTGAGGACTGACAAGAAGATACTGGAGTTGTAAGAAGAGGTAGACAAGTTGCGCTGGCATATTATTGGATTATCCGTGGTCCGAAGAGAGGGGAGGACACGGTAATCCTCGAGTCCGGAACTTGTTCTATCACCGGGAGGGCGACCATCTGTCCCACGGAGGTGTCTGATTTATCGTCCACAAGTCTCTCGTCAACAACGTTGTAAAGATTGGGAGTGTGTCGACGAGTCGCGTACCTGATACTCAGAATCACCAAAGGGTATTCGCTGAAGGTCATACAGGTTTACGCACCAACCTCGGCACATCCCGATGAGGAGATGGATGAAATGTATGAGGATATTTCCAGAGCCATGCATTCCTTCAAAACCCACTACACGGTTTTGATGGGAGACTTCAACGCAAAACTAGGCACAAGAGAAAGCGGTGAGCTGAAGGTAGGGAAATTTGGAGTAGGGCAACGGAACCGTAGGGGCCAGCAGCTGGCCGACTTTATGGAGAAGGAGGGGCTCTTTATGATGAACTCTTTCTTCCAGAAGCGGCCCCACAGGAAGTGGACCTGGTCGAGCCCCGACGGTTCGACAAAAAATGAGATTGACTTCATTATGACGACCAGACGCCAACTGTTCAGTGATGTCTCAGTGATCGCAAGGGTGAAAACTGGCAGCGATCACCGAATGGTTAGAGGCACACTGAACCTAAACGTTAAGTTGGAGAGGTCTCGTCAACGCTCCGTCCCCCTCGTGCTCTAATCCAGAATCCCGAAACCTTTCAGCTCGAGTTACGTAACCGCTTTCAGTGCCTAGAAGATTGCAATGCAGTGGACAATATGAATGACAAGCTCGTGGAAACTGTCCATGCGGTCGGAGCTAAGTTCTGCAACACCGGCCGCAGAAGTACACAAAAGTTCTCCGATCACACTCTTAATCTCATGGCTGTTAGACGGGAGATGAGGCTGCAAACGTCAACAGATTTGACAGCATACAGGCAACTGAACAGACAGATCTCCAAATGCATGCGGCGAGACTTACGCAAATTTAATACGGCTCGTATATAAGAAGAGATTGAGCGGAACCAGGGCTCCAAAGTCTTTGCCAGAGATCTGTCTGCCAGTAAGAGCCAACTGTCAAAGCTGAAGACTGAGTGTAGCAGCATCGTTTCGGGGACACCTGAGATTCGGAGTGAGATTGAAAGGTTCTATAGGCAGCTGTACACATCATCGTTGGAGCCACACGCAAGTGTGAGTAACGATCCAAGAGCGGGTCTTATCCGACACTATTCCGATGATATCCCGGACGTCAGTCTGAGCGAGATTAGAATGGCTCTCCAGCACCTTAAAAACGGCAAGTCCCCGGGCGGGGGATGGAATTACAGCGGAGCTTCTGAAAGCGGGTGTAAAACCGGTACTTGAAGTCCTACAGAGGCTCTTTAATTCCGTCTTCTATGGTGGCACTACTCCGGAGGCGTGGAACAGAAGTGCGGTGGTCTTATTCTTCAAGAAAAGTGACAACGCCCTCTTGAAGAACTACAGACCGATATCCCTTCTGAGCCGCGTCTACGTGCTGTTTTTGAGAGTCATTACGAATCGTCTCGCACGCAAACTCGACGACTTCCAGCCTCCGAACAAGCCGGTTTCCGAAAAGGCTTTAGCACCATAGACCATATACATACCCTTCGGCAAATTGTACAGAAGTCCGAAGAGTACAATCTGCCACTTTGCCTGGCGCATGTGGACTATGAGATAGCCTTTGATTCCGTCGAAATTTGGGCGGTGCTACAGTACCCGCTTTAGGTCCCAGCATAAATTGAACAAGGTGTCCAGCAGGCCTGCCACCACTTCCTCTCCAGCCCTTAGCATTTCGAGTGAAACTCTATCATATCCGGCAGCCTTACCTGCTTTCATGCTTTTCATTGCCTTCATTATTTCATCTATACTTATCTCGCTACCTCTTTCCTCTTCTTTCGGAGTTTCTACTTCACTTAGTACACACGTTGTTTCCTCATTCATAAACACGCTTTCAAAATATTCCTTCCATCTCTTTAAACTCAAAACTTCATCATTCAGAATACAGCTATTCTCGTCTCTTATAGCATTCACTACAGGCTGTTTTGAATGTCCCCTGGCAGTTCTTACGAGTTTTCAGAACATTTTGATATTTGCCTGGAAGTTATCCGATATTCTTTTATCATTCTTTTCTGTTATTTCTTGCTTTTTCCTTTCAACTGCTTCTTTTACTCTCTTATTTAGATGTCTAAAGACTGCCTTTTTTCTTTCAATATCATCATTCGTACCGCTAGAATTACCAGCCTTTGTTGCTAGTAAATCTAGCCATGCTCTCTACTTTGCTTCAACTTCCATACGTATCTCATCATCCCACCATAACGTATTATTTTTCCTTTCATTCTTTCTCTTACTAACACCACATACTTCGGTAGCTGCATCCAATAAACCTTTTTTAACATTTTGCCATACGTTCTCCAAGTCTAACTCATTCATACATAATTCATCCAAACCACTAATATTTTCTTTCAGTCTATATTTGAACTTGTTTTTCTCACCTTCCTCTTGTAACTTTTCTGTTCTAATACGCTGTAACGCACAGATGACCGATGGCGCCAACGCCTGAATAGACCATTAATTCGTCGTGTTGGCCGCTCCCCGGGCCCACCTTACCCGGCGGGATATCTTTCCTTTTCCTTCCATGGCCACAACCTCACTAATCCTTTGGGCTGTGTCAGTCACTTTGGTTCTACTGCGGATATCCTCATTTCTAAGTTTATCACGCAGAGAATCCGCAAGCATAGCCCTCTCCATAGCTCGCTGAGCGACCTTGAGCATACTCATACGGCCAGCGGTTAACGACCACGTCTCAGTTTCGTAGGTCATCACTGGCAACACGCACTGGTTGTACAATTTAGTTTTCAGGTTTTAAGGTGTACCTGACGAATAGATGTGTCGTAATTTCCCGAACTCGGCCCAACCGAGTTGATTCGTCGATTGACCTCTCGGTCAAAGTTGGACTTACCTAGTCGGACTATTTGTCCCACGTAAACTTACTCGTCAACAACTTCAAACTTAGTGCTTCCAATAACTACGGGCATAAGCGTGACACGGACTTTAAACATGATCTTTGTTTTGTCCATGTTCATCTTAAGACCTATCCGTTGGGAGGAACTATTGTGGTCATTGAGCATAGTGCCTAGAACCGTCAACGGTTCTGTCACAACGACTATATCGTCGGCAAATCGAAGGTGAGTAACGTACTCGCCATTGATGTTAATACCGTATCCTTTCCAGTCCAGTAGCTGGAAAACGTCTTCCAATGCAGCAGTGAAGAGTTTCTGGGATATGACGTCACCGTGTCTTGCACCTCTCTGCAGTTGGATAGGTTTTGTACTCTGATTCTGTACTTAGATAGCCATTGTAGCCCTACCATTCAGCACTTCAATATACCGACAGTCAAATTGGCACCGCTGAAGAGACTGAAGCACCGCCCAAATGTCGACGAAATCAAAAGCTTACTCATCGTCCACATACGCCAGGCAAAGTGGCAGATTGTACTCTTCGGACTTCTGTTGCCGAAGGGTATGTATGTGCTCTATGGTGTTAAAGCCTTTTCGGAAACCGGCTTGTTCGGGAGGCTGGAAGTCGTCGAGTCTGCGTGCGAGACGATTCGTAATGACTCCAGAAAACAGCACGTGGATGCGGCTCAGAAGGGATATCGGTCTGTAATTCTTCATGAAAGCGTTTTCATCTTACTTGAAGAACAAGATCCTTCTGCTCCACTCCTCGGGAGTAGTGCCTCCATCGAGGATGGAATTAAAGATATTCTGAAGGACTTCAAGTACCGGTTCTCCACCCGCTTTCAGAAGCTCTGCTATAATTCCATCCTCGCCCTCCGCTATAACTCCACGATGCTGGTGGGATATCATCGGAATAGTGTCGAAAAAGATGATTTGTTCAGCTGCCCGAACCTCTCAATCTCACTCAAAATCTCAGGTGACCCAAAAACGATGCTGCCACACTGTCTTCAGCTTTGACAGTTGGCTCTTGCTGGCAGACAGATCTCTGGCAAAAACTTTGGAGCCCTGGTTTCCCTCAATCGCTTCTTCAATACGAGTTGTATTGAAGTTGCGTAAGTCGTGTCGCATGCATTTGGAGATCTGTCTGTTCAGTTGCCTGTATGCTGTCAAATCTGCTGACGACAGAAGCTTCATCTCCCGTCTAACATCCACGAGATTAAGAATGTGATCGGAGAGTTTTTATATTCTTCTGCGGTGGGTCTTGCAGAAGTTAGCTCCGACCGCATGGACAGTTTCCACGAGCTTGTCATTCGTATCGTCCACTATGTATTGCAATCTTCTAGGCACTGAAAACGGTTTTGTAATTCAAACTGAAAGTTTTCTGGACCTTGGATTAGTGCGTGAGGGGGACGGAGCGTTGATTTCATTAGGCAAAACGTCTTCAACTTAACGTTTAAGTTCAGTGTGCCTCTAACCATACCAGTTGGCGTCTGGTCGTCATAATGAAGTCAATCTCATTTTTTGATGAACCGTTGGGGCTCGACCAGGTCCACTTCCTGTGGGGCCGCTTCTGGAAGAAAGAGTTCATCATAAAGAGTTGTGAAGATTTTTAGCACACCCTGCCCAGCCGTTACCATGGTCGTCACCGTAGCCAGGAATAGCAGGGCCACCGGGGACTGGGGGCCGTTCGTATGTGTTGTTGCTCTTGAAGAGATGTTTGCCATAGTTGCCACGCTTGGTGAGCGGATTGGCAACTGCAGCTTATACCATATTATTGTTGTTATCAGGAAGATGCCGCTGCCCATCTCCTGCCTGTCTCCCTCTTTCGCCTCTTACGACACCCACGCGAAGATATGGGGTAGTGGATATTCTCAACCGCCACTCCACGGTAACTTATACTTTGTATTATCAATTAATTATTTATATTTATTTTTAAGAGAGCCGTGGTAGCTCAGATGGTTAACGCTCGCTGTAAATATAACAGAACGCGAGTAACCCGGGTTCGATCCCCGCCGGCACCAATAAAATTGTTAATTGCAGTTTTAAGTGCTGATATGCCACGTGCTTGGCGGTGAAGGAAAACATCGTGAGAAAACCTGCATGTCTGAGGAATAAGAAGACATGTGAAGTACGCCAACATGCATTGGGGCAGTGCAGCGGATACTTCCTTGCCCCATTACCCTCTCAGAAAAGAGGGGAGGCCTGTGTCCCAGCAGTGGGACATATATAGGCTATAACTTTTCTTTTTACTTTACTTTAATTACTTTATCTTAAATAAATAAAATAGTATACAAAATTCCTATTATGAGAGATGACCCCAGCCACCGGTTACGGTCCCACCGAACACCTCCGGAACTAACGTGCACCTGCCCGTTTCGTTTGTGGATTTGAAAGACTTGCAATCTTTTACGGAAATAATCAATAAGCTCTCAAAGTTTATTACTAAAACCGTTTGAGATGGAATGAGCGTTACAGCTGTTAACAAAAGGATTGTTATGCAAGGAGTTGCAGGATCCTGACTTTGATCGCATTTGACAAACAGCCATTTATTTATTTACAGAAGGGTGGATGGAAGCGTTACAGGAGGTTACGCGACCAATAATGAGGATCAGCTACGATAAATAGCAACAATTTTTTTTAAATACTTTTATAAAAGACAATGACAAGAAAATATTCAATTCCTCTCCTTTCACTGATAGTGATGTTAAAAAGAACATTTTGTCCATCTCGTCCAATGCCGTGGGTGATGACAATGTTAGTCGTAACATGATCTTACCTATCCTAGAATTTGTTGCTCCTATCCTCGCCCATATCTTGAATAAATCCATCTCCTCTTCAAAATTTCCTGATGTTTGGAAAAGTGCACTTGTAACGCCTCTCCCAAAAAAGCCCATGCTTTGCATTTTTCCGACTTTCGTCCTATCTCAATTCTCCCGTTTTTATCCAAACTCCTGGAGAAACTAGTTTTCTTTCAGTTAAATCTCTACCTAAATAGAAATTGTATCCTGGATCCTCTCCAATCTGGTTTCCGATTGGGTCATAGTACGACAACAGCGTTGGTTAAAGTTACCGATGACATTCGACGAGGTATGGATAACAAACAGCTCACTGTGTTGGTATTGCTTGATTTTAGCAATGCGTTTAACACTGTTGATTTTGACATCCTATTGAGTGTGTTACGTTCTATTAACATATCTCCTCCGGTGATTGGCTGGTTTCCCAGTTATCTTTACGGCTGACGGCAGCGTATTCGCATCGTGTGAATTACGGGCTGGCGTGCCTCAAGGTGATGTGCTGTCTCCTTTACTTTTTGCTATATTCATTAATTCTATCTCTCAAAATATTACTTCTCTCTATCACATGTATGCAGACAATCTCCAAATCTATACTTAGTCAACTCTGTTAAATCTGCCTTCTGCTGTTGCCACCATCAACAATGACTTAGCGGCGATAAACCAGTGGAGTCAGCGTTATGGTCTAAAAATTAATCCATTCAAGTCCCAGGCTATAGTTATTGGTGGTGGAGGGATGGTCTCCAGAGTTGACTGGAACAACCTACCCTCGGTGACATTAAATGACGTTGTCATACCCTACAGTAAATCTGTAAAAAATCTGGGGATATATCTAGATTCTACCTTGTCGTGGTAGCAGCAGTTAAAACAAGTGATCAAAAAGGTGTTTGCTGCTATGGGTTCACTTCGTCGTTTACGTTCTTTTCTCCCCATTACCTTTCAGATTATGTTAGCGCAATCCTTACTTCTCTCTATTCTCGATTATGCGGACGCAAGTTATCTCGATTTAACTGAAGACCAACTGAACAAACTTGAGCGAATTCAAAATATTGCAATTAGGTTCATATTTGGTTTGCGCAAATATGATCATGTATCCGAATATTGTTTACAGCTCAAGTGGTTACCCATTCGCTTTCGCCGGAATCTGCAAACTGTATCTCTTTTTTACTGTGTGTTGTTCAATCCTTTGACTCCAAGCTACTTGAAGGAAAACTTTAAGTTTTTTGGTCATGATCGACGTGATAGAGTTCTTCGGTCAGCCGGCGAACTAATTCTAGAACCATGTTCATTTCGAACCAAATTTATGAAATATTCTTTGACGAGCCAAGCCATAAGGTTATGGAATGAACTTCCACTCCAAATTCAACGTGCACAAACTTTGGAAAGTTTTAAAAGTGACGTCAAGAAGCATTACCTAACACTTTGTGGTTATTGACAACCAATTCTAGCAACAGATAGTTATTCTGTGTTTTTCTTTTTTGTTTTATATTTATTTATTTATTATCTATGTATTTATATGTATGTGTATATATTTATATATAAACCTATTTATTAATATGTATGTTTATTTTATTATTATTATTTTTTATGTATTATTGTGGTATTTTAACAAAACATAGTTTAGTTTATTTAGATATTAGAATGTAAGTGTAACATAAAACGCAACACCTCCTACTGTTCTTAATTCCAATTTCTCCTTAGCCCAAAGGTTGTCTGGAAGAGATCGCTGTTTAGCGATAAGTCCGCCTTATTGTACATACGTATATATTAAGTTTCCTGGTGGTGTACAATAAAGTATATACTACTACTACTTCTACTCTTACCAACATACTTTAAAAGAAAATAAAAAAAATTAATCGTCCATTGAACACTTTAAAAACTACGAAAACAGGAATAAAAAAGACATCGCAAAAGTACTCCTAAATCACTTCTAGATGGATGAAAATACAAATTCTGATCCCACGCATTAACAGGTACCACCGTAACGTATTTTCAATATTGGGAATCCAATTCTAGAACTTGCTTTCAAGATGTAGATAATGGTATTTTTATATATTATCTACTAGTTAGTTCCCGGCTCGTTGGTACCGCAGAATAAATAATTGTGGAGATATCTTTTTTTATTTATTAATTTATTCCATAAACATGGTATAATAAGTAAATTTGGAAGGATTATATTATTTTAATTATTTAATTCTTTGCAATTGAATGATATATAACTTTTTAATAAATTTGTCGGTAATCGTACGTACAGACGCGCTTCACCTACTGTGAGTTAATTATACTATGCCTACAACCTTCGCACAAGTGCAAGCAATAAGTTAAGACATAAAGACATTTATTCCGACACTTCAGATTACAATCACAAATTAATAAACAAAATGAAGACGAATAAGAATAAAATAAAAGAAATAAAAACACAAGAAATTTATAAACAAAAAAAGTAGAGGATAAAATTAATAATCGAAACAGATGAAGTGGCGGAAGGGACCGCCTCAGCATAAGCCGCGGGATAGCGACGCTGATTTTCAGTCGGCCCCATACGGTCCTACGGAGACCGTGCCGAAAGTGTTGACATTAAGCGAGTAGTAGATACATATGATAATAACAACTGATGAAAGTTAATAACAAAATGGAAAATACGTATTGTATAGTTGTGCTGAACGTAAGTTGCTGAACGCTACGTGAGACGTGACGGGAACATTAGTAAGTATAATAATTTAATTTAACCAAAGTTAAGTTAAAAGTTAACCAAGTTTTATCGCGGTCTGAGATTAAATGAACTTTTTTATACTTAATTTATATGACGTAGAAATAAGTCAACTACATCTGAATTTTCTACAAACATTTTACAAAAATTTAAATTATACGTGATAAAATACGTAAAATTTGATTTTTTTAATTTAAATTGTTTGAACTTACAACTTTTCCCTGCTGTTTTATCTCGGTTCTCCTCAGGCAGTTTTCCGCTCTGCATCGTTCGCAAACTTTTGTCACACTATTAAATGAGATTGATAATATTTATAAAAGTAGAATTACAATGATTCATATGCAATTAATAACTTAATTCATAATGATACGATATGTTTGGGTTATATATATATATATATATATATATATATATATATATATATATATATATATATATATATATATATATATATATATATATATATATCATACAAAATTCAATATATTTATTTTTTACATTAGCGCCTGTCGGTATCGGGTGACCTTCCGTACAGGCTCCGACGTTTGGCGCCTAGAAAGAAAAATGCCCAGGCGCTTGACAGTTTAACAAAACCAATATTGAAGGCTAATTGGGAGTTGTAGCCAATTGCTAGATAGCCTACTACTACTGTTCCTCATAAACCTGGCTATAGTATTCAAAAAGGATTTCTCAAATCAGGCTGGCAGATACAGTGATTAGTGTATTTAAACAAAAAATAACTCTACCGGTTTATTATATTAACATAGATTAAATATACATAATTTTTTTAAATTAGCGCCTGCCAGTATCCAACGACCTTCCGTACAGGCCTGGACATTTAGCGCGCGGAAAGAAAAATGGCCAGGCGCAACGGCGTGACGGATTAACAAAAATCAATATTTAGGGATAGCTGAGAGGTGTAGCCTATATTACTTCTAGTGTAGTAGTGAGTCTCGCTGTAATGTATAAAAATAATTTTTCACAGCAGACTGTTCTTTCCAGGGATTAGCGTGTTCAAGTAAATAAAAAAAAATTTTCCGCTTCATTATATTAGTATAATAATATGACAAACAGATAGACCGTGTCCTCTATTAACCTATGCTACTTTTAAGAACGGAAAACATAAAAAAATACAATGGAAAAAGAATATAAAAGAGATTCTGTTTCCCCGGGTAAAGGTTCAAGAATAAGCTAGAATGGAAATAAAAACAACATAAAATTTAACTTATGATTTAATTTTAATTCGATTTTAACCTATATTTATTATTTATTTATATATTAAGAACTTAAAAAATATGAAAAATATTTAAAGACGGGATTGGATCCAGGACGCGAAGGAGGTTACCCTGGCGAAGCCGGCGGGGAGTCCCGCCTGGCACCCGCGGCTGGAGCCGAAGGAAACGACACCGATCTGTGAAATAAAAATATTAGTAAATAGTGACGGCTCCATTGCGCAGTGGCTCAGTATAGAGTTGCGTGTTCGGATCCCACACGGAACAAGTATTAAGTTGTCTTTATGCAATTTATATGTGTAAACTGCCTCCAAGGTACAGAAGTAAATCTGAGTGTGATGATAATTAAAAAATATATATTAATTACTTTCCTTAATTATTGTATGAAAAAGAAGTGTAATTAATTAAAATTAATTTCAGGACAATTTTTGTAAGTTTGTAAAAACACAAATATTTTAAAAAATCTGTGCGATATAACCTGCAAGCTCAGGAGTTTAAAAGATGACGGATGATATGACAAACAAAGTTTAAAATTTCATCTGTCGAAAAATAAAACTGTAAAAAAACTCATCTCTCAGCTGGACGTTGAACATCTCAGTCCTTCCCGTGACCATGGGTGCTGTAAAGCTCTCGAAACGTCGGGTAAAAAAGTTAAATATACGCGATAAATTCCGTAAAAATTAGTATTATTTCATCCTTCAAGAATTGAAAGTTGAGTGATTCCTATCAGTCGCTACATGAAACTACACAAAGTTTAGTACAAATCCTAATTAATTTTATACACAGCCGCAGCCGAGGCCGAAAACTGCCTATTAATACGTAGTACTATTATTTATTTTGTGCTAAAACAGCGGAGGTCCGTGTACAATATTAGATTTATACGGGTTAATGAGCAAGATGAAGATCGCCTCAGGTGAACCCTAGAACTAAAGCAGCACTCTACTTACCAGCATAATCCACTCATTATGGAACAAAGTCTTCACATGACGGATCGGAAACAGTTTTAACAATTTTTTATAGAATGAGGGTAACAAACGAGCCCACACTCCACCTGGCAATAAGTCGATGCTATGGCTCACAGACATCTACATTAACAAGAGACCTGTTCAGCCTGTACATTAATGACCTAATCGGTGAATTGAGCAGCATGTATATCGGATGCTATGTAGATGGAGTAGGTTTAAACAATTTAAGTTACGCCGATGATATGGTGCTGCTCGACCTGTCTGTTAGTGCACTTAGAAAATTATTACGCGTTTTTGAGAATTATGCTGTTAGACATGGTTTAGTATACAATGTTAAGAAAAGTCAGTTTATGGTACTTAGAGCTGGAAAAAAGTGTCCAAAGAATGTGCCTCCTATTTTGCTTAATGGTACTGCCCTAGGAAGAGTAAAAAAGTTTAAATATCTAGGCTATTACATAACTGAAAATTGTGAAGATGATATGGACATCGAGAGGGAGCGAAAGGCACTGTTGATTCGTGGAAATATGTTGATTCGTAGGTTTGCGTGGTGCAGCAAAGAAGTTAAGATTACACTCTTTAAAGCCTATTGCCAATCTTTTTACGCATGCAGCTTATGGACAACGTATACAAAGCGCGCTTACAGCGACCTTCGTGTTTCATTCAGGGCCCTGTTGGGGCTGCCTCGCTTTTGTAGCGCATCAGGGATGTTTGCAGAAACATGAACAGATGACTTCTTCGCAATAATGTGTAAAAGAGTGTACTCGCTGTTGAACAGAATACGTAGCAGCTGCATCAGTATAATGAACGTGTTCGCCGAAAGATGTGACGGGCATATGCTAGATCATTGGAACGATTTATTAAAAAGTGATGACAAATATTTGAGGAACATTAATATTTAGGGTGCGCAATGTATTACTAACAACTTATATGGATCTATGTCTGAAATAAAAGAGTTATTATTGTTATGGTATATATAAAACATAACATAACATAAACACTCACGCCTGTCACCCAGAGGGGTAGGCAGAGACTACAGACTTCCATTTAGCACGATCCTGACATACCTTTCTCGCCTCTTCCACATTCATATACCTACGCATACATGCTCGTCGGTTAAGGGTACTCTTAATTTGGCCCATTTTTAGTATATCGCCAATTTGGTCGACAAACTTCCGCCTAGGACGTCCCTTTCCGACTCTTCCATTCACTTCTGCAACATATATTTGCTTTGTCAGTCTTTCCGCATTCATTCTTTCTACATGACCAAACCACCGAAGCATTCCTTTCTTAATCCTGGTCACCGCATCATCTTGCAAACCACACTCTTCTTTTATCACACAGTTTCTCACCCTGTCACTCAGATTCAGCACTAACATACTCCTTAGCGACCGCATTTCTACCGCATTTATTCTACTCTCGTGCTTCTTCTGCCACACCCAACTTTCACTACCATACGTAAAAGTAGGGACTAATACAGCACTGTGAATTGCCATACGCGCCTTTTTTGACACATTCTGACTTTTCACAATAGAGTGTAGAGCCCCATTTACTTTATTTCCTGCATTCACTCGTCGTTCAATGTCCTTATCATATCTCCCATCCCTGCTGAATACACATCCCAAATATACGAACTCATCCACTTGCTCAATTAACTCTCCTTCTATTCTTATTTCACATACCGTTTTGCTTTCATCTCTTTCAAAAACCATCACTTTCGTCTTACTTGCGTTCACTTTCATTCCCCTTTCTTTTAATGACCTGTTCATTAATGTAACCATCATTTGCAACTCGGCCGCCGACGACGCAAGTATGACTTGATCATCGGCGTACAAAAGGCATTTGATGGTTAACTCACCCATTCTTACCCCGCATTCTTCAACTTTCAAATTTTCCAAACAGCTGTCCATAAATAGGTTGAACAGCCACGGGGAAGCTACACAGCCCTGTCTGACACCTTTATGGATGCCAAACCAGCCCGAGTAGACCCCGTTGATTCTAACACAAGCACTCGAGTCCCTATACAGAGACTTTAATGCCTGTATCAAACCAGCGCTCAACCTAAATGCGTTCAGCGTTTGCCATAACACATCCCTGTCCACTCTGTCATAAGCCTTTTCCAAGTCCATGAACGCACAAAAAACTCTTTGGTTTTTCGCCAAAAACTTCTCCGCGATCATGCGCATGGAAAAGACTTGATCTGTACACCCCATTCCCTTTCTAAATCCCGCTTGCACATCCCAAATTTTTTCATCAGTTTCTTTCATAACTCTTTCAATTAGTACCTTAGCATACAGCATATATAGCATACAGCATACATACATGTTATGGTATATATATATATATATATATATATATATATATATATATATATATATATATATATATATATATATATATATATATATATATAGTTTTCTCATCTGGGTGGGTTCTATAAATATATAATTATAAATTCAAATGAAAAGACAGATATACATAAATATCAATAAAATAAAATAAAAATATAAAAAATACATAAATAAATAAAGATCCAACCAGATGGAAGCCCCCGGTAGGGGAGACCAGAGGGTTAGGAGGAAAGGGAAAGAAACCGGTGGATGATGCGGGCGGTATCGAGGAGCACTGCCTTCTGCATTTAAGCCCGGAGCGGTCCGTCACGGAGTCCCAGTCACACACATTCGCAGAGACGACTACAGGAATAATTTCAGCCGGGAGACCACCCCACATGTCAGTCACCTCGTGAGCCAGGTCCAGATATTTCATTAGCTTATCTGTTTCGGCTTTCACGAGGTTCTCGTCATACGGAATGGTAATGTCGACCAAAATATCCTTGACTGTGCCCGGTCCATCAGCACAATATCAGGCTTATTCGCAAGAATAGTCCTGTCTGTGATGATGGCCCGGTCCCAGTAGAGCCTGGCGCGGTCATTTTCGAGCACGGCTTCCAGCAAGTACTTGTAATACGGCAATTTCCGGTCCACGAGACCGTATTTCAGAGCGAGCTCCTGGTGTACAATTCTGGCTACTAGGTTGTGTCTGTGCAAGTACTCAGAGTTAGAAAGCGCCGAACAACCGGAGATGTCATGCCTAAGTGACTCACCGGGATGGCGACAAGCTTGACAGACGTCGACGGTACCATCCTTTAGGATGTATCTCCGATAGTTGTTGGTCTTAGTAACCTGATACTGTATTGCACAAAACCCTCGGTTTCCCCGAAGAGGTCATCGAAACGTAGCCAGTTGAGGGAGGCGACTGTATCGACGAAGGGCTCATGTAGAGCCCTGTAATACCTCCCGTGGAGCTCCTTCTCCTTCCATACGGCCTCCCGGTCGGAAATGCTAAGCACTGCTGGGTCTTGCCATTGCTCGTTGGCTAAGGATAGAAGGGTAAGCCCTTTATCACTAGAAATGATGTCATTATAGAATGGATCATCCGATCTCGCCAGGAAGTAATGACGGAGGCTGCACACTTCACGATTATGCATGGTGAGCACGCTTAGAAAGCTACGCCCACCATGCTTTCGCGGCAAGTACAGCCTCATTACCGACGATCTTGGATGATGCATCCTATGGGACGTCATGGTAGTGCGGACTTTTCTATCCAGGGCGTTAAGTTCAGTCTGAGTCCACCTGAGTATGCCAAAGGTATACATGAGGACAGGCATGACCCAACCGTTATATGCGTGTGTCTTATTCACACCGGACAAAAGGCTGTTAAGCACTTTGGTCAAGCGTGCATAAAACACGTCGCAAACTGACTGTTTCATACCAGCCTTATCGATACCGATGTTCTGTGACATACACAGTTATCGGTATGTTTCAACCTCGGAAAGGGTCCTTAAGTTGACGGGCATAGATAAATCTATGCCCTTAGAGTTAGCAACCCTTCCCCTTTCAACATGGAGGACCGCACACTTATCCGTCCCCAGCTCCAATGGAATTGCTAAATTCACAATTGATGTTTAGCAATTCCATAAGATGGGAGCGACTGGAGGCGAATAACTTGAGGTCATCCATATAGAAAAGATGGGTCACTTTTGTCCCTCCTTTGCGTAGCTGATATCCCCTCCCGGAGCCCTCCAGTAAGGTACTGAGTGGATTGAGAGAGAAGCAGAACCAGATTGGACTCAGACAATCGCCCTGGAAGATACCCCTTTTTATCCTTATGTGGTTCTCCGCAGCCATCATCCGCTCGCACAGATGACAAAGGATAGTACTCCACTGCCCCATACACTGCTTGAGGAAGTCTCTCACTGTACAGTCTATCTTGTACAGCTCGAGGACTCTCTTTAGCCATGTATGGACCACCGAGTCGAATGCCTTTCTGTAGTCTATCTAGGCGGCGGAGAAGTTCCGATGGTTGCGTTTCACCACTTTGCCAATGACCGCGTCAATGAGGAGTGGTTCCTTAGTTTCACGACCACCGTCCCGACATCAATTTTGAGCGCGTGACATCACCTGATTTAGCTCCAGCGATTCTCTTTATTATTGTTATTATTAATTAATAATTGATTCCGATTATTATTGTTATTATTAATAGTTAAAATGCACATGTTTTTTCATCCGTGAGGACTAAGACGGAATGCCTTGTTTCCAGTAAAAAGGGTTTTCGGTTCTCTATACTTACCATACAAGACTCAGCAGCATTAAGCTGCTATTCGAGTTGACCCATGTCTGCTACGAACATAATATAGTAGCAGCGTGGCTCTACCACGTAAATTTCTATCTACAAGGCGGACATTCAATCAAGAGTATTTTGTGTCGTAATTAAGAAAATATTATGAAGTGCGTGTAGTTTCGCTTTCTTATTTCTCGTTATTATTGTCTGATACACATGCGTGTTGAAAATTGTAACTAGACTTCATTTATGACGCTCGTATTTTTGATGTGTATTTCAAACGACAAAAGATTATGGTATTGTATATCCATTAGTGTCAACCTATTATTGTTTTTTTAATTAAACATGTATTTGTGCCTCAACAAACACTTGAGGCTTGTAAGCTGTTGGTAATTAATTACATAAAACAACATGTGCGCAGTTCACACGCGGTACAAGTGAAACCATCCGAACACTAAACTGCGAGAGAATGAAACGGATGCAGAGCTTCGGCAGTAGGGTTATTTCAGGGTGTATTTATCATACAGTACCTACTATTGTTACCAAGTTTAAAAATTATTTTACATTAATTTATTTTACATAATATATTACAAATTATATACATACTCCAAATGTATAATTTTAGTGAAATATATCAAAAGATTTTTTTTCGAGTAAAATTGCTTTATAATAGCAATGGCGCAGTTAATGCACTGCACTCGATTGGTAAAATCATTTTATCGAACAAAAATTGATTTACTGTCAAACTGGTACCTAAATTAGACGCTAGATTACACTTCAACAAATTTAATTTTTAATTAATAAAATTAATTTTTGGAAACACACGACTAATTTAATATAAATCGGTTGGAGACGCCAGTAACTTAAGGTATCTTCGATAAAGATTTAGTGGACTGTAATTTTGGTGCATACGGCAAAGGGGAAAATAAATAGGTGGGATAGCACGCACTGACCTGATGAGGGCTGCCGCGCCTTCCTCCTGGAGTGTCTGCTATAGAGCGAGCTCGCCACGTGGTTCGGCGCACACGCACTCTCGGAACAGTCTCGTGAAGTCCCACACTCTCCACCTTTGCCCTTACGGGGGCGTCTCACACTTTTATGAGTTACAAAGACACAATGTCTGATGCGGTGAATATAAAACATAAACAGGAGAACTCAATGTTCATCCTGCGCGGTTTGCAGTTAATATACATAAGACGCGACGGGTGGCCGTGCGTTGCGGATGGCGTAATATCACTTAGTATAATGACGCGCGCCGAGATCCTCTTTTTCACCTCGGCGGCAGCGCGTGCGGTAGGAAAGGGAAGGAAGGAAGGAAACAAAAAATATGCACTAGTCATGTTGATAAAGTAGATATAACTTAGGACGAACTCAATGCGATATGTAATGTAATGTTGATAAAGTAGATTGTTAACTGGCGTTACCATTTCCTCCCGCCCTTAAAGGGTCACCTTTAAAAGACAACCGTAATATAAAAAGTAAAAGGAAAACAAATAAATAAGCGGTATATAAAGTGAGAGGATGCGCTCAATGCGCATGTCTCATCTACTAACCTTACTTGGTAAGCGAGAAAATGTATACATAAATATAATATTGCGGTTTAATACTTTTTTAATATATATAAATATAAACTTAATTCCTAATTTAGATAAATAATTATAATCAAATAATCGTGATTTATTGTCTTGGGAGAGGGCAAATACGAGCAACAGGACGGAGATATATTCCCTTAGTAGTTCTCACGGTCACTACTCGAACTACGCCATCCTTCGAAGGATGAACAGACTCGACAATCGCTAATGGCCAAGCAAGGGGCGGTTCATTATCATTTATCACAATTACAACCATGCCTGGTACGATAGCCGTAGACGGGGTGTTCCACTTCTGACGAACTTGTAATCCGTGAAGGTATTCCGTCCTCCACCGGTCCCAAAACGACTGAACTAATTTATCCAGTAAAGAATGCCTGTGTAACAGACTGGTAGAGTCAGATTTGACTTTGGGTGCGGGTAATGACAATAAAGGTGCGGTATTCAAAAAATGACTCGGAGTAAGAGCTGAAGGCTCTGCAGGATCAGAACTCAATACTGTCAAGGGCCGCGAGTTTAGCAAGCACTCAATTTGCGCAAGAACAGTATTAAGCTCTTCGTATGAAAGTAACTGATGTCCGATAACTCGGAACAGATGCATTTTTACGACTTTGATCATACTCTCCCAGGCGCCTCCAAAATGAGGAGAGTTGGGACAGATAAACTTCCATGTTATACGATTCTCAGCACACTCTTGCTCAAGCTTTGGGCGGTATTCAACGTTTAGAAATTTATAGAGATCGCGAAGATACGAAGCGGCACCTTTAAAATTCGTTCCATTATCCGAATATAAAAACTGAATCGGCCCTCGTCTAGAGAGGAAACGTTTAAGCGCAGCGAGGAAACTAGAACTACTAAGATCTGTAGCGATTTCTATATGTACAGCTCGAGTCGTGAGGCATGTGAAAACACATAAGTACGCCTTCTCGCTGCGTACACCACGACGACGTACAGGAGTGTATGCGATAGGACCGGCATAATCGCAGCCCGTGTGTGTAAATGCCTTAATAGCTTGTCTTACACGACTATGGGGAAGATCAGCCATCAAAGGGTAAGTTGGACGGGGTCTAAGCCGGAAACATATATTACATTTGTAGACTCTGCTTCTCACAGTGCGGCGTGCGGAAAGTATCCAAAATTTTTGACGGAGCAATGACAATAACAATTCAGGCCCAGCGTGTAAATTTTTAATATGAAAATAGTCAATGATCATGTTCACTACATGATCACTGCGCGGGAGTACAATTGGATGTTTTTGCGTGTAATCTAATGCGGAGTTCGAAAGACGACCACCAATGCGGATTAAACTATTCTCAATAAAAGGCCTTAAACGATTGAAAGCGGGCGAGCAAGGTTTGTTACCTTCAATATTTAAATATTCCACTGCAAAATGCTGTTTTTGCAGGGCGCGGAGGATTATAACCTCAGAGAAACTGAGATCATCAGCAGTCACTACAGTAGTGCTGCGGCGGGGCAATAATTTAGCAAACTTACACACGTACGCAATTATACGTAGAAGTTTACTCCAAGAAGAGATGCGGAGTGCGAGCTCATAAATCGCAGAATTACAGACGGATGTGCACACAGTGTGCGACAAAATCTTCTTCTCAGGCATATCTGCAATAACCTCATTGTCTAAAGTACGAAGAGGCCATTGAGATGGATCTAACGAAGTCCACTGAGGCCCATGGAGCCACAGGGGGTTTGAAACTAATTTATTTGGCGTAACGCCACGTGAAAGTATGTCAGCGGGATTCTCAGTACCTGCGACATGATAAAAGTTATCAGCGCGAATATTGTCGGTAATCTGAACAACGCGGTTTGCAACAAAGGTCTGCCACTTGTGTGGCGAACTCTTTATCCAGTACAGAGCTACTTTTGAATCTACAAAGGCATAGACTGATATTGCAAGGTCAAGAGAATAATTGTCGAGTACTCTGCGAAGCAATTTTGAGAGTAAAACCGCTCCACAAAGCTCAAGGCGTGCAATAGATAGTGGTTTCGTCGGTGCGACTTTAGTCTTTGCACAAATCAACTGGACGGTGTTACCATTGATGCTCTTTACATGTATGTAGACTACGGCACCGTATGCGCGCTCGCTGGCGTCGGAAAACCCCAGGAGTGACGCAGTACAGTTTTTGGATACACCAACATGTCGCGGGATACGTAAATCATTAAGAGCTGGTAATTCAGCACAGAATTGCCTCCACATCTTAATAATTGGCGGTGGTGGTATGTCGTCCCAATCTAAATTAAGTTGCCAAAGCTGCTTTATTAACAATTTGGCGTACGCGACTGTGGGAGCAACGAAACCCATTATGTCCCACAGGCGAGCGACAGTAGATAAGATGGCGCGCTTAGTGCACGTCACATCAGCGGGAACAGATATCTTAAAATAAAAGGCGTCACTATCGGTAGACCAATGCAAGCCTAGTATTTTATGTGGCATTGATTTATCGAACTCTACTTCTCCTGTAATTTTATGGGAAGTAGGGAGGTCATCTAAAACAGATCGACGGTTACTATGCCATTTTATCAGGTCCCATTGGGCACCCTTGAATAAGTCTATCAGCTGCCGAGAGGTCTCACTGGCCTCGGATTCACTGGGCATAGAGAACGCGATGTCGTCCATATATAGCGAAGTAAATGCGATACGACTCGCAAGCGGATACTTTGCGCCGTCGTCATCAATGAGCTGCCTTACCGTGCGCAATGCATGGTATGGACTCGAAGTTAAACCGAAGCACACGCGATTGAAGTGGTATAACACAAGTGGGTCTTGTGGACGGAAGCGGTATAGGAAGCATTGGTAACGACGATCAGAATCGCGAACAACTATTTGCAGAAATTGTTGGCGACAGTCGGCTGTCATAGCGATTGGATGTAAGCGGAAAGTTAAAATTATATTGAACAAGTCGCCTTGCAAATTTGGTCCTGAATGCAGAATATCATTTAATGATCGCTCAGTGCTAGTCTTACTGCTAGCGTCCAGGACGATGCGCAGACGCGTTGACTTCTTATCGTCGCGTAAGACTCCATGATGCGGTATGACATATATTGGAGCGGGTTCATGAGAGTCATACGGCGGTGCGGGGGATATATAATTTTTAGCTAAGTATTCCTTTATGACGTCATCATATGCTAACCTTAATGTAGGCGAGGCTTGAAGTTTCCTCTCCAAGCACATGAATCGTCGTCGAGAGGTTTCATAAAAATCTCCGAGATAGTAAACGTCATCTTTAAATGGCAGGCCAACAATATATCTACCAGTAAAAGGATCGCGGGATGTCGTAGATTTATAAAACTCTTCACATTCAATGTCTGAAGGACACTGAATGGGCGGTGCGGAGGGTGGTTGTTCAAGCTCCCAAAATCGTTGCACTAATTTGTCAACGATAGGAGCCTCTAGAACTGAGCAGCACGTTAAAGAATGATTTACCTGAAGTGTCGGCACTGAGCCCATAATAACGTAACCAAATACCGTATTCAAAGCCGAGGGCCCGGACAAGTCGTAAGACGAATAAATTACGTCTGGACATAGTAAGTGCGGGAAAAGGGATGCGCCTATCAAAACATCAATTTTATTAGGGATGTGTCTACCACAGCAGTGGGCAAAAGGTCGGTGATTTGATCAACAACTAGCGTTGAAATATTGAAGTTAATATTCGAGTCGAATCGTGAGAAAATTTTAATATCAATCGATTTCGATTTTACAATTTTTTCAACTCCACCGAATCCCTTTACTACAGTGCATTCGGTATCGTGTTGTTGAACGCCTAAACGATGACAGCACTCTTTAGTCATAAAATGGCTTTGAGCCGCGGAGTCTAATAATATACGAATAATTTGTTTCTCTCCCTTAGCATCGTAAGCAAATACTTGAGCGGTTGATAATAAAACAGTTCTCTGCGAACGACTTGCGCGCGCGGGAGGCGGTGAACGTTGAGAAACATTCTTGAACGAAGTACACAGCGCGACGTCTGAACGCGCACCTGCGGTGAGGGGTGGCGAGTGTGCGGGCGCGGAGGTTGTAGACTTCAGTGTAACTGGCTGAAGCGGTGGAGAACGTGCCAGCGCAGGGGAAGCATTATCGCTTCTGCGGTGGAAGTGCAACAATGTGTGATGTTTAAATTTACAAACTCGACAACTATAATTTGAAGAGCAACTAGACACTCGATGACTTAAACTGAGACAATTCACACATGCATTGTTACTCTTTACGCATTTAAATCGTTCCTGCGGCGTCATTTTATTAAAGTCTGCACACTTAAATAGGTGTTGATGCACAATATTATCGCACAGACACTTTGAGCAACTAGTCGTCGTGCTTACGTACGCCTGATACTTCGGCGACGAAGTATTATTACAGCGACGATTATTACCGTTACCTCGTCGATTGTTTGGTGCGCTATTAGAATTTGTACTAGAATCGGTGCGTTGCAAAACTTTGGAGCGGGTCTTAATAAAATTTACTAAATCATCAAAGGTAGGTACCATCGAGTTATGACTATATTCGAAAGAGCGAATGGTATCCGGGTCCAGCTTCTTAAGCGCGATATGAAGAACAATCAAGTCCGCGAGATTATCTAACTTTAAGTTTTGTAAAGCGCGCACTGCACTTATAAAGTTATCAGTAAATAAATCAAAATTATTTGCGGTGGCCGATTGCAATGGCTTAAATTCGAACATCTGATTAATATATGTAGATGCTAGCATACGCCGGTCTTCATATTTGTCAACGAGTGTTTGCAATAAAATTTTATAATTTTCTTCTTCTAGAGTTATACCTGAGCATACAGATAGGGCTTTGCCCGTTAGTTTACCTAGCAAATAGTATAACTTTTCAGCGTCGGTAAGCGATGTGTTGTCATGGACGGTTGATTTAAAGCTAGCATAAAATAAAGGCCATGAGCGAATGTCACCCGAAAATGGCATAAGTTCGATAGGCGGAAGTGTGAATCTGGCTTTAGATGGTGTACTAGTACTTTGTGAATTAGATTGCGAATATTGTAAATAAAGCCTATTTATTCTACCGCAAAGAGACTCAAACGCAATGAGGCTGTTATAATTAGGTTTAGCAATAGGGTTTATTTTTAATAAATGTGAATTATAATTATCTAAGACCTGTTTAAACTCAATACGTAAAGCATTAATATTAGAACTTCCATCAAGAAAACGCTCCATCGTGGAAGTGTTTATGTGGATGTCCGAGGACATATCATATATTTTTTGCACTATTTCAAATAAAGCATCTCGTTTAGCTAACAATAAAACCAACTCAGCATCAGGTGTGCCCTCATTATCCGAGGAATCGCTATTATTCGATGCTATTTGTTTTTTAGGCGGCATTACAACTTAAGTTATGCGGCAAAAATAATATAATTATAAGCGGGTAGTCTGTAAGCGACCTCGCTACGCGGTTGAATTATTAAATATTAGTTTCGTTAACGATGAACTTTAATTGTTAACTTTTATAATAATCATGATAGGTTTCGAGCTCTGGTTCTGTACTCGGATAGCCATCGTAGCCCTACTGTACAAACACTTCAGCACTTCGATATACCGACAGTCAACTTGGCACCGCTGAAGGGACTGTAGCACCGCCCAAATTTCGACGGAATCAAAGGCTTTCTCATAGTCCACATACGCCAGGCAAAGTGGCAGATTGTACTCTTCAGTCTTCTGTACAATCTGCCGCAGGGTATGTATGTGGTCTATGGTACTGAAGCCTTTTCGGAAACCGGCTTGTTCGGGAGGCTGGAAGTCGTCAAGTCTGCGTGCGAGACGATTCGTAATGACTCTCGAAAACAGCACGTAGACGCGGCTCAGAAGGGAAATCGGTCTGTAGTTCTTTAAGAGAGCGTTGTCGCCTTTCTTAAAGAACAAGACCACCGCACTTCTGCTCCACGCCTCTGGAGTAGTGCCACCATGGAGGACGGAATTGAAGAGCTTCTGAAGGACTACAAGTACCGGTGTTCCACCCGCTTTCAGAAGCTCCGCTGTAATTCCATCCTCGCCTGGGGCCCTGCCGTTTTTAAGGTGCTGGAGAGCCATTCTAATCTCGCTTAGACTGACGTCCGGGATATCATCGGAATAGTGTCGGATAAGACTTGCTCTTGGATCGTTACTCACACTTGCGTGTGGCTCCAACGATGATGTGTACAGCTGCCCATAGAACCTCTCAATCTCACTCAAAATCTCAGGTGTCCCGGAAACGATGTTGCCACACTCAGTCTTCAGCTTTGACAGTTGGCTCTTTCTGGCAGACAGATCTCTGGCAAAGACTTTGGAGCCCTGGTTCCGCTCGATCGCTTCTTTAATACGAGAAGTATTAAAGTTGCGTAAGTCTCGCCGCATGCATTTGGAGATCTGTCTGTTCAGTTGCCTGTATGCTGTCAAATCTGTTGACGATTGCAGCCTCATCTCCCGTCTAACAGCCATGAGATTAAGAGTGTGATCGGAGAGTTTTTGTGTTCTTCTGCGGCGGGTCTTGCAGAACTTAGCTCCGACCGCATGGACAGTTTCCACGAGCTTGTCGTTCATATCGTCCACTGCATTGCAATCTTCTAGGCACTGGAAGCGGTTACGTAACTCGAGCTGAAAGGTTTCGGGATTCTGGATTAGAGCACGAGGGGGACGGAGCGTTGACTTCATTAGACGAGACCTCTCCAACGTAACGTTTAGGTTCAGTGTGCCTCTAACCATTCGGTGATCGCTGCCAGTTTTCACCCTTGCGATCACTGAGACATCACTGAACAGTTGGCGTCTGGTCGTCATAATGAAGTCAATCTCATTTTTTGTCGAACCGTCGGGGCTCGACCAGGTCCACTTCCTGTGGGGCCGCTTCTGGAAGAAAGAGTTCATCATAAAGAGTCCCTCTTTCTCCATAAAGTCGGCCAGCTGCTGGCCCCTTCGGTTCCGTTGCCCTACTCCAAATTTCCCTACCTTCAGCTCACCGCTTTCTCTTGTGCCTAGTTTTGCGTTGAAGTCTCCCATCAACACCGTGTAGTGGGTTTTGGAGGAATGTATGGCTCTGGAAATATCCTCATACATTTCCTCCACCTCCTCATCGGGGTGTGCCGAGGTTGGTGCGTAAACCTGAATGACCTTCAGCGAATACCGTTTGGTGATTCTGAGTATCAGGTACGCGACCCTCGTCGACACACTCCCAATCTTTACAACGTTGTTGACGAGAGACTTGTGGACGATAAATCCGACACCTCCTTGGGACAGATGGTCGCCCTCCCGGTGATAGAACAAGTTGCCGGACTCGAGGATTGCCGTGTCCTCCCCCTCTCTTCGGACCTCGGATAATCCAATAATATGCCAGTGCAACTTGTCTACCTCTTCTTCCAGCTCCAGTATCTTCTCGTCAGTCCCCAGGGTGCGTGCGTTATATGTTGCCAGGTCGAGTCGTCGTAGGTGGCAACCGAACCTCCACCGGAGATTCTTAGCACCCCCTGCCCCGCCGTTACCATGGTCGCCACCGTAGCCAGGAATAGCGGGGCCGCCGGGGACTGGGGGCCGTCTTTTTGTGTATTTGTTCATTGGGGGGTATTTGCCGTAGTTGCCACGCTTGGCGAGCGGGTTGGCAACCGCAGTTTTTTATTACGTCACAGTTGTCATCAGGAAGATGCTGCTGCCCATCTCCTGCCTGTCTCCCTCTGTCGCCTCTTACGACACCCACGGGAAGATATGGGGTAGTGGATATTCTTAACCGCCACTACACGGCACGGCAGGGTGACGTTATATCCCCGAAACTCTTCACCGCTGCATTGGAAGATGTTTTCGAGCTACTGGACTGGAAAGGATACGGTATTGACATCAATGGCGAGTACATCACTCACCTTCGATTTGCCGACGATATAGTCCTTATGGCAGAATCGCTGGAGGACTTAAGCACTATGCTCAATGACCTCAATAGTGCCTCCCAACGGATAGGTCTTAAGATGAACATGGACAAAACAAAGATCATGTTCAATGTCCATGTCACACCTATGCCGGTAGTTGTTGGGAGCACTATGCTCGAAGTTGTTGACGAGTACGTTTACCTGGGACAAATAGTCCGACTAGGTAAGTCCAACTTCGACCGAGAGGTCAATCGACGGATTCAACTCGGCTGGGCAGCGTTCGGGAAATTACGACATATCTTTTCGTCAGGTATACCTCAATCTCTAAAAACTAGATTGTACAACCAGTGCGTGTTGCCAGTGATGACTTATGGATCTGAGACGTGGTCCTTCACTGCTGGCCGTATGAGGACGCTTAAGGTCGCACAGCGAGCTATGGAGAGGGCTATGCTCGGAGTTTCTCTGCGTGATAGACTCAGAAATGAGGATATCCGCAGTAAAACCAGAGTGACCGACATAGCCCAACGGATTAGTAAGCTGAAGTGGCAATGGGCCGGCCATATAGCTCGAAGAACCGATAACCGATGGGGAAGAAAGGTTCTCGAGTGGCAGCCTCGTACCGGTAGGCGTAGTGTAGGGCGACCCCCCACTAGATGGAGTGACGACCTGGTAAGACATGCAGGAAGTCGATGGATGCAGGTGGCTCAGGACCGTGCTTTGTGGCATTACTTGGGGGAGGCCTATGTTCAGCAGTGGACTTGTGAAAGGCTGTAATGATGATGATGATGATAATAATCATGAAGTTATTTATAACGAATATAATGCTTAAATATATGTGCAAATAATAAATGTAATTTAACAGTATAATCTATAGATGTAGTTAAAAGTTGATGACGTGATGTGAACATACAACAAATAATTTATATAGATAATTATATGCTTATTCATTCTATGAATATAGTTTTAAAATTACTATGAATGTCACCTATTAGGACCTATTCTAGTGTTCTAATAAGGGCGGGGTTAATCCGAAGTCGGATTAAAATATAAATAATTAATTATATAAACGCTTATTACGATAACGATCTAATAAGTGTGGAAAGTCAAGGTCAATCCAGCGAGAAGTGACCATTAAAAATGGAGACGCCAGTAACTTAAGGTATTTTCGAAAAAGATTTAGTGGACTGTAATTTTGGTGCATACGGCAAAGGGGAAAATAAATAGGTGGGATAGCACGCACTGACCTGATGAGGGCTGCCGCGCCTTCCTCCTGGAGTGTCTGCTATAGAGCGAGCTCGCCACGTAGTTCGGCGCACACGCACTCTCGGAACAGTCTCGTGAAGTCCCACACTCTCCACCTTTGCCCTTACGGGGGCGTCTCACACTTTTATGAGTTACAAAGACACAATGCCTGATGCGGTGAATATTAAACATAAACAGGAGAAATCAATGTTCATCCTGCGCGGTTTGCAGTTAATGTACATAAGACGCGACGGGTGGCCGTGCGTTGCGGATGGCGTAATATCACTTAGTATAATGACGCGCGCCGAGATCCTCTTTTTCACCTCGGCGGCAGCGCGTGCGGTAGGAAAGGGAAGGAAGGAAGGAAACAAAAAATATGCACTAGTCATGTTGATAAAGTAGACGTACTCAATGCGATATGTAATGTAATGTTGATAAAGTAGATTGTTAACTGGCGTTACCATCGGTATGATATGATATTGTGGATTTGGATATAATAATTTTATTCAATAGGGTTAATTTTAGTTATTTAATAAATTTATTTTTATCATACATTTTAACTATTAAAATAAACAACTTAACAATAATAAGTTAGTTATATTAACCATATTCTAAGCACTGCACAAAGGAGTTATAGTTATCACTATATAGTATAAGTTATAGGAATCACTACTTACTATATTCTATCTCATTCTCTCGCGGGCCAAACTCTAAAGATGTTAGTGTTTGTCTATTTTCTGTGTCGCTTTTTCGTTTCGTCAAGTTCAGAATAACAACGGTTTCAATAGATATAGAAATGTTCAGTTCAAAAACAAAAGAGAAGAGACTCACGAGCACGCGCTGTCCGCGGTCGTTGATCGTGAGCGGGCCGCCGGAGTCTCCGCTGCACGTGCTCTTGCCCCCGGAGCCGCTGGTGCACAGCGTGGACGCAATCACGGTCGAGCCGCCGAATGAGCGCTGGCAGACCGCGTTGGTGATCACTTGCAGCGACACGTGGCTGAGCACTTGATTGTTTGTGATGCCGGCGGCTGGGGACAGAGGTAATAATTAAATGCGTTGTATTTATATTTACAAACAAATCAGAAGATCAGTAGCAGCGTCTTCTTAATGGAAAAAAAGGGAAACTGCGCTTGCATACCCGCTTGCCAATCGTGGCAACTATGGCAAATGTCCTCACTATGAGGATATTTGCCATAGTTGATCTATAGGGAAGGCTTATGTTCAGCCATGAACTCTAATAGAATGAACACACACACACACACACAAGACACATACTATATATACTTCGTGTTTTATTATTATTATTATTTTTTAATTTTTGCTGCACTACATTGTACCTCTAGCCGAATGGTTGACTGAGATAGAATGCCTTAAGGCATTAAGTCTGCAATATCTACGATTATAATTTGTAATCAAATTACAGCAGTGTCGCTCAGTGACATAAAATGATGTGATACAAACTCGGATCAACCGCTAGACTGATCTGCATATTCTATGAGAGCAAGCGGCCTTTGTTGGTAAACAAATCTGAGACAACGTGACCAATATTATTGTAATTTTTTAAGTTTAGAAAAAAGTTAATTGCAATAATGTGATGAAAAATTACTTATAATAGATATATGAAAGGTGTGCAAATTAGATGTGGCAGATCTCTTTTCGTAGCAAAAAATGACATTTCGATATATTTGTAGCACGTTGATTCAGCCGCGCTACCATATTTAGTCTAGTGAGCAGTGCAGCTGACACTACTTTTATTGTACGCATAGGTCCGTGTGGACTTGTACTTTGACAGAGGGAAATGCCCGCAGTAGGGCGAGGGGATAGGAAGTTCCTTCGGATCTGAAGGTGGCCCGTGTTGTTCTATGGGTAATTAAATATAAATGATAACTTTTTGTTCAACGTAGATTATAAATAATACGTACTGAAGGTTATTTTTCATACAATTTGCCACTTGTTCAGAAAATATCTCTATCCTGGGAAAAAAACGGCAAAAAAATTAAACAGGATGTTTGGTTTTGAAAAAAGAACAGATCATATATTATGTTAAACAATTAACTAAACAAAACAAATTAGAAATAGCTTGGTAGCGATCACCCAGGATGATTCCCAGGGGTTATTAACACCCATGAGCCTTAGAACGCCTGCGTGTGTGAGAATTGAGGCACATCTTTCTCAAAACGGGAGAAACTTGCGTCCAATAGTGAACGTTAACGACCTTATGAAAGTCATGACGCATCTAATTCTGGAGGAGCAGCAAGTGCTGCAATGGCGCTTCGTGCCTCATTGGATCATATGGCGCGAGAGAGAAGAACGGCAAGGTGCCTTGTTCACTCCCCGCCAGGGAAAGCCGCGCAAGCCTGCATGCGAACTGAGTAACAGCCAGGCACTGAAACAACGAGATGGGCGACGAAGTTATTTTAAACTGTGAGATAGGGACAACATATTACGCCAGATACCACTTATTCTGCCTAACAATAATATCAATGAATCTGCTGCCTCGAGTTTCACTCACCTCCTCTGCCCAAGCCTCCAAAACCTGATAAAGAAGACAAGAACATTAAAGAGGATGGTAAAGGAGAAGAAGAATACAAACCGTCACTCGTTTTGCCGAAGCCGGTCGCCTGTGCCCAACTCCCCACGAAGTTGTTGTTCAGTAAGGACCCGGAGGGCAAAGCGACGGGTGCGATGTTTCCTGCAAACAAATAAATAAAACTAGAAAAGTTTCTTTTATACAAGTAAGGGTGACAAAACGGACACACTGTCCACCACAGAAATGGAAAGTAACTGTTATGGCCCGCAGTGGTCAACCCCTCTCAGGGTTGACAATAAAGACGGAATGCTTTGTTACCATGATGTAAAACGTTTAATAAAAGCCGACTTCAAAGAACTCAAAATAACAAAATAAAACTATGGAGTATGCATTTGTATCGCTTAAAAATGTTTCAAGTCTGTATGTTTATTCTTGTGCAATTTATATGTAAACATCAACCTCAACCTCAACCTCGACCTCGACCTCGGGTATCGTCACTTACACACCGTAGCACACCGTCCCCTGATGGTAAGTGGATGCTGCGGTCCATAGACATTTATGCTAGATGAAGAATCAAAATGCATATGCGTTGTCACCCGCATCAAAGTAAAAAGGGTCTCCGATTCTCTACACTCTCCATAAGGAAAACAGCAGCATTGTGGAGCTCCTCCGGTCGAGCCGACCCATTTGTGCTACAACTATAATCAAACTATTGATGCAAAAAAGCAGCATGGCGCTACAACTAAAAACCTTTTCTCAAAAACCCTTCATATAATAAGAGGATACTTTACTTAACTTCTTAAATTGAAGACATTAAAATTAATTATTAAGATCCGCGTACTGTAATAAAATTGTGTGTCTTACCCAGTTTGAAGAGCACCTCTAAGAGTGTTTAGAGCGTGGGTTGTCACCCAGAGTCTATTACACCTGGGGATGCCCCGCTTAAAGACGAAACACGTGTTGTATTACTGACGGCGGTATGTCTTTCCTAATGTAGTGATGTTAGGAGCAGTGGTGCAGGGATTAGTAGTGACAGTATTAGTGCACGCAATTGAGGGAGGGCGGAAGGTGCTCTTCAAACTAGGTAAGACACAAACATCATTTTATTTTATAAATTTTTAAAATCTTTAAAATAATGGATTTCCATAAAAAGTGACGCCTAATAATATAATTACTTAACTTCTATTTGATTTTTCAAAAGCTACTTACTGTTGAAATTGACTCTGCTAATGGTGATTATAGCGACGTCATTATGCAATGTGGAGGGGTTGTAGTGGCTGTGGGTTTGAACGTTGCTGGTGGTGATCCTGGTGCCGCCGGAGAAGAGACGCGTGGAGCCCAGCACCACGGTAAACTGGCGCGCCCGATTGCGGCCGTCCCACCAGCAGTGCCCCGCCGTCACCAGGCGCGTGTTGGATAGCAGGGAGGAGCCGCAGATTGAGGTGCCACCGTTAGCTAGGGTTATGACTAGTCCACCCTGAAAATTTTATGGATTACAAAATGCTCTGGGATCCGAAAGAAGTAATAATTATTTCTTTCAGACCGAATTTCAGTTATTATTCACTCTCATAGAGAAATCAAGTGCATGATCGTGCAAGGACAAAAGCTTTTAGGTGTTTTCCGTGGCACGTGGTCGAAAGACCGGTGACTTCCTGGCTCCGGGCAGCTACTATGAACTTCTTGACAGAAAAAACCCAATAACCGATTTTGGCCCGACATGGGATTCGAACCCGGGACCTTGCTAACCACTAGACCAAAAAGGCAGTAAAAGCTTAACATAAGTTCAGTAGTATTGTATTAAAAAGTATTTTGCTGACATACAATATAACTTCGTGGCGTACCTACTTGTTTTATAAAACTTAAGTACTATACGAACACACAGTTCTCCTGATGGTAACAGGCTACTGAAGTCCACGGACACCTGCAGCTCACTTCAAATAAGGCAACAGTTGCGTTGTTGCCTGTGAACACAAGATGGAATGTCTCACAACATGTAGTTTTACAGGCTCTCTGTTACATTCACAGCGGAACGCAGCAGGTAAGCTCTATAACTTCGCGGCAGAAATAGATAACAAGTTGATACCTACATATTTTTTTATAGGAGAGGGGGCAGCGAGCATACGGCTCACCTAATGGTAAGTGATTACCGCCGGCCATGAACAACTGCAATACCAGGGGAATTGCAGATGAGTTACAATCATGATGACGGGTAATTCCGCCATGTGAGAGACTGACAGAACTCACTAGCTTTGTTAATTTTGTTTAATCGAATAAACGCAACAATCGATTACACAGTCCACCTGATAGTAAGTAGATGCAGTGGCTCATAGTCATCTAAATTTATTCTCGATTTAAAATCAAAGTGCAGACACGTTGTCACCCGTGACGTGAAACTAACATGAAATGATTTCTTTACCCTCACCATAAAAAACACGGAAACATTATGCTGCTATCTTACGCTGATATTCTGTGAGAGCGTGGTCTTTCCCCGTTCGAGCCTACCCCTTCGTGCTGAAACCATAATGTATCGGTAGCCTGACTCTACCACGTATAAACTTATTTATTTATTTATTTTATTCTTTATTGCATCCTTAACAAAAGAATACAAAGGGCGGACTTAATGCCTTGAGGCATTCTCTACCAGTCAACCCATGAAGTGGTGAGAGTTTGACGTAGGTGTGGCAATATAGAATAAGATAACACAATACAAATGATAATTAACTAAATAATATATACAAACTACTAATAAATAAACTATACATATATGATCTATCCTTACATATATACAAATAATAAATAAATGGATGCACATACAAGTAAACCTATTTAAATACATACATAATTAGTATATACAAATGACTATGAATATATACGTCTGTTCGGCAATACATATTAAATAGATGAGTCATGTAAAATGCGTTGTCTTTAATAAATGATCACGGACCAACTTTTTAAAAGCGTACTTGTTGGGAGCTTTTCTGAAGTCATCGGGCAAGGAGTTCCAAAGGCGTGTAGCCTGAACTGTGAAGGAGTTACCATAGAACTCGGTGAAGTGAACTGGAGTACAGATTTTGTTGTTAGAAGAAGAGCGTAGGACCCTATCATGAGATGAGGAAAGATAATGAAATTTACTCTTAAGATAAGAAGGCGAAGATGGATCATTTAATATGGAAAAAAGTACAAGTAATATTCTGGAGTTGCGCCTCTGCCGGATTGTAAGCCAATTTAGCTTAGATCTGTATTGCGAAATATGATCATACTTACGAAGCCCAAAGATAAATCTTATACAGTTATTGAGGAGGCTTTCCAGCTTGTTCAGAAGATCTTGGGACAGGTCTGGGTAACACACATCTGCATAATCAATTATGGGTAATATAAGTGAATGGACAAGCTTGATCTTAGATTTTTGTGGGGAGAAAATGCTTTAAACGATACAGAGAGCATAACGTGGCAGTGACTTTACGACTCATATCTGAAACCTGAGTTCTCCGATTCAGCGTGCTGTCGATGTGAAGGCCAAGATTTCTAACAGAATTACTGAATGGAATTGTAGTATTATCATAGTAAATAGGAGGTAAGTCTGTTAGATTAATCTTAGCCAACATCCTCGAGCTACGCACCAGTATAGCTTGGCATTTCAAAGGATTGACCAAAACCCCATAACGAGTTGACCAATCCCTGATAGCTGCTAAGTTGCCGTTAAGGTTTTTGATCCCATTATGGATATCCCCATATGATCGGCATACAAATGGTACGAGCAGTCGATGATGGAAGTAATAAAGTTTATAAAAATTGAGAACATTATAGGAGAAAGAATACCGCCTTGCGGCACACCAGCATCCACATCAGCCCACGCTGAGGACAGTTGCTCCACACTGACTGACTGCTGTCGACTGCAAAGATAAGATGTAAACCAATCCAATTCAGTAGGGCCAAAATTCAGGTGAGACAGTATAGAAAGAAGGATTTCGTCGGAAACTTAGTCTACTCTTTTATCACCTACAGAATAAGATGGAATGATGTATTCTACCAACAGACAAAATTACTGTATAACATCAATAAAATCTCACCAAGAATGGATAGGACCCAAGCGACGCTTGCGAGCCCCCCACGATCTTGGAGCCATCGAAGTCGACGGCTTGTTCTGACTGCTTGACGCGCTCCGCTAGAGGAATGCCCACATTCTCATGATAATAGAGAAGAATAGGCTCCGTGGCCAAAGAGACCGCCACCAAACAGAACAGAACAGCCAGAGAAAGTTTCATGGTGGGGCCGTGCTGCAGACTATACTTGACCCGTTTCTTAGTCACTATTTATTGGTCCTAGCTATCTTATCGCGATGGTGCACACGGTTCTTTCGAAATAATTATGTACAGATTATAGAATTATTACGATATGTACCACCGACATTAGGATATTATCTTCCGGATGTTTTTTTAGATTTACAAAAATTATTCGCTGTTGTTTTGAAACAAGCTTAGCACGCGATTATATTCGAATAATACTGTGCTTCCGGTATATTTGAGATCAAAAAATGTTGAGAGGTCCTTCTTTTTAGGAATGTTGCAACTAATTTGACTTTTACAAGTCAACTTTTTTTTAAAGTTTGCCATGTTTGTTGTCACCAATATCAGCTTCGGTAAACGCAAAGCCTCATTTTTTTAAATTTCTTTATGTGCACATTTCGTACAAAGGTTCTACTTATTTCATAACTTGCTGGAATATCTTCCAGTAGACCCATAAAGGAAATTATATTGAAATGGCAAACTTAGTGCGTACATAATGATTTCTTATATTTACGCGAACACTACACATTGAAGTAATACTAGTTTTTACGGATTTTATCGCGTATATTTAACTTTTTAAATACCCGACGTTTCGAGCGCTTTACTGCACCCATGGTCACGGGGGGGGGGGGGTGAGATTTTCAACGTCCAGATGTCATAGGTAACCAAGGTACCATAGGTTAAAATTTAAATTGTGTAGATCGGAATAAAAGTACTATAAACTAATACAATAAAATAATATACATTACTTAACAGGATGCAAAGAAGTTATCTCTGGCACGTTTCTTAAATTGCAATACAGTTTCGAAATTTCTTATATTAGACGGTAGCGAGTTCCATAATCTTACCGCCTTAACTGAAAAGAAGTAGAAGTAAAAACCAGAATTATAGACGGGAAAGTTAAGAAGATTCTGAGGTATGTTTGGCACAAAGCACTTCTTTCGAAGCTCCCTTCCCATGGGCTTCCCGAGAAATTGTGCAATTGTATCACCAGCTTTCTTACAGATCGAAGCATCAGAGTCGTTGTAGACGGTACAAGCTCCGATTACAAGCCTATTAATGCTGATGTCCTACAAGGCTGCGTGCTATCGCTAACGCTGTTTCTTCTGCATATCGATGATATGTTGCAAACCCGTAACATTCATTGCTATGCTGATGACAGGTGGTGATGGTGGTGCGCTTTACACCGGCCGTGCCAGTATTTCTCGGGAAAACGTCTCCGAGTACCGGAACAAACTTGTTTCTGAAGTCGAGTCTTTGCTCAACAGAGTCTCGGATTGGAGGCGACTAAATCAGTCTAGTCCAGTTTAACCCCCAGAAGACACAAGTTTGCGCGTTAATCGCTAAAAAGAACCCCTTTGTCGTATCCCCTCAGTTTCAAGGCACTCCCCTTGTTGCCTCAGTCAGTATCGGAATTCTTGGCATCGACATATCGAGTGACGTGCAGTTTCGTGGTTACTTGGAAGAGAAGGCTAAATTGGCCTCTAAAAAGCTTGGCGTGCTCAGCAGAGCGGGACAGTATTTCATGCCGGCACACCACCTGCAATTTTACAAGGCGCAAGTTCGGCCGCACATAGAATACTGTTTTCATCTCTGGGCTGGGGCTCCCCAGTACCAGCTCCTTTCACTCAACCGCAACCAGCGCAGAGCGGCTCGAATCGTCGACGACCGAGTGCTTTACGATCGGCTCCATTCACTGGCGCTGCGAAGAGATGTTGCATTTCTTTGCATTTTCTTTCGCATATACCATGGGGAGTGCTCTGAGGCATTGTTCGGATTAATCACAGCTGCCAAATTTCGTGAACGCACTACGCAGCAAACGTCCCGATACCACCCACACCATCTGGATGCTTGGCGGTCCACCACTGTGCGTTTCGAAAGGAGTTTTCTTCCGCGTAAGACCTCTCTGTGGAATTTTTTACCACCGGCAATTTTTCCGGACCGATTCGACCTGGAAACCTTCAAGAAAAGAGCTTCCTTCTTTCTAAAGGGCCGGCAAGGCACCTGCAATTCCCCTGGTGTTGTGGTTGATCATGGGCGGCGGTAGTCACTTAACATCAGGTGAGCCGCACGCCGGTTTGCCCCCTATTCTATAAAAAAATGTGGGAGAGGAAAGGTTGTGCAAGATGTTATAGGGTGACATAACTCGAAAATTGAGTGTTCCTTCGAAGTAGAATTGGAAGTCACTTGAGTTGCTTGCGAAACAAATCAAATTCTTTGATCCTAAATATAAAATAGATACACTAATTTTGCATGCGCTCAAGTTTATTAAGGAGCTTTAGTAAGATAAGAGCAAGCTATTTTCACGAATATTGTCGTTATTTATTCATTTATAACACAATTAACAGCTAAAATAACAAGATAGTTTGACAGTCTGATATTGCATTAGATTACACAGTACGCAACAGACATTGTTAATTATAACGCTTACCTTATACTAAAAGTTTTAATGTATGGTAGTTAAAGTTGAGTATGGCAGAAAAAGCACGAAAGTATCTAAAGAAATACGGTCATTAAAGAGTATGTTAGGAATGAATATGTATGATGGAATAAGCAATTGTGTGTTAAAAGAAAAGTTCGGTTTGCAAGATGATGTTGTGACCAGGATTAAGAAAGGAATGCTTCGGTGGTTTGGTCATGTGGAAAAAATGAATGAGAAAAGAAAGATAAACCCAATTTATGTTGCAGAAGTGAACGACAGGGTCTACAAGGGACGCCCCAGACAAAAGTTCATACATCAAATTGGTGATATATTGAAGATGGGCCAAATTAAGAGTAACTGTGTGCGTGTGTGTCCCTAGGTATATGGATGAAGAATGAAATAGATTTGTGTCAGGATAGAGCCACATGGAAATGCGTAGTCTCTGCCTGAACCTCTGGGTGACAGAGTGAGTGTAAATGTTATGTTTATAGGTTCTGAAAGCAGAAAAAAACGTGAGGAAATTTGTATATTTCTTAATCTACCTTATAACAGCGCGTGAAGTCTCATGGGCAGTCCTCTTGTCGTTTTTGAAATGGCTTGTAATACTCTATTTATGGCCGTGAGTCTATTTTGTTGTGAGGTTGTATCTGTAGGATTTTTATTATTTATTTAATTTCAAGTATCCAGGACTCATTTATTACATTATATTTTTTAATAATTATTAAAAAAAATAATCTAACAAAATATGATGGAACAAATATATTAACACTATTAATTATTACTAAATGCTGTAATGCACATTAAACAGCAGTCAATTAGCTGCTGGGCATATGCAGTCTTCAACAATGTTGCAGATAGGAACAGTTCACTCTGTCACCTATCACTTTAAGAATGCCATTGGGGCTGGCCCTTACTCTACGCACCAGCGATGCAGCTCTTTTACGCAAAGTTGCATAAAAACAATCTACATGTGCTTGAGTAAACATCGCTGATGCGCTGCAGCGTCGGGACAGCCCCATCAGCACCCGGAACGCGTTGTTATATTGGATCCGGAGAGCTCCATAGGCCCGTTGCGTGTAGTCCCTCCACAGCCTGCACGTGTAAAGAGATGTACAAAGCGCTCTAAATAAAATGAGTTTAACCTCCCTTGAACATCTTGCGAACCTCCGAGCAATCATATTTGCATGCACCGACAGAGCCCTACGTTCCCTTTCTATGTCAGTAGTATTGTTAAGGGCGGACGTAACTATATGACCCAATATTTGAAAGAGTCGACCCTAGTTAACGGTGTGCCATTCAATTTAATAGATGGCGCATTACTCGGATGATCCCGTTCGGCCCCAAAGATCGTGTACTGACTTTTTTGTGCATTGTATTTCAGCCCATGTTCGGCTGCGAATGTCTCACAAACACTATGCAATTTTCTTAATCCACACATTGATGCACGCAGCATCACCATGTCAAAAAAACAAATTCCATCTGTTTGACATCCGACATGCATGGTGCTAAGCGCCTCAATAAGTCCATTTACACAGAGGTTAAACAGACTAGGTGAGCTTAGCCCACCCTGTCTTACCCTGCACTCCAACCGTTATGGTTCAGACAAAGCATTAGCCCATCGAACGCAATTGACCTGTCCCCCATACCAATATTTTAAAATCTGTATCATTTGACCTGGTAATTTAATATCCTCTAATTTTTTCCACAGTATATTGTAGGAGACCAGATCAAATGCCCTCAACAGGTCAAGAAAACAAGCGTAGACAGGTGTTTTCCTATCAACATAATATTTGAGAGTGTGCTTAAAGCAAAGATTTGTATTGATCGTTGCGCTTGGCAGACGCAACGCGCGGTCCTACAAGTACACAGAGTACCATTCTTGTTTAATTTGTTTGGCGGTTTTTAGTGTATTGTGTAACTTCGCTATGCGCTCTGCTATATACCGGTGCTTTCTAGCACAAGCAAGATTATTTGGTTAATCATAATAAATACTCACACCTGTCACCCAGAGGGGTAGGCAGAGACCACGAACTTCCATAAGGAATGATTCTAACACACCTCTCCACATCCATATAATGTGGAGGAAGTGAGAGATGTGTGTTATAACACATGCTCGTCGGTTAAAGGTTTATTTATTTATTTATAAGATACATGCCTACAAGCTAACAGATGATAGCATCTAACACACTTGCAACATTAGATACATTAAGTTAAATTGTCTATTTTAAGTTATAATTAATTTTACCAAATAAATCACATTAAATTAAAATTAAAATAAAAAAATTAAGTTGAAATAATTGCAGAACAAATGAAATAATAAAAAATATAAAACGAAAATAATTAAATTAATAAAACGAAAATAGTCAAATTAATTGAACAAAAAGACCAAAATAGTCAAACAAAATAGTATACATCGTTAAAATAGTAGTTATAATATTCAATGTCAAGAATAAAAATTTATAAAATGTCAATTACAATATTTCCTAATTTACTTATAAGTGTACTCAATCCATCAGCAAATAAGTCAAGATCATCGTTCTGAGCAAGTATGTCACCAATCATTCGTAATGCGCGAATAGTAGGCGCGTGCTCGCCGCGCCTGGTGCGCGCGACAGGGCGCGCTAGCAAACGAGGCCGGCGGCGCGGTGCTAGCTGCATCCCTGACTCCTGTCGTATATTACGGGGAACTAAGATGCGTACACTCTCTAGTATTTGCGGACTATCAATCTTATGATAGAGTATAGAGAGATAATTTGTCAGCATTAGCATAACCCTCCTAAATTTTAAAGTTTCCATACCAAGCATGCCTGATACGAACAAAGAAGGATACAGGTGAGGATAGTACCCGTATTGCTTCCAAAAGCACCAACGGGCAAAGTTACGCTGTATCTTCTCGATCATAAGGACATACTTGTCCTTAAACGGGTCCCAGACAACAGCACCATATTCCAGCTTGCTACGAATAAATGCGTTAAACATTATTTTAGCAACTATTTCACTGTCAAATTGTGTTCCAATCCTAATAACAAAACCTAACATTCTATGTGCGTTCTTACAGATACTTGTCATGTGAAGATGAAAGTCCAATTTGGAATCTAATAACAGCCCTTGTCTCGAATATTATTTACTTTTTCCAGAGGAGCGTCAAGTAAGCTATATACATTTACAATTGGTCTAGGTTTTCGAGTGAAAGTAATTACTTTGCATTTATTATTATTTAATGCTAATAAATTTTTTTGGCTCCAACTCAACACCGCATCAATATCTCTTTGTAAATTTATGGTATCTGATTCAGATTCAATACCCAGACTGAGTTTTAAGTCATCAGCAAAGAGGAGACATTCAGAAAAACAAACGGTGTTAGGCAGATCATTAATAAAGAGTAGGAAGAGGGTTGAACCCAACGTACTGCCCTGACTAACACCTGATCTCGTGAAGTAATCGCTGGAATTATGCCCGTTCACCCGCACATACTGACATCGATTATTCAGAAAGCATGCGTAAAACCGAATGAGTTTGAAGGTGAAGCCAATAAATGCCAACTTTTCTAACAATTTGTCATTGCCGATGAGGTCGAAGGCTTTCTTGAAATCGAAGTATGCCGTGTCTACTTGTTTATAACTGTCCATCTCCTTAAAAATGTAGTCTACATGTGCAATTCAGTTCGTAGTAGTAGAACGAGCCTTACGGAAACCGTGTTGGCTATTGTGTAACAAATGACCAACCTGATTATTAATATGTTTGCTGAGAATAGACTCAAATATTTTGGCAAACACTAAAAAGACACCAATTGGCCTCAATTCTGATACGTTCATACTCCTATCAACTTTCGGCACTGGGGTAACCCTGGAACGTTTCCAAATTTGAGGGTACCTAGCATTAGCTAGTGAAAGGTTAAAGAGATGCAAGAGAGGCCCCTCCAGTACAGCTATACAATCTTTAGCCAAGAAACTAGGAATGCCATCAGGCCCACTGGATGAATGCGGTTTGAGACGTTTCACAGCTTCCTTCAAATCCCTCGTATCGACGGCATTTATAGATACGGACGTAATGTCCTGGTTAAAATGTGCAGCTTGAACAGCCTTAATAGGATCCAAAACCGGTATATTCGTATGAAACACAGAGCTGAAAAATTCTGCAAAAGCATCAGCAGCAGCCTGCCCCTCTACTTCAGTATCCTTATATATATAAGTATCCGTACGTCTTCCACCTCCTGATTTTTTGTCTTTAACGTAATCCCAAAATTTCTGATCGTTAATAATATTACGTTGTACCGTTTTTATATTCCCTATCTATTAGCTTTTTTACCTGCTCCCTATAATACTTAAACATTTGCCTATTGAATTCTTTACCTTCCTTTTTATACTTCTTAAGATGATAGTATTTACATTTAATATTATTTATAATTTCAGCAGTATACCATTTAGGATATACATATCGGTGATTAGTGGTAGAGCGCAAAGAAACGGGTACAAAGAGATTTATACAGTTGTACAATTTCTCGTAGTACAACTGAACAGCACAGTCAATATCAATCTCTTTAAGTAAATCTGACCAATCTAATTTGGATAAAGCCGCATACAGACCATGAAAATCCGCCTTGCGCCAGTTCCAGCGGTAGCTCTGCGTATTGGAAAGGGATGACGTTGGCGAAGCAGGAGAAGAAATGAATTTTAAATAAGCGAGTGGAAGCTTGATTATAGTATCAAGCGCGGGATGATACTCATCAATTTCTACCAGAGGGTCTAAATTTAGAGACACACTTAATTGACTGGGCTCTAAATTGCTCAGTACGAGATCCAACATACCGCCTCGTCTATTTAACACTGTATTAAATTGGTGGAGCGAACAAAAATTACAAAAAAAATCAAATTGGGTCTTGACATTAGCGCTACAAAAATTCAAATTGAAATCACCCAAAATTAATATATTCATGTCGGTGTATGTAAAAATAACATCTTCAATACAGGCCAAAACATTTAAATATTGAACGTCATTATAGCTCGGAGGTAAGTATACAAGACAGCATAATATTTTAATAATTTTGCAATTAATAATTACAAATATTAATTCTTTGTCGTTAGTCATACGATCAATTTCAGTAACAACCCGAACAGAATAACAGTCTCGAACAGCAAGCAGTACACCCCCCCACCCAGTATCGTTCGCTCTATCTTTACGTATTACCGTGTAACCAGGAGGGAAAAGTTCGCTATCAAATACAGAACTAGTTAAAAAGGCCTCAGTCAACCCTATGATGTCAAATTCACTATGTGTAACATTCTTCATAAATATACTTGTTTTAGATCTTAGGCCTCGAACATTCTGATAAAAAATCCTTAATTCACGTACTCTCGGAGGATCTGTTGATTTTGACACGAAAGTTCTGACGCCAAGGCTTAACACATATGCCTTCAGCCCAGTTGCCAGATGACATGACAGTTTCAGCAATTTCAAAGGAATACCGAGGTTAAAAGAAGCATAGCGCCCACGGGACTTCAGCTTCTCGACGGTACTCATGTCACCGCGACATATAATACAAAGGTGATCCCGCACTTGTTCCACAGTGGTATCTTCTTGAAGATAGTACAGATGCAGGTATTTTCACCTAGCGGCAGCTTGAAGTGGTGTCGATCCAGGCGCTGCGGTACCTCTAAGTACGCCAGGAAGCGAGGTACGAGATCGTCTGCGTCTTACCTCCACCCATCCGCCTTTGTCAAGATTATCGGAGTCAGGATCGCCAACTGCAGGAGTAGATATAGAGCAGGACTTCTGCATAGTTCTATCTGCATCAGGTACTGAATCTGCAAGCGAGGTACTTGGTTTTTCATTTTGTACGACAGGCTTTGCTTTCATCTGGGACTGAGTTTTAGTTTTATGACCAGCTTTAATTGATATTGTATTTAAACTTAAATTCTTAGTTATTGCATCCTTATAAGTGTCTGCTTTTGTCATAAGCGTTACTTCTAATTGTTTGATTTTAGTCGTCACCATATAGATCTTTTCTAAAAATTAATTTTTTAGCGCCAAAAATTGCTCAGCAAGTAATTTGTTAATTTTTTCAGTAAGTTACTCTCCAAAATTGGCTTGCGTTTTCCTCAGTTCCAATACGACAGTTTCCTTAATTTCGTTTAGAACATAGTTTGATGGCAGGTTCTGGTTAGAAGATTGCTTAAACCGGGTTCCGCCACGGAGCATATTGACATTTTCAATCGGACTAGACATACTTTGGTCTAAGATTTGATGCGTGCGTACAGGGGTTTGCGAATTATTGCCCTTAGGTATTCTACTGCGACATTCAACGCATATCCAGGACCTCTTAAATTCCACCCAAGAAGTAGCAAACTTTTCAGGACTAAAATTAGCACAAAATATGTCAAAAATTTGCTTGCATTGAGTACACTTCATAAAAGCGCCGTCTTTAGTCACATCGTTGTGACATCCCGCGCAGGACGCTTTGGTGCCATCTTAGCGCTGTGGTTGACAGTACTTAACAAAGCAATACGTAGCGAGCGGCGGTGACGACGATCGGCCGGTAGGTGCGGTGACTCACAGCAGCGAGCTATCCGCGAGTTGTCGTAGGTCAGTTACAAGACCGTTAGACAGAATTATTTAAAATATTTTTGCTTGTAATTTAAGTAATTCCACTCACACTGAAGTTTTAATGTAACCACTGGAATCATGGATTCATTAGCTTTAAAATGAATGTCAACACAACTCTAAGCGCGAACTTTAACTAATTATTATGACTGTTTCTTTACGGAGCAATTTAGCACAGTATGTTGTTTAATCAACCTCAACGAACTCTTACTCTTACTCTTAACCCTACAGTTGCCGCGTGGATTACAATAATAAACCACTGTAAAGTAATCTCAAATTTGGATATTTCTGGAACCATATGATTAGAAAAAAATACATAAACTGGTTTGTGATTTAACTTTGAAATTAATGTGATATTTCCATATATTAATATGTAAAATATTTCTTAAATATTATAATTTGAATAAAAAAGGACGTATAAATGGTTTTTTGTTTATAAAATATGACTAACCGTTGACCAAATGTTACCGTGTTTCATATTTATAATAAAATAAAAACACATTTTAATTAATATTTTAAATCTTTCGCCTTATTTTAAATTGGACTACATACGTAATTCACGCGACCACTTACGTTATAAAATAAAGCACGACCGCTGCACGGTTAATCTGGCCCATCTTCAATATACAAGTTGTAAGAAAAACCCTGTGGTTCCTGTTAAGTGTGTTATCAGAATCAGTATTCAAACGTATACAAATAACTTTTTATGATGAATCGACCATAAAAATTTAATTTTAAATAAAAATATCATTTTTTTACCTGTGCGTTGTACGAGGAGTAAGAGTATAGTTAAAGACTCCGCTTTACCGACGCTCGTGTCAGTTAGATGTAACAAAACCATATGCAACTTGTAAATTAAAATCTATTTTAAGTAAATTAAATTTTTTAATGGTGAAGTTTTCTGAAAAATACAAAGCTACGTTTTAATACTGATTCTGGTAACACACTTAACGGGAACCACAGGATTTTTGTTACATGTTATACATTATGATTAAAAGGAAGCTCTAAATACTTAAAATTGTATTAGGCTTGAATACCGTATTAAACTATGTATTCTATAGTACATTATTACTCTTGCTCAACTTCGCTGGTCTGAGTATTTAAGGTGTGAGTAAACGTGATGACCACACCGCCATCTGACGGAATGTTATATTTCCTATAATCACCTTTTACATGACCTACTGAATGAAACGCGATGGATTATCTTTGTTTATAGAAAAGGGTGATAAATTAGCTCACAGTCCACCTGGTGGTAAATGGGTGCTGTGGACCATAGAATAACCAATGCAAACCTACATACCAAGCGTGGCAACTACGGCAAATACTTCTAATATAAGGCGGATTGCCTTATGGGAATGCCATATGTTCAGCTGTGGACATTCAAAGGCTGTAATAATGATGATGATGATGATATTGACCCCATACTGCCTATAAAAAAAATATGTACCTTTAATTGTTAAGCTGACATCACAGATGGTCATAATTGTCATATTTCCTTGTAACGAATCATATATATATATATATATATATATATATATATATATATATATATATATATATATATATATATATATATATATATATATATATATATATATATATATATATATATATATATATATATATATATATATATATATATATATATCATCATTCTCTAAACCATTTCCCATTATCTGGGGTCGGCGCAGTAAACCTTCTTGTTCCATTCCTCTCTATCAGCCGTCATTTCCATACTTACTCCTTTCATTCTCATATCACTCTTCACACAATCGATCCATCTTTTATTCGGCCTTCCTCTGCCCGTGTGTCCCTCCACATTCATATTCAACACTCGTATTGTGACATGACTTTCATTCCTCCGCATCACATGCCCAAACCATGCCAATCTGCTTCCTCTCACCTTTTCTACCACTGGCGCTACTTTCAGGCTTCCTCTTATATACTCATTCCTTATCTTATCCATCCTTGTCACACCACACATCCATCGTAACATTCTCATTTCATTCGCATGCAGTCTATTTTCATCCTTCTTCTTGACGGCCCAGCATTCACTTCCATACATGACGACAGGTCGGATGATCGATTTGTAAATTTTCCCCTTCAGCCTTATTGGCATTCGGGGATCGCACGTTGTGGCTGTGACCTGTCGCCATTTCATCCACCCTGCGTTAATCCTATGCTGCACAGCTCTATCTATTCCGCCGTCGCCTTGAATGAGGGAACCGAGGTACTTGAAATCTGAGCAGGTAGGCAGTATAGCGCCATCCAACGACATGGGTACAGGACTGGAAAGACCGCCGAAATCACAGCACAGATATTCGGTTTTGGATCTGCTGATCTTCAAGCCAACACTTTCCAGCCTCTGTTGCCACCCCGTCAGTCTGCTCTGTACCTCGATGCCTTCTTCCCCGACAAGCACGATGTCATCGGCAAAGAGCATGCACCAGGGTGCCTCATCCTGCAGGTCCGACGTCAAAGCGTCCATAATCAGTAGGAAGAGGTAAGGGCTCAATGCCGACCCTTGGTGCAGCCCTACCGCCACATCGATACTGCCCGTAGTTCCCGCGGCAGATCGTACACATGTACGGGATGCTCTGTACATAGCACGGACTAACCTCACATACTTCCCAGGCATACATTTCATCTTTAACGCCCACCACAAAACCTCACGGGGAACCCGATCGTACGCCTTTTCAAGGTCGACAAAAACCATGTGCAGATTTTTATGCACGCGCTTGTACTTTTCGCACAATTGGCGTAATGCAAAAATGGCATCTGTCGTACCTCGACCGGGCATGAATCCGAACTGGTTTTGTGTTATCTCACACTCTTCTCTCATTCTTCTCTCTATTATTCTTTCCCAGACTTTCATAGTATGTGACATGAGTTTTATTCCCCGGTAACTGCTGCAGTTTTGAACGTCTCCTTTGTTTTTAAAAATGGGGACCAGTATACTACTGCACCATTCCTCAGGTATTTGTTCTTCCTGCAACAATTTACCGAAAAATAAACTCAACCACTTCCATCCATCCGCACTCAGCAACCTCCACACTTCTACTGGTATTCCATCTGGGCCGACTGCCTTCCCATTCTTCATATTCCTAACAGCCATTTTTACTTCTTCCACACTAATTTCTCTCACTAAGCCCATATTCACTGGTGGGTTTTCAAGCATACCATTCCATTCATTCTCCTCATTCATCAATTTCTCAAAATACTCCTTCCATCGCTTCTTTATACTTTCATCGTCAGTCAAAATCCTTCCAGAATCATCTTTTATACATTTTACATGTGAAACATCTCTTCCATTCCTTTCTCAAACGAATGAATGAATCAAAAAAATCAACAAATTAAAAAATAACGTAACCTCATTTATTATATATATATATATATATATATATATATATATATATATATATATATATATATATATATATACATATATATAATAAATGAGGTTACGTTATTGATACACTAGAGTGCTTGTTTTGCCCTTACAAAGTACGTATATACTACTACTTTAATAGTCAGCCACGTGAAATAGTATTTAATTACTTATACCGAAGTTGAAGTACCTTATAACATTAAATTTAATATCTCAATGCGAGAAAGTAGATCTTAAAATACGTATAAAACTAATCAGATAACTATATATCTATAGATAGATATATCTATAGTATAGATCTTAATTTCATCGTGCTCAATTGGACTTATCTAAGCTCCCGCCGTTTCGACTGCTTTGAACGCAGAAATCTTTTTTTTAAATATAAATAATTAATTGTTAATTGTTTCCAATAAAAATGGTATCCGTTTCTCTACACGATCAACCAGTTTTAATATACTAATATATCTTGTGAATTGTGTAGTGGTAATATAAGTTTATTTTACTACCTCATATTATCCCAAGGGTTTCGTGAGAATCGACAGAGGCAAACAGGATATGGGTAGCGGCATCTTCTTGTTAACAATCCAAAATTGAAAGATACTGCGGTTGCCAATCCACCATGTGTGGTCGCGCCACGCTGCAGCTGTATTATGGTTGCAGCACGAAGGTCGGTTCGAACGGGGTTAGAACCACACTCTCTAAGAATATCAACGTAAGATAGCTGAACCGGAGACTTTTTTACTGGAAATAAGACATTCAATCTTAGCCCTCAGGTGTCTGTAGCGCGCATCTGCATTTGATTCTAATTCGAGGATAAATGACTATGTCTATGAACCACAGCTTCCATCAACCCTCAGGTGGGCTGTGCTCTCAATTGTCACCCATATTCTATGAAAAAGCAGCCAAGCGTTGTAATTATGAAAAAAGACTTTCTATGAGGCAATTTAGAAGGATGCTTCATTCAACGGTGAACTGTAGGCTTAGTTAATGAATTGACGGAATGTATGACTCTAGTTTGTGTCCTAAGTTTTAGGATGGTAAATTAACTTCACGGACTCGATCAACTATCGGTAGTGAATTTGATACCGTGGTCATAAATACTTTAACTGTGTCATTGCCAGCTGCTATCTCAACGCCTAGATGTTATGATTTTGTAGAAGATAAGCATTAAAATACGGCATTGAGTAGATTAAAGGAAGCAGCAAGTTAGACTTTGTAACTCATATAATTTTTTTATAGAATAGGGTGATAAAAAATTAGCAAAGGCCCAGGAGTGGGACCTAGTAGGATGTAAGTTTTAGGTTGACAAAAGAGCACACGGTCCACTTGATGGTTAGTGGATGCTGTGACCCATAAACATCTACATTTATCGTAGTACAATAGTTGTCACACCTGAGAACTCAGATGGAATGACTCTTTTCCGGTATAAAGGGTCTTTGGTTCTCTACAGGAACCACTTCCTCCAAGAGGAAATCTTTAGGTGAGGTGTATATTCAGCAGTGGTCTTTTATAGATTAAAATTCATACTTTAATATATATTTATATAATATACATAATATATATTACTTAAAAATAAATATTATAATAATTTAAAGAATTAAATATGCTAGGGCCACGCCGCAGCTATATTGTAGTTGTGGCGCGAATGAGTCGGCTCGACCGGGCAAGAACGCGCTCTCACAGAATATCAGCGTAAAATAGTAACGTAATACTGCTATATCCTATCCTATACTATTAAACGAGCAATTCTTGTATATATGTATATATATATATATATATATAATCGGGATCTCGGAAACGGCTCCAACGATTTTCATAAAATTTAGTGTCCAGGGAGTTTCGGGGATAATAAATCGATCTAGCTAAGATTTATTTTTAGAAAATGTCTTTTTGTCCGTGTTTTTAGGCAATTAACTCGTTCACTCTTGACAGACATGCGACATGTTATACTCCCGCTCCCTCGGGACCTTTTTGGCGGGAAAATTTTTATTAATTTTTTTTTTTTGCTATATTGCAAATTTTGCTATATTTTCACTTTGAGACAATATTTATGGATAAAACTTACAGGAAGTCTTGTTGAATGTATAAACTATCGAATAAAATTATTTTTGGTTGCTAGAAATTGTAATAAAGTATATAAATTACACTGTATAGCATAATAGTAGTATAAACTTCAATTTTAGTGACAAAATTACTACTAATTTGAATTCTACACCTTTGTTTTTGGAGAAATTTATATGAAATTGTTTGGAAATATGTATATTTTATATTTTATGTGTTTCCATTCGTTACTCATACCAAAATATTAAAATATTAAAAAATTAAAAAAAAAAATAATAATAATATATTATCTGTATGACATTTCGAACAATATTTCTAAAATATGTTTGTGTGAATTTGAAATAAATACAACGTCATGTTATTTCAAAATATGTAGGAAAACTATTTTTACTTACATTTTACACTAAAAATAAATGAGAATTTGATAAATAACATATTTATGAACCAACCTCTAAAATAGGCCTTCCGAAGTTTGAAGTACTTTTGGCAATTTACTTTTCACTTTTTATACCACAAATTATATATCTACGTGTTTACTATATTACAAGGAATATCAATAAACATATACAATTAAATTCAAAAAACAACAAATAAAATAAATTCGAAGAAATGTATGGAGCAACACGCAACAATGTGACGTATGGAACGCCGGAAGAATAGAGTAATTTATTTTTAGTTTTTTCTTAGTAACATTGCCAGGCAAAGATATCAAGTCATAGAGCATATATTTGTCTTTGCTTCTATTATACATTACCTATTGCTTTAATAAAACTATAAAACTGCTACAATATAGTTAGAATAAGAAGGTAAATTTTGACAGTTTGGTAATGATTATAAATAGCTTATTGGTATAATGGGCGGTCACAAAATCGTAAAACCCCGGTTCGAGCCCAGACCGACCGACCGACTTTTTTATTTTTTTTTTTCAAGTTTCTTTATTTTTTGAGAAAATATATTTTTTCGAGCCCTTTTTTTAGTATTTTTTAAAAACACGAAAATATAAATAAAAATAATTGCACTCATGATTTTTTATTTAAATAACCAGTTCAGTTTTTTCTGTTATGTCGCTAAGATCAAAAAATATTATTTATAATTCATCAGTATGTAATTTGTATCTAAATATAATTTCCAAAACACACGAATTAAAAAAATCGAGCGAAAAATACCGAGCAAAGCTCGGTCAACCGGGTACTTTCTTATTATGAGTGAAGAAAACTAGAGACCCGTTTTACTGGAATCGAGCCATGCCAGGTGTGACAACGCATTTGCATTTTTATTCTTAATTGAAGATAAATGTGGATGTCCATGGGCCGCAGCAACCACTTACCATCAGGCGGACTGTGAGTTCGTTTGTCAGCCAATGCTATAAAAATATTGATATTACAGCTGCGTTAGTCAAGCGAGATCAAGATTTTATTCATCAAAAATTGCCCAACGCGCCAAAACAAGTTTCCTCCTCAAAAAGTCAGCAATTTTAACTGATGGATAAATAATCGCAGTACGAGACGTGGTACTCAGTATACGTAGTCCACCAGGTTGCTCCAGCTATGTTGAAATCATATAGTTAGAGCACAAATAACTATATTTTATTTTACCCTAACTGTGGTCTGGTATAGCGACCGGTAATCCATCCGCAGAGTGCAGCCACTGCGGCAGGTCCTTACTATGTGAAATGTATTGAAATTGTGTTACTTTGATTGTATTGTTTAAATGTTTACAAAGTCGAAGTTATATGTTTGATGTTTTGTATTGTAGTGTGGTGGCGTTAAAGAATCGATGGCCCGTTTTCGTTGCATATTCATTGTAAGAAGCTACTATGGGACTTTCGATATATGACTGTATAAATATCTCGTCAACCTTAGCCGTCATAATTTTTACACCTGATGTTAAGTAAATGTGTAACCAACAGACATCCACATTACTCAATTAGGAATAAAAATGTGAATGCACTGTCACCCTTGAAGACTAAAATGGAATGCCTGGTTTACAGTTAAAAACCGGCCAAGAGCGTGTTGGGCCACGCTCAGTGTAGGGTTCCGTAGTTTCCCGTCCGTCACAATAAGTGTTCCCAATTATGAGTTTAAAGGTGGGTATCCATTATGTTCGCGCTCCAGCAGCGCTCCGCGCTCCTGCAACTACTCCCGGTAGTGGGTACTGTTGTTTCCATCCAAGTTCAAAATGTTTAAATGTTCAAAATTATAAAGTTCTACTTTTCAGATTTTTTTCATATTTTCTAAACTTATGGTTCAAAAGTTAGAGGGGGGGGGACACATTGTTTTTTACTTTTGGAGCGATTATTTCCGAAACTATTGACATTATCAAAAAATGATTTTAGTGAGCCCCTATTCATTTTTAAATACCTTTCCAACAATATATCACACGTTAGGGTTGAAATTAAAAAAAATCACTTCCCACTTTACATATAGGGGGGCTACCCTAATAAAACATTTTTTTCCAATTTTTATTTTACCACTTTGTCGGCGTGTTTCAGCTTTCTAGTGGGTCACAGAGATTAAGCGAGGACGGACAGACGGACAGACAGACATGGCGAAACTATAAGTGTTCCTAGTTGACTACGGAACCCTAAAAAGGAGAACATTTATTAAGCCACCATTTTACGCCGGTATCCTGATGTACGGTCCTGTTAAATTTATTTAAATGTATCAAGGAGTTTTTGTAAACTTTTTAACAACGCTATACGTGTTGCCAACACTGGTTAACGGAGGGAATAACGTAATGTCTGGACTCTGGAAGAAAAACGGGGGATTGGCATTCGGTCGAAGAGCGCCGAGCAGAGGTGGTTTGACTAAAAGAATATTGTGAGCGTAGTAATTAAATGTAAATGTAAACTAAGTATAAGTAGTATTAAAGCTTTGACAAAGTGATCTGCGTTTCCATCCTGTTTTCCTAAATAAAGACAAGCTTACAATTCAGAAGTGGGATTACCAGCACATATCTGCGTAAGTACACGCCCAAACATTAACTATGTATATGTTTTAAAATTAAAATAGTGTGTGCCTAAATTAAATAATTAATTAAATTAAATACCTATTCATTTGTTTTATTACGGTAAGATTTTAGCTATCGAAATATGTTTCAATTTTATACTTGAAGTACCTAATTAAATTAATTTAAGTTCATCTATTCTTAAAAAATAAATAAACAGCGCTTCAGACTTCAGACCCGTTGTAAGGTATAAAGAAAGATGAATTCAAATATTATATGAAATATTCGTAGTTATTAGCAAGAATTTCTATACTTTTTTTTTTTTTTTTATGGAAGAGGGGCCAAACGAGCATGCGGCTCACCTGATGTTAAGTGTTTTTTTGTTAAATTATTTAAAAGTAAAATAAATAATACATCCGGCTAAATAAAACCATAGAGACTTTACTAAGCTATGATTTAGTTTTGGGATGTGTTGAGACATTTTCTTGCAATTACTTCCGTGGAAGGCCTGCCGTTCGATTTCACACTATTAATTTAGTAAATGTTAGCTGGCTTAGCCTCAAATATTAATCGTATTAAACATAATCGTATTGACAAATACTTAATTAAAAATATGGTTGGGTGACCTGTATAACGGATTCGTTAAATTTCAATGGGACTTTGTTATTGTACATAAATGTGTTGATAACATTAATACACAATATATCCGCCCATATGTCAACCGGCCCATGGAAAGTTTAAGTAAACAAATGCGCGAGTGCCTTATGGGGCTCGATCGGCATTTCAATGTGATATATAATATGACCTAATACAACAGTTAAAGCTTTGTTTGCGATCAAAACGAGAATCGAATTAGAACATAAATATTTACACAAGCCATTTGACTTGCAGTATTCTCGGGAATAAAATATAAACATGTGGGGCATGTTGTTGTAGAGATTGTGGGGCGAAAAAAAATGTGTTATTTTTATAGTTTAGTGTTAAATTATATATCTTTAAGTAAATAAAGTAAAATATTTATCAAATAGGGATTGATTTTATAACTATATCGACTTATGTGCAATAAAGGTGGAGGAGGAGTCGCTAACATTATTTTCAGAATTGAATCAACAGTGTGTTGCATTTGACCATCTCCATCCTTACTTGTATGCGGAAAACAAATAAGTTAGTAACGTTTTTAATTGGAAAAGTTTCAGAAAATGGACGAAAATCTCAATCGACGTAAACTCATGGCGCCTTTTCGGAGCTGCACGGTCCACCGAGAGCGGGTGGAACTAAGCGGCCGTAGTAAAAGCCGACAGTCGTAGCCGGCAAAGGCGCGACTCCAAGAGGAGCCACGGTTTAGATCGAATTCAGGAATTAGAGCACGAACTACAGCAAGAACGTGATCAGTTGCGGTATCACGACAGCAGTGACCGACGGACATCCAGACGTCAGTCCGGTTCACCGTTAGTTCATAACGGTCATAGCACGGATCGACGAAATAGGAGCCTACAACGAGGGAGCCGACCTCGCCAACCCGGCAATGACAACAAACGGGACACCACTAAACGTCCGACGAACAGGTCACGTAGTCCTTCTTTTTCTACCCAAGATGTTGTTTAGATAATTCAATCCTTTAAGCATGGTTTTGAATTGCAACCACATACTCAGAGCACTCAATTAATAAATAAAAACATGGATAGTAAAAACATACTACCAGACTTTGATCCCTCAAATAAAATTCAACGTATAGACATATGGTTAAAAAAGGTGAACGAGTGTGCTTCAGTATATGGTTGGGATGATAAAACCACAACACATTTTGTAATGCAGAAACTACAAGGGTTGGCTGAAGTTTGGTTAGAAAGTCTAAACTCTATCCTTTATACTTGGCAAGAATGGCAAAATCAATTGTTAAATGCGTTTCCCTACGTACAAAACTACGGCCAATGCTTGGAGGAAAATGCTCAAACGCAAAACTAGGTTTAACGAGTCTATAGAGACCTATTATTATGAAAAGTTAGCGTTGATAAATCAGTGCGATATTACTGGCAAACGTGCTGTCGACTGTATTATTTACGGTATTATTGATAAGACTATGAAATCTAGTGCTCTGACGCTACAGTGTTCCGAACCAAATCAGTTGCTAAGATTTTTGATGAGCAATAAGGATACCATGAATTATCGTTATCCTGTGCAATTAAAAAAAACAAACAGTTACGAGGGTCCTAGTGCGGAAAATCAACGAAGGACTCCTAGGCTTAACTATAGCTAAGGTACCTTTTGTTTCAATTGTAGGGAGAAAAGGCATGGTTTCTTAAGATGTCCAAAACTCTTGATAAAATGTAGCAAATGCAACAAAATCGGGCATATTACTGAAATCTGCTTAAGTAATGATAATAGTACGGTCGTGTCTAAAAATCCCATGCAAAAGACAATGCACAATTCGACTTCAAACTCAAACTCATAATTTATTAAAGAGGCCGTGATAAATGGAGTTCCATTTGAATCGTTCGTAGATTTTGGAACCTAAGTTACCTTAATCAAGGAATCTGTAGCTTGCAGCCTTGATATTGTTGCGCGGCTAAGTTGACATCTCATCTCATTGCACTAGTGTCATCTAGTGTCGGGTAACAGATCGAGGAGAGAGCTTTCCATAAAATGACATGACCAATTTTTTAAACCGACAGCGCCATCTACTATAAAATTGAAGAACTAAACTTTCTAGAAGCTCTACACTCGATCTTTCTGCGCTTGGTCGGTTGGCGCGCGTATTTACTAGAATATTCTGGAATATTCTGGATGTTTTCGTGGAAGAGCCCTATATAAAGGCGCTGCAATACGCGATCGGGAAGTATTGAAGTTGGCGAGACAAGCGAAGCTTCGGAGCGAAATAAAGTGAATAAGTGTGATTAAATTTAGTGTTTTAAGTTTTAATTTGTGTAAAGAAAATTAAAAGGTTAATTTAGGTAATTCTATCGGCAAGTTTTACTGTCTCGAACCTCAAGCTCGTAACAATTGGTGTCAGAAGTGGGATAAAATCATGCCAATTTTACCTAAGGAGGAAACGGAGGGTGTCCGTACCCGAAGCCAACGCCAGCAGGAGACGGACCAAAGAAGATTTGGTGGTGCAACGTCGCAGACTTCGGAGGGACAGCCGCCGGCTGCAGGCCCGTCAGTAGCTCCTACATCTGCAGCACCTGACTTAGGTGCTCTGATGATGATGCTGCAGGTGCAGGCTCGCCGACAGGAGGAACAGGCTCGCCGACAGGAGGAACAGGCTCGCCGGCAGGAGGAACAGGTCCGTCGGTTGGAAGAGCAGCTGCGGGGCGGACAGGATGAACAGGCCTGCCGATAAGAGGAACCGGCCCGCCTATAAGAGGAACAGGCCCGCCGACAAGAGGAACAGGCCCGTCGGTTGGAAGTTTAGCAGGCGGAACAGGCTCGTCGGTCGGAAGAGCAGATGCTACTCATTAAGGACCTTCATGCTACCTTTGGGAAAGAGATAAAGGAGGTGAAGGATAGGGTTGCTCAACATGACAACCGCCTGTCGTAAGCTGAAACCCAAATCAAGAAAGCTAAAACCCAAATCGACCAAGTGAACAATCGGGTTGATTACGTGGTGGCTGACGTGAAGAAAACGCTGGACGACCTCAAACTGGGTGATGGAACTACAGCTCCCGTAGTAGCTACTACACCTTCGCTACGTAGGTTCAAAGTGCCACCGTTCGACGGGACTTCTTCCTAGTCAGCCTACAAAATCCAATTCGAGGCTGTTATGAAGGCGAACGGCTGGAATAAAAGTCAGGCCATGACTGCTCTCGCACTAGGCCTGCGCGACCAGGCTTTAACTGTTCTGGAAGCCCTCGGTGAGGAAGTGACTTATGAGCAACTCCTAGAGGCATTGGAGGCGAGATATGGCGACGCTCACCTGGAACACTTCTTTTGTGCGCAGCTTAAAGATCGCGTGCAGCGCATCAACGTGGAGAAGCTGGTGCGAAAAGCATACCGGTCTGTACCTACGCTCATTGAAGGGAACCTGGTGCAGACATTCATCGACGGCATCCGCGACCTAGAAGTCAGACCTGCTGTGAGGCTTGGGCATCACGAGACGCTTAAGGACGCCTTGGCCCATGCACTGGAGGTGGAAGCCGTGCGGCAGGATCATCGTTCCCATCGCGTCAGGGAGGTTGCAGCAGCTACAGTTCGTTACCGCAACAAAGGATACGGCCCTAGGCGCTATGGCTGTGGGGAAAAGGGCCACCGATCCAGCTGCCCTAAGCGAACCCTAGAAAGGGAAGGTGAGCGATCTCAGGAGGGTAGTGCGGCCAACAGCACCACCCAGCAGCAGCAGGAAAACGAGTAAAAGCCGGAACTGCGGGGCGGGTGTTGGCTGATGTTAAAAGAGCCCCAAGGATCACGATCTCACAAACCCACGATGGGAACAGTCTAATCATCAAGGGCGAGGTCAACGGAATGCCGTGTAAACTGACCATAGACACTGGAGCCTCACGTACGGTTGTTAGTTCCCAACTAATAAGTCAGTTCCTTGGGGACTCCGCATACAACCGAGACCGCATTAATTTGGTAACAGCCACCGGTCGGCGTATACCCGTCCGTGAAGAGAAAGAGATGGAGTAAAAGCTAGGCAACATGATCTACCTGCATAATGTCATCGTGGCTGATATAATGGACGACTGCATCCTGGGCCTAGACTTCATGAGGAAGAATTGTTGTGCGATTGACGTTAAGCAAGATGTCTTGAAATGTGGACAAGAGGAACTTTTAGTGGAAGGAGCGTTACCAGGGAACGTGTACAGCCTTGAGAAGACTGTTCTTCCGCCGAGATCGGAAACGATTGTGCCGGTTAGTCTTCCTCGGAATCCTGGGCAACCTCATCGTTGTGTACTCGTGGAAAGGTTAGAAAATGACCTTCCATGGAAAGTGGCTCGAACCTTGGTCAGAACCACTAACATCTCAGGAGTACGTGTGCTAAACCTTTGTGGCCAGGAACAGATTATAGAAAAAGGCACACTGGTTGCTACTTGTGAGGAAGTGAATTGGTTACGTCGGTGCCAATATCTATCGACTGTGACCCCCAGCAAGGATGCACAAACGAGAGTGAGCACACTTTTAGAAGACTGTCGCAGCGTTCTCTCCCCGAATGAAATGGTCAAAGCGAAGAAGTTGTTACTCAAGTATGCCGATGTATTCTCATCAAACGATGCTGACATAGGAAAGACTGGCTTAGTTCAACACAAAATAAACACAGGTGAAGAATTGCCGTCAGCAGCCAAGAAGATGGCCGGTAGCACGTGAAAAGGAAGTGGAAACCATGATTGAGGGAATGGTGAAGGATGGTGTTATTGAACCTTCATCTAGTCCATGGTGTTCACCCGTGGTACTGGTAAAGAAGAAGGATGGCAGCATGCGGTTTTGTGTTGATTACCGCCGTCTGAACGACGTTACTAAGAAGGACAGCTATCCCTTGCCAAGAATTGACGACACGCTGAATATGCTTACAGGAGTAAAGTGGTTTAGCACGCTGGATCCAAAAAGTGGCTACTGGCAAGTTGAAATTGACCCTAAGGACAAGGATAAAACTGCGTTCTCGACAGGAAAGGGTCTGTGGCAATTTAAAGTAATGCATCCGTGAATTTCTGCAATATCAGGGGACTTCACTCTAACCTAAACGCCGTCCACTACCATCTCGAGACGGCGAGGCCGGCTCTGCTCTTTCTGACCGAGACGCAGGTGTCCTCTCCGGCTGATGTCTCGTATCTCTTCTACCCGGGGTACAAATTGGAACACTCCTTTGTGCCTCGGGCTGGAGTTTGCGTTTACGTCAGAGAGGACATCTGTTCTCGACGCCTCGGCAGACTTGAAGGTTCGGACCTGTCCATCCTTTGGCTACGCGTAGACAGCGACGACCATCCGCGCGTCTACGGGTGCCTCTATAGGTCCCATAGCGGTAATGCCGAAACAGACCGACTCTTCGACCACGTCCAAATGGCTGCAGATTCGTTGCTACAGCAGATCCCCTCCGCAGAGATCGTGATCCTCGGCGACTTTAACGCCCATCACGCCGAATGGCTTGGTTCACGTTTAACCAATCATGCGGGGAGATCTGTTCATGATTTTGCCTTGGCATATGGTCTGACACAACTGGTTACTTCGCCTACGCGGATTCCAGATGTCGAGGATCATGCACCTTCCCTGTTGGACCTTCTGCTGACCTCTCACCCGGACGGATATCAGATTTCCGTCGACCTTTAGGCTCCTCGGACCATTGTCTGGTCCGGAGTGTTGTGCCACTCAAGCTGAAATCGCGGTTGCATTCTGCAGGCTGCCGCCGTGTTTGGCACTATAGGTCAGCCGATTGGGATGGAATGCGGTCTTTCTTTGCATCCTACCCTTGGGGGCGGGTTTGCTTCTCGCCGGATGATCCCAACGTTGTTGCGGATTCTGTTACTGATGTGGTACTTCAGGGTATGGAACTTTTTATTCCTTTCTCTGTGGTGCCCATTGGAGGCAAATCTCAGCCATGGTTTGGTCGCTCCTGTATAATAGCATCATGCTATAAGCAGGAGTGCTACCAAGCCTGGGTTGATGCATCAGCGTCCCGGGATGTAAACACCAGCGCTCTAAAAAAGAAGTATAATTCCGCCTCTAGGTCCTTCAAAAGAGTCATTGCCAAGGCAAAGTCAGAGCACATAGGCAGAATTGGCGAGAAACTAGTTCGCCTTCCTTCTGGAACCCGTGCATTCTGGTCTCTCGCCAAGGCTGTCCAGGGGAATTTCTGTCAGCCATCTCTTCCATCTCTGCACAGGGAGGACGACTCACTGGCCCATACTGCAAAGGAGAAAGCCGATCTTCTAGGCTCTTTCTTTGCTTCTAACTCGACTCTCGATGACGGGGGGAGTACGCCGCCGACCATCCCGCGGTGTGAGTGCTCCATGCCGGAAGTGCAGTTCACACAGCGCTCGGTTCGCAAAGCACTCCTCTCCCTGGACATCCACAAGTCGAGTGGGCCTGACGGAATCCCCCCAATTGTGCTGAGGACGTGTGCTCCAGAGTTGGCACCGGTTTTAACGCGTCTTTTCCGGTACTCCTACTCCCTAGGCGTAGTCCCAAAATCATGGAAGACGGCTTTTGTCCACCGGATCCCTAAAAAAGGCGACCGCTCAGACCCGTCCAACTACCGGCCAATCGCCATCACCTCCTTGTTCTCCAAAACAATGGAGTCCATTGTAAACTGCCAGCTCATGAGGTACCTTGAGGATCACCAGCTGATTAGTGACCGCCAATACGGTTTTCGCCGTGGTCGGTCAGCTGGTGATCTTCTGGTCTACCTCACTCACAGATGGGCGGAGGCAGTAGAGTTCAAGGGGGAGGCATTGGCCGTTAGTTTGAACATTGCGAAGGCCTTCGATCGGGTTTGGCACAAAGCGCTTCTTTCGAAGCTTCCTTCCTATGGGCTTCCCGAGAAATTGTGCGATTGGATCACCAGCTTTCTTGCAGATCGGAGCATCAAGGTCGTTGTAGACGGTGCAAGCTCTGATTGCAAGCCTATTAATGCTGGTGTTCCACAGGGCTGCGTGCTATCGCCAACGCTGTTCCTTCTGCATATCAATGATATGTTGCATACCCGTAACATTCATTGCTATGCAGATGACAGCACTAGTGATGCTCTTTACACCGGCCGAGCCAATATTTCTCGGGAGAACGTCTCCGAATGCCGGGACAAACTTGTGTCTGAAGTCGAGTCTTTGCTGAACAGAGTCTCGGATTGGAGACGACTATATCTAGTCCAGTTTAACCCCCAGAAGACACAAGTTTGCGCGTTAACCGCTAAAAAGAACCCCTTTGTCGTATCCCCACAGTTTCAAGGCACTCTTCTTGTTGCCTCAGCCAGTATCGGAATCCTCGGCGTCGTCATATCGAGTGACGTGCAGTTTCGTGGTCACTTGGAAGGGAAGGCCAAATTGGCCTCTAAAAAGCTTGGCGTGCTCAGTAGAGCGGGACAGTATTTCATGCCGGCACACCGCCTGCAACTTTACAAGGCGCAGGTTCGGCCGCACATGGAATACTGTTCCCATCTCTGGGCTGGGGCTCCCCAGTACCAGCTCCTTCCACTTGACCGCATCCAGCGCAGAGCGGCTCGAATCGTCGACGACCGAGTGCTTTCCGATCGGCTCGATTCACTGGCGCTGCGAAGAGATATTGCATTTCTTTGCGTATTTTATCGCATCTATCACGGGGAGTGCTCTGAGGAATTGTTCGGATTAATCCCAGCCGCCAAATTTCGTGAGCGCACTACACGGCAAACGTCCCGATACCATCCACACCATCTGGATGCTTAGCGGTCCACCATTGTACGTTTCACAAGGAGTTTTCTTCCACGTACAACCTCTCTGTGGAATAGTTTACCACCGGCAATTTTTCCGGACCGATACGACCTGGGGACCTTCAAGAAAAGAGCTTACTCCTTTCTAAAGGGTCGGCAACTCACCCGCAATTCTCCTGGTGTTGCGGTTGATCATGAGCGGCGGTAGTCACTTAACATCAGGTGAGCCGCATGCTCGATTGCCCCCTCTTCTATAAAAAAAAATGCCGTTTGGGTTGTGCAATGCTCTAGCAACGTTTGAAAGGCTGATGGAACTTGTACTTACCGGGCTAATTGGCGATGCCTGTCTGGTCTACTTGGATGACATCATCATCGTGGGCCGTACGTTTGAGGAACACCTTAAAAACCTGGAACGCGTGCTCATGAAGATTCAGAGTGCCAACCTCAAGTTGAGTCCGAAGAAATGTTCACTATTCAAACTTTGCTGACTGGTGATGGTGAAGTTGATTTGATCAATACATATTTATTAATTAGAGTTTTTAAGCTTTTTGGGGTATGTAGTGTCGGAAGAAGGTATCCGCACGGATTCAGAGAAGATCGCAGCTGTAAAGGATTGGCCGGTTCCAAAAGACAGGACGCAGGTTAGAGCATTTTTGGGTTTGTGCTCCTATTACCGGCGATTTGTGAAGAACTTTGCAGATATAGCCAAACCTCTGCATAAGCTAACCGAGGAGAAGCGACATTCCTGCTGGGATGAAAGTTGCAATATCGCATTCCAGGAGCTCAAGGACCGTTTGTGCAAAACACCTATTTTGGGATACCCTGATGCAAGCAAAGAATTTATAGTTGACACAGACGCAAGTGATATAGGACTTGGCGGTGTGTTGCCGCAACGGAATGGTGACCAAGAGGTCGTGATAGCGTACTTCAGCAAGTCGTTGTCAAAACCGGAAAGGAACTATTGTGTCACAAGACGCGAATTGCTAGCTGTGATAAAGTCGTTGCAGCATTTTAGCAAATATCTTATGGGACGAAAATTTCCCTTAAGAACTGACCATGCTGCACTAAAATGTCTATTGCAGTTTAAAAATCCAGAAGCACAAGTTGCGAGGTGGATTGAACTACTGCAAGAATACGACTTTGAGATCGAACATCACAGCGGGAAATCTCATGGTAATGCAGATGCATTGTCACGAAGACCTTGTCCTGAAGATTGCAAACATTGTACTCGGCAGGAGAGTAAGGAAGTGGTATCCGTGAGGATGCTCAGGGCAGACCACCTCAGCAACGAGTGGAAGGACAGCTTACAACGTGCACAGCAGGAAGATCCGGACATCAAGCCGATCCTGGAATGGATGAAGGCCAATGCTCCCAAGCCCAAGTGGAGTGACGTCTCAGCGATGAGTTCGACCACTAAAAGCTATTGGGCCCAGTGGGACAGCTTGCTGCTTCAGGATGGAGTTCTGTGCCGTAAATGGGAAAATGTTCGGGGAGACAGCTGTAATTTACAAATGTTTGTCCCTAAAGCTAAAGTACCGGATGTTTTACAGCTGTACCATAATGATTATTCAGGAGGCCATCTGGGAGTTAAACGAACTCTACTGAAGATCCGAGAACGGTTTTACTGGGTCCACTGTCGAAACGATGTCGAAGAGTGGTGTCGCAAATGTACAAGTTGTGCGGCTGTAAAGGGACCTCAGACTCGTAGTAGAGGTGCATTGAAGTTGTACAATGTTGGTGCACCATGGGAGAGAATAGTCACTGACGTGGCGGGCCGTTTGCGGAGAGTGAAAGCGGTAACAAGTATTTCATGGTTGTGATGGATTACTTCACTAAGTGGCCAGAAGTCTTCGCCATTCCAAATCAAGAAGCTTCAACAGTTGCAGATAAACTAGTTCATGAAGTCTTATGTCGTTTTGGAGTACCTTTAGAGATTCACAGCGATCAAGGAAGGAATTTTGAATCTCAAATATTCCTGGAAACTTGCCGAGTTATGGGTACTCATAAAACAAGAACGACTTCTTATCACCCGCAATCTGATGGAATGGTAGAACGATTTAATCAGACATTGGAGAGGTACCTAGCGAAAGTTGTAGACAATCGGCAACGAGATTGGGACAAGCACATACAACCGTTTTTATTGTCATATCGAAGCGCTGTTCACAAAAGTACAGCAGTGGCACCAGCTTTCGCAAACTTTGGAAGAGAATTACGGCTGCCTGCAGACCTGATCACCGGGATACAACCTGATGCTCCACGTAGTATAACCGATTATGCAAATGACTTGCGGAACAAAATTAATGATGTTTATGAGCACGTCAGACAATCGGGCCAGCAAATGTCTGAAAAGATGAAAACCCGGTACGACCGCAAAATGAACAACAAAGGGTTCGACGAAGGTTCACTAGTGTGGTTGCATAATCCCGTCCGCAGCAAAGGGAAATCTCCTAAGCTTCAAGCTAAATGGGACGGCCCGTACCGGATTGTGACCAGGATCAACGATGTAACCTACCGGATACAGAAAGGCGCAAGAGGGACTCCTAAGATCGTCCATGTGGATCGCCTGGCGCGTTATTATGGGGCTGATAATGCTCGGGACGAGCATGTCTTAGGAGGGGGCAGTGTTGCGCGGCTAAGTTGAGATCTCATCTCATGGCACTAGTTCCATCTAGTGTCGGGTAACAGATCGAGGAGAGAGCTTTCCAGAAAATGACATGACCAATTTTTTTAAACTGACAGCGCCATCTAGTATCAAATTGAAGAACTAAACTTTCTAGAAGCTCTAAACTCGATCTTTCTGCGCTTGGTCGGTTGGCGCGCGTATTTACTCGAATATTCTGGATGTTTTCGTGGAAGAGCCCTATATAAAGGCGCTGCAATACGCGATCGGGGAAGTATTGAAGTTGGCGAGACAAGCGAAGCTTCGGAGCGAAATAAAGTGAATCAGTGTGATTAATTTTTAGTGTTTTAAGTTTTAATTTGTGTAAAGAAAATTTAGGTAATTCTATCGGCAATTTTTATTGTCATTAACCTCAAGCTCGTAACAATATTCAACATGATAACTGTCAGTTTACTATGAAGGGTTTTGGTAATAAGACAGTACAATCCTTGGGGAGTGTTGTAGTCGACCTGATGGTAGATGGAGTTGGTGCAAGAGTATTATGCAAGGTTATAAAGGATCATTTGCTTGATAGTCCCATATTAATTGGCCTGTCGTACACTGAAAAACCGCACGTAATAGTTTTCAAGGACTCGTCGAAATTACAGTTTATTGACGTGTGTAACGAATTACCTCAGCCAGACTTAGTTGTTAAAGATCAACAACCAGTAACGATAAGTTTTTCCGGTCGAAGTCACCTTTTTGGAGTCGCCACTGTACGCGCTAAGACTAGCTTCCCATTCAGTGGTAGTGTACTGCTTCCTACCAAGGTGATTGGAAAACCAAACGAACAATTCTTGTTATGCGGCGGCATTCATCAAATAGAATATGACTTATTTCATGTTACTATAGTACCTTGTTTCTATACATGTCTCCTGCAGGAAAACGCCATTTTCTGTCGAGCCAAGAAGGTCGAAGTTGTTAACAGAGTAATACAGGTTCCGCTGAGGATATTAAGTACGGGAGTGACTAGAAGGGAAGACAATGATGAAAGTCAATTAAATTTAGGGGATTCGATGAATGACGAAAACAGACGTCGACTCGTTCTTTGACTTACTAAACCGTTATCAACGTTGCTTCGCATCCTCTCTGAAAAATTTAGGTTGTACAAATATCACGGAAATGTGTATCGAATTGGCGAGTTATTGACCCGTCGTCTATTGCCCGTATAGACTGTCACACCATGAAAGTGACCAGGTACAACTAAGATTCTGAGCGTTGCCGATTTTTCACGACCCGATAACGTACATGGTGTACGGCAGTTTCTCGGGTTTGCGAGTTATTTCCGTAAGTTCATGAAGGAGTTTGCTATGATTGCGCACCCACTCACAAGGCTTCTTAAGAAAAACTTTGGGAATGGAAAAAGTCACAGGAAGAAGCCTTCAAAACACTAAAAGCAAGACTGATAGATGGGCCGGTTCTAGCTGTATATAATCCCTCTGCAGAGTTCGAATTACATACAGACGCTAGAAGAATTGGTGTTGGTGGTATTTTATTACAATGTACAAAATAAAATAATCCCTACCACCCTGTAGCTTACTACTGTCGACACACCTCACCTGAAGAGAAAAACTTTCACTCTTACGAGCTAGAAACCTTAGCCGTAGTTTGCACTTTAAAAAAAATTTAGGTGTACCTTTTGGGTAACCAGTTTAAAATAATCACCGACTGTAGTGCACTACGATCAACATTCTGCAAACGAGACCTTTTACCACGAATCGCACGTTGGTGGCTTCTGTTGCAAGAGTTCGACTGTACAGTGAAATACATGGCGGGCATAAAAATGTCTCAAGTTGACGCCCTATCGCGAAATCCAATAGTTGACAATAATAAACGAAACTGTAGTCCACCTCGTGTGGTAATGAAGATCAGCAATGAAGACTGGCTTCTCACCCTCCAGTTAGGAGATACGGAGTTAAGCAGAATTAAAAATATTCTCTGTGGCGACCTGAATGAGAAGGGACTTCGATACATCCGAGATAATTTTATTATACGAGATAATAAACTTTTTCGATGTTTAGGAGGTGATAAAAGTAACGTCCGCTGAGTTGTACCTAAGGCGCAAGATGGCAATTATGTAAGTTGAGGCACGATGATATGGGTCACATTGGGTTTCAGAAAACATTAAATTGCATAAAAATGAATTATTGGTTCCCCAAGATGACTCGGTTCGTGAAAAAGTACGTAGCGGCGTGCATTGGATGTGCTTATGCAAAGAAAACTGCTACAAACCGTGAGAGTTTGTTACATCCAATTGAAAAGTTGGATATCCCTTTTCATACGTTACATGTGGATCATGTGGGCCCTTTTGTGAGGTCGAAGAAGGGTCATACTCATATATTGGTAGTAATCGACGCGTTTATGAAGTTTTTGTTCATAAAACCGGTACGTAACACAAATACCCAAAATGTAGTCAATACACTAGAGGATATTTTAGCACATTTGGATATCCAGACAGGCTAATAAGCGATCGCGGTAGTTGTTTCACATCGCACGTCTTTCGAAAGTTTTGCTTGGACAAGGGAATAAAACCACTACTTAACGCAGTAGCAAGTCCTCATTCGAATGGCCAGATAGAAAGGTACAACCGCACTATCTTGAACTCCTTGAAAGCGGAGAACATAGGTGGTGACGATAGGGAATGGGATAAAAAGTTTCAAAATTCTTGGGAATGATCGTTACAAAATTGCACCAATACCTGGATTTGAGGGTATGAAACATAAAAGGAAGACTATAGTTGCTGCTGAGCGAATTCAACCTTGGATACATATCGCAGCGTTGAAAATAAGTGATGATAATGAATCAGGAAATGATATATCCGATAATGAGTTATCAAATTAGATATAAGCATCCCATTTATAATAATATCGATCTATATATGCCTAAAGTCGATTTATTCTTTTTTTTATAAGGGTACACGACTGGTTTCTGATGATGTTGATGCTGTCGGCCTTTGGGCTTTTACAGCTTTCGTAGGACTCAAACATTGTAGTATAGTGTGCATATAAATGCGTTTATCGTTCATAGCTTATAGAATTGATTACTACAGATGATGTTTTATGTTGTTACAGGTCAATGGCGAGAACTGATTGGTTCGCACACTGACCTGTTAGGTAGAAGTATGATGGAAGCGAGAATTGATTGGTTCGCCCATCCTTATATTGATTGCCGATATGAGCGAGAACCGACTGGTTCGCTTTATCGTTATATTAATTGCTGACAGGAGCGAGAATTGATTGGTTCGCCTATCCGTATATAAATTACTAATAAAAGTGAAGATTGATTGGCTTACCCTTTTATAAGTCAACTATTAAAAAAAATGGAAATTGATAAGTTCAGAGTGCTGTGAAGGAGTCTAGAGAGAAAGCAACCTACCTTCTCTTAGTCTAATATGAATAATTAAATAACCTATGTCTAGAAGTAAAACAAACAATTGGTTTTATATAAATTATATTCATTGAGAAATCTCATATCATAGTTTATTGATACCCCAAAATAAATGTATTTTAGCCTAAGACAAAATTAATTAAAATTGACAACTAAAATTGTATATTGACGGTATATGGAATTATTTTTTTTCTTCACTCTCGTTTTGTATATTGTTTATTACGACAATTAAATGTTTTAAATAGTAAAGTAAACAATGTTAAAATATTATGTAATTACACTATAACTTCTTTTGTCACACTAGAGTCTGCCCCTCAACTAGCCGAATGTAAGGTTTTCACCTGAAGCGTGTATGAGGTCATACACGTTGTCAGGATGGTCGAATGTAAGGTCCTGTTAAATTTATTTAAATGTATCAAGGAGTTTTTGTAAACTTTTTAACAACGCTATACGTGTTGCCAACATTGGTTAACGAAGGGGATAACATAATGTCTGGACTCTGGAAGAAAAACGGGGGATTGGCATTCGGTCAAAGAGCGCCGAGCAGAGGTGGTTTGACTAAAAGAATATTGTGAGCGTAGTAATTAAATGTAAATGTAAACTAAGTATAAGTAGTATTAAAGCTTTAAGAAAGTGATCTGCGTTTCCATCCTGTTTCCAGAAATAAAGACAAGCTTACACTGAGAAAGCGTGATCTCAATCCATTCGCCCCGAGCCATTCATGCTACAAACATATTATTGTTAGAACATGGTTCTAACACGTATGAAAAATAGCAAGAATCTTGATTTGGCGGTTAGGTCATAAATCGTTGTCGTGATTCCTATTAACAAAGATTCATCCATTGTATATTTCTTCTTATCATCATCATCATTACGCTCTTCACAAGTCTATTGCTGTTCATAGGCTTTCCTTAAAGAACACAACAAAGCACAGTCCTTGGCCACTCGTATGCATTGACTATCGTGATATCTTACCAGGTCGCCACTTTATTGGACTCTCTCTCTCTACTCTTCGCTTACCAATAAGAGGCTGACACTCAGAACCATCCCCATTGGTTTTCAGTTATTCAAGTTTACCCATCTGTTGGTCTATGTCGATTACTCTAGCTCTGCTGCGGATATCGTTATTAAGGATTCTATCACTGCGAGCAAAAACCTCTCCTCCTCGTTTGCGTCCTAGACCTTTCTCATACAGCCAGCACTATTTTACTCTTAGATACATGTAATATTAAATCATGAACAATTTTAATAACTCACTTGAGTCCGATCGTTATCATTGGATTATATCTGCGGAATATGTACAAACCTTGGTCCCTGAGTACTTGAGCTAGATAATATTTATTTACCGGTAAAGATTAAATACCCTACAGTTCAATGACAACCGGAACCGATTAGGATATTGAAAACAAGTTTTGTTTATTGACTTGTTTATTGTTTAATCACGGTCTGTCTCAAGACCAATAACAAAATATTCCGCTGCGGCCATTGTGCTTCACTCTAAAAGTACGGTTTAAGATATTTATTTCCCCAAAAAGATTTACAAATCACTTCCAGAGAAAATACTTATTATAAATAAATAAAAAACATAAAGCCAATTGGCGTAGTGAGCTAGTATTATAATAGGTCGCTAAAACTTATTTTCTAATTGAGTGCTTACATATAATACCCTATATGTATGGGTATTATATGTAAAACCCATACATATAGGGTATTATATAATAATAATAACCTTGATTTGGCATATAATAACTCTGAGTCATGGTAGCTTAGATGGTTAACGCTCGCTGTAAATATAAAAGAACGCGAGTAACCCGGGTTCGATCCCCGCCGGCACCAATGAAATTGTTAATTTCAATTTAAGTGCTCATTTACCAGGTGCTCGGCGGTGAAGGAAAACATCGTGAAGTAACCTGCATGTCTAAGGAATAAGAAAAAAAATATTTGTAAGACATGTGAAGTTCGCAAACACGCATTGGGGCAGCGCGGCGGACACTTCCTTGCCCTAAAACCCTCTCAGAAATGAGGGGACGCCTCAGTCCAGCTGTGGGACGTATATATAGGCTGTAACTTTACTTCACTTTATATAATACCCTATTTATATTTGTGTAATTAATAATTACACATAAATAGGGTAGTTGGAAAGGTATTCGCACGAAAGCAAAGAAAAAATAAAAAAAATAATCGTCACTTCAGTCAAAACTGAATGAGTGTGGCGAGTTATTTGTTAAGGCCTATGACACATTAACTATTTCATTGTGTTCAAAATTAATTTTTAGTGTTAGCTGTTATTGTTTATGTTCATCTTTTAAAACCATTACTATATATATACTATACTATAAAATTAATTTACTTATATCAGCGTAAAGGAATAAAATGATATGCCTTACTTATTTTGAAGAGCATTTTTACCAACTTCAATATTATTTTGATGCATTATCGCAAAGTAACGCCTGATTCTAATAATTATCACAGAGTTTGTTTTAAAGAGCTTTATTTTTTTTACTTATCATAAGCCCGTTCTTTCAAGTCCTTTAAATTCCACCAATAAATATAGATGATATCTACCAATAAATATATTGCCTGATAAATATTTTAGTTGCCACGCTTGCCTGCGGGCGGGGCAGGCAGGTAGACAAGTGGTTGGCAACCGCTTGCTAATCCGCCTTGCAAACAAAGTCGCAATAAATATTTTGGTTTTAGATAAAATACAGTATATTAGAATAGCGCGCCTAAGTTGATGTCTGGTACCTGGCACTAGCGCCATCTAGTGTCGGGGAACAGAGCGAGGCGAGCTTTCTACAAAATGCCATGACTGAACTTTCCACCAAAAGCGCCATCTAGTAACTATTAAAATTATTTTAAGAAGTAAGAGAGACGCACGAGCACGCTCTGTATGTTGATGGTAGGAAGATGCGGTGGCTCATAAGTACCTACATTTTCATCCATCCGTACATCTTTGTTATTTCACTATTTATTTTATAGACTTATGATATTTAATATAACTAAAGTGTATCTCATCTATCGTACTAGGCCAATCCTGTAACGATATTAGGAAGTGGATGTTATAAATAAATTACGGACTACAAAAGTCCACCGCTGAACACAGGCCTCCTGGAGGGGGATTATGGCATATTTGGCATGCTTGGCAAGCGGGGTGGCAAGCGCAGTTTTTATATTTTGAGTTGTCAATCAAGAACCAATGTTTACTTGTGTTGTGGTAGATATACTTACATCACCATCACATGCACGGTATGATATACCTACATTTGTGAAGAACAAAAATGCAGAATCGATGAAACCTTAGGTTGTTAGGTACATAAAGTAATTTTGTAAAATGTGTATGTAGAAAAGAATATAAATTATGTTTTTTATAAAATAAAGTTGATAAGCGAGCACACAGCCCACCACATCTACATTTATCTTCAATTAAAAACCAAAATGCAAATGCGGTGCCAGCCCTGAGGCCTGAGAACGGAATGCCTCGTTTCCAGTAAAAAGGGTCTCCAGTTCTCTACACTCACCATACGAAACATAGCATCATTAAGCTGCTATTTTACGCATACGGTATTCTGTGAGAGCACGGTCCTATCCGGGTCGAGCCAACCCATTCGTGCTGTAACCACAATATAGCTACAGCATAGCTCTAACACGTAAAAAAACCTCGTTAGCAGTAAAAGTGTTTCCGGATCTCCTCATACCTTCTTTTTATATTACTTCCATACTAGGACTTTATCTTGTATCATGGGAGAAGTTTACGTACATAAATTGCACGAGGAAAAACCTCCAGAACCGGAATTTTTTTTGTAGGCCGTACAAATACTTATTCAGTGCGGGATTCAAACCATGGCCCCCAGCCCTGCAACTCATTGCTAAGCTAATGCGCTAAAGAGCCCGTCAATATGATTTCACCATACGAAACTTAGCGGTATCATACTACTATTCCAAGCTAATATTCTGAGCGAGTGTAGTGCTTCTCCTGTCGCACTGACCCATTCTATGTTGCAGTCATTTGACGTACCGTGTAAATCAAATTCATAATATTTTATTTAGTTTAGATTTAGTACAGAGCACAGCCTCCTTAGTTAAAAGGTAAGGGTATAGGTCTTTGATCTTCGCCAGCATCACTGAATTTTTTAATTACAATTTTAAATTGCTGTGTAATCAAAGAAATCTTTGCGAGGAAAACTATAAGTCTGAAAAACTGAAATTGTGTAAATGATTAAAAGAAAACTATAAGTCTGTGAATTTACACTAGATATGGACAGGGAATTTTTCTCAATTCCTTACCCACTTAGAAATAACGGGGGTATGTGCTCAGCATTAGGCTCTTCAGCTTTCGAAAATGCTTTCAGGTTATTAGGCTTCGTTTTGTGTTTAAAGTATTTATTTTTAATAAATATAATTTATTGGCACACAGGTTACGTGATGGCGAGTGGAATGCAAAAAAAGAACCAGGAATGGTAAGCTGAAGTGACAATGGGCTAGCCATTTAGCTGAAAGAACCTCCAACCGATGGGAAGTAAAGCATTCGAGTAGCAACTCGTGGCGCTAAGCGAGCTATGAGGCAGTTTTCCACTAGAAGGAGTGACGATAAGACACGGCACCGATTTTATAGCATTCCTTAGGGCACGCATACGTTCAGAAGTGCATTGTAATAATGAAACATTACAATCCTGACTCATAAGAAATAATATTGTTTTGTTTCAAGCTAAAATGATCTACGTATCTCTACACTTACCATACAAAAACACAACATAATTCTCCTTCTATTTTGCGCCGATATTCTGTGAGAATTACTCAGTAGCAGGGCGGTCGCCTTAAACTTCCACAGCTTGGCCAGTCTCTCTCGTTTTCAGGCAACATACCATGCATTCGAACCAAAAGGTTCGATTTGTTGTTCGTCATACATAAAATATGTAGCTGTATTTGCCAGCATCTCTCTTTTCATAGGAAAAAGTGAATAGGGTCTTGTTGATCCAAAAAAATGCGCTTTACCATCCACAGCTGCATCGCCGATAATTATCAGGTGGTGTTGTAGTTAAACGCCGGCTTATAATAAAAAAAAACATCATGCAAGCAGTCTGTATAATATGTGCACAATACAGAAACGTTCACAAAATGTTAATTTTGTTATTTTTTAAAGGAAAAAAACATACGACTTCATATACTTTATTTTTATTTTACATAACGCTTATGCGAGATATTTAAATTTGCCATCATAATTGATGTAACACAAAAAAATAACAAAAATTATTGCAGAATCCTTATCGTGATTTTAGTTAATGTGATTGCAAGACTACGTTCTTGATTTAAAGTTCACTTATCTGTTGAAAAGAAACGATAGATTATATACCTTGCGTGTGTAATGATTTCCGTCGGAAGTCTTTGCTTCAGCTTCCTTATAATTTTCGTTATTTTTATTTTTTTCGTCTTCCTTAATTTTAATTGGAATATATTCTGAATCATCAAGAGTTGAATTGTCTCCTTCAGATTGTTTGCTGAATTGTACGGAAAAATCATGGTCCAAAATGATTTGTTTGTCAATATTATTTACTATCGGTTCTCTTGCAATCTCATCGCTATTTCCTTCGCTCGAATCTAAACGTTTAATTATATTATCATTTTCATGACTATGGTCAATCAATAAACGGGTTACAAAATCGTCATCAGCTTGTGTTGTTAGTTTTTCATCACTTTGTGGGTTCTTCTCAAGAGATGTTTGTTTTTCGGTTAAAACCCTTTCAACGTTACCTTCCTCCGTACTATCCACTTCAGTTTTATTTTCATTGGTCGATTCAGTTTTTCTGACTTGATCATGAGATCTTAATTCATCATGAAAAATTTTATTTGTTACTATAACATCTCCGTTTTCATTTGAATCACTTTCGTTTTGAGAATAATACAACATTTCATTTTCCGTATTACGAGTGTCACTAGCAACTTTTTCATAACCTTTTCGTTCTGTGAAATGGTTAAGGCCAATGTCTTCGATTTTTAAAATATTTTCGTTTGATTTATCTGAAACTTCGTCAGAAGATCTAATATTGAGTGCATCAACGTTTTTAGATATTGCAATGTTCGCTACTTGAGCATTTTCACTGGTTAATTTTCTTTTTGAATCAAAAACCTTACTATTTTCACGATTTATTGCAGTGGACATCGGTTTTGAATACTTCATTGATTCCTTTGATACAGCAATAGGCTTAATTTCATCTTTAATTTCTTTTAAATTTTCTGTTTCCTTGAGATGCTTGTATTGTTTTTCTTTAAGCTTTGTTAAGTCTGGTAGGTTTGTTACAATTATGGCAAGAGGTCCAAAAGTTTTCTTTTGTTTATTTAATCTGGGCAAATGGGAGTTTCTTCTCCATTTGAAGTTCGTATAATTTTTTTGTTGATATGGCTCTATTGTCAATTTATCAAAATTATTTGGCTCTTTATTCGCTTTTCCTGAAGGTATTCTATATATAATGGGTTGAATAAGGTCTGAAAACTCACTATTTGTAAATTCATAAGACTGTATTGAGTCTTCAGGTGATTTATGAAAACGTAGGTCATGCAATCTTCTTGTTAGAGAATGGCATGAATACAAATCTAACTGTTGTAGAATTATGACACTCAGCGCTGTAAAAGAAATATGTTACTAAATATAACGGAAATATTTTTTTATGTATTTAACTAGCAATCCATCCTGGATTCGCACGGATGATTTCTGGATCTCGAAAACAGCGTTACATACTTGGTCCAATTGTCAATTTAGACCACCCATGGACATCATTCAAATACACGAGAAAAATTTCATCGGGATCAGCCATTTTAGAGTTTTTGCGAGACAAACGCTGCGAAATTTATTATTATATAAATAGATAGTTTAAAATTTACGAAGCTTGTAGGGAATGTTAAAATAAATAAAGTTGGTGAAATAATTGATTGAAAAATGATCAATTGCCGTGAAATGGCGGCATAAGATTATCCACAAACGCATATTGTCTTGTGGGCTAACAAATTGGTAGCTATCGCAAAAATCCTTATGCAATTTAGGGGGAAGCCTATGATCCGTAGTTTTTTATTTTGTTATTTTTATTTCATTAGCGACAGGATACCGTATAATGAGGATATCCGCAGTAGACAAAGAGACAACGACATTGCCCAACTGATGAATAAGCTTAAGTGACAACGGGCCAGCCACATAGATCGAAGAAGCCACAACCTATGGGAAGAAAAGTTCTCGAGGCAACCTGGTATCGGTAAATGAAATGTAGGGCAACCCTCTACTAATTGAAGTGAGAACCTGTTAAAATATTAAAATATGCAGGTAGTCGTTGGGCGCAGGTGGCCCAGCAGTGGACTTGAAAGGGCTGTAATAATGATAGTTTCAAGTTGTGGGACATTCCTTCTTAGTTCTAATGGATACAACGCACCTGTGGCCTTCTTCGTATGAAGTTGAACAATAAGTTTGTCACTTAAATTTTATAAAGAAACATAAATGACTTACCTAGAATGAGATGCATGATTGTAACAAGTGTGCGTAAAGTAACCGTTAAGCCAGTTTTATACTTAGGCTATTAATAAACACGTCAAGGTTTAATTTAATAGCTAATTAACTGTTGATTACATAGCGTTAATTACGCTATTAATTTATCAGGAGCGGATTGAATGGACGCAGTGGAGACGCAATGATTAATTACAGACGATTGTGTGTTAATGAAAGGTGTTAATACTAATGTGTGAAGAATGCTTTTCTTTTCATTAATAGACCAAATTCGTACGTACTCGTGTTTATAGCACCAATGACTCGACCCGCTATCACAGAATACCAGCGTAAAGTAGCAGCTTAATGGTAATGTGTTTCGTATGGTGAGTGTACGGAACCTGATAGGTTTTTTTTTACTGGATAAGAGGTATTCTAATTAAATCCTCAAGAGTGACAAATCTAGAAAAAATGTACTGTGACTATGAGCCAAATGATCGATCCATTTACCATCAGGTGGACCGTGTGTTTGTTTATCAGCCTTGTTTTATAAAGAAACATGTTTCCCGCGGATATGTGTGCAGCAAGGAAAGTGAGCTCAAATTAATTATTTTAAGAACTGAAGAGACAGGTGAGCACATAATTCGAGTTAAGGAGGTGAAGTGGCCTGTACGTACACACACACACATACACACGCACACACACACACACACACATATATATATATATATATATATATATATATATATATATATATATATATATTCGTAAGTTCGTTTTTCTATTTATTTATTTAAATTATCAACTAAGTATTTTATAAGTTTTTTTAAAGTTGCCCGTACTAAGATTTTTTCTTGTATCGTGGAAACAGTTTACGTACATAAAATTCACAAGGACAAGCATTTAAACAGAGCAATTATTTGCTCTCAGCTCACAGCTTCACAACGTTATCATAATGAACTGTTTAAACATAAAATTAATAACTTGTTTTATAAATAAAATAATACTAGAAACAGAAACAGAAACTTTTTTATTCAATATGGATTATAAATAATACTTATTAAATGTCACTTTTTTTCATTTACCACTGGTTCTCAAAAAACACCTCTGTCCTGGGAAGAACCAGCAAGAAATCCAGCGGGACTATTGGGACCATTATTATATATACTAAAAAATAAAATTACAGACTTAAAGTATGAAGAGTATAAAAACTGGTTACGCAATATTACCTTGCTGCACTGACGAATATAACAGTTAAAGTTACAGCCTACACATGTCCCACAGCTGGGCACCGGCCTCCTCTCATTACTGACATGTAACAAATATAAAAACTAATAAATAATTGGCTGCATTTTTCTAAATATTGAAAAGCGTTATTAGGTTTTGGGTCCGAAATGAAATATTCAATTTAATCACCATAATGGCGTTAGCGTTAATAGGTGGCGATTTAATTCTGTTAGTATGTGAGAGGATGGTCCTTTGTTACTACGTTGAAATTAATGAGAACATATTAATCACGTTTAAATCAAATCATATTGTATCACGTATTTTAAACTACATCAAAATAATTTATGTGAAATTTAATAATTGGTATTGTGTACAGTTTTATTACGTATTGTGTAATTTTTTTTATATCATAAGGGTGACAAACGGCCTGGCTGTCCATTTGATAGTTTCAATTGGATGCAGTGGTTCATAGACATCTGCATTTATCCTGAATTTAAATTTAAAATGCAGATACGTTGTCATGACAGAGGGCTAAGACGGAATGCCTAGATTTTATTAAAAGGGGTCTCCGGTTCTCTAAACCAATCATACAAAGCAGCAGCTTGCGAGGTAATATAGTAGTATAATACGCTGTAATTAAATAATTATTCAATATAGCAACAGTGGCAGACCCACGCTGTAGCTGCAACTGTATTATAGTTGCGGTAGGACTGGTTCGGCTCGTTCGGGGCAGAAAAATTATCTCATACAACACCAGCGTGAAGTTGCAGCTAAAATTGCGGTGTTTCGTATGGTGAGTGAGAGAACGGGACTCATTTTTACTGGTAACGAGGCATTAAAATCAAGTACAGATGAAGATATCTATGGGCGATAGCATCCACTTACCATCAGTTTGACTGTCAGCCTGTTCGTAATCTTTACTTCTACAAAAATTCTTACCGTTTTTCCAAAACTATTGCTGTAAATATATTTAAAAAAAGCTTGAAAAAGAAAATACAGTTTGTACAGTGAAATTGATTACTTCCTCTTGTTTCATCCAGTACCTAAGCGAGCGAACTTCGACGTTACAATAAATTTGTATTCTCTGCGACGAGTTCTCATTTGCATAAATTTTGAAAGTAAAAGATTTTCTTTATACAAAATTTTCTTTTTTCTTTAGAGTCATAATATAAAATGTTATTTATCTTTATTATTCTAACCTTCACAGCCTACAAAAGTTCACTGGTTAACATAGGCATCCTGAATAGATTGGTTGATTGACTGATTGATAAATGGTTTGACGGCTTCGTGGTGCAGTGGTTTAGAAATGAACTGCGACGCGAAAGATCGCACGTTCAAATCTGGCAAGGAACAAGTATTTTCCTGGCCTACAAATAATTGCTCAGAGTCTAGATGTTGTTAACTGTCTCCACGATACAAGAGAAAACCCCAGTGTAGTGGTAAAGTTTTTTTTTAATAAAAAAAGAACCAAAAAGAAAAAAAAAATTGTTTATGAAAGTTTTATTCTATTTCTTTTGTTCTCTTTTAGTCTATTAATTTGGCATTATTTAGATTAAAGATAGTCAAACACCATTTATTTTATCATTTTTTTTGCTTTACAAAAAAATATAACTTTTAAAAAATAACCTTGAATTATTTTTGTCTGCGTATGTTCATCTTGAGATGTAATCTTATTATTACTTTAATAAAAATATATGTGGAGACTTTTTATATGCAATGGAATGAATAAGCACACAAATTATGCAAACGGTGAGAGCGCCGGCAGGCGACAGTTTTAATTAAATAACTTCTAACGCACTAGGCGCCATGTTAGTCATTAACATTTACAAGACGAATTTATTATAAACTTCTTTGCCACGTGTTTTTCTTATAGAAGAGGAGGCAAACGAACATGCGGCCCATCGGAAGTTTAGTGTTGACCGCCGCCCGAGAACAGCTGCAATACCTGTCTGTTGTTGTAGTACCTGAATGTTGGTCTGAGACTAAGGCCGCATGTATATAGATAAATTCATGGCTATTATCACATATATATATATATATATATATATATATATATATATATATAATACTGAAGTTCAGGCTCTTATTATAACTATAAATAATAATAAACGCCTAAACTTATATACTTTTAGAAAACTAACCAGTTAGCTGCAAAGCGTTACTTTTAAAATTAGTTTTTCATTAGAACTAGAATAATTTTCATTGTTATATTTCAAATGTGCTACTTCAAAAATCATGTACCTAAATCTAAAATTTATCATTTTTAAAATGAACGTTCTTCTAAAAACGACCTAAATTAATACAAGAGCGTTGCTCCCTGATACACGCTTATTACCTTAAAAGGGTGCTACGGCTACTAATATAATATAATGTACTAATAGTTTTGAAATAAAAAAATATTTATTATTAATCCCCAAAGCGAAGGTGAAGTCCAAAGGCTCTATCACGATACATATTCAAGCGACAGTAGCCTAATAGCTGGGCGCGAACCGCGAACTCAAAAAGGTCGTGGGTTCGAATCCACCATTCGACTACTGGCGTGAACCACTCGTAACATAAGCAATTTAAGCTTACCACGATTGGTTAAGGCGAATATTAGTAATGTTTATAGCATTGTTAATATTCTTTTAAAAATATTATACGTGGTATAGCCGGCATAGCTCATGTGCAGATTCACGCTGCAACTATATTATGGTTGTACCCCAAATAGGTCGGCTCGACCGGGGTAGGACCATGCTTTCGCAGTATACCAGGTAAAATGACAGCTTAATGCGGCTTCATTTTGTATGGTGATTGTAGAGACTTGAAGACCCTTTATACTGGATATGAGGCATTTCATCTCAGTCCCTAGGAGTGACAACGCATCTGAATTTTGATGTATCGAGGATAGGTTTAGGTGTCAATGGGTCACAGCAGTTACAAGTAGACTGTGTACTCGTGTGTGTGTCATGTGTTTACTTTGCATCGTCTGATCACTAGTCTGGTTGGTTCAGTGGTCGTAAACGCTGACCATGTGGTTCCGAGTTTGAATCCAGGAACGAGCCAAAACAGTTATTAGGTTACCATGTCAGAAAATTCTCACTAGCAGCCCGAAGTTAGAAAGTTGATGATGTTTCACTCTCGTGCGTAGGAGAGAACGTTAAAACGTTTGTCCTGCACCTTGTGTCCACGGTCGTGACGGATTGCCGCCCCATCGGGCTGTGTGAGTGAGAGGAGACTAGAGCTCTGTGCTGGCGCACATACTCTTGTACTATGATCATGTCCGTAGATATGTAATCGCCATTGAAACAGGTCACCGTGACCAAAAATCGGTTTGAAGGACATTATTATTATTACTAATCTAATCACAAGGCCATGTCATAATATAAACATAATAAATTAATGTATGATTGATCATTGTCATCAGGCTTTTGCAGTCCACTGCTATACATAGGTCTTTGGAACGCTCGCTGGGCGACTTTGTGCTTGTGAACTAGTCGTTCTGTCGGTGTGCATGTTCCTGCACACGCACTGGTCAAAGACTTCTGTCTTCAAACTTGCGGTATGGGCGACATAATGACCTGACGAAGCTTCCCAAACGTTGCCCAGCCCAACTCAATCCGCCTATAGGCTTCTTTCTCGAAGTTGTTTCTTCCTAACTAGACTATCTAGCCGAGGTAGATATGTGTAATTGTTAAACAAAATTACAAAACCGAATATCATAGAAAATTCAACCGACATTTCAGCGCAGATTAAAAACGAAAAAAATAACATATCCCACAGCTCTGCTGGGATTGGATTATTCAGTTTCATTTTCGTAATGCAGTACGAACCGCTTCACATAATACCTTGTGGACTTATGTTTGCCTAGTCTATTTATTCATTTTAACATATAATACAGAAATAGTCAAACATGATCAAAATAATAATTCAACAGTGTTGAATTGTCAGAATGAATGAATCAGTCAGAGTAAGCAGAACTTTTTAATCAAAATTATACCCTCATGCACAAATTTAGATGAACGCAAAAAAGTGTTTATGAAATAAATGTAATAGATATTTTTAATAATTAAGTTTATTAATTCAAATGTTGTTTATTATTTGTTAATTTTAAATTGCAAATGTCGAAAAAAATAAATGATTAAATGATAAAAATTAACCAAATTAAGAATAGGCAAAAATTTTACCGGAAAGAAACATTTTTGTAGTAAGCATTTCTTTATTTAATGTTACAGCCTGTATACGTCCCACTGCTGGACACAGGCCTCCGCTCATTTCTGAAAGTGTGTTAGGGCAAGGAATTTTCCGCCGCGCTGCCCCAATGCGTGTTGGCGAACTTTACATTTTTCCGAAATATTTTTTTTCTTATTTCTCAGATATGCAGGTTTCCTCACGATTTTTCCTTCACCACCGAGCACAAGGTAAATCAGCTCTTAAAATTGCAATTGCTAATTAATTACATTGGTGTCAGCGAGGATCGAACCCGGTTTTGCTCGCGTTGTGAAATTAAACAACGAGCGCTTACCATCTGAGCTACCAAGGCTTTACAGTATTAACACAATTAAAAGTAATACCTTTTCCTATTACATATATCGTTTAAAGAATTGTTTTATTTGTGGTTTTAACAGCTTGTAATTGTACAAACTAGCGTCTGATTTCTATCAGTTATTAGAGGATCATGGAGTACAACCGCGATCGTGATGCAGCACCATTCCTTTTTTACCGCGCAAATTGATAAACACAATAATGACTTTATATAATTTATCGATTGAAATGACCATGTTGAGCATAGCCTATAGACACCTTCACTCTATCCTCTATTAAGAATCGTAGTGCAAATGCGTTGTCACTTGTGGGAAACAAGACAGAATGCCTCGTCCCCAGCAAGAGTCTGCGATCTTTCCACTCACTATACAATATGTTACGGCTGATAAGTAAGTACTTTTACATCGTAAATAACTTGAAAGCCAAAATGACTGTCTCGCGAATAATCGTTCGATTATAATTAAATGATAAAATCCGTTGAATTAATTTCGTTCGATGTGCAGTATTCGTGTAAACTTGTGCTAATGAATGACAAAGCACTCCTAACTCACTATACAGTGGACAATAAACTCGCTACACATTTTAATCGTTAGAAAAATAAAGTTCGCTAAATATAACAAGCTCTTTCACCACATTAATAATTGAAATGGAAGCAATGAACGCTGAAATAAAACGACTGGAAGTTCCAACCAATTTATAAAACTTTGCGAAGCGCCATTTTGCTTCAATTGTACGAACCTTTAAGAGCTAGGCACGTGGCGAAACTGTTGCGTCGTTCATTTGAGGCATAGAGAATATAACCACTAGAGAGCGTATAGGCGGAGTTCTTCTAAACACACGACTCACTACTGCGGGCCGGGGGGCGAGGAAGAACGCGTGTCTGAGAATGGTCAAGTTGCGTTGTTATGGCTATCTTTAGGGTTGCTCTTCTTAATAAAGGAAAATATTCGTTATCGATAAAATGGATTTTATCATTATGAAAAATACTCAATTAAAATCATAGAAATAATATTTAATCAAAATCAATCAGTTACTACGAAAATATGTATTTATTTTGTTATTATTTTATTTTTGAAATGAATTAATTTGTTATATTTATTTCGAAATAAATTTTAGGGGTCCTGATTGTTCTTTGTAAAAAAATATAAACAAGCGTCTACATATTTGTAAATTATGCATCTTGCTAATTCAATTAAATGATTTGTTGATTCTATTTCAAATTGATGAAAATAAATATACGGGAATCAATAATACCTAATCAGAGATTTTAAAACCGTTCTTATAAAATAATTAGTATTATATTTTGGAGACAGCACTTTTGAGCCACTCTCATTGATCGCACTCTTATTAAAAATTTTACAACGACGACAAATATCTATTATTGTAGTAGATCCGTACAATAACTTGTCTTTAGTGTCCTTTTGCAATTGTAAGCCGTTCTGATTTGGTACACCAATCTAACTAATTTAACAATACAATACAATACAATACAATACTCTTTATTGTACACCAACAAAACATAAATATAACAAATAATGAACAAACAATGAGGGAAAAACAAAAGGCGGTCTTATTGCTCCATAGCAATCTCTTCCAGACAACCCAGAAGAGGAAATTAATAAAAATAAGATTAACGGGTAGGGTGCACTAAATTAGAAAAAAAATACAACTTATATACTATAAAGTGACAACATACTTGAGGTATATTAGTGACCATAACTAAGAGGAGGAAGAGAGAGGAGTTAAAGAGACAAATAGTGTTCCTTAATTTGTTTCTTGAACACATTTAAAGATTGAGCACTTTTAATGGACTGGGGTAAGGAGTTCCAGAGTCTTACTCCAAGAACAGCAAAAGATTTATCATAAAATGTCGAGGAGTGTACAGTAATATATTAACAGTAATTTAACTATGTAACTATAAACTTTAACTAGGAAAATACCGACAAACTGATAACCTCCTCTTTTTTCTGAAGACGGTTAAAAGTAGATAAGTATTTTTTCACAGTGAGTGAATTGAATAATCTTTTTATTAATTTTAATTTTATTATTTTCGATACCGACTTTCAGCTATTAAAGGTAACAGTAAGTACTAATGTTTACGATGAACGTGTACAAAGGGAAAGAAAGAGATAGAAGCATTAGAATTGTCTAATAATAGAACGAGACTTTTCCAAAAGACATCAACGTGCGACTCAACCATGTCGTTATTTACCCGGCCACCGTTTTAGATAGACCCCTGCGGTGGCTCATAATCTGAATTAATCAACAATAATTTTCATATTTTAAAAATATATAAGTAAATTTAGCAATGAAAAGTTACTCCATTCTTTTTGGAAATCTATCCTGGAATGTTTTCCACACCACTTCACCGCGCATGAAGACATTTTGATGCATTACAATTGCATAAAAGTTATAAAAATTTGCATTAATTTAGGGTACACACAGGTCTAACACTTGGACAATACTAAAATGGTTAATAGTACCATAGGCGATGCATAGGCGACAAAATACTAATAGTTTTCGAGCGTCGGGGCACTGTATGCGCAGTCAAGTGGTTATATAGTTTTTGATTTGAGGTAATGATTTAGTGCGACTTGAGTAAGACCTTGTGAAGTAGAATAGAATCATTATTATTATAACAATAATCCTTATTGAAAGTCATTTTTTACATTTACTACTGATCCGAAAAAAACTTCTGTCCTGGGATAAACCAGCGAGAAACCTAGCCGGACTTTTCTTTAAAATAAAATCAAATTATAATATATTATTTTATACAATTGATAGAAAAAGAGTATGGTACCGATCTCCTCATTCTCAGGTGTTATTATCAATCATGTACTCTTTAGTATTATAACAATCCTTATCACAGAATGCACGCTTATTAAACAATTTTTGTTTATTAAAAATTTTTAACGTTTTGATAGATAAGGCCTGCACATTATCCGGTACTTTACTGTAAAAGGGTATACATTGCCTCATGAAGAAATTACTGAATTCTTGGAGTCGAGTAACTGGTAAAACTAACTGGGAGTAGGGGGAAGGAGTTCTATTGTGGAGTATATAAATGTTGTAGATGTGATGACGTGTCAAAGTTCCAAGTGTGTCGTGTGACATGTTTACCGAAAGGAAAAATAGAATGTTTGACAGCTGCTTACTTTATATAAAGCGCAAGTCTGGTTGTGCATGGGTTATTGCTGTCATATATGGGCTGGTATTGCAAAATGCCACCTAGCAGCTTTGGACTCAACGGAAAGGCGTGCAAATGAGTGAAGAGGCTTACAGGTGACTCAAATTTGGTTAAAACCAATCTTACCAGCCTCAAACACAGGCACAAAGTAGCCAGCCTTTCATTTTTCTACAGGATGCATTTCGGAGAGTGGGCGCAGGAATCGAATAATTTAATTCCTCTTTCTCCATTCCATCATCAGACAACCAAATGTCCGTCCAGTCTCCATCCTTGCGCTGTTGACTCACCACGCAAGTCACCACGCAAACAGTTTGCTACGTCGTTCGTCATGCGTACAGCAAAGGAGTGGAGTAAGTCGCCAGCATCTGCCCTTCTATCCGAGTATAGTGCGGGTGTGAAGGCAAGAGCGAATAGGTTTTTGTTAAGTCAGTGCGCTTTATCATCTTAGGCTACATCACCAATCATCAGTGGTGATACTCAGGTGGTACAGTAGCTAAGCGCTGGCTTAGCATAATATTTTTTTTATAGTTGTACAAAAAAGAAGCCTAAAACAATTATCATTTTCCCACTTATTTTTAGGTAAACTTTTTAATGTTAAAACGAATGACGTTGACCTTTTGAACTCGTAATTTTTTATGTTTTTTTTTTTCATTTTAAACTTGTTCTCAATCATACTGAATTGACCTGCAGTTCAAAAGCGTGTACAGTACAGTCTCGCTAACTTTGCAGTTAACTTAAACCGCCGCCGGTGCAGTCATTATCTGGTACTCGAGCTGCTCAGCGACTGCACTCTACAGCGTTAGTTTTATATGGTTAAGTTAACTGCATTGAACATTTCTCATTTAGGTGAATACACATTGCTTTAAAATACCTTGCCGTATTTAAACTAACCGCAGACCGTGCAGTGTAAGGATATCCACTAATCCTTATCGTCCGCCGGCGTGGCCAGAGGGTAATAGGCCGGGAGATAGCAGTGTCTTAACAGCTAAATACATAAAATACCGCAGTACGTGGTAGGGTCATGCTTCAGTTATACATAAACACTCACGCCTGTCACTCATAGAGGTAGGCAGAGACTACAGACTTCCATTTGGCACGACCCTGACAAACCTCTCTCGCCTCCTCCACATCCATATACCTACGTGTTTACGCATAATTGCAAGGCGCTAGTTCCGAGCGGGGAATGGTTAGCGTTGCGCGGGAAGGGGGCGCTTGCTATGCGTATGCGCGTACGGCGCTGCCAGCGAGGCAGTCGGCAGGAATCTTGGTTGGAATCGCATGAAACCACAATGTATCTCACAAGTAATACGTATTATATATAGTAATACATATTAATGCGATTGCCAATTCAATCTATATATTTAAAACATAAAAGACTATTAAAATTGATATGGTCACTATAAAATGTTGTTAGGTTAGCTAATTACGTAATAACTTAAAACAGAAGGACCCTTAAGTAGGAACTGAATAAATTAACCGACTTTGTATTACATGGATCTCACAACTTTTACGGTAGAAGAACTAAGTTGCGAGACTTGGTTTTTTTACAAGTTATGTTTTTAATGGTATCTCATTTCTTTTTGTATATAAGATAGTCCTAATTTTTTACATTTCCGGTACCGTCTACTTCTTGAGTACCAACAACGTACCTATGTACACCTGTAATACATATACAAGTACACAGATTCATTCAGTGCAAATGTAACTTTGTAATTCTATATATTTATATGTAGAAGTGCCTTAGAGTTTTGATGATGACCAGTCAGTGAGTGACAAAATTAAGAAACTTTGACTGGTTACAATTCTTAAAATACTGGTTCAAATTGAATGAAATTTTAAATATACCATGTTTATACAATGCTTACTTGGTTACTGAAAATTCAGGCTTCTAGTTTTATTGACCATGAAGTTATAAGGGGTCGAAAATGGCCTGAATTGCTTCGAGAAAAGATGGTACGGCCGTGCCGCTTTTTTGCTCGACTTGGCGGGGGCACTGCCGTGCCCCAGATTAAGTTTGCTATGATTATGAGGCTGCTGGTTGGTACAATTTCAAAGTGACTTCAATCATGAGATAAAATATTTCAATAGGAGACTTGTGTGGTGTATTGTCGTATGGACATTATTCCATATACATCTTAATCTTTTTATGGATAAAATACTCAATACTCAATACTCAATAACTTTATTGCATTCCATTTGCGGGTTACAAAAGGTGTTACATAGTTTTATGGTATCTCTATAGACCCTCATGGGCACAGCAATATTATGAAGGAGAAACATTTATTTTGTTTTATTATTATTATTGCTAAATAATTATTTAATATTAACATTCATTATATTATATAAACATACACACGTTGAACATGGAATACGGCTATTATAATTGTTATTATTATTAATTGATTTTGACATTTAATATATTGTTAATGTCAAAATCAATTAATATAAAGCCAAGCTGCAGCTTCATTATTGCTTCAATACGAATCTGTTGGCTCGAAGATTTCTCAAAATATCAGCGTGATACAACAGAATAATGTTGTTTAGTATAGTGAGTGTGGAGAACCAAAGACCGGTAAGTGGATGCTGTGACCTATAGACATCTATATCTATCCTCGATTAAGAATCAAAATGCGGATGCGTTGCCACTCCTGAGGACTAAGATGGAATGCCACATTACCACTAAAAAGCCGAATTCCATACTCTTCATTTTGGTTCGCATATTTTTCACGCGACTTCTTTATCGAAACACTCTGTAATTTGAAATGTGGGACTAATAATAAACTATTTTTTGTAGTAATGTTGTCAATATTTGGGCTAAAAATAGCTCTAAGGTCTTTTTATATACACAAACACTCCTTTACATCCATACCTACGCACACATGCTCCGCAATTAAAGGTGCTCTTAGTTCTGTCCATTTTCCATATATCGCCAATTTATCCGATAAACTTTTGTCTAGGGTGTTACTTCCCGATTCTGCCAATCACTTCTGCAGCATATATGTTCTTTGTTACCTTTTCTTCATTCTTTAAACCACCAAAGCATTCCTTTCTTAATCCTGGTCACAAAACCGTATCATACATCTTCTTTGTAAAAGAAAAAAGTTTTTGAGCCAATCGCTTGTCTATAGAAAAATTTCATACCGCATAATGCTATGTAAATAACTGAAAATTCATTTTAAATTCCGATTTATTTGAAAGCTTATGTTATATTTATCGCTACATTGACGAGAGTGACTCAGCGTTGGAATACGCAACGAAGGCAATGCGACAGTCCGCTTTTATGTATAGAATTTATTAATAAAATTGCATTCATACTTATATATCATAGCAACAAAGAAGGATAGGCGGGGCGCTGCTTACATATAAATGAGAAACGAGGTATTCCATCTTAGTCCTTAAGGGTGACAACACATTTGAATTTCGGTTCTTCTTTAATATTATACTAGTAATATAGAATTATATAGGCTACATCATTAACATTCATTAACAGGTGACAAACGGGTACATAGTCTACCTGATGGCAAGTAGATGGTGTGAGCCATAGACATCTAAGTCTATCCTCAATTAGGAACCAAATTGCAGACACATTGTCACTCCTGATGACTTAGATGGAATGCTTTGTTTCCAGTTAAACGAGCCTCTGGTTCTCGATACTCAATATGCGAAACAGAGTAACATTAAACTGCTATTTTACGCTGATATTTTGAGAGAACGTGGTCCTTCTCTGGCCGAGCCGACCCACTAGTGTTACAACCGTAATACAGCTCCACCATGACTCTAACATGTTTAAAATTACAAAAAAAACTCGATCTCAAGTACTGTAAAATCAAGCTAACCTTTAAAACTATTGGCATAAAGTTTGAATCAGTAATGAAGTTCATGGAAGCCTCCAAATTTAAAATGTCAAAACCCATGCGTCCTTACCGGAGCTTCGGACGCGATCCCGGGAGTGCTGCCAGCTGCAATGAATAAATCGTAATGAATTTAATATAAAATCTTAAAACAATACGAACTTATGAAATAATATGAACACATTTTTTATAGAAGAGGGGCAAACGATCACGCGGCTCACCTGATGGTAAGTGATTACCGCCGTCCATGAACAACTGCAACACCTGGGGCATTGCAGATGCGTTGCCGGCCTTTTAAAATGGAGTAAGCTCGTTTCTTGAAGATCCCTTAAAATCATTGTTGGTAAAGGATTCCACAAAAGAGTCGTGAAAGAAAGAAAATTCAAATAAAGTGTCATTCATTCATATATTTCTTCAACATTCACCATACGGAGCTGTGATTAATGTAGGTAGCAGGTGTCCAGGGGCTACGGATGCCGCTAACCGTACGATGGACTGTTGACAAGTGTCTCGCTTTATTAATAAAATGACGTTTTAAAACTACTTACATAGAATCTACAGCGTATGCTCACATTCCGATGGGACGGTAAAGTGGCTTCCGAGTCAGCACTGCCATCTTCGTGACTGCAGGCTGCTACTAAGAGCTTCCATACATAAAAACCCAACAATTGATTTTGGCCTGACTCGGGATCTGACCCCGGGACCTCATGACCAGCACTCGCGTGTACGAGCAGTGTACCACGAGGCAATCAGTTGACAATAAATGTAAAGTTTGACTCATTCTTTTAAGTCATTACGCACTAGCATCGGAAGCAGCCGTGCGTTCAATATTTATAAGTTTTAATTAGGATAAGTGAAGTATCAAACTACATTAATATGAAAATGAATATACTTTTTCATCTTTATCTTTTAAATAAGATTACGTGCACGCTTGGATTATCTCCTGTATTTTTATGCCCGGGCTTTATCATACCCTGATTTATCACTTGGTTTATAACATATTATATGTATGTATGTATATATATATATATATATATATATATATATATATATATATATATATATATATATATATATGTATATATATATATATATATTTGTTGATAACGTCAACTCCGTTATTATGTAATTATCCATTTTCTTTTTATTTAAAATATTGTTCTTTGCGACATTCATGTAGTATTGTGTGTTGTCACAAATGAAAGGGAAACAAATATATCGCACTTGCGAAAAACTCCTCATCATGCAAACAATATTATTTCGGACGGGATTCAAACCCGATGCACTAACGCAGCTAAATACCACAGCGCTACAGAGCCCAAGAAGATACTCATAAAGACCAGAAGTAGTAGCTCAAGGGATGCAATAGAATAGAATAATTTCATATTCATTGTAGATTACAAGTTATTGTTATTGAAAGAATTTTTTTGTATTTTTACCACGGGTTCAGAAAAATCCCTGGCCTGGAAAAGACCAGCTCAACGGGACTTTTTGTCGGGTATATTATACAATAAGAATGCAGGTTCCACAAACCACTTACAAAACTTATTTATGAAGCAGCTTGAAAGCGATCACCTCATTCCCAGGGGTTATTATGAGCTATGTATTCATCGTCATCATCATCACATCCCTGTACAAGTGCACTGCTGCACACGGCAACCCCCGAGGAATGCCACAAAGCACAGTCTATCGGTACGTGGTTGCCACTCGACACCCTTTCTTCCCCAACCATGTATTTGTGTATATTGTAATGACCCTTTATATACAGTATTTTTATATATTTTTTTAAATTAATTTAATAGTCAATTTAAACGAATAAGTTTACAGATGCGTTTTCATCGCTGATGGACTGAGCTGGAATGTCTCAGTCTGTAATAATACTGTATCATAGACCCTCAGACCGTAACGCTAAGTCTAGTTATAGTTATAGTCTAGTCTATTTGTCGACAGAAATACAGGTACAGGTAAGAGGGTGATGACCTACCCTGATGAACTCCTCAGCGGGAACATAGTCCTGCCACCTGCATCATGGCGGGAAGAAATAATTGCCTAAAAAGAAAAATATGCAATGTAAACAGGTGCCCAAATAATAGCTAGTGCTTGTCCAAGGAACAAGGAACAAAATTCGAGCGTACATCTTTGTATGATTAATTTTGTATGTAAACCAAGCTTTAGTTTCAACTGTACATAAATGTATAAATACAGATATGTAATATAAAAAATAAACGCTTTTTTGCCTTGATATACAATGCACAGAATATAGTAATATTAAATTGAAAATTAAAAAAAAACCGGAACAAACAGCACCGTTAACCTTCAAACGGCCTAAAAAGAATTTCTTGAAATACAAACACTCTCGATCAAGTCATCTTTCAGACAAACAACAAATGAAATCTAAATCGATTCATCCGCCTGGGAGCTACAATGCCCCTGACAGGTACAGAGATACACATGTTAAACATATAACGTCCGTCTGTTTGCGTCAGTTGAGTTGAAAAAGAAACATTTGAACCGCACAAAATACGCTACACTTTTAATATGCCAAATGAATAAGCTTATGTATGTTTAATTTCAATAAATTTCTCTACAATGATTTCTACGATAGTTAAAAATGATCTAAAATAGTCTATAAAAATAGGTTATTAAGAATAGTACAGGTATAATTACGATCAACCTGTGTTAAGTTTTAAAAATTCTCTTTATTTCATGTATTAAAGCATATGATTGCCTCGTAGGTCTAGTGATTGTAGTTGTGCGACTGCTGATCGTGAGGTCCTAGGTTCGAATACCGGGTTGGGCCAAAAAATTCAATTATTGAGTGTTTTCGTCAAGAAATTTCTCAGTAGCTGCCCAGAGTCAGGAAGTTGGCGGTGTGTCACCCCCGTGCTTCGGAAAGCACGTAAAGCCGTTGGTACTGTGCGTGATCTCTTTCCGGTCGTGTCGGTTTGCCGTCCCATCGGATTATGAGAGTGAGGCAATAGAGAGTGCACCTGTGCTTGCGCATACACTTGGGCACTATAATCCTGTCCTGCGCCGATGTCTAGTCATAGTCTCCGTTGAGGCTGGCCGGCGTAACCGAAATTCGGTCTGAAGGACATTATTATTAAACCATAATATATGAACTAATTAGAATTTATTTTATTCAGAGCTGATTTTCAATCGACAGTTAAAAGTTATCCACCGAATAAATTATGACCTGACGACATAAAACTGAAACAATTGACCTATTTTACTCATACAGCTGTAAGTTTTAAAATTTTTATGGTATATTTTATCTTAGTACCCGGACGACCGAGCTTTGCTCGGTTTTTTTAAAGTTACATTTAGATACATATTACATGAATGATATTTTTTGATCTTATTGACATAATAGAAAAAACTGAACTGGTTATTTGAATGAAAATCATGAGTGCAATTAGTTTAATTAAAATTTTTCTTATTTTTAAAAATTATTAAAAAAAGGGCTCGAAATAATAGATTTTCTCACAATATATACAAGGATTGCTCGTTTAAAGGTATAGGATATGAGCAAATTTTAATTGAGGATTGAAAAATCGACTCTAAAAATTAATCATAAATTAACTTAATACAATCAGTAACTTTTCAGCATCGTACGACAAATTTTTTGACTATTTTAAATATTGTAGAGCTACGCTGCCAATAGGTTCCTAGTATGGTATTTTCACTGGTAACGAGCCATTCTATCTTAATCCTTGGGGGTGATAACGCATTTGCATTTTGATTCTGCATCGGGCATAAATGTCGATATCAATGGACCACAGCAACTTTATTTATGAATATTTATACATATATATAAAAAGATTAATATGAATGTAAGTGCTTCGGTGTATATATAGTATTAATTTGCATATGTACCATGCTCACATTTTTAGCACACGTATTAAATGAATTTTATACCTACCTATTTACTTAAACGTACGGATAAACCTTAAAACCTTACCGAGTGGATGTATAGACCGTTTATAAATCTACTGCTATAGAGTGAAAACAGTAATATATTTTATGGATTGTAAATACAGTAGCTGAAGTTGGAGGTGAAGCTACTGTGTTCGGCTCCGACACCGACACCGCCAGTGCCGCCGGTGCGCTGGTCAGCAGCGCTCGTGTCCCGCCCGCCCAGCCTCTCACAACCATTTGTTCCGCGCCCACGGAAAACATTACTTAACCGTGTTTGTCCCAATCGGTTTTACATAGAAAGAGTGCAGAGTGCATTTGTAATTTTTTTTTTTAATTTCACATAATATTTAGTAATAGGTTGTTACCACAAGTCGTTGTTCTGTTTTGTTACGAATTATTTACACTTGAATTAAAATATATTGTATTTAATGTGGACGCGTATAATATCTGAATAAATTTTGGTTAGGTCAGATTTTATATTTTAAAATAAAAAATATATTTCAATAATTTTAAAACAAAAAGGTAGGGCTTTATAGATTTTTATAAAGGATAGTATACTTGCGGGTTTTTGTAGCAAATAATTTAAACGCAATACGCAAAAAATATTATGTCTTCATCATCAGCATCATCATTGCATACTATCGCAAGTCCACTGCTACACATAAGTTATACAGTACTTACCACGCTTGGCCACAGCTGCCACGCTTGGCGGCGAGTTGCCAGGTGTTTCTTTAGAATGAGGTGACAAACGACCGCACACCGTGGTAAGTGAATAGTGTGACCCGTAGACATTTGTCTATCCTGAAAAATGCAAATGCGTTAACACACATGTGGACTAAAATAGAATACCACCTTACCAGTAAAATAAGTCTCCGGTACTCTGGACTCACCATATGAACTCCAGTCCCGTTATTCTAAGAGAGCGTGAGTCGTTGTGACCGTTCACCGGTCGAGCCAACCCATTCTATTTTTTAACTTCTTCTTCAATATAAATTTTTTCAACATCTAATGATAGATGGCGAGGATAGGGTAACGACAAAACTCTTTATTTGCAAAGGTATTTGCACGACATAAAAGCTGATAATTATTTACCAGGTTAACTTACTTTGATGATTATTTTCCTTTTTGTTCTTTGAAGTTGGTTTTTACATTTTGAAAAGTTTCAATAATTCTCAATCGCACGGATAAACTGTAAAATGGCTTCGTTAATCTAGCTTTCTTACCTGTTTAGTGCTTAGACAACAGATCTGAGTTTCAATTTTTAGTAAATTGTGAAATAATTGTCAGGTCGCAACCCATCGCCCACACAATCATAATCCCAGCATTCCACTAGAAGACTCTTACTGCACATTCTTTTTTGTTATAAGTCCCAAAAAACATAGGAAAAACAATACTGCCCAAGAACCTCCAGGTCAAAAGTAATGAATTGATGACGACAAAATCTTTCCTTCCTTTATAATTTACTATGAGGATATGCTAACTGTGTTAGTACCTATTTTGTTATTGGCTCTACATAAACACGAGATAAACAAGAAACTAGAAACTGCTAGGCTACAATTAGTAAATTGATGACATAATGTTTTCTTTGCCGATACATTTTGCTTTAGGTTTACAAATAAACTACTTCTGAACTAATGTACTAATAATGTATTAATTTCCCTCGACGGCAACCTAGACAAATAACATAGTTGTTACTCTCTGTTTTTGATGAGTCCCATATAAAAATGGGAAGAGAATAGAAAGAGAAACTTTGTTTTGGTTTTGTATTGAATGTAGTATAGATTATAAATAATACTTATTTAAAGGCACTTTTTTAGGGTTCCGTAGTCAACTAGGAACCCTTATAGTTTCGCCATGTCTGTCTGTCCATCTGTCCGTCCTCGCTTAATCTCTGTGACCTAGCGACTGACCTGACTCTGTGAGTAGCACTAGAAAGCTGAAATTTGGTAACAATATAATGGTGTCAATAATTTCGGAAATAATCGCCCCAAAAGTAAAAAACAATGTGTCCCCCCCCCCCCTCTAACTTTTGAACCATAAGCTTAAAATATGAAAAAAATCTGAAAAGTAGAACTTTATAAGGAATTTCTAGGAAAATCATTTTGAACTTGGATGAAATCAACAGTACCCACTACCGGGAGCAGTTGCAGGAGCGCGGGGCGCTGCTGGAGCGCGAACATAATGGATACCCACCTTTAAACTCATAAGTGGGAACACTTATTGTGGCGGACGGGAAACTACGGAACCCTACACTGAGCGTGACCCGATACGCTCTTGGCCGGTTTTTTAATTTACCGCTTGGTACTTATAAATCCCAGTACAACTTGAGAAAAATAGTACCTAACTAAAGGAACTGCTAGGCACAGGGTAGTGAATTGACGACTAGATAATGTTTTGTTTCTCAATAATCTTTGTTTTATAACTATTATCATCGTTACATCCCTTTACAAGTCAACAGCTGACCGCAGGCCTCCTCCAAGTAATACTACAAAACACGGTACTGAGCCACCTGAATTCAACAAATTTCCGCATGTCCTACGAGGTCGTCACTCCATCTAGCTAGGGGCCGCCTTACACTCAGCTTGTCGATTCGATGTGATGCTGACATTCTAAAATCTTTTTTCTCCATCCGTTTTCGGTTCGTCATCGTTCGATTCTATCACGCTGAAGAAAATTTTAAAAATATATTGGAAATTCAAAATTTAAAAGGATATTTATAATTTGAAGTGGAAACTTCTTTAGCATCGTTATGATTTGAAAGTCTATGAAACGTAAAACCGACAGTAAATAGAGACAGACACGTAAATTCATAAAATTTTACGTAGGAGAAAATGAGATAGAAAGCATTATAATTTAATTCTCGCGACGTCGAGAGAAAAAAACGTAAACGCCGCCGAAACGGCGTCGCTTACGCGTCTTGTTCAACAAGGTACGAATGTATCGTGTGCCTATGTATTAAACAAGCAGTGAAGAACGGCAAAGCCTCAACTTCGTAATAGGTTAATGATATAAATCTTTTTATCATTAGCGAGTACTATATAAGGTATATCGAGAAAAGTATAAACATTCGAAGGGAAATTAATCTACCCGTCGTAAAAATTAGTGACTGTCCCGTACTTTTAAAAGTACATTAACATATAATAATAATAAAATTCTGAGATGTAAAGCCATGGTTCGCTATTGGAACAGATTATCTAAAAATTATTTAGATGTAAAGTAAATGAGTGCAAGTTATACTAATTTGAATAAAAAATGAACTATCAAAACCGGTAGAAAGTAGTTTCGTGCGTTTCCCATCTGTATGGTTCACTTTTCGTAATCCATGACTTTCACATAGAAATGGCAGCCACGTGGCAACGGCAGTAAACAGTAAAAAAAATTAACAAATACAATTATTTTTTGTCCCTTAGTATTTTAGCCTACATCGCCCCACAGCAGTAATAACCAAGCATACAGTATACCTGATGGTAAGTAAAGTAAAGTAAAGTAAAGTTACAGCCTCTATATACGTCCAACTGCTGGGCACATGCCTCCCCTCATTTCTGAGAGGGTTTTAGGGCAAGGAAGTGTCCGCCGCGCTGCCCCAATGCGTGTTAGCGAACATCACATGAGTAGTTACGTTGTACCAGTTCTGGCGCACTGAGTCAGAAGGGGTAGAAGCTAAAACTTTTTGATGTGAATACACTTGGATTAATTCGTGCTCGTCGAACAATAAGAGTTGCGTCCGTAATGCACACTTTAAATTTTACATCGTTTGACCCAGCAATTAAATTAAAGCTCTCTCTCGATCGAACCAATTTAACACTCATTTCAATACCATTAATTAAAAATTTATCTTGGTTGAAAATGTCACCGTGAAGATGACCAATCATTTCTATTTCCTTACTTTCACTAATCAATTCCTGTCTTTTAACAAATCCTATGTTTTTACCATCCGTAGAATCCATTTTTCCTGCTGTATCATCATACCAAAGACTACAAGTAAGATGAGATTGTTTAGCAGCAGGAGCATAGTTTAAAAGGGTTTCCATGTATGCTCGATATGCATAGGTATTATTAGGTGGTGATACAAGTTTTTGGTTTAAATAAACATCAAGTTGACTAAAAAGTGAATGCAGCCAATTATTTACAGGTGCTACTATTGTAGTAGATATCAAGTTAGTTGAATCTTGATTTAATACTTTTGCCTTTATGTGGAGTAATGTATGAGACAAATCTATGTAGTCATCGCCTGTCCCAGGAACTTAAAACTCGATAGGTCCATCATCACCAAGAGATGAAATTAGTTTATAATGAATCCACAATCCATTTTCAATGCTAGTTTGTGTAGACGGTAGTGCAAACAAATCCAATTCTGACTTAACGCACTCGCAAGAATGATTATGAAGGAAAGACATATTTAATTTGAAAATATATCTTTGTTATTTTTTGGTTTTAGACCAAGTTTTTTCGCAGCTTTCACTTTAGTAGTTAATGGTGGAATGAACGAGGTCAATCGTTTTCTTTTAGTTTTATACCCAGATCCTGTCATGTTAAATTGATCAATTTTCTCATCAGCCTTTCGTTTTAAATTCGTACTAACTTGCTTTAGACGATCTTTTATTGAGGCTTCCATAGGACGCGCTTGAACCATATCCGATAAAAGTCCTACTCCAGCGCTTAATGCCTCCTTACCAATCACTCGAGCACCACTTGAAAGTAAAGGTAAAACTGATCTAAATAACCCCCCTAAGAAGCTCCCAATACCATGACCGCGTTGGTATGGTGCACCCTTATACTCCAACTCCTGACCCAGCTTGATGTGTATAATAATTTTCATATGGACATTTATGATGATCACGAAGAGAATTCATTATTATAATTTTCGGAAATGTAGTTTAATACACACGGTTCCAAACTGGAATGGTATTTTTTGTCCTGTGCTCGATCTTATAACTATTTCCAGCGTATCGAACTCTCTTCGCATAACAGGTAAGTAGTGAGGTTGAGAGAAAACGTGCATTTTATTTGCACCATAAATGTATTTTGTAGGATCTAATGAAATGACTCTTAGTAAAGGAGTCATAACATCACCCACAATCTGAGGATCGATAATTTCACAATATAGAAAGAGTTGAGATGGTAACCCTAAGTGTAAATTAGCAGGACACTTTCCAAAATTTCTCTCTAGGAGATTTTTATTTGGTTCATAACCTAGTTGTAAACTTAATTTGGGTAATAATGTTACGGATGTTATATTTTTATCCAAAACAGAAATAGACACAAATTTTGTTATTTCATCATAGCGAAATTTCAAATTCTCTCCGATACCATTTAACACTCTTAAAATATGCTCAACGTTATCATAGTTGGTAGCTGGAATATGTTTTTTGTTGTACATTGTGGATGGTTTATCTTCATTAGGCATTAACATAGATTTTGTAATGTATATAACATTTTCATGATCTTGAACAGTAAACATGGTACATGGATATTGAAACTCGACAACTCCAACCGACCATTCACCTTCTAATTTAATAGCTTTCGGTAATTTCGTTGAAAAATTTGTGGTCTTGTTATCAGGAAAGTATTCCATTGAACTATTGCTGAGCAAAGTTAAATAAAAACTTTCTTTATTCATATTTCTTTTAAACTAGAAGCTAAAATCCAACTGTTAAATTTATCTGGATAACCTTTCCACTTCACTAATACTTCTTTTCTGTTACCTGAGTAACAAGTGTCAATTATTTTATCTATTTTATATTGTGAGGTGGGGTTGTAAGTGATTTTCTGTAATTCTCTTTCATAAAAAGTACCAACTATTGGTTCATTTTGTAAATCTGTTATTGTATAAACAACCCATGGAGATCTATCAATTATTGAAGATATAATAAATATTTCATCACTCCAATTTGATTCATATCCTTTTTGGAAAGCATGTTTATATTTAGTTATTCGAACATAATCACCCACATTGAAATTTGGTTTAGGATTTTCTAAAGAAAGTTTGTTTGACCGTCTATCATAAAGATTAGTCCAAACTGTCATAATATTGTTGGAATTTACATCACATGGGCACATCTTAATACTAGAGTGAAAGCTGTGATTGTAAGAGTATATTAAATCTTGTAAAACATCTATATATCTATAAGTATTATTATGAGTGAAATAACGCCACATTTTCATTTTTAGTGTTCTTTGAAATCGTTCAACAATACTGGCCTTAATGTCAGGATTGTTAGTGGTATAGTAATTAATCTTTTTGGATTTAAAGTATTTTTGTACATCTTTTGAAACAAATTCTGTACCTTTATCAGATTGTATGTGAGTAGGTGTTAAATTACTTTCAGTAAATATACTTTCAAAACATTCTTTAGTTGTTTCTGAGTTTTTCTTTTTCATTGGTCTTGCAAAAGCATATTTACTAAATACATCAATAACACAAAGTATATACTTGAAACCATCATTATATTGAGAATAAGTTCGCATATCACTTAAATCAGCTTGCCACAGTTCATTGATATTTGATAGAATGTACCTATTACGCGGGAATTTTTTTCGAATGGGTTTATGTAATGTGTATGTTTCTTGTGATTTTAACCATTCCTTTACTTGCTTTTTATTCATTTTACCCATCATGGCTTTTGATAATTTATCAATACTACCAAAACCAGCGGGATTAGATGGATCATAATAAATCCTGTTAATTTCTTCTAGTACGGGGTCCATTTTTCCTATAGTCTTATTCTCTAAGTTAAAAGCGTACATTTTGGATCGTAAACTCACAAATTCTTTCATGATTTTACCATTATTTTCATCTTTAAAAAAACCTAATTTCTTTTTATTTAATTTTGGATATTCAAAAATATTATTTGCATCATAAGCTGAGGTATCAAAGTATGATGAAAGGTCAGGCTTTATATCAGAGTAAAAATCATCTGTAAATATATGATATATTAAACTATCCGTATCTGTATACAATAATTTGATTTTACTAAACTTTTTAACCATATAGTTATAATGAAAATCATACATTAATGTTTTTGAAATATCTAAAATGCAAAACCCCAAATAAATTGGTTTGTTATATATTAACTTTGTTTTTCGCAACTGAACTGCAACTAGGTTTTCCGAAAATACTGAAAGACTATGGAATTGTGGTTTAGCGATTAGATCTTGAGCACCTAAAGCTTTGCCCTGGTTCTCCCAGTGTGTAACTAATTTTATGTTAACCCTTTTTTCAATATTCTCCATAGTCTTTCCGAAGACTGAATTATTCATTAATTTATAAAAATCTTTTTCGAAATCTGATTTTGCTAACGTTCTTAATTTTGTGTTTAGATCTATGTACATCTTCAACCAGCGAGACTGTTTAAATTTTAAAACTCTATGAATTTTAGTTAATTTAACCCCCATTTCTATGCACTGCTTTAAATTTCTGTAATGAATTACATATTTATCTTTATTATTTAAATTTGGGACTAGTTTATTTTCATTAATATTGCCTGCACAAATGTTTTCGGGGCATAAAGGAAAGTCCGAATGTAAATCATGAAGTTCATCTGGATATTCCAAATCAACTTCTAAAATAAAACCGAAGTTCGATGTCTCAGACACATTAAATTCTGTATTCGGATTTACCCATTCGAATCCACCAGTAGAAAGACATTGAGACATAGCCCAACCATATAAATTGTTGGCATCAAAATATGTGATATATGAATTTGGTTTCCCTGCATCATAATCCCCCATATATTTGTTATTAGCTCTAGCATAACGATTACTACATTGAGATACACCACCCCTGATACCTGATCTAATAAATGCAATTTTCTCATAATCTGTTAAAAGTTCTAATTCTATTTTTGTATATTTTAACATTGCATCCCAAGTTAAACCGGGTGCTGTGTAATAATGGGCAGGGTCTAAATCATAAGTATTAATACATAACTTTCTAAAGTTTTCAAATACATCGGTTAAAAGTAAAACGTCTGTTTTTAAATACAGGTTTGAATAATCTAGCATATTACAACACCCAAAGTGTTCCCAAACATCTTTAGCATGATTGTAATCATCATTTGAAATATGGAAATCTGTGAGCGAGCTATAAAAAAATTTTTGTTCGGGGAGCGATGTTAGGCTTAAACTATCATAATTAGTCATAAGTTCATATGGATAAACGCCTTTCCGTTTTAAACGAAAGAAATCTTCATCATTAGGATAATTTCTACGTAATTCTTGAAATTGATCATTACTGAGATTTTTGGCCAATTCTTCTAATTTACATGATAAAAACTTAAATGAATCTATGAATCTTAATATAATTTCCTGGTTATTCATTTTTAATTTTTTGGAAAAGGATTATATATTTTTCTTTATTTTGATTGATAACTTCGACTTCACCATCACAAAAGTTTAACGCGTGAACAATAAAATGAGCATCATAGTGACTAAGGTTGTGTAAAAATATTGGTATATAACGAGGTTTTCTGAACTTCGAGCTACATGATTCGTGAGCAACACCTATAAAACTACCGGTGTACCAATCAAAATCATAAAAATGTTCTGCTAACTCTGTTTGACAAATATGACAAATGGTTGCATTTGAAATTTGGTTTTTGTCTTCATTTGTTAGCGGAAGTGGAGAATATTTTTGAAGTCTATTTATTTCTTTGAGATTGTTAGATAAACTTTCCATAAACACTTGTGCACAGTTGGGTCCGCAATATGTTACATATTTTGATAATTTATCATCATATGAACATTTTATATAATAACCAAAACTATGTACTTCATGTTTCTGAATATTGTGTGTGAAAGGTTTGGAAGGGTCGTTAGAACATGATTCTATTGGTTTTAAAAATGCTTCAAAATCAGCATAAACTACGAATGGTATCTTTAACTTTTTTTCATAACTACCAAATTTAATTTTAACATTTGAAATAGGTTGACCAAACCAATTCTTTTTTTTAAAGTTTCACTGTTTGGTAATTCTGTACAAATGTGGGCACAATCGTATTGTTCATGGATATTTAAACTTTCCTGAGATGGAAAGTGAAGTAGACATGCTTCGCAAATGTACATGATGTGACCGTCTTTTGAAATTTGTTTACTACCTAACCTACAATAATGATTTTTTGTATCCTTGGAAAAAAATAATAAATTGATATGTCTATCTTTACGACACTTTGTTAAAAATAATGGACCTACTATAGAATTACATCGTTTTTCTTTATTATATTCTAACCCAAAAACATTAATACTAATATCATTTAATTTCTCTACTTTTGCTATGTCAGAAATTTTAACTGGAAAGGAAATACCATCAAATTTAAGTTTATTTGCATGTTTAACGTACGATGATACACGATCCGCGTTTTTGTTTACGGGATATAACGCCGAGAGTAACGCCCATTTAAAACAAAAATAATCCTTGCTTTTTACATTTATAACAGCCTTTTTTAATTTTATGTCACGAGGAAGATCTATGTATGAAGTACCGCGTAGGGGGTTAAATTTATTAACATTCATTTCTATAGATTTTATGTTCTTTAGACTCCATCCACTATCTTTTTTTTCAAATACACTAATTTTAGTAGTAATTGTATCATTTAAAGATGAAAAAAAAATATTTAAGTCATCTCCTTGACAAATAATATAGTTAAGCGTTTGAAAATCGAACGTATCATGAATATCTTTAGTTTGTTGAACAAAATCAGCATGCAATATGAAGTTTACTTTAAAAATTATGTGTTGATGAATACACTCTTGTATTAAAAATAAAATATCATCTTTAATAGAATTTAAAAATAGTTCAGGAGTTTCAAAATTTACCAATGTCGAACTATCTACTCTACTCTTGATTTTATAAGTTAAAATCCTATTTCCAAAAGCAGATTCAATAACACTAACGTTTGATAAAGAATTATGTGAATTTAAAAGATTATTTTTGTGAACATTACTTTTAAAATGATTAGCTAAATACCGTTTCTTGATAAATATATGACACGTTAGACATTCCACTTGATCATCGTTACTGATACTGTTCCCTGCAGAGGTAGGCGCTTCTGCTTCCGTTGTTGGTTTTTTGATGATCTTGGGTTCTTTGCTGCTCGTTCGCTTCGTTCCTCTTCCAAGTTGTAGTGGTTGACTACTAAAATGTTTAAATTTATTAAAACTGTACAAGACATTGTGTAAATTATGATCAAAATGAATGTTTATTTTACTTACTTAAACTGTGTTTCAACCATCGCACAGTGATTATACAACTCATCATCATACGATGAATAGAACAGTTGATCCTTCTCCATTTCATCACAAACTTTAGACAACTCCTGATTTAATTCGCTGTTGAATAGTTCCGTATTCTCTTCCATGGTTGTGGAGAAGAAAGCACTGGTGCACACTTCACTGAAGTTTGCCATCCTTATAGTAAAGAAGAAAATAGGTAGCAGAGTAAGTAACAGTTCAGTGTTGGTAGAACAACTGATACCCAAATTTCAAATAATGTCCGATATTTAAGTCTAACAAAGGATTAGAAATAGAATATAATGAGTACACGGAAGTAATTTAAGTAAACAGAATCACATTCACTAATGATCAGCTAATGACTGTCATTGTTAAAAAAGTATTTTTTAACTTTTTCACTTTCTGCTATGGTCTTTGTAATATTGTATACGAGGGCGTTTGTGTTGTCGTAGATGCTATCCTTATTAGTCTTTACGTAATATTTAATCCTCGTGGAAGCATGTTTCCAATGATCAGTAGTTGGAATCTTGGATAGCTTCTTCATATCGTACATTTCAATTTTGATGAGATGCGTCGCTTGGTCTCCGTCGTCAGAATTAGTAGAAATGTATGATACACCATCTCTAGCGGCTCGTGCTCGGTTGATGATAACAGCTTCCTCTTTTTTATTTTTGATTCAGCTTCAAAAAAATGATCAATCGATTGCGATTTTCTTTTTCCACCATCGCATGTGTTATTATTAATGACAATGTCATCACTCTCTTCTTGAGGGGAGAGTGGCGAGTAGTAATACTGTTTATAGGTATTTTCATCGAAGCTCAATGATTTCTGCAACAACACAGTTATCATGTTAATATCAATTTGTTAACACTTAATCATAAAAGTTAAAAAAGCTAAAGTTACAACCTATTAAAGTCCACTGCTGAACATAGGCCTCCTCTCATTTCTGAGAGGGTTTTAGGGCTAGGAAATGTTCGCTGCGATACCTCAATGCGTGTTGGCAAACTTCACATGCCTTCGAAATTTTCTCAGACATGCATTCCTCACGATGTTTTCCTTCACCGCTGAGCACGTGGTAAATCAGCACTTAAAATTGTAATTAACAATTTAATTGGTGCCGGCGGGGATCGAACCCGGGTCGCGTACTGTGAATTTTACATTTTGCGCTAACCATCTGAGCTACCACGGCTTAACCATATACACACACATAATATTTAAATATAATTTGTTAACACTAAATCATACACACGTAAGAAAATAACAGAAAGAAAAATAAGTTTGTCAATAGAATAAACACTTACATCCATGGCCTTTGATGCGTTGAAGTAACACAAACGTAGTATTGATAGATCCATTGCGGTCAAACGACCATACACTAACTCCATGACTGCAGTTGCTTGGTCTTATATAGTACCAGTGAGTAATAATTCTAATCTAAAGAATTTCTGCAGTAGAATTGATAGTATCTTTATGCGTCAACAAGCTTACCTTACATTCTGTTGCTTATCTCTATATTCCTACGTCCTTCCTGTCGTGTCTTGTTCAGTGTATTGGTGACTCAAATACGTTTTGTATAACACAAAGAAAGCAATTTAATATTTAGATATCACTATAATTGATCATTCCTATATTAGTCATTGAGTAGATTGGTACTGTAATAATCTACTAATAGCAGTAATATTATGGATACACTAGATGTACAACAACATCTGAAAAAGATTCACCCCACTCTAGAAAATAATGTTTATGCTGCCAATAAACTACCCATGTACACCCACGTACCAACGTATATAATATGCAATTTGGATACAGATGATAAACCAGGGTCACATTGGGTAGCTTTATATATCGATACGAATGACGTCGGTCAATATTTTGATTCATTCGGACGGGCACCTGTACGATATCATCTAGAGTTTTTTAAAAGAAATTGTAAAAGATGGAACTGGAATGTTGATAGGATTCAGAATGAGTGGACTTCAGTTTGTGGCGAATATTGCTTAATGTATTTGCTATATAAGTTTCAGGGATGTTCAATGCATAGTTTTACGAGTATATTTACAGGGAACACATTGTACAACGATATTTTAGTCGATGAGATGTTTCGCTCCTATTTTATAGATAATAACTAATAAGATTTTGTATTTTATAAATAAAAATTTTAACAAAATTGGGTAATATGTTTTATTAATGAGTCAGATTAGTGTAGATAGGAACAAAGGAGTATAGTACAATAGCACCACGATGAGGAAGAATAGATAATGACGGTATTGAACGAACAATAGATAGGTAGATAAGAACAATGGAGCGCTAATGACGGTGGAGGCTCGCAGCGGATATCAATTAGATAAGAGTTAATTGATCTGCACATCTCCGGAATCGTGCATCCTACGCAAAAATAGACCGCAGATTCGTGATCAGAGCATGCCAAAACCTTTTTTTTTTTTTAGGATCGTGAGTCGACGAACGTAGTACTTGTACCACTTCTGACTCAGTGCGCCAGAACTGGTACAACCTTTCTACAAGTGCGCCAGAACTGGTACAACCTAACTACTCACATGTCTTCAAAATAATTTTTTTTTCTTACTCCTCAGATTTGCAGGTTTTCTTACAATGTTTGCCTCCGCCGCCGAACACGTGGTATATCATCACTTAAAATTGCAATTAACAATTTCATTGGTGCCAGCGGTGATCGAACCCGGGTTACTCGCGTTCTGTTATATTTATATATTTACAGCGAGCGTTAATCTGACGCTGTTAAGCCGATGGTAAGTGGTGGTGTACATTTATCCTCCATTCAAAATGCAGTCGCGTTGTCACCGCTTAAGACTAATATAAAATACCTCGTTTCCAGTAAAAGAGTTTCCCGATCTGTACACTCACCATACGAAACACGGCAGCATTAAGTTGCCATTATACGCTGGTATTATGTGAAAGCGTGGTCTTTACCCCGTCGACCAACTCATTCGTGCTAAAGCCATTACATTACATACAGGGTAATTGTAGATAACAGCGTAGCTCTACGACGTATAAAAATAAAATTACAGACCAATAAAATATTTTACGATTACTTTTTAATCGTAAACTCAAAGTTTTGGTAGAAAAATATTTGATTACGGCATTTTTTGCTTTATATATATTTTTTGATATATCTATAATCAAATTTATTTAATTTTTGTTTTTGAGTGGAGCCGTGGTAGATCAGACGGTTAGCGCTCGTTGTAAATTTCGCAGTACGTTTACAAACCCGGTTCGATTCCCGCAGGCACCAATGAAATTTTTAATTGCAATATTGGGTTCTTATTTATCACGTGCTTGGCGGTGAAGGAAAACACAGTGAGGAAGCCTGCATGTCATGAAAATACGAAAAAAAATATATGGAAGACATTTTAAGTTCGCAGACACGCACTGGGGCAGCGCGGTGGATACTTCCTTGCTTTAGCACCCTCTCAGAAATGAGGTCAGTGCCCAGCCGTGGGACGTACGTAGGCTGAAACTTTGTGTGTGTGCGTGCGTGCGTGCGTGCGTGCGTGAGTGCGTGCGTGCCTGCGTGCGTGCGTGCGTTAGTGCGTGAGTGCGTGCGCGCGTGCGTGCGTGCGTTCGTGCATGCGTGCGTGCGTGCGTGCGTGCGTGCGTGCGTGCGTACGTGCGTTCGTGCGTGCGTGCGTGAATTAGTGCGTCAGTGCGTGCGTGCATGCGTGCGTGCGTGCGTGCGTGCGTGCGTGCGTTCGTGCGTGTGTGAGTGCGTCTGTGCGTGCGTGCGTGCACGTGTATTTTAAACGTGTATTTTAAACGACTCCAAAGAGGAAGAGAGTTCTTAATTATACTGTTTTTACGTGTGAACCGATTTTATAATTATTATATCTTTAAGTAGGCTATACGTCAGGGGTGGTTCCATATGTACAGTCCAAAAACGATGATTAAGTTTTATGCTGACGTGGTTCGAACCACCGCGCTGCGAATTATGTTTATCAAATTAAAAACAGAGTATGCAATAAACTGTAGAAAAGCACACACATGTGCATACTTTATACGCCACTCTCACTTACATTTAAACTATCTTAAAACTACATAAATATAAACTAATTTAAGTTTAAAAGGTAATATGAGTCGCAAACGGTGGCTCGTAAACCATATAAATTTTAAAAATAAATTTCACCCATAACGGTGGACAAGTAGGGTATGAATTTTATAATAAAACCCGAAATAATTAACAATTGCGGTCGCCTCGCCTGCACAAGACGTCACCTGACGCAATCCATGGGGGAAGTTTTTATGTATAAAATAATATTAATTATACAGTTAACGATTTACCATCGTCATATCCAATTTATTTAACCATAGATTAAGTTTTAATTTTTACAGGCAGGTGTTACTGTTCATGGATAATATTTTAGCTAACCTCAGTTACTTCGTAAAAGTAAGTGATTGACGTAGAGATTGCAATCAAATGTGATGCGGAGAAATCTTACTTTGTACTTTGTATTGATTAAACATAGTTTAACACAGTAGTGTCGTAGCTCTATTGTACGAACACTCGGACATCGTAATGGCTATCCGAGTACAAAACCATAGTACGAAACCTATCCAACTGCAGAGAGGTGTAAGATAGGGTGACGTTATTTTCCCGAAACTCTTCATCGTTGCATTGGAAAACGTGTTCTAGCTTGTGGATTGACTGGAGGACCTAAGTACTGTGCTCAATAGTGTCTCTCAACCGATAGATCGTTGGGAGACGCTATTAATCATCTATTGAAAATCTTAAGATGACAATGAACAAACACATGGACAAAACAAAGATCATGAGTAACGTCTATGTCACATTTAAGCCGGTAATTGTTGAGACACTAAGCTGGAATTTGTTGACGAATATGTTTACCTGAGACAACCGACTAGGTAAGTCCAACTCTGACCGAGAAGTCAGGTATACCTCGACGGCGGGTTGTTACTACGCGTTGTATATTGATAATATATCATATTATTATAATATGTCGTATGTTTTGCTACAGTATAGTATTATTTAAATTATCATTATTATTTAGTATTAAGCTTTTGTAACAAATTCAAATTTTACGTTGTCTTCTATAATCTTAATTAATATGTTCATTTAAAATGGTTTATTTTAATAATTTATTTATTTCTTTGTCGATTAGTTAATTTACACCCACAGTATGTGTTTACCGCAAGACCTATAAAATGTAACTTATTACTAAATGCCATTTGTAAATGTATAAAGACCTAATTATGCACGTACTCCGCATATAAATACTTAAATACAAAGTATTTTTTACAATATTTTTAATTAAGTGACAAATCTGCTGTTAAAGTTATTTTTGTATGATTAGTTATTTTCTTCGCTATTAACATTAAAAACCAGTGTATATTTATCATTTTTCGTGAAACTTAACCACTTCCTCATCAAGTTTATAAGTGTCATGGAAAAAGTGTGAAAGTTCTAGTCCAGTACTTTGTGAAGACTGAAGGATACACCAAATCAGAAATGGGTACGTGTTTTGTATTTTTTTTATAGATTAAGAGTGACAAACGAGCACATATTCCACTCCATTCACATTTTATCCTTAACTTAAAATCAAAATGCAGCTTGTCACCCCTAAGGGCTAGTGTGGAATGCTTTGTTACCATTAAAATATTCTCCGGTTCTCTACATCTACCAGTAGAAACTGCAAGCGTGGCCCTTTCCCGGGAGAGGCGACGCATTCGTGCTACAACCATATCGTAGCTGCAGCGTTGCTCTACCACGTAAAGATATATTATACATAAACAAATAATATAACCTTTGCTGGGCACAGGACTCCTCACACTTTTTAATAACTCAGCTATTGATCAGTCCATCACTCTGCTGCAGCACCTATCTGCCAACTTCGACTCCAAATATTTTGTTCCTCAGACATGCAGGTTTCCTCACGACATATTTATTTATCGCAACCTAAGTTTGAGCACCGCATGCACCAATTAAATCGTGATTTGTAATTGTAATAAATGTTGTACCGTTTGCTTAGCGTTACAGGAATACGTCGTGAGAAAAACTGCGTTTCAAACTGTAGAAAATAAAAGAAATATTCCGAAGATATTTTAGGACTGCCCACACGCATTAGTTTAGACACCTTATTGCCAGAAAAATTCTCGGAAATTTTAGGCTAGTGCCAAACTTAATAATAATAAAAATAATTTGTGTATTATTTGGTTGGGTTTTTTATTTATTTGAGTAACATTTATTTATTTTACTATGTATAATGTATATTTATGTTATGTTAACAATTATCCTTTTTATGTAATAATTCAGCTTAACCAGATTAGCTCTAGTATATAATGAAAGGGCCTATATACTTTAAAATTGGCCATATAATAAGGTCTTTCAGACCAAATTGTGGTCACTGCGCAGGACATGATGAGTGTGTTCTCTAGCATAGATGCACTCTCTATTCACTTATTATCACAGTCCTATGATACGGCAATCCGCTAGGACCGGAGTGTGATCAAGCGTAGTAACAACACTTGTTACTACGCTTGATCACATTATGTGCTTCATGAGGGTTAGAAAATCATCAACCTTCTGACTCCGGGCTGTTTCTGAGAGTTGAGTGAGAGAATACGCAATAATTAATTTTGGCCCCACCCAAGATTCAAACTTATGATCAGCAAACTCACTTACAACCGCGACACCAACTAGGCAGTGTGTACACTACACAGGCTGTATTTTTGATGTACTTTGTCCGTAGAGGAAGAGTGCGAGGAGAGCACGAGCCTCCCTGTGCGGTACCGTCCCGAGTCACCCGCTGCCCTGGCGCGCGCCTCCCGGTTCACTGCGCACGAGATCAAGCTCATGTACCGCGGCTTCAAGCAGGTCAGATAGTTGAATTTTTATAGACTATTCGTTCTTCTGGGAAGTCTGCAGTCTGTGAGCACGTACAAGATCGCACACGCCACTATATCAGATTCGATAGACCACAAATCGTCGCTAATGAACACCGATTCTTCTTCTACTTCCAATTATAATTCACGAGGCTAACAAAATTAAAAAATATTCTTTTTTTTTCAATAGAGATGATGGCTGGGTTGACATTCATTCTTAAACCAAACATACAACTGCAAGACTTCTAGATACCATAAGCTTATTTAGACTATATCGGACCAAAAATTAACAATTTTGAATTGAAAGTAGCCATATTAGCGGTACTATGACATTGGGACGTCGAACACTAAGCTCCCGGAACTATTAGTACTGTGGAACCGACGGGAATATAAAGTAAGTAAGTAAACGCGATAATATCCATAAAAATTGGTTTCATTTAATTTTTTCTTAATTTAAGATTTCTAACATACAGTTTATCTGATAGTAACTGGCTATTGTAATGCCTGGACATCTGCCACCAACTTTTTTAATAGGATAGGGTGACAAACGAGCACAACGTCCATGTGATGGTAAGAGGTTGCTGTGACCTATGAATATCTACATCTTTGCTCGATTACGAATCAAAATGCAGATGCGTTGTCACCCGTGAGGACTAAGATGGAATGTCTCGTTTCCAGTAAAAAGAGTCTCCGGTTCTCTACACTCACCATACGAAACACAGCAACATTAAGCTACTATTTCACGCTGGTATTCTGTGAGAGCGTGGTCCCTCCCCGGTCGACCCATTCGTGCTACAACTATACTACTAATATAACTGCAGCATGACTATACCACGTATAACTTACTCTAAATAAATGAATGCCTCAAAGTTTGCGATTACGAGTACGAGTATAATGGCCGAAATAAGTATATATGAGAGTGGTACTGACGGACTTTCAGGCAAATAAGACGACCAAATAACCTACTAAATATTAAGTATTTTATCATATACTAGTGAGAAAAAAACGAGAATAACGGCCACCTGGTGTTAAGTGGATGCTGAGGCTCATAAACATCTACACCTATACTCAATTAAGAATAAAAATACAATGGCAACGTCACACTTAAGGACTAAGATGGAATACCTCATTTCCGGTAAAAAGTGTCTCTAGTTCTCAAAACTCACCATAGGAAATATAGTGTGGTCCTTCGCCAATCGAGCTGACACATTTATTCTTGAACTAAAAAAAGTAAAGAAAATATAAAAAACTAAATCTAATATATCCTAAGAGTTTCCATATGTTTGAATTACTGTTTGTTGCCAAAATTATGACAAAAAAATTATTTCGGGGCCCTTGTCAGGTCAGGAGTTCTTGGGTACAAGTCCTTAGATAGATAAATAGATAATACTTTATTGCACGCCAAAAATAACATAAATATTAATAAAAAGGAGAGAAAGAAATGTTTGTGGTACAATGGGTGCTCTCATCGCAAAGAGCGATCTCTTCCAGATAACGTTTGGATAGACAGGATTGCAAGAAAACAATAAAAAAATGTACGTGGTTTGGCGACAAAAAATATTATTTTATTATAAGCCATAAAATAGAAATAAATAGAAATAGAGGTGCATAGTATAGAATGGTACACAAGTACATATATATGTATATATAAAAACAAATAGTGTAACTAGATAAAGGTAGAATAATTATATACGTCTTTGATTGAGCACGTCTAGCTGATAACGGCAAGTCATCATAAAGACTAAACCGACACAAAACCGACTGATAAAAAACAGTAATTTCCCTTTTTGCATAAGTTTAGACTTCGGCTATGAAAGATATATAATAACGATGACTTGTTATGGTTAAAGAGTATCTATATAACTTACTTCATCATCACTATAGGCTATCAAAGGTCCACTGCTGGACACAGGCTTCCCCACAGATTGTCTCAGTGCACGCGCGGGTTGGCGGCAGTTTATATTATCCAGGTGTTGTCAGGAAGAACGCCGCCCATCTCCAGGTTTGTTTCTCTCTGTCACCTCTCACGACACCCACGTGACGACATGCTGTACTGGATATTACAACAACGCCGCTACACGGATTTTAGTTCGCGATAAAAAAAAACAATTTTAAATTATTTGTCGTTGACAGGAGTGCCCGACGGGAATGGTGGATGAAGAGTCCTTCAAGAACATATTTTCACAGTTCTTCCCTCTCGGAGGTGAGTGTTACCTGTGTACATCGGTATTAATGTCTTGGTTTTTATTTTCACGTGAATACTAGACATGAGAAAAGTAGCTATTTTGCCATAATAACACAAAAATCGCAGAGAAAATAACCTTTATTTTGTTACATAGATAACATTGGACACTTGGTACGTGTTATTATGTGACTGACTATACGCGACTTGATAATCAATTAGGAACAATCTGCCGGCGTCTGTCTATCCGCAAGATTACAATCTCAGCGTTTTCAAGTCAACAGTTAACAGGCTTTTGCATGAAACTAGTTTTTACGGATTTTATCTCGTATACCAATTTATTTTATATTCTCAACGTTTTGAGTACTTGACAGCACCCGTAGTCACGATGAAATTGAGGTCTTCGAAATATTTTTTTTTAATTGCTCATGCAGGTTTCTCAACGATGTTTTCCTTCACGAATGAGTACGTGGTAAATCAATCACTTATAACTGCAATCAACAATTTTATTGGTACCGTCGGAGATAGAACCCATGTATTATATATGCGACGAGCTATAAGAGTTCGAAAAAGCGAGCTACCATGGCTCTAATAGGAAACCTATTTAGTGCAGTGGTTTTTTTTAAATCATTATTAAGTGATCGTGAATTGTGAAAACCCATTATCATAGTTAGCAGTATTAAGTTCAAATGCAGGCTGATGCCCGTTCCCTATATTGATGAAACTTTTCCTTCGAAATGAAATGAAATGACAACTCTTTACTTTTCGACGCAATAATTTTAATTTCCGTCACTCAAGTGAGAGTATGACCTGTTTATATAATAAGGATGACAAACGAGCACATAGTGCTCCTGATAGTCAGTAGATACCGTAGTCCATAGACTATCCTCGTGCAAAAATCAAAATGCAGATGCGTCATCACGCTTGAGGACTGAATAAAAGGTGGAATGCCTCGTTACCAGTACAAAGGGCCTCTGTTTCTCTACACTTATCACACACAACACGGCAACGTTTAGTTGTTATTTTGCACTGGTATTCCGTGAATGCATGGTCCTTCCCCAGTCGAGTCGACCCATTCTTGGTCCAACCACTTACTCGTACAATCAGGTAGACCGTATGCTCGATTGTCACATTAATATAATCAACAAACTACAACGCCAATAGTGTACTAAGTCCTATAAATAGTTTTGTGGGCGAAAACATTTCCAAATTTCAAATGTAAAAACATAGTCGTCTTGTAATTCAACCGAAAACTTGGGTTAGTACTTTCACTAATCCATTTTTTTATTAGTTAGAGAACTTAAAATTTGTTCCCGAACAAAGTAAACCTGTTTGTCTTAACTGAATACGAAATATTCATTTATTTATTTATTACAGGAAAACTTACAGGTTTTAATTTACCATATGGTATATAATATAATTTACAAAGTAAGCCTATTAAAAGTTTTCACAAATGAGACTAATATAATACACGGTAGTACGGCTCCTTTTCTACGTACTTTTATATAATACTTAAGAGTATATACCACACCGTTTCTTTGTACAAAAATCACTTTTTATGTTTACATTGTAACAATATTTTGTGCGTACATAAATTATTAAATAAATAAATAACGTGTGCAACTTTAGTATGTAAACTGCCTAACTAAACTAATCTAACTCGATTTTTCCACATAATATGAATTCTTTAAGCTATCACGAACTTGCAGAATGTTAGCTATCATGTAAATTATGTCTTTTAAATACAGATGCATCGCAATACGCGCATTTCGTGTTCAACGCCGTAAAACACAAGCATGGAGACAAATTAAGTTTCGAGGTAAGCTTCCTGATGTTACTTCTAAATGGTAACAATATTCGTCATTCTGTGGAACGCCTAAATATTTCAACATACCTGGAGAAGTATTAAAATACGAAATGCTTTTATTTTAAATTTAAATATTCAATATTTATTGCCTTTTGCCGACCATTACAATAGTTTAACTATTTTGTCTGCTTCCTGGACAGGCAAACTGTTTATAAAAATAATAAAATAAAAACTTAAATTGTCATACAGTACTGCAGCCCAGCAACTAGCCCGCGGTGCAGCGCCCAGCACGCTGGCTTTAATTTGAAATGATTAATTTTTTAGAACAATAGTTTTTCATAAAGAAATGCGAGCAGGAAAAACATTATTTAATTCCTCACTCTCATTTTCACCATCAGGCAACCAGATAGTCAGCTGGTCCTCCTTTGTAGACAATCTTACGCTATGGAACCAAACGGTTCACTTATTCTTTCGTAATGCGTACAGCAAATGGGTGAAATCATTTACCGGTTATGGTATGGTGGTATTTACGTTCCACTTTGGTTGACATTGGGTGTCATGAATAAATATTTTGCAGGAGTTTCTCGACACGCTGTCACGGGTTGCACGTGGATCTGTCCAAGAGAAACTCTCCTGGGTCTTCGCGCTGTACGATGTCGACGGTGATGGGCGGATCTCCAAGTCAGAGATGCTGGCTGTAGTGCAAGCAGTATATGAACTACTTGGGCGGGCGGCGGTGCCCCCAGTACTTCCGGCATCTGCTAAGGATCACGTAGATAAAGTCTTTGACGTGAGTTCATTTATTCAAAATGAACATTAGAATCGATATATGATCACCATTCATTACTACAGCCTATACCCGCCCACTGCTGAACAAAAGCCTCCTCCGTAGATTGCCTCATAGAGTAGATGTTTGTCACAGTTGCCATGCTTGAAAAGCGGATTGGCAACCGCAGATTTCTTACCATTATTGACTTGTTACCAGGAAGATTGCCCGCGGTAGTTCAAAATTAAATTTAGCAGTACGCAAGCAACTTTGGTTCGTTCTTTGCTGGCATCAATGAAATTGTTAATTTTGAAATTTTAATTGCTGATTTACCACGTGTTTGGCGGTGAAGTAAAACATCGTAGGGAAACTTGCATGTCTGAGAAATAAGAAAAACATATAATTCGAAGACATGTGAAGTTAGTCAACATGCTGGGCAGCGAGGCGGACATTTTCTTGCCCCAAAACCCTCTCAGAAATGAGAGGTCAGTGCCCACCAGAAGGGTATATATAGGCTGTAACTTTAACATTAACAGGAAGATGATGCTTCCCATCTCCTGTTACAGTTTCTCTTTGTCGACACTTACAAGATGATGAATAACAGTTGGGGAGTAAATTTTCTCCAGTGGAAGCTGCTAGAGTGACTATCTGATAATTTGTGTTTCTAAAAGCTTTCTGTTAACGCAGATATTCAGCAATAGACTTGTTTTTTTATATAGGATAGGGTGACAAACGAGCACACAGTCCACCTGATGGTAAGTGTTTGCTGTGGCTCATAGACATCTACATCTTTTCTAGATTACGAATCAAAATGCAAATACGTTATTACCCATGAGGACTAAGATGGAATGCCTCGTTTCCGGTAAAAAGGGTCCCCGGTTCTCTACACTCACCATACGAAACACAGCAGCATTAAGCTACTGTTTTACTCTGGTATTCTGTGAGAGCGTGTTGCCAGACAGGTTTATTATATTGAGTTATGATCAGGAAAATGCAGCTGCCTACTCCTTGTTTTGTCACACGGGGCGATATAGGATAGTGAATTCTCTTACACCAGGAGTCAGTTTTAACTTTTTTTATTTCAATTCATGCAGTTGAGCGAGGTGCAGTGGTGGCTGCGAGCGTACCGTCGCTATGATCTCACGCATAATTTTACACGTGTACAGATCTGTGTTTACCACAGTAAAAGTCCACTCGACTTCGTGAATTTCAAGAACTTGAATAAGTAGGCTTAACCGGGTAGGACCGCGCTCTCATAAAATACCGTTTCAAAATAGCAGCTTAATACTGCTGTGTTTTGTTTGGTGAGTATAGAAATCTGGGGACCCTCTTTTACTGGAAACGAAGTATTCCATCTTAGTCCTCTGGAGTGACAACGCAACGAAATAAAGCAGCATCATGCTTTGTTTCGTATGATGAGTGTAGAGAACTGGAGATGGAACAAGGACCTTTCAAAAGCAACAACGTATCTGCACTTTAATTTTTAATCGAGGATCGATGTAGATTTCTACGAGCCACAGTCGCTCACCATCAAGTGTACTGTGTGTTTGCTCGTCACATTTGTTCTATATGTGGAACATTGGTCCAGCTGATGGACACAAACGGCGACGGCGCCGTGAGTCCGGATGAGCTGGCACGCTGGTGTGCGCGTGAGCCGGCGCTGCTGCAGTCGCTACAGACGCTGGACACGGTGTTGTGATGCGCGCCACCGCCCCGGAACACAAGTAGGTTTGTTCTGTAGCAGTGATGGGTGAAACACCGTCGCTATCCTGTAGTTCACGGCCAGTCTCAACAGAGACTAGCCACTAGCGCATGACAGTGTTATAATGCACGTGTGTGTGCGCCAGCACGGGTTCACTCACTCTCATAGTCCAATGGGACTGTAATTCGACATGACCGGATATTAGGCGCAGGACCAACGGATTTACGTGCATTCAAAGGCACGGGGTTAAAACATAGCCAACTTTCTGGCCAGAGTCAGACTACTGTAAATTTCTTGACAGAAAAATCCAATTACCGATAAAGGATCCACCGGATTGGAATCCGGGACCTTATGACCAGCAACCACGTTAACGACCACTACACTAACGAGAAAGTCATCACATCAATCACATCAGCACTAAGCTTTTTTTTTTTTGTTAATTTACGCTGATAATATGTTGCAAGAGCGCGGTTCTTCCCCTACCGCTGCCGCTCGTGAACTTGCAACAGTGAACCTGCTAGGTATGGTCCACTGATATTGTAGAAAAATTTGCCTTAATGACTACGCGTGATAGGTTGATTACCGTTCGCAGTATCAGACGCCTCACACCTTAGACGCCGCTTCCTTTAACAGGTTTGGGCGATTTACATCTAATATACGAGACTGGCTTACTCTTTTTACTGGTCACGAGACATTCCATCTTTGTTCTCATGGATGAAAATGCTTTTGATTTGAGTTCCATATAGAGGATAAATGTATTTAGGTTGTCTGAAAGAATTGCCGTTAGCAAAAAGATCGCTCATTGTATACTTTTGTACATATAGTCTTTGTAATATAGTATGGTGTGCAATAACGAATATAAATAAACAAATAAATGAATAGATGTAGATGTGTATGATGTATACTGTGTGTGCTCATTCAGCACCCTTAGACTTTAAATTCACTGCTGAAGATGAGCTTCTCTCATTGCATCTGCCTCATTCGTCACGTGTCACGTGCACCTTTAACGCTGCTGTCCGTCGGCAGTTTGAGTATTTGTCGTTTGACGTAAATGATATGTTCATACCGCCATCTGTTGGACTCGATAAGTTTTTATGGCGATTTCCATAGTCGACTTATAATACACCTACATAATGTTGTTTTGAGGGATACTTAATTTTTTTTACGGTAACTAAAAAAATCGTAGAAGCTATAATGTTTTGTTCTACTTTAAGGAAAAATGAAGCGCAGGCGTCCTGTTCTAAAGTGACCAATCCTATTGATATCACTGCTCCACCCGCACGTCTCTCAGCCAAAGTGCGATTAATAAGTTTTTTCATTGTTTATTCCAACAAGTTATACACATTACCTTAGTTTTGATAATGACTTTTTAGTGGGGATTTTAACATAATTTTGTTCAATTCGTTTTTGTAAAGATTTTTTTTTACAAAAATTAGGTTAGACACAATCATACTTTAAGGCTAGGTTAAGTTCCTTTTAAGCCATGAAAATTTGCGATTATTTATTTAAGATTTATTTTTAGTTAACTGAAGAAACAGCACCTCGGTTGGCGAAACGACGTGGTTCACAATCATTTTCATCTCAAAAGACGCGGTGAACCAAACTAGACTTTAATAAGCTGTAAGTAGGTATCAAATGGGATCACTTCATTGTGCTCTTATTACGTTTTTTAATCTAGGTCTCATAAAGTATTATAATAAAATTTGTGAAGGCGAGAGATTTTGGGGACCTCAATGTTTCCTTAAATTCTAATTCCTAAGATTTGAAATTCTTAAATTCGCTTAATTTACTACCATGCGATTGGTAGTAATTATTACTAATTTTGATTTAAATATTCTTTAAAATCAATCCAATATCGCTTAGTTTCCAAATAAAAAAGACAGTAAAAAATAGGAAACTTAGAAATTACTTATTATATAATTATAAGTTATTCGAAATGGCAACTTTTTTGCCGCGTTTTTATTTTTAAGCTATGTTTAATACTTTCAAGTCTCAAGCTCATCTGGAAGATAGTTCATAATTGATTGCAAAATGTTTTCCAAAGAAACAAACAAACAAATAGTCAGACAAGTGAGTTTACTGTTATTCTGTTTTCAGATATATGTAAAATGACAAGCCCTTAGCCTATACCAAAATCTGCCTAACAGAAAAACAAGCAAAGTGATAGACCAGCAAGTGAGTTTATCTTACATTGTCATTAGTTCTGAGCTGTGTTTAAAGAGTCTAGTCTTTAGCTCTTTAGACAATTATTTTAAAATCGATTACAAAATTTACACCAAACGTACAATTAGAGAAGGAAGCGAGTTGATAAAAACGTGGTAAAAGTCTTATATTTTATCTAATACGTCACGCTTAGTTTAGTTTAAATGACTGCGTGTCTAAAGCACTCTAAGTCTAAGTAACTAACGAGATAACTATCATAATAATAAGTACAAATAACACAGCTATTTTGTTAAAGAAGATGAACTTTGTTTTGTTTATATAACACAACATTACATTTATAGATAAACCTACAGAATGAATGACTGAGCTCAGTTTGAAATCATTGATCCGTATATCCAAACTTGAACACAGTCTTTTTTAGCAGTAGGTATTCAAACCAAACATAACCATATATAAAATACCCTCATCATAAATGGTTTCTTATACTTAAGCAAAATCGCAAAACACGAACATGAAGGTAACAGATTATTATTTCCAGTGTTCAATATAAATTTATCGGACGCTCTGATATTTAAGATCTTTCTTAATGCTCTAGATCCTGCTCTACAATCCTGTTACAACGACGTAGATTTAAAAATCGATTAATTAACCAATTGCAATTGTGCTCTTTTAACTTGATAATAATTTATCATAGAAGCTAACGTAATGCTTGAAATCTCTTCATCTCGAATTTATTGATGTGAACTATTAGGAACTTAATAGAATAAGTAACTAAATATATTAAGGATGTAATATTTAATTAAAGTACTTGAAGGTGTTCCAGGAAATATGCAAAATCAGGTTTTCTGTGGAATGTCCATTTGTTGAAATAAATTTTGATTGATCTTTATTCAAGTTAAATTTTATAGTAGGGGGAACAGATGAACTCACTGCCTCAATCCCATTGATTGAGCCAGTGAGTTTGTTTTCACCACTCACACGATGTTTCTGAATAATTGCAACACCAGAATAATTTCAGGTGCATTGCAAGCAATTTGTAAATAAGTAGGCTCTTTTGTTGAAATTCCTAGTAGTAGAGAAAAGGAGGAGTTCGTTCCTGATAAATTGGACAGCGGTGAGCGACCAAGTGTTGATAATAGCATTTTTATTACCTTGTGTCAATAATTTAAATTACATTATGCTTATAAATTTATTTATGTATATAAAATAAGGTTTTTATTAAGAAATAAAAGTATATTTCAAAAAGAATGGAAATCCAACATGTATTAGGACAGCGCAGAAGACATTCCCTTGCCATAAAATATTCTTATAAATTAGTCGAAGTCTGTGTCCAGCTGATGAGATGTTGCTTAGAAATTCTTAAAAATAATATTAAAATTATTTCCTTAAATAAAATTCAATCAACACAAGTAGTTAATCTCAGTCAAATATATTTTTTATGTGTTTCATGAGGTTTTATTTTATTATTAACTAGCTGGTACCCGGCGCATTGCCACAGCAGAAAAAAATGATTGTGGAAATATCGGTTTTTTGTTTAATTAGAAATGATAATAAATTCATTGAAATTGATTGATATATAACTTTCAAATAAATTTGTAGGTACGATACGATAAGCGCGTCACCTACTGTAAGTGAATTGTATTATTGCATGCCTGTAATAATGATGAACAGTATTGCAGCGCATAAAATACAAACATACATTATTTTTTATATATTAAGATTAGACATTTCACGTAATACCTAATTTGTAAATAAAAATAATCCCAGTAACATTTTCGTTACGCTAAATGCTAAATTTGATTAATTAGTGATACTCGATGTTTTAGAGAATTTATTACGAAATATTTTCTTAATAAATATAAATTTAAATTAGTATTAATTTCTTAAAGCAATATTTAGTGACTTCTCGTGTATTTTACATTAATCTAAAACTTTAAGTGCATGCAATAAATAACCTTTAGACTCACTCTTACATTACGAGCACAATGTATCTTTAAAAATAAAGAATGACTAGTTAGTAGTTGACATACATATGCACATTCTATTTGTTACAAACTCCATATAAACTACCAGGTGATGGACAGTACAAACTGACTACATTTCTCCGACAGCTTGCACACGGAGGATTACTACATCTCGACAACGCTACTTACCGGGTTCAATTGTAAATCTAAATCATATATGGACCCACTCAAACACACACGCACACTATATATATATATATATATATATATATATATATATATATATATATATGTATATATATATATATATATATATATATATATATATATATATATATATATATTAATAGAATTGATTTATTATTATTTATAGAATTTCATGTAGTTCCATTGAGAAATCACGTGTTAATTATATCTCTTGTTAATCTCTCTATCTACTGTTGCTCGTTAGGAAAATAAATTGTATTCCAATTCTATTAGCTTAGCAAGTGCTTTAATGGAACTATGGGGTCAATAAATGTTAGTGATCTGTGCGGAGACGACAATTTACACAGGAACAGTTTACGTGTTTAAATTTTAACTGTTATTTTCTAGTTTCTAGTACGTATTGTAGTAATAAAACATTTCTTGGTAGCTTTTAATTGTTTTATAATTATTGTTTGTTTCATAAACTTGCAAATATTTACTCAGAGATGAATCAGTGCCATTTAGCTATTGACTTGGAATTTAGAGTTACGCTATTTAAGTCAAGCTCTTCTCTTTGTATTGCCCTGTATTTGTTTACGATATTTTTATATTGTTACGAGCTTGAGGTTCGTTACAATAAAAATTGCCGATAGAATTACCTAAATTAACACTTTAATTCACATTACACTTATTAAAATTAAAAACATTAATAATTAACCACACTGATTAACTTTACTCCGCTCCGAAGCTTCGCTTGTGTCGCCAACTCCAATACTTCCCCGATCGCATCTTGCAGCGCCTATTTATATTAATTAGCAGCGAAATATTTAGAATATTCAAGTAAACACGCGCAAGGTACCGAGAGTTCGTGTTTCGACTACAAGAAGTTTAGTTCTTCGCTTCGAGACTAGATGGCGCTAGTGCCGTCGACTTGAGCGCGTAACACTGCCACCTCCTAAGACATGCTCGTCCCGAGCATTATCGGCCCCATAATAACGCGCCAGGCGATCCACATGGACGATCTCAGGAGTCCCTCTTGCGCTTTTCTGTATCCGGTAGGTTACATCGTTGATCTTGGTCACAATCCGGTACGGGCCGTCCCATTTAGCTTGAAGCTTAGGAGATTTCCCTTTGCTGCGGACTGGATTGTGTAACCACACAAGTGACCCTTCGTCGAACCCTTTGTTGTTCATCTTGCGGTCGTACTGGGTTTTCATCTTTTCAGACATTTGCTGACCCGATTGTCTGACGTGCTCATAAACGTCATTCATTTTGTTCCGCAAGTCATTTGCATAATCGGTTATACTGCGTGGAGCATCAGGTGGTATCCCGGTGATCAGGTCCGCAGGCAGCCGTAATTCTCTCCCAAAGTTTGCGAAAGCTGGTGTCACTGATGTACTTTCGTGAACAGCGCTTCGATATGACAACAAAAACGGTTGTATGTGCTTGTCCCAATCTCGTTGCCGATCGTCTACAACTTTTGCTAGGTACCTCTCCAATGTCTGATTAAATCGTTCTACCATTCCATCAGATTGCGGGTGATAAGAAGTCGTTCTTGTTTTATGAGTACCCATAACTCGGCAAGTTTCCTGGAATATTTGAGACTCAAAATTCCTTCCTTGATCGTTGTGAATCTCTAAAGGTACTCCAAAACGACAGAAAACTTCATGAACTAGTTTATCTGCAACTGTTGAAGCTTCTTGATTTGGAATGGCGAAGACTTCTGGCCACTTAGTGAAGTAATCCATCACAACCATGAAATCCTTGTTACCGCTTTCACTCTCCGGAAACGGCCCCGCCACGTCAATGGCTATTCTCTCCCATGGTGCACAAACATTGTACAACTTCAATGCACCTCTACTACGAGTCTGAGGTCCCTTTACAGCCGCACAACTTGTACATTTGCGACACCAGTCCTCGATATCGTTTCGACAGTGGACCCAGTAAAGCCGTTCTCGGATCTTCAGTAGAGTTCGTTTAACTCCCAGATGGCCTCCTGAATAATCATTATGCTACAGCTGTAGAACATCCGGTACTTTAGCTTTAGGGACAACCATTTGCAAATGACAGCTGTCTCCCCGGACACTTTCTCATTTACGGCACAGAACTCCATCCTGAAGCAGCAAGCTGTCCCACTGGGCCCAATAGCTTTTAGTGATCGAACTCATCGCCTAGACGTCGCTCCACTTGGGCTTGGGAGCACTGGCCTTCATCTATTCCAGGATCGGCTTGACGTCCGGATCTTCCTGCTGTGCACGTTGAAAGCTGTCCTTCCACTCGTTGCTGAGGTGGTCTGCCCTGAGCATCCTCACGGATACCAGTTCCTTACTCTCTTGCCTAGTACAATTTTTGCAATCTTCAGGACAAGGTCTTCTTGACAATGCATCTGCGTTGCCATGAGATTTCCCGCTCCGATGTTCGATCTCAAAGTCATATTCCTGCAGTAGTTCAATCCACCTCGCAACTTGTCCTTCTGAATTTTTAAACTGCAATAGCCATTTTAGTGCAGCGTGGTCAGTTCGTAAGTGAAATTTCCGCCCCAGAAGATATTTGCTAAAATGCTGCAATGACTTTACTACTGCTAGCAATTCGCGTCTTGTGACACAATAGTTCCTTTCCGGTTTTGACAATGACTTGCTGAAGTACGCTATCACGACCTCTTGGTCACCATTACGTTGAGACAACACACCGCCAAGTCCTATATCACTTGCGTCTGTGTCAACTATAAATTCTTTGCTTGCATCAGGGTATTCCAAAATAGGTGTTTTGCACAGACGGTCCTTGAGCTCCTGGAATGCGATATTGCAATTTTCATCCCAGCAGAAATGTCGCTTCTCCTTGGTTAGCTTGTGCAGAGGTTTGGCTATATCTGCAAAGTTCTTCACAAATCGCCGGTAATACGAGCACAAACCCAAAATTGCTCTAACCTGCGTCTTGTCTTTTGGAACCGGCCAATCTTTGACAGCGGCGATTTTCTCCGGATCCGTACGGATACCTTCTTCCGACACTACATACCCCAAAAAGTTGACTTGCCGTTTGAATAGTCTTCGGACTCAACTTGAGGTTAGCACTCTGAATCTTCATGAGCACGCGTTCCAGGTTTTGAAGGTGTTCCTCAAACGTACGGCCCACAATGATGATGTCATCCAAGTAGACCAGACAGGCATCGCCAATTAGCCCAGTAAGTACAAGTTTCATCAGCCTTTCAAACGTTGCTGGAGCATTGCACAACCCGAACGGCATTACTTTGAATTGCCACAGATCCTTTCCCGTCGAGAACGCAGTTTTCTCCTTATCCTTAGGGTCAATTTCAACTTGCCAGTAGCCACTTTTTAGATCCAGCGTGCTAAACCATTTTACTCCTGTAAGCATGTCCAGCGTGTCATCAATTCCTGGCAAAGGATAGCTGTCCTTCTTTGTAACGTCGTTCAGACGCGGTAGTCAACACAAAACCGCATGCAGCCATCCTTCTTCTTTACCAGTATCACGGGTGAACACCATGGACTAGATGAGGGTTAAATAACACCATCCTTCACCATTCCCTCAATCACGGTTTCCACTTCCTTTTCACATGCTACTGGCAATCTTCTTGGCCGCTGACGGATATGCAGTTCTTCACCTGTGTTTATTTTGTGTTGAACTAAGCCAGTCTTTCCTATGTCAGCATCGTTTGATGAGAATACATCGGCATACTTGAGTAACAACTTCTTCGCTTTGACCATTTCATTCGGGGAGAGAACGCTGCGACAGTCTTCTAAAAGTGTGCTCACTCTCGTTTGTGCATCCTTGCTGGGGGTCACAGTCGATAGATATTGGCACCGACGTAACCAATTCACTTCCTCACAAGTAGCAACCAGTGTGCCTTTTTCTATAATCTGTTCCTGGCCACAAAGGTTTAGCACACGTACTCCTGAGATGTTAGTGGTTCTGACCAAGGTTCGAGCCACTTTACATGGAAGCTCATTTTCTAATCTTTCCACGAGTACACAACGATGAAGTTGCCCAGGATTCCGAGGAAGACTAACCGGAACAATAGTTTCCGATCTCGGCGGAAGAACAATCTTCTTAATGCTGTACACGTTCCCTGGTAACGCACCTTCCATAAAAAGTTCCTCCTGTCCACATTTCAAAACACCTTGCTTAACGTCGATCTCGCAACAATTATTCCTCATAAAGTCTAGGCATAGGATGCAGTCGTCCATTATATCAGCCACGATGACATTATGCAGGTAGATCAGGTTGCCAAGCTTCAACTCCATCTCCTTCTCTCCACGGACGGGTATACGCTGACCGGTGGCTGTTACCAAATTAATGCGTTCTCGGTTGTATGCGGAGTCCCCAAGGAACTGACTTATAAGTTGGAAACTAACAACCGTACGAGAGGCTCCAGTGTCTATGGTCAGTTTACACGGCATTCCGTTGACCTCGCCCTTGATGATTAGACTGTTCCCATCATGGGTTTGTGAGATCGAGATCCTTGGGGCTCTTTTAACATCAGCCAGCACCCGCCCCGCAGTTCTGGCTTTTACTCGTTTCCCTGCTGCTTCTGGGCGGTGCTGTTGGCCGCACTACCCTCCTGAAATCGTCCACCTTCCCTTTCTAGGGTTCGCTTAGGACAGCTGGATCGAAGATGGCCCTTTTCCCCACAGCCATGGCGCCTAGGGCTGTGTCCTTTGTTGCGGTCGCGAACTGTAGCTGCTGCAACCTCCCTGACACGATGGGAACGATGATCCAGCCGCACGGGTTCCACCTCCAGTGCATGGGCCAAGGCGTCCTTAAGCGTCTCGTGGTGCCCGAGCCTCACAGCAGCTCTGACTTCCAGGTCACGGATGCCGTCGATGAATGTCTGCACCAGGTTCCCTTCAATGAGCGCAGGTACAGACCGGTATGCTTTTCGCACCAGCTTCTCCACCTCTAGAGCCCACTGCTGCAGGTTTTCGTTGATGCGCTGCACGCGATCTTTAAGCTGCGCACGAAAGACGTGTTCCAGGTGAGCGTCGGCATATCTCGCCTCCAATGCCTCAAGGAGTTGCTCATAAGTCACTTTTTCACCGAGAGCTCTGTTAAGGCCTGGTCCCGCAGGCCTAGTGTGAAAGCAGTCATGGCCTGACTTTTATTCCGTTCGCCTTCATAACAGCCTCGAACTGGATTTTGTAGGCTGACCAGGAAGAGGTACTGTCAAACGGTGGCACCTTGAACCCACGTAGCGAAGGTGTTGTAGCTACTACGGGAGCTGTAGTTCCATCCCCAAGTTTGAGGTCGTTCAGCGTTTTCTTCACGTCAGCCATCACGTTGTCAATGTTGTCCGATTGTTCACATGGTTGATTCGGGTATCATGTTATTCGATTCGGATTTCAGCTTCCAACAGGCAGTTGTCATGTTGAGCAACCCTATCCTTCACCTCCCTTATCTCTTTCGCATAGGTAGCGTGAAGGTCCTTCATGAGGAGCATCTGTTCCTCCTGTCGGCGGGCCTGTTCCTCTTGTCCGCTCTGCAGCTGCTCTTTCAACTGACGGACCTGTTCCTCCTGTCGGCGAGCCTGCTCCTCCTGTCGGCGAGCCTGCTCCTCCTGTCGGCGAGCCTGCTCCTGCAGCGTCACTATCAGAGCACCTAAGTCAGGTGCTGCAGATGTAGGAGCTACCGACGGGCCTGCAGCCGGTGGCTGGCCCTCCGACGTCTGCGGCGTTGCACCACCAAATCTTCGTTGGTCCGTCTCCTGCTGGCGTTGACTTCGGGTACAGACACCCTCCGTTTCCTCCTTAGGTAAAATCGGCATGATTTTATCCCACTTCTGACACCAATTGTTACGAGCTTGAGGTTCGTTACAATAAAAATTGCCGATAGAATTACCTAAATTAACACTTTAATTCACTTTACACTAATTAAAGTTAAAAACACTAATAATTAATCTTTAACTTTATTCCGCTCCGAAGCTTCGCTTGTGTCGCCAACTCCAATACTTCCCCGATCGCATCTTGCAGCGCCTATTTATATAAATTAGCAGCGAAATATCTAGAATATTCAAGTAAACACGCGCAAGGTACCGAGAGTTCGTGTTTCAACTTCAAGAAGTTTAGTTCTTCGGTTCGAGACTAGATGGCGCTTGTGCCGTCGACTTGAGCGCGAAAAAATACGCATAATTTAGAAGATACCTTTTTTCTAAAAGATGAAATCTATGGTTTAGTAATTTTGTTACTAAAATACAAAGTAAACGCCTAAAAAAGTGTAATCCAAATTCAAAAAAATGAATGAGGGTAATCATCAAAATCAGTTGATTTGGTAAAGAACTATTCGCTTATCTGCAGATGCCTTTGCAAATTGAAGAGCTTGATGATTTTTCAGAGAACCCATCTTGATGATTCTTTCACCTTTCTAACAAAAAAGTTTCACTGAAATTGAACAATAGGGGTAAAGAATTTTCGTTGAACACACATAAAATAATCCTACGAATTGGGAACCTCCGCTTTTTGAAGTTGGTTATATACTAAATAAAAGGAATTTTATATTAACATATAATGTATTTACTATAATATATTAAAGTCTTTATTTTATTATATTTCAAAATATCTATATATAAGGATGTATTAATTTTATTTAGTTTGCTCAAACTTTTTAATTTAAAAAGTTGAAGTGTTGAGGCAATGCTGCTCAGGCTGCGGGTCTATGTACGTAAGGAATAAACCCTATTTATTGTTTACTATTGAAAAATAATTAAATAAAATACTTCCTTCTATTCCAAATTATGTTTGTTGTTTTATTTTTAAACTTTAATATAGTAAGAAAGAAGCTTTTTTATAGAATAATGATTACTACATCTATCCTCGATTAAGAATCAAAATGCAGATGCTTTGTCATCCCTGAGAACTAAGTCAAAATGCCTAGTTTCCAGTAAAAAGTGTTTTAAGTCATCGACACACCTTATGAAACACAGAGATAATTAAAGAAAATGTAAACAACGAAACACAAGAGTAAAAAGGACAAAGAAGTAGTTAATATATATAGACGATGGATTTTATACGTGGTAGATTCACGCTGCCATATATTGTGGTTGTGGCTCGAATAGGTCGGCTCGATCGGGGAAGGACCACGCTCTCCCAGAATACCACAGTAAAATAGCGGCTTAATACTGCTGTGTTTCGTTTGGTGAGTGTAGAGATCCGGAGACCCTTTTATACTTGAAACGAGGCATTCCATTTTAGTTCTTATGGGTAACAACTGAAAACGCATTTGCGTTTTGATTTTTAGTCAAGGATAAATGTAGATGTCTATGGGCCACAGCATCCACTTACCATCAGGTGGACTGTGTGCTCGTTTGCTACTCTCATTCTATAAAAAGGGATCAGGAATCGAGTTTCAGGCGCAAGGTTTATCCAGAGCAAGGTGAACTATCTTAGAGAATTTAGACGACGCAAGGAGAAGAGAAACTATCTTAGGTCTGGTGAAAACATCAGATGAAGTTTTTATTTCTACAACCCTTATAACACCATCTTTTCCAGACGATGCAGCACCGGCTCACTACGTTGCTAGATTGTGGGACTCCTTTCCTACCTACGTGTTTATCAGGGCAGGTACCTCCTCACCTATGTCCGCTGGCAAACAGCAGTACAAATTGTGAGGCTTTCCACCTCAGTCCTCAGAGGTGACAATGCAGCTGCGGTTCACTTTTAAAAGTTTTAATTTTGCCCCTTATATCCTTTATTATAAGGTGTATTTTAAAGATTAATAAGTAAATAAAAGTAGAAATAACAATCCGTTTTTCTGCTCCAGTGCAGACAAACAGACGTCGTTGAAATAAATGTGGCAGTAAAATTGTTTGCGGATAAATTGCGAAAATGCGATGTACTATACACTTTTATAACAAAATCCCAGAAGACATACAAAGTCTGACTTCCGCCAAGTTTAAATACTTTATTTAACAAGTTTTGTTTAAAAAGGATTATTATAATATTAAGGAATTCGTGGATTATAATAGGTCGTGGAAAAAGTTTCTTCGTATTTTATTTGTATGTTATGTGTTTGCATCTGGCTGATTCTAATATCTATACATATAGGACATTAATAAAATGTAAGAAAACACTTTCCCGCCATTTCAATTGTTTTACTATAAACCGTGTTTCGGTATACCGTAGGTTTTCTATTAGAGTTGGGCCGTACTTGCAAAATCGAGTACCAGGTCTTGCAAGTACGTCCACCATCAAATATCAGTGCCAAAAACCGGGGCTACTTTCTAGTATTTTCTTTTTGCGTCGAAAATTGATCCGTAAGTACGTATAAATAAGGAGTGCAATCGCATATTATGCTGAAATAGTAAACTTTCAAGCCTTGATGGAACAAAAATACTTGTATAGAATATTAATCTGTAACTATATACAAATAAAAAGCAGGATCTCGTTTATAAAAAAAATAAATACTTCCAAACCTTTAAAAGTTCCAACTTTCAAGACTTGTTGTAAGAAAAATACTTGCATAGAACATTAATCCGTAACCATATACAAATAAAGAGCATCATCGCGTTTACAACATCTTTACATAGTAGAGCCATGCTGCAGTTATATTAGTAGTATAGTTGTAGCACGAATGTGTCGGCTCGACCGGGTTAAGGAGCACACTCTCACAGAATACCAGCGTCAAATAGTAGCTTAATGCTACTGTGTTTCATATGGTGAGTATAGAAAACCGGAGACCCCTTTTACTGGAAACGAGGCATTCCACCTAAGTCCTCACGGATGACAACGCATCTGCATTTTGATTCGTAACCGAGGATAGATGTAGATGTCCATGGGCCACAGCAACCACTTACCATCAGGTGGAATGTGTACTCGGTTGTCATCCATCCTATAAAAAAACAAACAAAATACTTCCAAACCTTTAAAAGTTCTAATTTTCAAGACTTGTTGTAAGAAAAATACTTGCATAGAATATTGATCTGTAACCATAGACTTAAAAAGAGCACAATCGCGGTTACAAACAAAAATACTTTCAACCCTTTAAAGTAAATATACCATTGATCTGTAACCCAATGTAAATAAGGAGCAGAATCGCGTAGAGTGAGAATAATCAAATAGTTTGAAGTCTTGTGAGTATTTTGGGTAGGCACTTGGTCGGCGTACTTGCAAGTAAATACCTAGTATAAAAACCTGCTCGCGTAAATACGCACCTTCCCTATTTTCTATAGTATTTGTGTACTACGTAATAGAGGCGACACTGCATTTAGTTAAGATGTGCCATTCAACAGCGACCTTACCGCCGCACTTTACTCAGTTACCAGGGGCCTATCACTTGTATACATTTTGTGTTTTAGACGTGTTTATGTTTCAAACATTAAGCCCAGAGGGCGCATTTTTTCGCTTTGCCCGCCATCTTGGAAACCAATTCAAATTTCAAATTCATTCCGTTTAACATTTGTTTACGTGAATGTGTTCATTTGCTTGTAATTGTGGATTTTTGTGGTTTTTTCGATTTTGGCTTGCTTTTTGGGCTTTGTACCTTGAATCTTTTTACGTTAATTCACGGACTTCTTTTCGGATTTTTGATTGCCTTAAGACTTAGATTCTGTCGACATTTACCATGGCTGCTGAAAAAAGATACTGTGTACCTAATTGCAACAAAAACTGTAAGTATTTATGTCATAAAATTATTACAGGATACAAAATTAAAAGCTACTTGATATTATTTTTTAAACATCTCTGTAAGTGCGATAGCCTGAACATATACCAGGTTAGTTTTACGTGTTGTTCATAAAGAAATATAAATCATTCTTAAGGTACAAAACAAAAGAATAAATTATTTAATGTTTTAATAAGCATGAAATCACTTATGTCTATTAAAACTTATTCATATCCACTTGCACAAGCATTTAATGCAACGTACAAACTTGACCTCTTTTACATATTTCCGCGGCACATGTATTTTAAAATCAGTTCGCCTATAGCCATCAAGAGCGCCGCCCGTACTCATTACCAGTAGTTCTAGCCTTTTAATTTGTATACTTATCCACAATATATTTTACCAAACTTATCAAGCGTTATCAGTTTATCATCCCCTTAGTGTCGGTACTACCCCGAACACCACTCAATACGACGATTGAAAATCTCATTACATTAGCATTATATAATATATATAATGCTAATACTATTTAATTTATGTATTGTTTCAGGCTTGCATAATGTTATATTACATATATGTATTTCCAAACCCAAGCAAACAAGCTGATCGATTTCGTATGATGCTATTGGTGGAGACATGTTAGCAATGGACGATGACAATATATTTAAGCACCGCAGAGTATGTTTTCTCCCCTTTGAGTCGAAGTATTACATATTACATATTACATGGAGTAAAAGACTTGCACCTAATGCGGTACTAACTTTACATTTGCCGGGTAAATGATGTTTGATTCAATGTGTGGTGAGACTCAAAATTTTTTGGTATTATGTAAATATGATTCTTACTATTTTAAAAAAAAATTATTCAGAAATTTTATTCTATACCGATTATATTAAATTATAATAAATAAATAAATAAAAATAAAAATAAAAATGTTTTATTTTTCAGGCATCATAGGCCCATAACATGTTAGTAATACAAATAAAACTTAAGAACTAATGTTAGTACACAAAACAAATAAAAACACAATAGAAATAAAAACAAAGTAAAAATTCACACAATGCATACAAATTTTATAGATTTATCAAGCTCACTTTAGTATATGTAGCTTGACAAACGAACACAAACAAACAAATCGAGCCTCTCCGCAAAGACCCTCAGGATACTATTCGAGCTCCCTCTCAATTTGCGCATTAATGACTCCAACTTTTTACGCATGATCGCGAAGTAGTCATTAGTATGCGCATCGGCGAACATGCCTGATACACTACAATAAGGTGCGTTATTATAAACACATTTTTTTTATAGAAGAAGGGGCAAACGAGCATGCGGCTCACCTGATGTTAAGTGGCTACCGCCGCCCATGATCAACCGCAACACCAGGAGAATTGCGGGTGCGTTGCCGGCCCTTTAGAAGGGAGTAAGCTCTTTTCTTGAAGGTCGCCAGGTCGTATCGGTCCGGAAAAATCGCCGGTGGTAAACTATTCCACAGAGCGGTTGTACGTGGAAGAAAACTCCTTGTGAAACGTACAGTGGTGGACCGCCAAGCATCCAGATGGTGTCGATGGTATCGGGACGATTGACGTGTAGTGCGTTCACGAAATTTGGCGGCTGGGATTAATCCGAACAATTCCTCAGAGCACTCCCCGTGATAGATGCGATAAAATACGCAAAGAGATGCAACATCTCTTCGCAGCGCCAGTGAATCGAGCCGATCGGAAAGCACTCGGTCGTCGACGATTCGAGCCGCTCTGCGCTGGATGCGGTCAAGTGGAAGGAGCTGGTACTGGGGAGCCCCAGCCCAGAGATGGGAACAGTATTCCATGTGCGGCCGAACCTGCGCCTTGTAAAGTTGCAGGCGGTGTGCCGGCATGAAATACTGTCCCGCTCTGCTGAGCACGCCAAGCTTTTTAGAGGCCAATTTGGCCTTCACTTCCAAGTGACCACGAAACTGCACGTCACTCGATATGTCGACGCCAAGGATTCCGATACTGGCTAAGGCAACAAGGGGAGTGCCTTGAAACTGAGGGGATACGAGAAAGGGGTTCTTTTTAGCGGTTAACGCGGAAACTTGTCTTCTGGGGGTTAAACTGGACTAGATCTAGTCGCCCCAAATCCGAGACTCTGTCCAGCAGAGACTCGACTTCAGACACAAGTTTGTCCCGGCACTCGGAGACGTTTTCCCGAGAAATATTGGCTCGGCCGGTGTAAAGAGCATCACCAGTGCTGTCATCTGCATAGCAATGAATGTTACGGGTATGCAACATGTCATTGATATGCAGAAGAAACAGCGTTGGTGATAGCACGCAGCCCTATGGAACACCAGCATTAATAGGCTTGCAATCGGAGCTTACACCGTCTACAACGACCTTGATGCTCCGATCTGCAAGAAAGCTGGTGATCCAATCGCACAATTTCACGGGAAGGCCATAGGAAGGGAGCTTCGAAAGAAGCGCTTTGTGCCAAACCCGATCGAAGGCCTTCGCAATGTCCAAACTAACGGCCAATGCCTCCCCTTTGAACTCTACTGCCTCCGCCCATCTGTGAGTTAGGTAGACCAGAAGATCACCAGCTGACCGACCACGGCGAAAACCGTATTGGCGGTCACTAATCAGCTGGTGATCTTCAAGGTACCTCATGAGCTGGCAGTTTACAATGGACTCCATTGTTTTGGAGAAAAAGGAGGTGATGGCAATAGGCTGGTAGTTGGACGGGTCAGAGCGGTCGCCTTCTTTGGGGATCGGGTGGACGTAAGCCGTCTTCCATGATTTTGGGACTACGCCTAGGGAGTAGAAATACCGGAAAAGACGCGTTAAAACCGGTGCCAACTCTGGAGCACACGTCCTCAGCACGATTGCGGGGATTCCGTCACGCCCACTCGACTTGTGGATGTCCAGGGAGAGGAATGCTTTGCGAACCGAGCGCTGTGTGAAGTGCACTTCCGGCATGGAACACTCACACCGCGGGATGGTCGGCGGCGTACTCCCCCCGTCATCGAGAGTCGAGTTAGACGCAAAGAAAGAGCCTAGAAGATCGGCTTTCTCCTTTGCGGTATGGGCCAGTGAGTCGTCCTCCCTGTGCAGAGATGGAAGAGATGGCTGACAGAAATTCCCCTGGACAGCCTTGGCGAGAGACTAGAATGCACGGGTTCCAGAAGGAAGGCGAACTAGTTTCTCGCCAATTCTGCCTATGTGCTCTGACTTTGCCCTGGCAATGACTCTTTTGAAGGACCTAGAAGCGGAATTATACTTCTTTTTTAGAGCGCTGGTGTTTACATACCGGGACGCTGATGCATCAGCCCCGGCTTGGTAGCACTCCTGCTTATAGCATGATGCTATTTTACAGGAGCGACCAAACCATGGCTGAGACTTGACTCCAATGGGCACCACAGAGGAAGGAATAAAATGTTCCATACCCTGAAGTACCATATCAGCAACAGAATCCACAACAACGTTGGGATCATCCGGCGAGAAGCAAACCCGCCCCCAAGGGTAGGATGCAAAGAAAGACTGCATCCCATCCCAATCGGCTGACCTATAGTGCCAAACATGGTGGCAGCCTGCAGAATGCAACCGCGATTTCAGCGTGAGTGGCACCACACTCCGGACCAGACAATGGTCCGAGGAGCCTAAAGGAGCGTCGACGGAAATCTGATATCCGTCCGGGTGAGAGGTCAGCAGAAGGTCCAACAGGGAAGGTGCATGATCCTCCACATCTGGAATCCGCCTAGGCGAAGTAACCAGTTGTGTCAGACCATATGCCAAGGCAAAATCATGAACAGATTTCCCCGCATGATCGGTTAAAAGTGAACCAAGCCATTCGGCGTGATGGGCGTTAAAGTCGCCGAGGATCACGATCTCTGCGGAGGGGATCTGCTGTAGCAACGAATCTGCAGCACATCTAGTAAACATCTAGTTGAAGAAAAACAGTTTGTAAAATTTATGTCGCCTCAGTCAAGATCATTTGGAATTATTTTTTGGAAATATAATAAAACACGGTGGATACAATGATAATCCTAATGTTTTGCAATTCCGGGCTGCGTACAAAAAAACCCTAAATCACTTGGAACTTCGATCATCATTTACTGGTAATTGTATCCCACTGGACAATTTCACTATTTTACAATGTTCTTCTACTGACATAATTAACAGCACAACACCCCTTAATAGACATGATGACCAACAATATGAATTTTCATCATCTACCTGTATACTGAATTCTGATATTGAAGCCGAAAATAATTGTAACATATTTGCTGAGACACTAAATAATGAACATGTTACGAGTAGTTCCCAATTGATTGTTGGATACATTTCTGGACATATAGCCAGAATATTAACAAAATTATTAAAATGCGAAGAATGCGTAAATAGCTTCACGACAGAAAAGCTGCCACACCACAAATTGATAACTATCAAAGATATGGGTGGCTTATGCTACTCTACTGGCGAAGTGTATAAAATATGTTTGACCACGGAAACCGTGATACGAAAACTTATAAGACAAAGAATTAAATATAACTTCAATTTCATTATCGTTAAAACTTTAGAATTCTTCATTGAAAAAGAGGTATTTACATCCTTAATTCAACATTCAGTTAATCAGCCAAGTACTTTCAATCACAGGGTACACTTGATTCGGGCTATCATAAATAAATACACAAATATTCGTTTAAAACCCGAAGCAAAAACTGACCAAGATAAAGAATATTTATCTAAACGGCAAAAATTTACTAAACTCATATTGTTTAAAGGAACTTAATAAAGTTTATTTTTTATTTTTATCAAAACATTTATAAATTTAATAATTGAAATTAATTTTCAGCAAAAAGAAAACAAATAATTGATTAAAATAAATATATTTCATTTGACGCTGTTGTTTCTCTAACTCGTATTTCATTAATAATATACTATTGTCTAGTGGAATGCTCAGTCTCGTAAACGTATAGCTGCTGCGTATAAACACAAAAAGCTAACGAACAAAGTCTTTACTGACAATGTACAGTTCACGGAACTCCTCGTTCCACATTCAGCTGGAAGCCTCTTCCGTGACAGACGAGGAGCGTATAACGATAAGTAAACACTGCGTGTCTTGAGAACAAAGGCGAGCTTGTGCGAGAAGAGCGTTCCCTTGTTCTCATTTTGTAGTCTTAGACTTAGAACAATAAAGAAATATAGACAAAGCACTACGTACATTTGTTGTGACGTCACAACCAAGCTCAGGTTATCGTAAGGACTGTCTTTTATAGCTCTACGTACATGCTGCAACTAGATTATGGTTGTATCACGAATAGTTCGGCGTGAACGGAGAAGGGAATACCTTTCACAGAATACCAACGTAACATAGCAGCTTAATGCAGCTGTGTATTGTATGGCCTGTATAGAGACGTGGCGACGCTTTTTACTCGAAAAAGGAATTCCATCTCAGTATTCAGGGAAGATAACGCATTTGCATTTTAATTATAATTCGAGGATAGTTATAGATGTCTACGAGCCACAGCACCCACTTACAATCAGGTGGACTGTGTGCTCGTTTGTCACCTTTATTCGGTGTACAGGTGATAAAAACCTGCAGTCCATCTGGGAGTCAGTAGCTGCTGCAGTTCAGGTGCAGAGGGAATGCCTCACAGCTTTAGTTAGTTTAGTTCAGACCAGCAGACAGCAATGGAAACACTATTTATTGGACAGCACAACTAGATCGGAGTGTGGTTTGCATAGCATTTTGTATCAACTTATGCAATTATAATTATTTATTTATTTTATTTATGCAGTGTTTCTTTTTCTTTGATATTAATTCAAGTTACACTTTTTGAGCGTGGTGACCGATAAGAAAACAATTTTTTTTCTTTTATTGAATAAATAAATAATATGTAAATGTACTTTGTTCATTCATATTCAAAACACTTTATACACAAATTTTACAAGTACAGCTATTCACTGTTGTACATAAATACCTATACACCTATATACTTTCTCATAAACAGCTGCTTATGTATTCGTCCGATTTCGGAGCAGCTCGTCTCGATTCGTGCGAGCTTCGTAGAGTCGTACAAAACGTCTAGTTGCACGCACACAACACCGTGTCGAAGACTGCCGAAAAGAAACGACGCGACGTTAGACAATGCACGGCCTTCAAGCCACACCTCCGTGCCTGTCGGAGTGGGGAGCGTGAGGTTTTTTCGTTACGGAATAAATTTCTGGATTCGGTCCCCGCGCTCAAGGCCCGCGATAGAAGCTATGCAATAGCTTAAAAACGTCTGCTAAGCCAGCTTAAGCTATATAAAAGTTGCTGTACTATACGGAAACTATTCGTTTCACGCAACAATGCGGAACACCGTTGTGCGTACGGACAATGCCTGGACCCTCGTCAACTGTACGTAGTTTGAATCGAAATTGTGTTGAGGTATTCGAAATGTTTCGATTTACTTTGAAACTTTGTGTATCAGTTAGTTCTTAATTCATACAATTAGAGACACAGTGAGTTGTTTTAGAAGTAAAATGTTATTTTCAATCGACTTCTAAAAAAGGAGGTACTCAATTCGTCTGTACATTTTTTAGTTATCGTTATCATCATCATTCTTTAATAATAATGATAAGGAAACAGGATCCTTCACAAGTCCACTGCTGAACATAGGTTTCCCCCAAGGAATGCTACAAAGCCCAGCCCAGAGCCACCTGCATCCATCGACTTCTTGCATGTCGTTCCAAGTCGCCCTACACTGCAGCTATCAGTAGGAGGTTATCACTCGAAAACATTTCTACCCCATCAATTGTCGATTCTTCAATCTATTTGGTCAGCCCATTGCCACTTCAGCTTACTGTCCGTTGCGCTATGTCGGTTACTCCGGTTCTACTCTCTTCTGGTTCTACTGTGGATATCATTAGGGTTATTTATTTAGATTATTTTATACCTATGAATTTAAAAAAAAAATATTTTAACAAGCGAAACAAGTTGAAATCGTGGCCGACAGTCACAAGATGTTATTGATGTAAAAACTAAGCTAATTGATGACATCATGTGCATTGAACAAAATTATTTTACTGATCATATCACGTTTAAATTAACATGGTTGAGGTAACGTATTAAATCTAAATGTTGCCACACTTATAGGTAATCACAGCATGCAAAGATTCACTAGTGACTTGTTCGACAAACAAAATGTTTATTTCCCACGTCAAAAATAAAGGTCCTTCCATTTTACTTGTTTCCTTTGAAACTTATATTTAGACGGCTTAGCATGGAAAAATATATATTCAAACTTAATCTAAACTTAATAATTTACACTAACGGAAGCCTTGACTATTCATTTAAACTCTAGCGTCGTTCATGTTTTACTGAGAGAAGCAGGTCAAGTGCGTCAGTAATTGAACGCTAGAATCCTTTTAATTTAACATACACCTTCCTTTAACAAATGTTTATATTGAAATGGGTTGAGTCGCGAAGTAGAACATGTTAAGAAATATTTTTACAGTACAGTATGATGTGACTTTATTCAGTATTAACCCACCTGTGGCTAATCACGCGTATAATTGTAAACGGACGATTTTTTATAACTGAAATTATTTTAACTACTAACGGTCTGTACTGGATTTTCCTTGGAAGTATATTTAAAGGGGTTGTTTAGATTGAAGATAATCCTCAAGGATCATTTGTTTTAGCAGTTTTTGATTCTTGCGAAAAACTCAAAGATTTTCGTATAAAATATAGCTTCGATCAGTCCTTGCATTGCTTTTTAGGGTTCCGTGCCCAAAGGGTAATCAATGGGACCATGTTACTAAGCTTGCACTGTTCAACTGTCTGTCAGCGGGCTGTATCTTATGATCCGGAATAGATAGACACAAATTTTTACTGAATGTGTATTTCAGCTGCCGATATAACGACAAATAAAAATAAAATAAATTAAAAATTGAAATCTAAAAACATGTTATATGATGGTATGGAACCCTTCATGCGCGAGTCCGACTCGCACTTGGCCGATTTATCTATTAGTGAAGTTTGATTACAAACTGTCCAACAAAAAAAAAACTGAAAGAGGAACAAAATTTGTAAAAATTGTTGTTCATGATGGCATCAAAATAGCCTCCTCAGCGAAATAAATTGCAGTTATTTCGACAGAAAGCTGGCGAGTAAAATGTACTGGAAACGAGGCATTCCATCTTATTCTCCAGGGGTGACAACACATCTGCACTTTCATACGTAATCGAGGATAGATAAAGATGTGTATGGGCCGCAGCAACCAAAGTGGAAGCAATGAACACTGAAAATCATCAGTTAGGATTTTAATTTAAAACTGTGCGTGTGCCCAGCCGTAGCTACTTTTCTATGATTAACTTTTAAATATTCTAAAGCTTTTGTAAAGTTACAACATCATTAATTTGCGAGTTTATTATCATTAGAATTAATGATACTCACTTACCCCATTTCCATTTCGCTCCGTTCAAATTTAATATCGGTTGTGTTTCGCGTGTCAAACTGTAACGTTTGAAAACGACTCCACGGTTTTAATTAAACGGTTATTGAAGTTAAAGCAGCAGCTGGGAATGAAACTTTACGACTGGCTTTTGAAAATAACTTTTGTATGAAGACTTTTTTAAATAATAAGCTGTGACCTCTACGTCGTTTAATTTGTTATGAAAATTCTAGTTTTACAGGACTCGAGGGACTTTTGCTCGCAATTTGATATTTTTATTTTGAAGTACTTAATGCTACGCCACTGCGCCAAGCAGGTGTAAATTTAAGAGTTAAGAGTTTAAATATGTTTTAAATTACGAATGTTTTATGTTTAAATGCATACGTATGTGTGCAATTACTCTAAGGTTTAAATATGTATATCCAAAATAAGAGGTCAGAAAGCGGAGACATTTTACCTCTCAGTACAATACTTTGAAATTTTTAATTACAAATCTGCTGCAGAACAAACTTTTTTAACATTACACGTCTGAAATTTTCATTCATTTTCATGAATAATTCTTCATTAATACGAAAATTATGTTCCTTTGAAAGAATATTTTCCAATATTAATATTAAGAAATAATTCTTAATTTTAAATTGTTGTAGTTCTCAATACCTACGTCCCACAGCTGGGCAGGGATCTACTTTCTGTTATAAGAGTACTATGGTGCAACTATTATTATTTTATGTAGTAGAGTGACGTTAGAGGGGTATTATTATAGCTACAGCAGCTATAATGCGGCCTTCTCCGGTCGTGCCGACCCATTTGTACTACAACCATAATATAGCCGTAGCGTGGCTGTTCACGTAAAAAAATCTGCATCTGCAGCCAACTTCAAACATAGAAAACTACAGCTGCGTCGTCAGCTCTGAGAACTAACAGGGAATGCCTCACAGCCTGTACTCTGTGTAAACTATGTATTTTAAGTAATTTTAATTGTTACAATAGATCACTGCGGTCGAATTCTGTGTTCCTGATAATTGCTTTGTCACCAACAGTCACAAGATATTGATTTCATTACACGTCAGTACGCGGCGCCGGTACAGAAACACAAGCGCGGCATCACAAAGAGATAGTTGCGGCGAGCTGTCGCTTCTAATGGCACCATTACTGTTGCCTAGCTCGAGTTCTCTTTAAATACGAGGAGAGGAAAAATGTATTTGTTTCGTCACATAATGATAACGCCACATTACCAAAAAATTACATTATTTAATATTAAAAAGTAAAATAGCAGATTCATACTGCTGTGTTTCACATATGGTGAGTATAAAGAATCTTAGACACTTTTTACTGAATATCAGACATTATATCTTAGTCCTCGGGGGTGACAACGCATCTGCATTTTGATTCTTAATCGAGAATAAAAATGTAGATATCTATGGGCCACAGCATCCACTTATGATAAGGTGGACTGTGTTGGATTGGGTTGACTTTTGTCTGTTACCTATCATATTATCAAAATTAAAATTTAAATGTCAATGTTTTTTCCCCGTGATTAAATTGTATTTTTTTATCGTTTTTAATGAAACGTTCAGTGCGCCATTTTTTTAAATTACTGTGTCATTTTTAACCCGTTCCGGAATGATTAGAAGAGAATACCAAAAGACATTTAGTTCACCCCTAATAAATTAAGTTGTATTATGCAATAAAGTGTAAATATATAAATAAATCAACTAACACAAATACAACTTTTGCTGCAGTTATATTAGTAATATACTTGAAGAACGAATGGGTCGGCTCGACCGGGCAAGGACCACGCTCTCACAGAATACCAGCGCAAAATAGTAGCTTAATGCTGCTGTGTGTCATATGGTGAGTGTAGAGAACCGGAGACCCTTTTTACTGGAAACGAGGCATTCCTCTTAAGTCCTCACGGGTGACAACGCATCTGCATTTTGATTCGTGATTCATAATCGACAATAGATGTAAATGTCTACGGGCCACAGCAACCACGTACCATCAGGTGGACTGTGTGCTCGTTTATCACCATATCCTATTAAAAATAACCAGCTCGCCAGGCAGACGTTGTTCTGCGCTTTTCGCCGACTATTTGTTATGTCCTATTTAAAATCCTTAAATTATCAAAAAAATATTGTTTGTCACTCATGGGTAAAAAAAAACTAACCTATCTCTTAAGTTGGGCCAAACTGCACACGGTGTGCAAATTTTATTAAAATCGGTTAAGTATTTTAGGAGTCCATCTCGGACAAACAACGTGACACGTAATTTATATAAATTAAGATTAACATACCCGAGTTGCCATTATTGAAAACTGCTGGGCGCGCAAAGGAATCTTTTTGAAGAGAAAAGCTTACTGAAATTTAACGTTCGTTTTAACATTGCACGTGGTCAGACATTTGTATAATATAATGTTACTAACGTTTCATTATAGAACACGATTGCAGGTTTTGTATTCAATTCCAGTATTAAATTACAAATTTATTCCACTTGATTTTATTCTTCATTATTGTTCGTTGTTCCAGCGATTCTTTCTTAATCAAATTATTTTAACTTTTAGGTTCTTTTTGAGAATTAGGGTGACAAGCAAGCAAAAGGACCACCTGATAGTAGGTTAATGCTATGGTTAAAATAGCCAATCATAGATCGTATTTTTACATAGTTAAATACTTTATTACATAGTTAAAAAGTTATATTCAAAGTTATATAAAAGGTATATTTAAAGTTATATAAAAAGTTATATTACATAGTTAAAAAGTACAAAGTAACAAAAAATACTAATATGAATATTACATCGTCGTTTTGAGAGAACTCGTTATTTAAAAACACAACAGAATAACATTTTCTCCATTGAAAAAAATCACAAAGGTATCTTCATCGTGAACCGATTTTTTCTGGTCGTGATGCATATTATGAAGTGAAAAGCTTAATTACTTCGGGACACTTATACGTCACTTATATATTATCTAGTTCTGTAAATAGGATAATCCTTAATTAAAGTGAATAATCCGATCCCAGCAGAGCTTCGCAAATTGTTTTTGAAATACTTTTTTTAATCGGCGCTAAAATGTAAGTGGGGTTTTACTGATGCAATGTGGTTTTGTAATTTTATTCAACAATTAAATATATCGACCTCAATCAGATAGTGTATTAAGATAGAAAAAACTTATTAAAAGAAGCTGATTGGTGGATTCAACTGGATTGGTCAGCATTTGGGAAACTTCGTCAGGTTTTTTAGTCGCCCATACCGCAAGTTTGAAGACAAAAGTCTTCGACCCGTTCATCTTTCCTGTACTCACACATGCCGAAACACTAACGGTGCAACTACTCCACAAACTCGAAGTCGCCCAGTGAGCGTTGAAAAGAGCTATACTCGAAGTGGATAGTATTCCCAACGAAGAAAACCGTCGGAGAACCAAGGTCACCAATATAGCCTTCCGTGCTTTCCATCGGTGGCAATGGGGTGGTCACATATGTCGTAGAAGCGATAACCATTTGAGTTTAAGTGTCATAGATTGGAGATCAGGTGTAGTATATGTAGTGTGTGTGTAGTTTTCATACCTAGTAGGGCCATGCTGCAATTATATTAGTAGTATAAATGTAGCACGAGTGGGTCGGCACGACCGGGGAAGGACCACGCTCTCACAGAATACCATCGTAAAATAGTAGCTTAATGCTGTTGTGTTTCGTATGGTGAGTGTAGAGAACCGGAGACCCTTTTTACTGGAAATGAGGTATTCCATCTTAGTCCTCACGGGTGACAACGCATCTGCATTTTGATTTGCAAGCGAGGATAGATGTAGATGTCTGTGGGCTGCAGCAACCACTTGCCATCAGGACTGTGTGCTCGTTTGTCACCCCGTCTTATAAAAAAGGTGACTTGAGAGTAAAACACCCCCAACTTCCTAACTCCGGACTTTTACTGAGAATTTCTGGACGGAAAAACTTAAAAACTATTTTGGTTAGATCCGGGATTCAAGCCCGGGATTACATGATCAGCAGGCACGCTTACGATCACTAGACTAACGAGATAGCAAGTGATCAACGAGCACACAGGCCACCTTTAACTGCTGTAATCCACAGACATCTAAATATACCCACGATTATTAATCAAAATGCAGAAACGTTGTCACCCTTGAGGACTAGAGATGGAATGCTTCGTTTCCAGAAAAAAAGGTCTCCAATTCTCTACACATAACTGCGATTCACAGCAGCATTGATTTTTTATGTTATTTTTTATATCAGAGAGTGAAAATTAGCATGTAGCTGACCTAATGGTGAGCAACCACCACCACTTATGAACAAATGCAACACCACCTGAAATTCTGAAAGCATGGTCCTACCCCAACATGTAGCTGCAGTTCTATCACGTATACTATCTCGCTGCTCCTTGGACTCTGCCTAACCTTCGGGGATTACAGCCGTGAAGTTATCTATTAACATACAACCTAAGTTTCAAACCAACATTTTTAAACCTGCATACTCCTGGTGTTGCAGTTGTTCCTGGACGGCGGTCAACGCTTACCATCAGGTGAATCGCGAGCTCGTTTGTCCTCGCTTCTATAAAGAAACATGAGCCGTGACTAGTTTGTAATAAATTTGTTTTGTGAATGTAAATAACTAACATGGTACCTAGTGCGGTAGAAGTTGTGTAATTAAAACTTTGCCGCTCACTCATTGTTTGCATAATTTGTAGCCTCATTTTTCATTACGTATAAAACTCTGAACATTTATTTTTATTAAAGTTATAATGAGGGTAGCTCTCAAGATAAACATCACCCAGAGAAAATCATTCAAGGCTATTTTTCAATCCGAAAATCTCAAGCATGAATCAAGCAGACTGTCCAATACTTTGGCCACCGTGGTAGCATATCACCTACCCTGTTTTTGACAATGGGCACCACAATAATTTTCGTGCGTTCTCGAAAGATAACGATCGTGTTTGTGTAAGCGCTCTTTTTGTTTTACAATAGTGTTTGATTCGATCGTCCGAGTTCGGCCGTCATCGCCCGAGCAAACTTCGGCCGATGACGGATTAGGTGTATGCGAAGCGTTTGATGACAATAAATTTAAAGGCGCCAGAGCTAACGAGAAAATTAATTCAAGAGAATGGAGTAAAAAAATAATAAAAGTTTAAATAGAAGTGACAATATAACTTGAAATTAGGAGTCTTAGAAGGAACTCGGTAAGAACTTGGCTTAACAAATCGTAGGTCCAGGATATTTTTATCCCCTGTCTGCCTGCTTACGTCGGTTTATAGATTTTTTTTCAATATAAAATTGTTTCATACCTCTAAGAATGTTTGTCTTGTAACCATGAATGTACAATATTCTTCTATTGATTTTGAAGAAAAGTTACGTTATTTTTTTAATTTATTTTCCAATATAATAATAATAATAATAATTTTATTGACACCAAGTAAGGATTACATTATTTATCTCTAAGACATTTGAACAGTTATAACTCATCTATACAATTTTATACACTAGCATCTAAACTAGGCCGAGCGAGGCGATCTTAGACACTAGTCACTTCCAAAGGCACCATTACTTACAATTATAAAAGCATACGGCATATTATGATTCACCTAATCTATGTTTACGTTACAAATTCGTAAATACATTATCACTTTTTTGCGATTACCGTCATACTAACTTATTATGCGTATGAAAGGTTAGACTACTATGTATAAGAACATTTTTAATTTCTTAATTTGTAATGCAATAAATGATTATTGTTATCACAAGTCAGAGAACTATTACTTTTGGTGATAGGTTACAATGAAGTATTGCAAAGATATATGATATATAATTTTAGTAATTCTATAGGTATTTAACAAAAAGTTATGCAATCTACAGTGAACAGTCAATACATATTATATAATTATTTAATTCATGGTTTTTGCAAAGGTTTTTTTTTAATTACATTTAGACTTAATTAAATATAGTTTTATAAATAGCTATATAAGTTAATAGTTTTTAATTATTATAGATTTAGTAGACTTTAAGTAGAAAGTTAAATAATTCTAGTGTAATGTTATTTTAAAGTGACCAAGAAATTTTCAGTTTCTTCTGTATTTAGAGTTTTTAACCAAGATAATAGTAGTTTTTTACATTGATATTTGTTAAGTGAGTAGATTTGTAGTATTTTATTTATTTTATTGTAAAGAATAGGACCTAAGTAGCATTGAAATTTAGTTATAAAATATGTTTTAAAATGGCAAGTAGAACAGACCTTATTTTTCCGGCGATTGGTTGTTAATTCGTGATCATATGTAAGTTTTTCATGTTGGAATATAACAGTGTCTCTTATATACAATTGTCTAACTGTCAATACGTCACATTCTGAATATAGTTTATCTGTAGAATATCTAAATGGTTTAAATGTCATTACTTTGAGTAATATACGCTGCGCTCTTTCTAATTTTATGAGATGAGTTTTACGGGCTCCACCCCATGAGGTAATACAGTACGACAAGATAGACTGTGCCAAAGATAAGTAAACAGTCTTAAGTAGAGAATAGTCTGCCACGTGTCTTAGTTTTTTGAATATATATACCAAGCTTCTTATTTTCCCTGCTAACTGATTAATATGAGGGCACCATGTCAGATTTTCATCCAACACTACGCCTAAGTATTTTACTGTGTCATTTCTGTCTAAAGATGTGCAGTTGCATTGAATTGAGCTTTTGTTTTTGCAGGTGTGTATTTTTATTTTAAATGAATTTTCAGTATTTAGCGCTCGTTTATTATTTGCGAACAACATAAATTTTGTTTTAGAGATATTCAAAGTAAGAAGGTTTTGATTGAGCCATTGTAACGTTGCTTGCATTCCTAATTCAGCATGAATTCTAACTTCGTCCCAACTTTTTCCATAGAAGATTAATGCAGTGTCATCAGCGTAAGTAAAAATTTGGCACCTATCTAATTTTAGGTTACATAAGTCGTTAAAATAAATTAAAAATAAAGTTGGCCCGAGTACACTACCCTGAGGTACACCATAGTTAATAGGAGCATTATTACTAAAATATCCATCAATGGTTACCCTCTGGATCCTATTTTTTAAGTAGTCCTTGAATAAAGCAAGTGCCATCCTTCTGATACCAAATTTTTCCATTTTACTCAGCAAAATCGGAACAGAAACTGTGTCGAAGGCCTTTGCCAAATCCAAGAACACTCCAATACATTTAAATTTACTATCTATTTGACTAACTACAAATTCAGTTAGATCAGAAACTGCATCAGCTGTAGATCTAGCAGCTCTAAAACCATATTGATTGTTGGATAATATATTATTTTTCTCTAAATACAATATTAGTCTTTTGTTCAAAATTTTTTCAAAGATTTTAGATAAGGAAGGTAGTACAGAAATCGGGCGGTAATTATTAACGGATTCTCTGTTTCCTCCCTTGTAAATAGGATGAATTACAGAAATTTTAGATACGTCCGGAAAAGTACCTGTTTTAATACACAAGTTCAAGATACGTATTAAAGGTGGAACAATAATGTTTTTGTTATTTTTTAATAATTTTGAGGAAATACCATCCCAACCTACTGCACTATATGATCTCAAACTCATTAGTGTAGATTCAACCTCTTGCACTGTTGTTTCTAACAAAACCATCGAGTTACTAGGTGTGTATACTGGTTTACATTTTGGAATACTTGAGTTGCCTTCAATTGTAATTTTATCGGATAGCTCTTTTGCAACATTAACAAAATAGTTATTAATTTTGTCTAGAGCTGCTTCTGGTGTATTTTCTGTTTTAAGTAGATTAATAGGCTGTACTCTCTGAATATTTCTATTAGTTATTTTATCAATTATTTTCCATTTCATTTTTGGGTCTTTAGCGTATTTATTTAATTCATTTCTTTCGAAGTTTCTTTTTAAGCGTTTTAGTATGTTATTACAATAATTCTTGTACCTTGAGTAAGTAATTTTAAGTATTATGTTATTAGGGTCAGTTTTACATTTAAGGTGCATTCGATCTCGATTCCTTATACAACGGATAAGGCCAGGTGTGATCCACGGCTTTATGCAACGTACTCTTCTAGGTAGTAAGATTTTAAGTGTGTTATTTAAAATCGAAGTATTTAAAACTTTGACCAACTGTTCGGCTGACCAACTTACATCATCAGGATTAATTAGATCATCAAAATTTTTAGTTTTAAGTTCCTCAGTAATTCCTATATAATTAATTTTATTGTAGGCATTATTCTTTAATACACTAGTTTTGAGATTTAAGCTTAAGCACGTTATGACGGCTGAGTGATCGGTCAAAGGGCTCTCTAAAACGATTGTAATTGATGGTAGTTTAGCTTTAATCATCGCATGATCTATGCAATTATGAGCTCTAGTAGGGTAAGTATGACCACTTAAAAGACTGAGAATTGCTAGTAAGTTTAGGTAGTCTGAGGAATTGCGATCTTCATTATTGAGTTTTATATCTATGTTTAGATCACCCATTACAATTATGTTACTAAAATTCGCGTAAGTTGTAAGTAATTTATTTAATGACATTATAAAATTATCGATGTTTTTATTTGATGGAGATCTATAGATGTCTATCACATCCGTGTCCTTGTTAAATTCAATAGCCAAACAGGTGGCATCATTTAAGATTTTTTCTTCAACAGAACAGCAATAACTTTGTTTAGTGTACGCTACAATACCATCATTTTGATTATGGTTATTTTTTATAAAGTGAGTATTGTAGTTTTTAAGAGACGGAAAATTTCCGGATTTAGAATTCCAAGTTTCAGTTAATATATATATATATATATATATATATATATATATATATATATATATATATATATATATATATATATATATATATATATATATATATCACACGCTATATCTAATCTTGTTAAAAGTATTTCAAATTCAGTAAAATTTTTGGAGATGCTTCTGATATTTTGCGTTAGTATGTGTAAATTATTATTCATTGCTATCTGAGAAGATTTTAGAAGAGAGTTGAAAAATTCTGGACTACACAAGAAAGACGCACCCGCTCTAATTTGGTCTATGTTTTTCATTAAGTTATTATTGTTTATACGATCGAATATAATTTAAAACAACTTGTGACATAATTAATGTAGTGGTTATGTAGGAAGAAGAGGTAAAATACAATGTCTTATTTTTTGCAAATCTTAAGAACATTGCAGCTGAAGCAAATGTTTTGTGTATTGATTTAAATAGCAATGAGAGAATACCTGTATAATATGTATATAGAGTGAAATATAACGTATATATAGACAAAATGGACACATAAGATATTTATATAGTGTAACATGACCGTAAAAAGAATAAAAATTTAGTAAATATAAATAATTTATAGGTTTGCCTAGTCAGTTTTGTTTCTTCAGATCTAGCAGTTGCGTTTCATCCTTGACTTCAATGTGAGATGAGTCAGCTGTTTTACGAAGATATACTTTTCCATGGCTAGTCCAACAAAATTTGTAGCCTTCAGTTTTTGCGTAGCTTCTTGCTAAGAAAAATAATCTTCGCCCTTTGTTCGTTAAAGCTTCAGATACATAAATTGGTCTTACTTGTTCTTTGAATCCTATCATAGCACTATTGAGACGCTGATCAGAATGCTGTTTATTGAACGTTTTTGCTCCCTGTATGACATTGTTCTTCACTATAACCGATGTGAATTCAGTGACGATTGTGGTTTTACCCGTTTTACCATTCGATCGAAACACATCTTTAATATTAGATTCCTGAACATTTACATTAAGAACCTTACATATTTTTTGGACAATATCACACAAGTCAGCTTTAGTTTCCGAATGTGCAGGTATAGGTACATTCCTTATTTCTATAGTAGATGACTTTGAGGCTCTATGCATATCTTCTATTTGCGCTTCAAGTGAGGCTATCCGAAGTAGGTGTTGCTTTTCTTTATTTTCAAGACACCCAACCGTCTTCTTCATATCTTCATACTGACTGTTAAGGAAATCAAGAGCTTTTTCAATTTCTTCATTTGAGCGCTGAATTTGTATGTTTTGCTGTTTTATTTCTGCAATATCTGAGACTAGTTTGTTTATGAGCGAGTTTTGTGTATTTTTCCATTCATCCAACATGTTTCGAATTTCATCTTTAAAGGAAGATAATTGTTCATCACCTGACTCGCGTTGTCTTTTGTTACGTTTAGTAATGTAAGACGGTGTAGCAGGAGTCGGAACTATATTGGAAACATCAGAATCCGATAATGTATGTTGCATGCTACGGCCAGGGGGTGATCTTATAAGTTTAGACATTTTATATCAAAGTTACTTAAGTTTAAAGTTTGTGTGGTTACAACAGTAAATGAATAGAGAATTTACCACTTTATCTTGACCCCTCCTCACAGGTAAGCTAGCTTTGTGTATGTATCAACTTATGTTTGTCACTTGTTAGCACTTTTGTTAAACACTCCTTGTTTTCTGTACGCCTGGTAACTGGCTCGAATTTTCAATATTAATTTAGCACTTTAAATATTGAATTTTAACGTTAGACTGACACGTCTAACCACTTACGCGTTTCGGTGGAAGGATCAAATATAGAAGAAAAATATAGAAGAAAAATGTAAACATTATTATTATTACAATTTACATGTCAATAATCTAGTAAGGATTTCTAGAAATGCTCAAATTGCATTACAATTTCCGATTTATTTGTTCTTTTTTATGATTTAGTTAAGCATTTGAACTACTTACTATGAACACCGACTGGATTCTCCTCACGGTATCGTCAGGATACTTACGAAGATAAAGTTTCACCAGCTGACAGCAGGCTATAAGGACTGTCCCATAGTCATGGGACATGAGGAATACCCGGGCAATGGGGGACATCCCGAGGCCCGATACCTGCATTGTCCCCCGGGGCATTGTAGACGACAACACGAAGCTGACAGCACTCACAAATATAAATTTTAAATTATAACTAGTTCTTTTTTGCTTAGATATTGGGAACCGGAGTTTTAATTCAATTCATTTATAATTAATTCCATGACATTATCACGCGGGTACTTTATACATATGGGCCCCCGTTCACTTACCAGTATTTTCATACATCATATATACAATTTTCTTTATTGTACTATGTCATGGTAAAAGTGTACCTTGGGTTGTGCGTACAACCTTGAGGTTTACGTTTAAGTAATTTTTAAAAAAAAGGACTCCAACAATTGTCACGGAAGAAAACTAAGTTCACACCAGCCGGGCTAGCATGAGCAGGGGATAAAAATTTTATCCACCGATTATATCCACTGACAAGGGATAAAATTGTCTTATCCCTATGTCAAAGCTTTATCCACCCTGCGAGCATGGGCCTACGGTGGATATAATATCGACAGTAGATAAACTTATCCCCGCGCATAGATAATATACGATAGCAAAGATGTTTTATAAAACATCTTCGTACGATAGTATATAGCTATAAACTATACTAGCTATAAACTTCTTTTAAGATTAAGTAGATTTACATTAACTTATATTTTCTTTTACCTTTTGTTTATTATATTGCTAAACTGTTAATAATTTTTGTTAAACAATATGTCATTTATAATATTTGTTACATTTAATTGAAGCGTATTTCTGCCTTGTTTTTATTTTTTCTATTATTCTAATTCTTTCTTTATTTTCTTTTGTATAATATTTAAGTTAAGTATACATTGCTTGTATCAAATCGCAGGTATTACTTCGCTTGTGATAGCATTTATTAAAAAAATATGTGTCTAGAATAGAATAGAATGGCTTTTGATGATAGCCAATTGCGAAACTGGACAATACAGACCCTTTGGAGGTGGTGTAACCTCTTGAGGAAATTAAAAAAAAATTATCCCCGCAATTACTGCCATTATAAGAAAGATTTAATTTTAATTGAAAACGATAAAGCATGAAGAATAAAAATGTAATGATTTCAAACAAAACAAGGAATAAATAATTTTATAATCATGAGTATTGTGTTATTTGTATTCCTAATATTATGTATATTAGTCTTTAAACTTGTATTTACCTACACAAGAGGCTAATTAAAGTATATTGCTCCACACATTCTAATGATGGCCCCAATAATTTAGGTCAAGTATTTGCTGATTATTTGTTGTTTGAACAACAGCCATGCCATGGTCTTGAATCGTACCTCTCTAGTAGGTAACTACCATCTGCCAAGAGACTGAAAGATGTAAACTACCTACCTAGAAAAAATATTAAGATAAGTTACATAAGCCACATGTATTGATTGCAAATATACGATGTTTTTGGACAAGGTGTTTGTAATAGATGCTTACTTCAATATGCACTGGTAGTCCATCCACAGAATTAATAGGCTTTAAAGCCTCATAGAGTTCTTTACACAAATACAAAACAATCTTTGAGCATCCGAAACCGGCATAGAAATTCGTTGTCGGAGAATTCCAATAGATTAAGTATTCTGATCACGTATCGATCGCTGGTGCAATTTTCTTTCTTGCTTTTCAATTTCTGACACGAAAATGTAGTTGCAATAGGCTCGAGACATCTTTTTCGTAATAAAAATGGTTTAAAGATAAACTTAAACCCACGTCGGCGATCTTTCGCGGATCCTCTTGGATAAAATTGTCCCTTTCAAATGTCAAAAAGGGATAATTTTTTCTCTTTCCCTTGGCCTCATGCTACGGACGGGGAGATATATGTCTACTCGTTATGTCAAACGGGGATATACTATAGAGATAAGACAATTTTATCTCTTGTCAGTGGATATACTCGTAATCGGGGGATATAATTTTTGTCTCTTGCCCATGCTCGCAGGGTGGATAAAATTAAGCAAGGGATAAAAATTGTATCCTCTCCCCGGGGATATATTGTCCCCCGCTCATGCTAGCCCGGCAGTTCCAATGAAAGATGTGACCTCTATGTACCATTATAAAGGGTCACAAATTTAAGACTTCTATGGTCCCCAACAACACTAATATGAGTAAACTCGTTCACATCACTTGTACTGAAGGTTTTGGTCTGGGTCTGGAGGTTTGTTCTTTTGTAATTTATGTATGTTAACTGCCTCCACGATACAAGAAAGTTGGATTGATGTAATTTTTAACCCTAGATCACTAACCTTATTTTACAACACTTATTACTAACCTTCGTCATTTCGGCTACGCCGTATAAAAGGGAGGCTTTTAAGGGTTTATGGAAAAAATATTTATATGTCTTTTACTTATTTATTACACTAATCATTTGTTAACGTGTTTATATGTTTTTTATCTACTAAAATCACATTTTAATTACTTTGACACTCTTTTAATTCAGACCTGAGTTTTTACTCATTTAAACATTTTTGTTTTTTTCTAAATGCTTAATTCTTATGAACCAAAAGAAACAGAGACTTAAAAAAGTATTAAAATATTAAAATTAGTTAATAAAATCAACAAAAGAAAGAAAACGTTTAGAAAAAAAGTATTAATTAATACATTTGTGACAAATGTCAAGTTTGTGTTCGCCACACAAGGATTTGTTGCGCTTGGTGCAACAATTCTTTGTCATTATTCGCTTTGCGGAGGGGCAAATTGCACAAATTTTTCTTTTTTTGGCAATAGGAAGACTAACAGCATCTTCTCTTTGATCAGTCTCATGTGTAGAAGTAGAACTACTGGTTCTTGCATAATCAAAATCGCTGTTATTTAGTCCCGCAGTCCCGTTTGAAGAGTCGGAATTTGTAATCTTTTTTGCATGTGTGGCTCGACTAATTTTTGATGCTACTCCGCCCTCAGTTTGATTATAAAACTCGAGCATCGTGGGCTTTTTGGTTAACTCATCAATTGTCCCTTCCTTATCACAAGTCGACAATAGGAATATTGTCTTTTGGGGCTTTGGCTTGTATGTACTGTTGATGTACTTGCCTGGATGTATTCGGTTAAAGGTCCATCTGTTTCACAAGCCGGATCAGCCTCAAGGTGGTCTTCTATCTCACTCTTAGAGCAGTTTTCTTCGTCACTATTATCATCTAATAACAGCTGACGAATAGTATCTAAAATAAAAATATATTCAAATATAAAAATAATGTATGTTCTTATTTCAATGTAGGCAAATTAAGTACAAAGTTTACAAAACACCGAAATAATTATAATACCAAAAAAATTAAAAATGACTTTGAAAGAATAACGTTAATACTAACCTTTGTCGATTCGACGACTCATGGTGGCTGGAACGGCGCACACAGGGCGCCTACACAAAAACACACTCTTGCGTAGCGGAAACCTTGGGTCGACTGAGATTAGCCGGAATCTGCAATGCTTACGACGACGCACTCAAAATTTATACCTCTTTTTTGAGTCCGCGTCATCGTTTCCACGAAGGTTAGTGATCTAGGGTTGAATAAAAAATAAGTCTTATAAAAAAAGAATGCATGTTAACACTTTCAAAATCTTCACTAACTTATACATTCTTATCCTTTTTCTTTTTTTTCTCCTGTATCATGGATGCAGTTTATATACATAGGTTACACGAGGCGAAATATCTACAACCAAAGCAATTGATTGTAGGCCATACAAATACTTGTTCCGTGCGGGATTCGAACCCGCGGTCCTCAGCGCTATAACTTATTGCTAACCTGCTGCGCTACGGAGCCGGAAATGTACACCGAATGTATGGTGGACTTAGGAATATTACTTATTAATATTTTATATTTGCCGTCAAATTTGAAACTATCAAGTAGATTTATTAAATGAATTTTATGACAGAATTACTGAACGAGCCATGGTGCAGCTGTACTATAGTTGCAGCACAAACGTGTTGGCACGAACAGGGAAGGACCACGCATTCACAGAATACCGATGTGAAATAGGCACTAAAGTAGAATGATGCTAAGTTTTGTTGGTGATTGCAGTCAACCGAAAACCCTTTATACTGAAACCGAGGCCATCCTAGTTCTAAACGTGAACAACACATTTGCGTATTGATTCTTAATCATTGACGTACGTAGATGTTCATAGACGACAGCATCCACTTACCATCAGATGGACTGTGTGCTCGTTTGTCATCTCATTCAGCGGATTAATGACAGGCGGTGTCCGATGTTAATCGTGAGTGAGCCGAAGACTAATTGAAGAAACGGTCATTTTCTATTACAACGAATCTTCTAGTTGCAGCGATTGCTATCTCTTTTCACCGATTGTCTGTGATAAGGAGTGGGAAAGGGACGATAAATAATAAACATAATTAAATGATGATACTAATGTTGTTGGTGCATTCAATAAACAGATTACCCCTTTAGATAATAATTTAAGAAAGGAGTGTCCTGATCGTGCTAAGTGGAAGTCCGTAGTCTCTGTCTACCCATCTGCGTAACAGATGTGATAATATACCTTTGTGTTTTGTCACAAAGTTCTTTGGTGCCCGTCATAGCCCTAACAACCAGCTCTTAAAGAACCCGTTACATACCGCAAAATTAACAAAAAAATGTTTTATTTTAATAAAGAATAATAACTACATTTCATTCATACATTCATATATGTATTTTTACAGCCTATAAAAGTCCATTGCTGAACATAGGCCTCTATCAAAGATCGCATTACAGGGGGAATTTTGCCATAGTTGCCACGCTTGGTGGGCAGGTTGGCTACCGCAGTTATCTGTATATAGATGTCCCAAGTGGCTGTCTCATCTGTCAACGCACAGCCAAAATACAAGATGGTGACAGATACAAGAAAGGACGGAAAGTATAGTGGGAGATATTATTCATATTGTTAAGCTACTATTTTACGCTGAGATTCCGTGAGAGCACGGTCGAGTCGACACATTCGTGCTGCAACCATAATATAGCTGCACAAAATATAGTTTGGTATAAAATATATTCAGTTTTATTGTGCACGTAGACGGCGTTCTCCATAGAAAGCTCTACAGCTCCAAACTAAATTGTTCCAGTCGATTGCGTCTCAAAATATAAATGTATATTTTAATATTAGCAATCGAGAACGAAACCTCTGTATTTTTATAAAACATCGTTATGCATGGCGATTTTATAATAAAAGCTTTACAATTTCACTGTATATTATTGTATAAATTTTCCGTTCATATGTTACATGTTACAAGACACCTTCGTCAATTGTCATCCCAATGTAACGGTTATTTCTTTCAATAAATAGAATCAGGCGTTTCTTTGGAGAAGTCCATAATATTAATAATGTAACAATTAAATATCTAAGATTTGCGTAAAAAAGAATGATGTGTGTGTATGCTATCCAGTTTGAAGATCCCCGGTCTCTCTTAATTGCCTGCACTATCACCAGCACCACTAATCCCAACACCACTGCCACAAATTTTTATACGTGGTAGAGCCATACTGCAGTTATATTAGTAGTATAGTTGAAGCATAAATGGGTCGGCTCGACCGAGGAAGGACCACGCTCTCACAGAATACCAGCGTGAAATAGTAGCTTAACGCTGCTGTGTTTTGTGTGGTGAGTGTAGAGACTGGAGACTCTTTTTACTGGAAACTAGGCATTGCATCTTAGTCCTCACGGGTGACAACGCATCTGCATTGTGATTCGTCATCGAGGATAGATGTAGATGTCTATGGGTAGCAGCAACTACTTACTATCAGGTAGACTGTGTGCTCGCTTGTCACCCTATCCTTAAAAAAACAAAGTTTACAAAAACACACATACACGGATTACATTATAGAATGAAACTTACAGATGCATTCTCACCCCTTATCACTAAGATGGAACGCCTCACAGCGTGTAATGAACTGGCTCTTTAATACCTTTTACACCAGAACACAGCAGTGCCAGTGCTGTTGTTTGACGTCAGAAATTAGTAAGAGTGTAGTACTGACACAGACAGACTGCTGGGTAGAAAATAATTCCTCTGCCGTTGATTGTTACAGGGGAGTTAGTTGCCACAGTTGCCACGAGCAGCAGGCGAATTCGCAACCGCAGTTTTATTATTATTAGTAAGACGTGGCTGCCCACTTGGCTTATCTTCCTCTGTCGCCTGTTACGACTCCCGCTGGAAGATATAGGCAAGTTGATATTCTTACACCACCCTTCATCATCATCATTACAGCCCTTCACAAGTCCACTGCTGAACATAGGCCTCCCCAAAGTAACGCCACAAAGCACGATCCTGAGCAACCTGCATCCATCGACTTCCTGCATGTCTTACCAGGTCGTCACTCCATCTAGTAGGGGGTCGCCCTACACTACGCCTACCGGTACGAGGCTGCCACTCGAGAATCTTTCTTCCCCATCGGTTATCAGTTCTTCGAGCTATATGGCTGGCCCATTGCCACTTCAGCTTACTAATCCGTTGGGCTATGTCAGTCACTCTGGTTTTACTGCGGATATCCTCATGTCTGAGTCTATCACGCCGAGAAACTCCGAGCATAGCCCTCTCCATAGCTCGCTTAGCAACCTTGCGCGTCCTCATACGGCCAGCGGTGAAGGACCACATCTCCGATCCGTAAGTAATCACTGGCAACACGAACTGGTTGTACACTTTAGTTTTCAGAGATTGAGGTATACCTAACGAGAAGATATCTCGTAATTTCCCGAACACTGCCCAGCCAAATTGAATCCGTCGATTGACCTCTCGGTCGAAGTTGGACTTACCTAGTCGGACTATTTGTCCCAGGTAAACGTACTCGTCAACAACTTCGAGCATAGTGCTCCCAACAACTACCGGCATAGGTGTGACATGGACATTAAACATGATCTTTGTTTTGTCCATGTTCATCTTAAGACCTATCCGTTGGGAGACATTATTGAGGTCATTGAACATAGTGCCAAGGTCCTCCAGCGATTCTGCCATAAGCACTATATCGTCGGCAAATCGAAGATGATGTACTCGCCATTGATATTAATACCGTATCCTTTCCAGTCCAGTAGCTTTAAAAACGTCTTCCAATGCAGCAGCATGAAGAGTTTCGGGGATATAACGTCACCCTGTCTTACAACTCTCTGCAGTTGGATAGGTTTCGAGCTCTGGTTCTGTACTCGGATAGCCATCGTAGCCCTACTGTACAAACACTTCAGCACTTCGATATACCGACAGTCAACTTGGCACCGCTGAAGGGACTGTAGCACCGCCCAAATTTCGACGGAATCAAAGGCTTTCTCATAGTCCACATACGCCAGTCAAAGTGGCAGATTGTACTCTTCGGTCTTCTGTACAATCTGCCGCAGGGTATGTATGTGGTCTATGGTACTGAAGCCTTTTCGGAAACCGGCTTGTTTGGGAGGCTGGAAGTCGTCGAGTCTGCGTGCGAGACGATTCGTAATGACTCTCGAAAACAGCACGTAGACGCGGCTCAGAAGGGAAATCGGTCTGTAGTTCTTCAAGAGAGCGTTGTCACCTTTCTTAAAGAACAAGACCACCGCACTTCTGCTCCACACCTCCAGAGTAGTACCACCATGGAGGACGAAATTGAAGAGCTTCTGAAGGACTTCAAGTACCGGTGTTCCACCCGCTTTCAGAAGTTCTGTAATTCTATCCTCGCCTGGGGCCCTTCCGTTTTTAAGGTGCTGGAGAGCCATTCTAATCTCGCTCAGACTGACGTCCGGGATATCATCGGAATAGTGTCGGGTAAGACTTGCTCTTGGATTGTTACTCACACTTGCGTGTTGCTCCAACGATTATGTGTACAGCTGCCCATAGAACCTCTCAATCTCACTCAAAATCTCAGGTGTCTCGGAAACACCACCCTACACCAGTGGAAATATATGTAGAGTGTATATATTATGTACAGTATATTATTAATTTTTAAGAATTTTTAAATCATTTTGTAATATCTACAATTTCGATTATTAGTGTGCGACTTCAGCTGCATGTATCGGACACGATTAAAGATACTTCAATACGTCACCTTTTGATCAAATTGTTCAATAAAAGAGCTAAAATATCATTACTACCTCTTTCTGAAAGAGTTTTGGCCCAAAATAATCCGCTGTGCTAATACTTCAGAGCTGTCTTCTTTGTTTGAGTTTGGTTGCAGGTGCGTATATACTGCAACAGCCACCACTTACCACGAAATATAGACTTTCAGCTCGTCACTCGAGGCGGCGCCGCCCGCCCGTACTCGCGCCGTTCGTGGCTAGAACCAATTTGCTTAGTATATATAATAAGCTCACCCCTAGTCCGAACAATTCTCGTTGTGAACAAAGTTCACGAGAGGATTGATATACTTTCAAGTTATCTGTGTGAACTCGTTAAGGTAATTTTGTACACAGTTATGTAAGTTAGTTGCAATACATAGTATACAAGTATAAGTAGATTAGCAACACTATCTTAGTGGGTTTGTTTAGGCTGTAATAGTGGAAGTTAAGTGTGTGTAAATAAATAAATAAGACCATAGCACAGTAATGATTCTACTTATACACGGTAGGACATCACAGTGGTTTTTATGCATACAAGAATTTATTTATTTTTATAAAAACATTGTTTACTTGTGATTTCCAAACTATATCGTCATCTTTAATTAAACCTAAAAGTTTCGTATGTATTGCTGCTTTTCTTTTTAATATGTTAAGGCTAGATTATGATTATAATTAGTGCATTTATTAATTTGTGTATATAAAGATTTGTCTAAATTAATGTTTGAATTACCTATGTTAACCCAATTAATAAAATTATCCATTGTATCATTTATGTCAGCTTCATGGTAACTCGTATTATAATTATTTTTATTGAAAGTCAAGATAATTGAGATTTCCAATATCATTTATGAACAATAGAATGAGAATGAGATTATTATTATATATTTATATAATAATAATCTCATTCTCTCAATCTCCGATCTTCACACAATTTATTACTGTCTACTCCTCTCCAGCATTCTGGGTTTATTTCAAATTCTTCCACATTAACTTCCATCTCCCTCTGGAACAAATTGCCTGTTGACCTGCGAATAATACCTGCTAAAAACGTTTTTAAAAGAAAACTATACGAATATATCCGTAACCAACAAATTTGAGTCCACTTACTTTATATGTTTATAGTTATTTGTATATAAATTTATCGATATATATATATATATATATATATATATAATATAGGTATTCTGTGAGATCATGCTCCTTCCCCGGTCAAGCCAACACCTTCGTGCTACAACCATTATATAGCTGCGGAGTTCTACCACGTGTAAAATTATAACTAAGGTTAGGCCTCAAGCAATAAAAAAATTACTCTTCGTGGCCTGTCGTATTACCAGCTCAGTTAATGTTATTATCTCAAGCGTTCTTATTTTCTCGCAAGCTCAATTCGATTTACGATTTGTTTGTCTCGCAACAACTAATTAACATGTAATAGCGAACGCCTGGTAAGATCTATTAATATGGCGGTATTTAGATTTGAGTTTATCAGCAACTACTGATATTGTCTATTCTATTTATTATTCTACTATTCTAACTATTCGTTATTGTCACACGAATCTCCAAGTTTTAGATAAAATACAGCTTAGATTCATTTTAACATTACTTTCTGTTTGTTTGTAGCTTCATCACGATCGGTTCAGCTGTTAGCTATTAGCTATTACTATTATATTATTATACTATTATATTATATTATTATATTACTATTATTACTTGACTCAGAAATGAGGATATCCGCAGTAAAACCAGAGTGACCAACATAGCCCAACGGATTAGTAAGCTGAAGTGGCAATGGGCCGGCCATATAGCTCGAAGAACCGATAGCCGATGGGGAAGAAAGGTTCTCGAGTGGCAGCCTCATACCGGTAGGCGTAGTGTAGGGTGACCCCCCACTAGATGGAGTGACGACCTGGTAAGACATGCAGGAAGTCGATGGATGCAGGTGGCTCAGGACCGTGCTTTGTGGCGTTACTTGGGGAGGCCTATGTTCAGCAGTGGATTTGTGACGGGCTGTAATGATGATGATGATGATGATTATTACTTAGTATATTGATAAGCAAATCACATGTTCTCAGTGAAACAGTTTGAAGGCAACAGTTATTGTAATCCCATCCATCCATGCACGACTGCCTGCCCAAGGCCTGCCCCACTGGTTGCTCTATAAGAAGGATGTAGCCTTTCTTGGCACGCTTGGCACGCGGGTTGGCAAGCGCAGTTTTTATAATTCTGAGTTATTATAAGAAGTGTGTTGCTGCCTGTCACCTGTTAATATTTCCCTCCGTCGCCTCTCACGACACCCGCGGCACGATGTCGGCTAGGGGGTAGTGTAACACCGCCACTAATGACCATGCGTGGTGGACATGGCCTAAAGAAACCGCCATTTTACCTTCGATTAATAATCAAAATGCAAATGTGTTTCTCTTCTGAAGACTAGGATGGAATACTCCGCTTCCAGTAAGAGAAAGGGTATCTAGTCCTCTACACTCACCAGAAAGAGCAGCGTGGTTCTTCCCCGGTCAAGCCGACCCGAACCATAATATGGCTGCAGCATGGCTTAGCCACGTTTACATAAAAGAATAAATAAATTACAATTATTGGTCCAATTCTCTTAACAATCTACGAGTAATAGTTGCCAACCCTAATCTTATTTTCATATTTACATAACAACGTTCGAGCGTTAGTTTCCAGTAAATTGTATTCGGATATATTTAATTCCAGGAATATGTTCACCTTGCCATTAAAGCCTTACCCACGTCGTCAGATCACACAAGCACACACGGTGTTCGCAATCGAATCGACGGTCGGGTTGAGGTAGTACCACGCTCTCACAGGATACCGCCGTAAAATGGCAGCTTCACGCTGCTGTTTTCCTTATGCTGCGTGTAGAGAACCGGATACTCTTTTAACTCGACGTAAGACATTTTATTAGGCCTCAGTAGTGACAACGCATCGGCATTTTGATTGTAAATCGTGGATAAATGTAGATGTCTGTGGGCCACAGTATCCACTTAAATTAGGTGAGCTGTGTGTTCATTTGCGACCCTTATTTCAATAAAGCCAATTACTTTATTCCCAGGGATGTTTAATATTACAATTACCTTTTTCCAAGCCTGTAAGAGAATCCAATATCACTAAACCACTTCATTCCGTTGATGTCCCAGGAGACAAAAGAGTAAAATGAAAGATAATATTGAGACAAATTAATAGGAAACTGTGTGTATGAGACAATACCAAGGAAGGGACTTGTAACTATTGATAGAATAAACGGATGAATGAATTATTGAAACATCTGAATAACATCTCCCTAGATTATCACGCAGCCACTCATCATCCTTCAAACCCGTCAGTTCGCGCTCAGCGTTGATATTTAAATTTCTTAGCGTTTAATACTTCCTTTTAAATCAGAAAATGGCTGACACGTATTGACAGCTGACAGCAGCAGCATATCTAACCGCATATAATCTTCTCATAGCAGGGTGTTAGTTTATTCAGAATTTTGCAAAGTTTATAAGATTTTTATGAGAAATAATATTCTGTATCATCATCACCATCACAATTAACAACCCATAAAAGTTCTCTGCTGGGCATGGTCTCAGGTCTCAGGTCTGACAACGCATATGATTTTTGATTCTTAGTTCTGGTCAGATGTAAATATCTATGGGCTGCAGCATCTCTCCCGTCTAACAGCCATGAGATTAAGAGTGTGATCGGAGAGTTTTTGTGTTCTTCTGCGGCGGGTCTTGCAGATCTTAGCTCCGACCGCATAGACAGTTTCCACGAGCTTGTCATTCATATCGTCCACTACATTGCAATCTTGTAGGCACTGAAAGCGGTTATGTAACTCGAGCTGAAAGTTTTCGGGATTCTGGATTAGAGCACGAGGATGACGGAGCGTTGACTTCATTAGACGAGACCTCTCCAACTTAAAGTTTAGGTTCAGTGTGCCTCTAACCATTCGGTGATCGCTGCATGTTTCACCCTTTCGATCACTGAGACATCACTGAACAGTTGGCGTCTGGTCGTCATAATGAAGTCAATCTCATTTTTTGTCGAACCGTCGGGGCTCGACCAGGTCCACTTCCTGTGGGGCCGCTTCTGGAAGAAAGAGTTTATCATAAAGAGTCCTTCTTTCTCCATAAAGTCGGCCAGCTGCTGGCCCCTTCGGTTCCGTCGCTCTACTCCAAATTTCCCTAAATTCAGGTCACCGTTTTCTCTTGTGCCTAGTTTTGCGTTGTAGTCTCCCATCAACACCGTGTAGTGGGTTTTGGAGGAATGCATGGCTTTCGAAATTTCTTCATACATTTTCTCCACCTCCTCATCAGGATGTGCCGAGGTTGGTGCGTAAACCTGTATGACCTTCAGCGAATACCGTTTGGTGATTCTGAGTATCAGGTACGTGACCCTCGTCGACGCACTCCCAATCTTTACAACGTTGTTGACGAGAGACTTGTGGACGGTAAATCCGACACCTCCTTGGGACAGATGGGCGCCCTCCCGGTGAAAGAACAAGTTGCCGCGAGAATCACCGTATCCTCCCCTCTCTTCGGACCTCGGATAATCCTATAATATTCCAACGCAACTTGTCTATCTCTTCTTCCAGCTCCAGGATCTTCTCGTCAGTCCTCAGGGTGCGTGCGTAAAATGTTGCCAGGTCGAGTCGTCGTAGGTGGTAACCGAACCTCCACTGGAGATTCTTAGCACCCCCTGCCCCGCCGTTACCATGGTCACCACCGTAGCCAGGAATAGCGGGGCCGCCGGGGACTTGGGGCCGTCTATTTGTGTAATTGTTGAAGGGGGGTATATTGCCATAGTTGCCACGCTTGGCGAGCGGGTTGACAACCGCAGTTTTTTTTGTAGTACAGATGCTGTTATCAGGAAGATGCTGCTGCCTATCTCCTGCCTGTTTCCCTCTGTCACCTTTTACGACACCCACGGGAAGATATGGGCTAGTGGATATTCCTAACCAACACTATATGGCGTCCGATCACACTCTTAATCTCATGGCTGTTAGACGGGAGATGAGGCTGCAATACAGTACAGAAGACTGAAGAGTACAATCTGCCGCTTTGCCTGGCGTATGTGGACTATGAGAAAGCCTTTGATTCCGTCGAAATTTGGGTGGTGCTACAGTCCCTTCAGCGGTGCCAAGTTGACTGACGGTATATCGAAGTACTGAAGTGTTTGTACAGTAGGGCTACGATGGCTATCCGAGTACAGAACCAGAGTTTGAAACATATCCAGCTGCAGAAAGGTGTAAGACAGGGTGACATTATATCCCCGAAACTCTTCATGCTGCTGCATTGGAAGACGTTTTTAAAGCTACTGGACTGGAAAGGATACGGTATTAACATCAATGGCGAATGCATCATCTTCGATTTGCCGAGGATATAGTGCTTATGGCAGAATCGCTGGAGGACTTAAGCACTATGCTCAATGACCTCAATAGTGCCTCCCAACGGATAGCTCTTAAGATGAACATGTGCAATACAAAGATCATGTTTAATGTTCATGTCACACATATGCCGGTAGTTGTTGGGAGCACTATGTTCGAAGTTGTTGACGAGTACGTTTACCTGGGACAAATAGTCCGACTAGGTAAGTCCAAGTTTGACCGAGAGGTCAATCGACGGATTCAACTCGGCCGGGCAGCGTTCGAGAAATTACGACATATCTTCTCGTCAGGTATACCTCAATCTCTAAAAACTAGATTGTACAATCAGTGCGTGTTGCCAGTGATGACTTACGGATCTGAGACCTGGTACTTCACTGCTGGCCGTATGAGGACGCTCAAGGTTGCTCAGCGAGCTACGGAGAGGGATATGCTCGGAGTTTCTCTGCGTGATAGACTCAGAAATGAGGATATCCGCAGTAAAACCAGATTGACCGACATAGCCCAACGGATTAGTAAGCTGAAGTGGCTATGGGCCGGCCATATAGCTTGAAGAACCGATAACTAATAGGGAAGAAAGGTTCTCGAGTGGCAGCCTCGTACCGGTAGGCGTAGTGTAGGGCGACCCCCCACTAGATGGAGTGACGACCTGGCAAGATATGCAGGAAGTCGATGGATGCAGGTGGCTCAGGACCGTGTTTGTGGCATTACTTGGGGGAGGCCTGTGTTCAGCACTGGACTTGTGAAGGGCTGTAATGATGATGATGATGATGCAGCATCTCTACCTATCATCGGGTGGACTGTGTGTTCTTTCGTCAACTTTAATCTATAAAGAAAAACAAAGGATGTAGGAATATTAATATTTCTGCAAAACTTCAAAATGAAAATTTTGATTACGACAATCAGTAGGCTTTTGGAGTCTGTACCCAAACACAACTATGTTCTTGTATGCTAACATATCCTCATTGTGGTTGGATTTCACTTTTTGACAAAAACATTATTTTATATTATTAAAATTGATATATTATATCTAGCCAATTATATTGACTACTAGCTTTTGACTCGGAGCTTCGTTCGCGTGGGCTTCAATTTAGGAATATTATTAAAAGCTGTTCCGTGCCGAAATTAATAATATTTAATACACAAAATTGTACCAATTTCACTTTTTGACAAGTTCCACTTCTATTTTTGACAAGTTTTTGACAAGATCAACTTCTATTTATGCAAAAATTGATCTCGCTCCGTTGTTATGTTCTGCGTGAAAGAAGAACAAAGCAATAAACACAATTTTGCCTTAATAATACAAGATCAAAGTTTACTAAGTTCTCTCTAAATAATATTTAGAGAGAATATGAGATCTTAATAATATTAATAGAAATTTATTCGAGGCGAATATAAATAATAATAAATATTGTTAGAAAAAACTTAATATTTGAAGGTTGTAAATAAGGCTACGTTTTAAAATGTAAGCTCGTGTTTACATTCAAAAATTTAAAACGCGAATTAAATCAGACTTTAATGGGCCGTTTTTAAAAACTTATGTTGTGGAATCAACGCAGCGAAACTCTGCAAACATTTCTCGAGCAGTAGCAATTTAACTTATAGAAGCGGCACTCGACTACGTTGTGGTAAAATACTAGCTTTTGAAGTGATATTCTCTGGTAAGCTCGTTCTCGTAGTATTAACACAGGTAAAGCTCGCTTGACTTCGTGAACTTCAATAATTATACTGTAAAATGCATGTGAAACAAAAGTCAGTGGCTTAGCAATGAGTTACAGCGCTAAAGGCCGCGGGTTCAAGTCCCGCATGGAACAATTATTTGCCTGCTCTGTTTGGATGTTTGTCCTTGTGAATTTTATATATGTATACTGTTCACACGATACAAGAAAAATCTTAGTATGGAGATGACTTTAAAAAAAACGCAAGAGCGTGACACCAACACAAAAAAAGAAGAAAAAAAAATGATAACTCTGTGATGCTGTGAGCTCATCTTTAAGTTTAATAATAAAGTGTTATTCCTTAAACAAAATGTAGCTGAAACGTTTCATTATATGTTGACGGCTCCGTGACGCAGTGGCTTAGCAATGAGTTACAGCGCTAAAGGCCGCGGGTTCAAGTCCCGCATGGAACAATTATTTGCCTGCTCTGTTTGGATGTTTGTCCTTGTGAATTTTATATATGTATACTGTTCACACGATACAAGAAAAATCTTAGTATGGAGATGACTTTAAAAAAAACGCAAGAGCGTGACACCAACACAAAAAAAGAAGAAAAAAAAATGATAACTCTGTGATGCTGTGAGCTCATCTTTAAGTTTAATAATAAAGTGTTATTCCTTAAACAAAATGTAGCTGAAACGTTTCGTTATATGTTGACGGCTCCGTGACGCAGTGGCTTAGCAATGAGTTACAGCGCTAAAGGCCGCGGGTTCAAGTCCCGCATGGAACAATTATTTGCCTGCTCTGTTTGGATGTTTGTCCTTGTGAATTTTATATATGTATACTGTTCACACGATAAAAGAAAAATCTTAGTATGGAGATGACTTTAAAAAAAACGCAAGAGCGTGACACCAACACAAAAAAAGAAGAAAAAAAAATGATAACTCTGTGATGCTGTGAGCTCATCTTTAAGTTTAATAATAAAGTGTTATTCCTTAAACAAAATGTAGCTGAAACGTTTCATTATATGTTGACGGCTCCGTGACGCAGTGGCTTAGCAATGAGTTACAGCGCTAAAGGCCGCGGGTTCAAGTCCCGCATGGAACAATTATTTGCCTGCTCTGTTTGGATGTTTGTCCTTGTGAATTTTATATATGTATACTGTTCACACGATACAAGAAAAATCTTAGTATGGAGATGACTTTAAAAAAAACGCAAGAGCGTGACACCAACACAAAAAAAGAAGAAAAAAAAATGATAACTCTGTGATGCTGTGAGCTCATCTTTAAGTTTAATAATAAAGTGTTATTCCTTAAACAAAATGTAGCTGAAACGTTTCATTATGTGTTGACGGCTCCGTGACGCAGTGGCTTAGCAATGAGTTACAGCGCTAAAGGCCGCGGGTTCAAGTCCCGCATGGAACAATTATTTGCCTGCTCTGTTTGGATGTTTGTCCTTGTGAATTTTATATATGTATACTGTTCACACGATACAAGAAAAATCTTAGTATGGAGATGACTTTAAAAAAAACGCAAGAGCGTGACACCAACACAAAAAAAGAAGAAAAAAAAATGATAACTCTGTGATGCTGTGAGCTCATCTTTAAGTTTAATAATAAAGTGTTATTCCTTAAACAAAATGTAGCTGAAACGTTTCATTATATGTTGACGGCTCCGTGACGCAGTGGCTTAGCAATGAGTTACAGCGCTAAAGGCCGCGGGTTCAAGTCCCGCATGGAACAATTATTTGCCTGCTCTGTTTGGATGTTTGTCCTTGTGAATTTTATATATGTATACTGTTCACACGATACAAGAAAAATCTTAGTATGGTGATGACTTTAAAAAAAACGCGAGAGCGTGACACCAACACAAAAAAAGAAGAAAAAAAAATGATAACTCTGTGATGCTGTGAGCTCATCTTTAAGTTTAATAATAAAGTGTTATTCCTTAAACAAAATGTAGCTGAAACGTTTCATTATATGTTGACGGCTCCGTGACGCAGTGGCTTAGCAATGAGTTACAGCGCTAAAGGCCGCGGGTTAAAGTCCCGCATGGAACAATTATTTGCCTGCTCTGTTTGGATGTTTGTCCTTGTGAATTTTATATATGTATACTGTTCACACGATACAAGAAAAATCTTAGTATGGAGATGACTTTAAAAAAAACGCAAGAGCGTGACACCAACACAAAAAAAGAAGAAAAAAAAATGATAACTCTGTGATGCTGTGAGCTCATCTTTAAGTTTAATAATAAAGTGTTATTCCTTAAACAAAATGTAGCTGAAACGTTTCATTATATGTTGACGGCTCCGTGACGCAGTGGCTTAGCAATGAGTTACAGCGCTAAAGGCCGCGGGTTCAAGTCCCGCATGGAACAATTATTTGCCTGCTCTGTTTGGATGTTTGTCCTTGTGAATTTTATATATGTATACTGTTCACACGATACAAGAAAAATCTTAGTATGGAGATGACTTTAAAAAAAACGCAAGAGCGTGACACCAACACAAAAAAAGAAGAAAAAAAAATGATAACTCTGTGATGCTGTGAGCTCATCTTTAAGTTTAATAATAAAGTGTTATTCCTTAAACAAAATGTAGCTGAAACGTTTCATTATATGTTGACGGCTCCGTGACGCAGTGGCTTAGCAATGAGTTACAGCGCTAAAGGCCGCGGGTTCAAGTCCCGCATGGAACAATTATTTGCCTGCTCTGTTTGGATGTTTGTCCTTGTGAATTTTATATATGTATACTGTTCACACGATACAAGAAAAATCTTAGTATGGTGATGACTTTAAAAAAAACGCGAGAGCGTGACACCAACACAAAAAAAGAAGAAAAAAAAATGATAACTCTGTGATGCTGTGAGCTCATCTTTAAGTTTAATAATAAAGTGTTATTCCTTAAACAAAATGTAGCTGAAACGTTTCATTATATGTTGACGGCTCCGTGACGCAGTGGCTTAGCAATGAGTTACAGCGCTAAAGGCCGCGGGTTCAAGTCCCGCATGGAACAATTATTTGCCTGCTCTGTTTGGATGTTTGTCCTTGTGAATTTTATATATGTATACTGTTCACACGATACAAGAAAAATCTTAGTATGGAGATGACTTTAAAAAAAACGCAAGAGCGTGACACCAACACAAAAAAAGAAGAAAAAAAAATGATAACTCTGTGATGCTGTGAGCTCATCTTTAAGTTTAATAATAAAGTGTTATTCCTTAAACAAAATGTAGCTGAAACGTTTCATTATATGTTGACGGCTCCGTGACGCAGTGGCTTAGCAATGAGTTACAGCGCTAAAGGCCGCGGGTTCAAGTCCCGCATGGAACAATTATTTGCCTGCTCTGTTTGGATGTTTGTCCTTGTGAATTTTATATATGTATACTGTTCACACGATACAAGAAAAATCTTAGTATGGAGATGACTTTAAAAAAAACGCAAGAGCGTGACACCAACACAAAAAAAGAAGAAAAAAAAAATGATAACTCTGTGATGCTGTGAGCTCATCTTTAAGTTTAATAATAAAGTGTTATTCCTTAAACAAAATGTAGCTGAAACGTTTCATTATATGTTGACGGCTCCGTGACGCAGTGGCTTAGCAATGAGTTACAGCGCTAAAGGCCGCGGGTTCAAGTCCCGCATGGAACAATTATTTGCCTGCTCTGTTTGGATGTTTGTCCTTGTGAATTTTATATATGTATACTGTTCACACGATACAAGAAAAATCTTAGTATGGAGATGACTTTAAAAAAAACGCAAGAGCGTGACACCAACACAAAAAAAGAAGAAAAAAAAATGATAACTCTGTGATGCTGTGAGCTCATCTTTAAGTTTAATAATAAAGTGTTATTCCTTAAACAAAATGTAGCTGAAACGTTTCATTATACGTTGACGGCTCCGTGACGCAGTGGCTTAGCAATGAGTTACAGCGCTAAAGGCCGCGGGTTCAAGTCCCGCATGGAACAATTATTTGCCTGCTCTGTTTGGATGTTTGTCCTTGTGAATTTTATATATGTATACTGTTCACACGATACAAGAAAAATCTTAGTATGGAGATGACTTTAAAAAAAACGCAAGAGCGTGACACCAACACACACGGAATTCTGCGCAGAAAAGGATATAATTCATTAAATATTTCAGTTTTTTAATGAAAATAAAGTTGACAAACGAGCGCACAGTAACGGCTATAGTCCCATCCATCCAATACAGCCAAAAATGTTCCACAGCTGCACATGGACCTTCCCCGTAGACTGCACCATGAAAGAAGTATACTCGTATGTCTAATGATTTCTTATGTTTACGCGAACACTACACATTGATTAAAACTACTTTTACGGATTTTATCGCATTTCATTTATTTTATTTTTAAGCTATTGCATAGCTTCTATCGCGGGCCTTGAGTGCGGAAAAATCAAGAAATTTCGTAACGAAAAAAACCTCACGCTCGCCGACGGGCACGGAGGTGTGGCTTGAAGGCCGTGCATTGTCTAACGATGGTCTAACGTCGTTTCTTTTCCTAAGTCTTTGTTGTCTTTGTCGAAGAGTTTTGAAATTTTGGATATGAATGAACAAAGTGAAATTATTAAGGCTGCTCTCTCGCAAAAAGCTTGAAAAAAGCGTGCAGATGAACCAACTTTTCGTCGACACTTACAGAGAAATTACATATGAAAAAATAGCTAGTAATCTACATGATCTGATACGTAATTTGGTTTAGCCATAATTTTTCTATCGGTGTCACATAATAAATAAAAAATACCCAAAATCACCTCCAAATCGTTGAGATGAAACCACTTTACTCCTTGATTGTTTATCAAAGGAATATAAGAAAAATATCTACTGTTTTGCAATACAAAATAAAATAATTTGGTTTGGTTACTTTTTAGAAATATGTATTATTTTTATGATAATAAATTAAAAATGCGTCCCGATTAAATACTGCGTCTATATCACCCCCGCATTCGTCCACGAATTCAGTGCGGGGCGCATCGTGTTGCTAGGTGGACGTACGCCGCGTTGCGAGAGCTCAGCACTACGAAATAAAATCGTAAAATATTACTGCATAAATTTAATTTTGTTAATAGTGGAATAGGTTTTATCTGATTCTTGGTTAATAGTAGTGTCTTATAGTTATATTAATTGTACAATTTTATTAATGTTTAAGTTTAGTTTGTAAAACATGGGGAATAAGCAGAAACGATTGAAGAGAGGTCTAAAAAAATATTACAAACAAAAGGGTATACATTTATCAAGGTAAGTTTTAAGTTTTATCTACATATTTCATAATATTAGACAGGTACTATTTATAAAATACCTATATTACTGTGATTTCGCCACTCTGTGACGAGACAAAGCGCGGCAAACGCAAGTGGCGGCAAGGCGCGGGCCGCGTCGTCGCATGCTGGTAGCGCATGTCTGAGAAATTAAAAAATATATATTTCGAAGAAATGTGAAGTTCGTCAACACGCATTGAGGCAGCGTGGCGGACATTTCCTTGCCTTAAAACCCTCTCAGAAATTAGAGGAGGCCTGTGCCCAGCAGTGGGACGTATATAGGCTGTAACTTTACTTTTTTTTACTTTTATAAATATGTTATTTTACCGACGAAAATTTTAAAGAAAAATAAAAAATAAGCAACCGACAACCTCCTAGGTCCCTAGGTGACTTGCGAGATGTCAGTGTAACAAAAAAAAAAAGGGCCCAGAAAAACAGACTTTCCAACTAATAGCTAAATCAGCACGCAACAATTTCATTGGTGCCAGTGGGGATCGAACCCGGGTTGCTCCCGTACTGTGATACCTATAACGAGCGCTAACCAGGTGAGCTACCACGGCTCTCAACGACATCGTTCCGTTCGTGTACAGCGCTGAAGATAGCAGAGTAAAAAATTAGAGATTGTGGTGTTTGAAATTTGTGATCTGTGAGAGTGAATTTTATCTGTGTACTCTGTAACAAATAACTATAAAGAAAAAATCTGAAAATGATATTTCGCCATTTTTCTTTGTGTACTGGTTAGGAACTCGATCAAAAATTTGATAATTTTTCTGTTTTTATACAATATTTCTAATGTTATTTTACATCAAATTAATTGTGAAGATATTTTCTTTATCAAATTAATTGTGAAATATTTTTCATTACGACGATTCAAAAACGTTTACATATAATAATTTACCTCGAAATTCACTATACGCGATTATCGTTTATTGATTATAATATAGCGTGCCATTTGAATTTAAAGACAATTAATTGGACAATAAATAATAAGTGACAAATCTTGCCGTGGAGCGTGGAACTGAGTAGTTGCGCGTCTTGTTAATATAATTGCCGTACGGCCGCCCTGACGTTACGGCGCGAACCTGAGTTTTTTGCGATGCGGTCCGGTGATACAGTATTTTTCACAAATAGTGAGTTCGTTATAACGCGGGTTCGGTTAAATCTGGTTGAATTTGATTGGATTAACCTAAGTAACTTGAATTAATATCAAAGAAAAAGAAATACTGCATAAATAAAATAAATAAATAATTATAATTGCATAAGTTGATACAAAATGCTATGCAATAGCTTTACCGCGGCAGTCCCCGAGTGCCACACGTCTTTTTTAATACCCGACGTTTCGGGTGCTTTCCAGCACCCATGGTCACGGGGGACTGAGGTGACTATTGAATGGGATACTCGGTGAATTATAGGGTCCCTAGCATGTGGTAGTACCCAGCCTCCTGCTTGGGACCCTATAATTAATAAAATTAAACCTAAACCCAAGCATGCCACTGCAAGACTTCAGAACACAGTTAGTTCATTCTGCGTAGATCAGACCAAAGACAATAATTAAAAAAAACTGAAGGTACTCCGTGTAAACTCTGACATCGGGACGTCAGTCACCTCAGTCCCCCGTAACCATGGGTGCTGGAAAGCACCCGAAACATCGGGTATTAAAAATAAAATAAATAAAACGCGATAAAATCCGTAAAAGTAGTTTTAATCAAAGTATGTGTCTTCTATGGACCCTTGCATCTACTAACCATAAGGTAGACCGTATGTTTTATTGTCAGACTTACTTGTATAAAAATCAAATAATTTCTCACAGAGATATTCCGTGCCAAGTTTGTTAATGTCTGCAGCGAACATGCAATTATTCAAGGTCTTAGGGGCTTTGGCTGATAAATCCCCAGGCCACGTAATGTAGGACTGTTTGCGTTGTATTCCTTTGTGTTATATTATTTATTTATTTTTAAGTACAAACTATGTTTGGAATAGTTGACATCTCACATTTGATGTTAAGATCATCCATATGATGCCATCTGTGTGGAAGCCTATGTTCAACATAGAGATCATATAATTTCGACGGATTGATAATTATATTTAGTTTACCCTAGTACTAACTTCAGAATGTGGAATTATTTCATTTTTAGTTGTTTTAAGTCAACTTTTACTTTTAATTTAAAGCGAATTACAGTCTATGATTTGATTCAGTCGAGCGTTTGCGTTACTTGACGGGAAATACGGTTGCTTGTTATTTTTTCTTTAAAGACATGAACCTAGGCACATAGAACCTCGTATAAGGTATATTTTTCACAAAATGCTGATACGTCACATTGCGAAGTGTTTGGGAGCAGTTGTTGAGGATAGTATCTCAAAGTGGATAGAAAACATAAATTCGCACCCGCTTTACGTACCAACCATTCTGACTATTTTTTTAATACACAAGCAGCAACTTGCCGGCTGTCGAGTTCCCGCCAAAACCTGTAACAACTTGGCTGGATCTGTAACGATGGTTGTCTTTTTAATATTCATAACAAAATAAATAGCATTAGACCTTACTATGCCGAAACCCATTATAATAAAGATAATAAAAATTAATCAGCTAAAGTTTAAAGAGCACCTATTACCCACTCTCAATCGCGTGTACCATCCCCGCCAGCACTACTAAGCCTAGCACAACTACTCCCAATATCATCACACCAGGAAAGATACACTACTGTCGATAATACGACACGTGTTTCGCCTCAATGCTGGGCATCCTCAGGTGAAGTAGACTGTGGTCCAAGAAACCAATTCAGCATGACGTTAGGATGAAAGCCTAATGCTGACTTTCTATTGACACCCTGAGTAGATTCGTCTTCACTTCCGAAACCAGTTACCGTGTACTTCCGCAAGAACAATCAGTATACGTGAACTGTATGAAAAAACGTATATAAGTACTTATATTATAATAAATTATTAATATTATAAGTTTATAATATATAACAAGATACAAGGAAATCATTATGTAACAAAGTGTTATTATAATAAATAAATATAAAAATTTTACAAAGTGATTTTAACTGATTGTAACTGTGCTCAGAATGTTTACTTTATTAAAAAGTTTAATTTTAAAGTTTTACAGTTGCCAGCTAAAAATAAAAACGTCATGTTTTCTTGTAACGTTTGACCGCCGGGGGTGCATGTGTATACTATTATGTAAATTACTTATATAAAGAAGAATGATATGTCGTTAAGAAGTTTCACTTACAATTTCTTTTATGTTTTGTGTAATCGTCTGTGAGGCAGGATTTAAAGTTGGAACGAATCAATTAAAAAATCTTTTAAGAAACCGTTCTTGTAGCGCTGAAAAAGAGGGTAGATAAAAATTGTAAGACTCAAGTTGTGGTAGTATAATGTTTTTAGGAATGAGGGTAGAAAAGTAAAAGAAAATACGAGTATGAGATAAAAAAATAAAACCGCACGTACAAAAAGTTCGTTTCAGTTAAACGTTTGGACGACAGTGTAGAGCCATATTATAGAAGATTATACAGCGCAAGTGCTAATGAGGTTTTTTATTCAAGTTAATTCAACAAATAAGGAATAAAAATCTTAATAAAAATAACCACCAAAGTAGAAATCAGGAGTTTTAAAAGGAACTCGGTAAAAACTGGCTTATCCCATATAACATTATGCTTAAACAAACGTAGCTACAGAATAATTTTATTCCTCGCCTAACGTGTTACCGTCCAATATAGAATATATATGTATATTTTTTTATTTGATCATGGAAACGTAAATTTGCTAGTATCAAGTAATAAGAAATTGTCCTTAGTAATATTTTGTTGCAACAACTTCTTCACAATATGTTGATGCCTTGCATTGCGAATAAGCAGTTTTTGGGAGGTTTTGTTGTTAAGGCGCATAAGCGAATAAAATAAACAATGGCTCTGATGCTGATATAAATCAGCATCAGAGCCATTGTTTCGCTGTCTCCACTAATAGTGTTCATCCACATATCCTTAATATAAAAAATCGCATCATTTTTACTTATTATAATCCACTTAAAATCATTATTTAAACAATCGAATTAGCTGTAAACTACCCGCCAAAACTCTAACCAATTAAGTTTTTTTTTTAATATTATATTACATATATTTATATTTATACGTGGTAGAACCATGTCGCAGCTACATCATGGTTGTAGTACAAATGGGTGGGCTCGACCGGGGAAGGATCAGGCTCTCACATATTACCAGCATGAAATAGCAACTCAATGCTGCTGTGTTTCATATGGTAAGTGTAGAGAACCGGAGACGCTTTTTACTGTACACGAGACATTCCATCTTAGTGCTTAAGGTTGACAACGCATCTGCATTTTGAATCTTAATTGAGGATTTTTTACGTGGTAGAGCCATGCTGCAGTTATTATAGTAGTATAGTTGTAGCACGAATGGGTCAGCTCGAACGGGACGCTCCCACAGAATACCAGCGTGAAATAGTAGCTTAATGCTGCTGTATTTCTTATGCTGAGTATAGAGAACCGGAGACCCTTTTTACTGCAAACGAGGCATTCGATCTTAGTCCTCACGGGTGACAACACATCTGCATTTTGATTTGTAATCGAAGATAGATGTAGATGTCTATGGGCCGCAGCAACCACTTACCATCAAGTGGACTGTGTGTTTGTTTGTCACCCTATCTTATAAAAGAGGATATTTTCTATTTAATCATGTAAATCGTTAAATCAAGTTCGGAAGTAAATAAATTAACATCGTAATATCTAGACCAAACTCCTGGACCCTCGTTACTGTCAGTTAGCCCTTTGTCGAGTCGCTGCTCACCATAACGTAGTAATGACCTGCCGGTACTGAAGTAGTTAATTATTGCATGTATTCTCATACATTTATTTATTTACCAGTTTTTTGCACTAAAGGTATAAACGGCGAACTTAATGTCATATAGTGGCTGATTTTTTTCCGTCAAGAAAAAATTGGGTGTCTTCACTCAGGATACCACTAGATGGCTATAACTGTACATTCACGTATACAGTAGAAACGTTACGTGTGGTCTATTATTGCAACAATTATCTATTAGCAGGCAACATCCGCGACGCTCGCTGCAGCTTTCCTCTGGGAAATCAAGTCGACACGCCGATTCATTTGCATTGCCAGCTCACAACGCAAGTTACTTGATAAAATTTAATTTAATTTGTAGGTTAGCTTTTTGAATGAAATTATTTTTTGCGGTCACAAGAGAAGTGAGGTGTTAAACCTTATGTTACAGTTAACATAACCTCTCGATGGACATGAATGAAGTGTTACGGGTTATTGTATTCTTTTACTTTCTTCTCCACTTCACGGCATAATTATAAGAAATGAGTCCACGAAAAGCTTTATAAGTGTAAAATGTAAGAGTGACAGATGACATGATAGTCTATACTTCATGGCAAGCGGTTGTTGCAGTATATACACACCAGCAACCAACCTCCAACAAAGAAGACAGAAGATGCGTTAACCTCAGAAGCACAGTGAATTATTATGGACCAGAACTCTTTTAGAAGTAGAGGGTAATGAGACTTTAGTTATTCATTGAACAATTTGATGAAAAGGTTGACGCAATGAACTCTACAGTTGTGTTCGATACATGCAGCTGAAGTCGCAAACTTATAAAGAAATTTATGGAAATTATAAAATGAATTAAAAATTTATATACTGTATATAATATATAAACCATACATAAATACATCAACAAAACCTAGGAATATTTTATATTACATCAAATATCTAAAAATTAATGAAGAATATTCTGATATATTAAATTGAAAAATGGTAGGTTATTTTAAGTTCTTTACTTAAAAATACAAACATTTCGTAATTTATTTTTGTACTAAATAGAAATGTTTATTTTTTTACTCGCCTTAGAAAATAAGTATTGTAAAAAAACTTAATTTCTTCTAAACCTATTAATTTAATTAAAATTCAAAAAAATTATTATGAAATCTAGTTATTAATAAATTAAATGTTGCCAACTCTTATATTAATAACACATCGACATCAATTCTTCAAACTATATAACACACATCATTCTTATTTTTACGCAAATCTTAGCTAATTAATTATATTATTATTAATACAATATAATTTCACAAAGAAAGGCCTGATTTTGTTTATTAAAAGAAATAATCATTAAAGTTTGATCACATATGACGAAGGTGTAACATTTGTACGAAAAATATACAAAAATATACAGTGACATTGTGAAGCTCTTATTTTTAAGTCGACTTACGAAGCGATGTTATATAAAAATATAAAGGCTTCGTTCTTGATTGCTAAGAATAAAATATACTTTCATATTTTAAGACGCAATCGAACGGAACAATTTAGTTTGGAGATGTAGAGCTTTCTATAGAGAATAAACACGGTCTACATTCACAATAAAACTGAATATATTTTATTTCAAACTATATTTTGTACAGCTATATTATAGTTGCAGTACGGGTGTGTCGGCTTGACCATGCTTTTACAGAATACCGGGGTAAAATAGCAGCCTAATACTATAAATATTATCTCTCATCATACTTTCCGTCCTTTCTTGTATATGTCCTACATCTGTCATCATCTTGTGTTTTTTGGCTGTGCGTCACAGATGATGTGACAGATGAGTCAGTCACACAATTTACAAATAGATGACTGTGTTGGCCAACCTGCCCACCAGGCGTGGCAACTATGGCAAAATTCCCCCTGTAATGTGATCTGTGGTAGAGGCCTATGTCCAGCAGTGGACTTTTATAGGCTGTAATGACTGCATTAATGAATGTATGAATGGAAGGTGGTTATTGTCCAGTGTAAAACATAATATTATTTAATTAAATTTTTAAAACAAATATTTTTGTTAATTTTGCAGTATGTAACAGTTTTTTAAGAGCTGGTCATTATGGCTACGACAGGCACTAAAGAACTTTGTGACAAAAACATAAACGTAGAAAGAGACTGGGCACTTACATTTGGTATGTTCAGGACACTCCTTTTTCGTTTCTTTCACATTCATTCACAGGCAAAAAAGGGCTACCTCCGGAAGCGGGGGAATCCTCATCTCATACTACGTAGCCGGCTGCGTAGTTATGTGAAGAGTTTTATCCACTAAACACTACCTGTGAGACTGAGATGATTACTGTGGACGGCAAATATCACTGCGTCAGTTATCTCATTAGATTTATTACTATTGTTTGTCTGGAACATATTTTATTGCTGACTGCAAAGAAACTGTTTTGATATAGACACAAAGAATAACCATTTATTTGTTACACCCGTTTAAAACAAAGAAATATACTTAAGTCAGGGGCAAAAATACGCACGCATCAGTCATACACTGGTTACGCATTAACAAATAAGAAGCTGTCCGTACATGCGTTATTAATTAAAAATAAAACAAAAAAGGAAAAAAAATAATTTTAAGTAGATCTCTAGCATAATGCTGCAAAGGCAGCGCAGGTTTTCAGTTGGAGCCGTGCGACTTCAAAACTGGTAACGGAAATATTATCGTCGACCTTACAACTACCATAAAAAAAGAAAATTTCTTGAAAAAAGCGCGCAAATTTAATACAAAAAACAGCGCAAATAAATTAAACACAACCCATCTCGCACTGGATGGGCCACAGAAGCCGATATTTATTTCTGAACATTTAACGCAGAAAGCTAGGTACCTTAACTACTTAGCAAGAAATTTTGCGCAGGAAAACGGATATAAGTTCTGCTGGACTTCATACGGACGTACATATCTACGTCAAGATGAGGGCAAACCACATATCAGAGTGGACTCTGAGTCAGATTTAGCTAAGCTGCGAAGCCAAAAATGACTGTATGAGATCTCCGGTAGAATTTTGGTTACTACTTACATTGATTTTGTTTATTATCAAATATTTATTTATTATTTCTTTAATTATTTATATAACATTGTATATGTTTTACTAAACGGTACGACATACATTTACATTACTATTGTAACCGTACTGTATATTTTTACAATACATGGTTTTTCTCGAACAATTTATGGGATGGCTTTCAATAGCTATTATTTAAATCGGAACTATAGATGTGACAATGAATTTTTCCTCTTTAAAAATGCCTGAATTACAGAATCAAATTCTATCAGATATGGATAATATTAGAGTGGCTTCATCTTTTGTGTGTGATGTTTTAAAATGCAATGATATTGTCAGGAAATCTTGTAATTCTTTAAATATCATTGCACAAAATATACGTAGCGTCTATAAAAACCTGGATGGCTTTATGGCATATATATCACAACTTTCATTTGAACCGGATATAATAATACTAACAGAATGTCGTCTTGATGTTAATAAGCCTGTTCCTCCGCTTCCAGGATACAAATGTCATTTCTCAAAAAAATGTTCAATCCAAAATGATGGTATAACAGTTTATTCTAAACACTCAATTGATTGTATAATAACAGAACCTGATTCAAATGGTGGTAACTATCTTTTAATTAAAATAAATCCAGATATAGTAATATTAGCGGTATATAGATCACCCTCCTATTATTATATTGACAACTTTTTAGATTCTGTAGAAAAAATTATTCGTCCCTTAAAATCTAGTAACATATTTATTATGGGTGATATCAATATAAATATTGTTCAAGGCAACAAAGACAAAGACAGTGAACCTTATTTAAATTTAACTGCTGGATTAGGTCTTTTACCAGGTCATACCTATCCCACCCGTATCAATAATTGTTTAGACCATGTTATGGTGAAAACAGTATTAAATACTCAAATAATGGTACTCGATAGTGTAATCACTGATCATTCCTTAATCTTAACAAATGTTTCTTTGAACCCCAAACGCAAGCCTAATAATATTTTTATTGATAAAATAAATTATGATGATGCCATCAAATCTATAGAGTCTGCTGATTTTTCTTTTATATCTTCAACTTTAAATGCAGACACGGCTGCCGAAAAATTTGTTGATTTAATAACCTCTGCTATAAAGAATAATACTGTTAAAATTAAGATCCCTAGAGTGAAACGAACGCTTAAGGCCTGGATGACACCTGGACTGATAAGGTGTATCCGTCACCGCGATAAACTTCACCAAAAATTGAAAAAGAACCCTGACAATGAAATACTTCAAATTTCTTATAAGCGTTATAGGAATTACTGCAATTCCTTGTTAAGTAAGCTCAAGCGCCAATATGAAAAAAGTCTTTTGGCAAATGCAAAGAATAGTAAAGAAACTTGGTCTGCAATCAAAGCCATCTCCGGATGTGATACTAAAAATAAGTACGCTGAAAATTTGATCACTAAAAATCCTACAGATTCAGTGGAGAGAGCTAATTACTATTTTTCAACTTTGGGTAGAAAACTAGCTGATAAAATTCTAGCAAACGGTGCTAAACCTGCTAATGTTAATACTATGCCCTGGTCGCTTAATTCATTTGTGCTCGATTCTCCTGACGAGTTAGAAGTTGAAACAATATTGATGGGTCTTAGAAATGATTGTGCTATTGGTTGGGATTCCATTCCTGCCTGCTTCCTTAAAATGACCAAGGATAAAATACTTCTGCCACTCACAACCCTTTTTAAAATCTGTTTTGAACAAGGATGCTTTCCAAAAGTTTTTAAAAGATCTCTCATTACTCCTGTTTACAAGAATGGGGCTCGGGACGTTGTTGAAAATTACCGGCCGATCTCTGTGCTACCTGCACTTTCAAAAATCTTAGAAAGGATGCTTAATAATCGTTTGGTTAAATTTCTAAACAAATAAAACAATAATATCTTATCTAATATGCAGTTCGGATTCAGAGCGGGTGTTAGTACAGAAGATGCTGTTCGTAACTTGACCGAATTTGTAACAAATAAACTGGACCATAAACAGAAGTGTGTAGGGATTTTCTTAGATTTAGCCAAAGCTTTTGACACCGTTTCGATACCCATTCTTGTAAACAAACTAGAAAAAATTGGAATAAGAGATTCTGCCCTTTCCATTTTTAAGGATTTTTTATATGACCGTGTGCAGAGAGTAAAAATAAAAAAAAATTATTAGCTCAGACGCCTGTGTCACATTTGGAGTCCCTCAGGGCAGTATCCTGGGACCAAGTCTCTTCTTAATTTACATCAACGACCTGTGCTCTATGACACTAACTCAAGGCAAGCTATTTACTTATGCTGATGATACAGCCTTAATTTTCTACGGAGAGACTTGGCCTGAGGTCCAGGAGTTTGCGATGAGGGGTCTTCAATCTGTGGCAAATTGGCTTGAGGAGAATCTACTGACTCTTAATATATCTAAGTCCACCTATATGCAGTTCCATATAACCAACACCCAAACTGTTAACGATATACAACTAACAGTACACTCTTGTGGTTTACAGTCAACAGATACATGCCATTGCCCTAAAATGACGAAATCCAAATCAATTAAATATCTCGGAGTAATTATAGACGAGAAACTAAGCTGGCTCCCACACATAGACTCTATTTCATCGCGCACTAGGATTCTTATTTGGAAATTTAAAAGGCTAAGGCACATCGCTGACTTTGATTTATTAAGAACTGTATACTACGCCTTAGCACAATCAATTATAGGTTATTGTATAGTTGCCTGGGGTGGAGCATGCAAAACATTTATGATAAAATTAGAAAGAGCTCAAAGATGTCTCCTGAAAACTATGACTTTTAAACCGTTCAGGTATCCTACAAATCTGCTTTACCAAGAATGCAAACTGTTGACTGTTAGGCAATTGTATATCCAACAACTGATCTTAATGAAACATGCTCTAACTCCTTATAACCCTGAGATCTGTCATAATAAACGCAGAATACCGGATGTAATGAGTATTGGCAGATGTCAAACTGCTTTTTCTAGGCGACAAAGTTCTTATCGATCCTCAGTGCTTTATAATAAATTAAATAGAAATCTAAATTTTTATCCTCTTTCCAGACATGAATGTAAAATTAAAGTTCGAGATTGGTTATTGTCACTTGATTATAGTAAAACAGAAAATATAATTTGTTAACATGTAGTAATGTATGTCGTATAATAAAAGTATAATAAAATTATAAAATTTTAAAATTATGTAATTAAAAATAGCAATCCTTGTTTAAAGCATCTATTTAAAGCATCTATTTATTCATTATAGGTTATAATGAATAAAATATATATTCTGTATGAAATTATATAATAATATATTCTATATATTTTATGTATATATATATATATATATATATATATATATATATATATATATATATATATATATATATATATATATATATATATATATATATATATACATATATATTCATATATGTGTGTGTATGTATATGTATATACGTGTGTGTATGTATATGTATATATATTGCAAATTGCAAACTAATTTTAATATACCTACGATTATATGAAATATAATAACGACTAAAGAGTCGTATTAAGTTAAAGTATATGTTTCGTTGTAAATAAATACATTCAATTAGCTAAACAATTACTTAAAAATGTAAAGCTTAGTTACTTAATTAATTGTTAAGACTAAAATACTGTTGTCACAACAGGCCACTGATCCCTAAGATACAGACTTGTCTAGTTTGGGGATCAGAGTCTTCACTTATTATTGTACTTTTATTTGAATAAATGATTATTATTATTATTATTATTATGTGGGCTATCAATATAGTTTTCTCATCTGGTTGGGTTCTATAAATATATAATTATAAATGGAAATGAAAAGATAAATATACATAAATATCAATAACATAAACTAAATATAAAAATACATATATAAATAAAAGCCCAACCAGATGGAGGCCCTCGGCAGGGGAGACCAAACGGCCGAGGGTTAGGGGGAAAGGGAAAGAAACCGGCGGACGATGCGGGCGGTATCGAGGAGCACCGCCTTCTGCATCTGAGCCTGGAGCGGTCCGCCACGTAGACCCAGCCGCCTCAGATGACCCGAGAGGCTGACTGGGATTAGCCCGTTTGCAGAGACGACTACAGGAATAATTTCGGTTGGCAGACCACCCCACATGTCGGTCACCTCGTGAGCCAGGTCCAGATATTTTGTTTGCTTATCTGTTTCGGCTTTCACGAGGTTTTCGTCACACGGAATGGTAATGTCGACCAAAAATATCCTTGACTGTGCCCGGTCCATCAGCACAATATCAGGCTTATTCGCAAGAATAGTCCTGTCTGTGATGATGGCCCGGTCCCAATAGAGCCTGGCGCGATCATTTTCGAGCACGGCTTCCGGCAAGTACTTGTAATACGGCAATTTCCGATCCACGAGACCGTATTTCACAGCGAGCTCCTGGTGTAGAATTCTGGCTACTAGGTTGTGCCTGTGCAAGTACTCAGAGTTAGAAAGCGCCGAACAACCGGAGATGACATGCCTAAGTGACTCACCGGGATGGCGACAAGCTCGACAGATGTCGATGGTGCCATCCTTTAGGATGTATCTCCGATAGTTGTTGGTCTTAATAACCTGATCCTGTATTGCACAGACAAAACCCTCGGTTTCCCCGAAGAGGTCACCAAAGCGTAGCCAGTGGAGGGAGGTTACTGTGTCTACGAAAGGCCCATGTAGAGACTTGTAGAACCTCCCGTGGAGCTCCTTCTCCTTCCATACGGTCTCCCGGTCGGAAATTGTCTGCACTGCCGGGTCTTGCCATTGCTCGTTGGCTAAGGATAGAGGGGTAAGTCCTTTATCACAAGAAATGACGTCCTTATAGAATGGATCATCCGATCTCGCCAGGAAGTAATTACGGAGGCTGCACACTTCGCGATTATGCATGGTGAGCGCGCTCAAGAAACCACGCCCACCATGCTTTCGCGGCAAGTACAGCCTCATTACCGACGATCTCGGATGATGCATCCTGTGGGACGTCATGGTAGTGCGGACTTTTCTATCCAGGGCGTTAAGTTCAGTCTGAGTCCACCTGAGTATGCCAAAGGTATACATGAGGACAGGCATGACCCAGCCGTTATATGCTTGTGTCTTATTCACACCGGACAAAAGGCTGTTAAGCACTTTGGTCAAGCGTGCATAAAATACGTCGCAAACTGACTGTTTCATACCAGCCTCATCGATACCGATGTTCTGTGACATACCCAGGTATCGGTATGTTTCAGCCTCGGAAAGGGTCCTTAAGTTGACGGGCATAGATAAGTCTATGCCCTCAGAGTTAGCAACCCTACCCCTCTCAACATGGAGTACCGCACACTTATCCGTCCCCAGCTCCATTCCAATGGAATTGCTAAATTCACAAGTGATGTTTAGCAATTCCATAAGATGGGAGCGACTGGAGGCGAATAACTTGAGGTCATCCATATAGAAAAGGTGGGTCACTTTTGTCCCTCCTTTCCGTAGCTGAAATCCCCTCCCAGAGCCCTCCAGTAAGGTACTGAGAGGGTTCAGAGAGAGGCAGAACCATATTGGACTCAGACAATCGCCCTGGAAGATACCCCTTCCTATCCTTATGTGGTTCTCCGCAGCCGTCATCCGCTCGCCCAGATGACAAAGGATCGTACTCCACTGCCCCATACACTGCTCGAGGAAGTCTCTAACTGTACAGTCTATCTTGTACAGTTCGAGGACTCTCTTTAGCCATGTATGGGGCACCGAGTCGAATGCCTTTCTGTAGTCTATCCAGGCGGCGGAGAAGTTCCGACGGTTGCGTTTCACCACTTTGCCAATGACCGCGTCAATGAGGAATGGTTCCTTGGTTCCACGACCACCGCCCCGACATCCATTTTGAGCGCGTGACATCACCTGATTTGAGTCCAGGTGACGAGTGATTCTCGCGCTCAAAATGGATGTTAGTGTCTTGTATATGGTCGGCAGACACGTGATGGGGCGGTATTTGCTCGGGTCTGTGGTAACCTGGTCTTTAGGAACCAAATGAGTGATCCCAGTAGTGAAGAGGCTCGGGAGCGACTTCTGGCTGAGAGCCTCTTGGAACTGTCGGGCGAGCACAGTGTGACACACCACAAACCCCTTCAGCCAGTAGTGATGCAGCCCGTCGAGTCCCGGACTTTTCCAGTTCGGGGCCCTACGGACCGCCTCAGCTACGTCATCCGGCGTTATGGTGACGGGGTCCATGGGCGTAATACCCGCACACTGACTCGCCACAACTTCCATCCAAGGGCCCTCGTTGTGGTTTACGGGCTCTGACCACAGGCCGCGCCAGAATGCGACCGTGTCGGCCTGATTCGGTACTGGGCCCGTTCCACTTACCATTGGTCGCTCCAATGATTTATAGAGCCTCTTCTGATCACTCTGGAAGAGACGATTCTGGTTGAACCGTGTCGACCTCTCGGTATATCGCCGAATTCGCTTTCCCCAAGCAGCGATTCTCTGCTTCAGGTCGTCTATGCGCTCCGTCAGTTTTTGCATTATATCCGGCTGGGACAAACTAATATTTGTCCCAGCAAACGCCATCCTGACGGTGCGCACAATCCTTGGCCTGGTATTGCCTGACCTGAAGCATATCAGTCTGCCGATGAGAGCCCTAGCCTTTGCGATACGTTCTTCAATTCTTGTTCTCCAGGCTGGGATAGCACTACTTTGTCCAGTAGTGTGTCCAGCCGTGGAAAGTTTGGCACCTATAATACGGCAGACTGCCAGTGCGGCGCCAAAGAGAATTGAGTCCGTCTCGCAAAGGTCCCGGCTGGCTTCCAAATAGGTCACCAGCATTGGGTTCAGAGCCCTCACGACAGCCCGATTCCGCTTGCTTAGGGCTATGCGGGGAAGTCGCGGTCGATTTTCGAGAGGCGTACTGCGCGTTTCCATAATCGCCTCTTCCAATGTACTCCTCATTTGCTCCATTTCTAATTCCTGGGTGAATGTTCCATCATCATTTGAATCAGCAACCACTGGGGTATTCACGGCGGCATCCACGTGTGCGGGTTGTTCTGCAACTTGTGGCACCGCACCCTCAGTCGCAGCGTTTTCATTTGATGAGGGAACAGCCTCACGTCGTAGCCGTTCGAGTTCGGCGCCATCAAATATATTTGAGCGTAAGATATACCGAACTCGGTCTGCCAGGTTTTGCTCGGTGACAGTAATAGATGGCTCCAGCTCAGTAAAAAGACGATGCATCCTAGCCCGATACGCGAAACCTCCAATTTCTCCCCCTTTCGCCCTAAAATACGCCCGCAATGCGTTTGTGTTCATATTGATGGTCCATCGCATGCGGCGTACTCCACCAGTGGCGGGTGCCGATTGCTGGGTCCGCGAAGACCCTGCCGACACCAAGCAAGCTGGTGGGGATGATGGATGCGAGGGGCTGCTGGGTGGTCGTGCAGCACCTCGCGCTCGGCTGGCGGTTCGCATGCTGTCGCGTCCAGCGCCAGCTCCAGACGCGCCCTGGCGATCTCCAGGTAGCGGCCCTTTGCGCAATCTTCTATGTTCCATCATCCATACAGGGCGTCATTTAACGGGAGACGCCCAGACCCGGCGCCGTTTCATGGTGAGGCCATATGCACAAGCGGGCCCTTGCACCATCAATTTTTACCGAGGCACGGCGCTCACACCTCTTGGCAAGGTGCTGACTGACTGCGCGGACGTAGCGGTTTTGTCACATAACCGTCACGTCAGCGGGCGATGGGGTCGTCACTTCCCTACGCCTTTTTATTATTATTATTATTATTATTACTTCACTGACAAGTCGGCGTGTGACCTTCTAATTACGAGTTACAGAGTAATTAATTACGAGTTAGAGAATAGTGCTAACATACATAGATAATACAGATATACAATGAGACTAACCTAGTTACAGTTGTATAACTATAGAATGTATATGAATTTTATTGCGTGTAACTTTGTGTGTTAGAAAGAATATAAAATTTCAATGAACAACTTTATTGGTGCTGGCGGGAAGTTGGAAGTGTAAACTTAACAAAATGCCAATGACGTATATAATTTTAATATAATCTATGTGTGTCTCCTGTCCATCCTTTACTACCTGTTTTGTCGACTGACCCTTTTACATTACTGTACGCGCTCGATGCCGATGTATATTGTTAATAAACCTTTTATATCCGGCTACCTTTTTTTTTTAGACGATAACCAACATGCGGCTACGCTACTATGGTACGCATCCACACACACACACACACACACACACACACACACACACGTATGTAACATTCCCTCATTATTTTCCAACAGCTGCAAAGTCCGGAGAAAATATTTATCTACGTCTTTAACTGCCTCGACATGATTAATTAACAGACGCATTCCTGATGACCTGAACCCCGGGTCAGGCCTAAAAAATAGTTATTGAGTTTTTCTGCCGAGAAATTTTCTAAAGCAGCTCTTGAAATTAGCGATTTTTACCCTCGTGCATCTGAAAGCGCATAAATCGACTATATCTGAATATTACCATATTTGACTTTTTTTGCTACTTTCACTGCGCTGCAGTGGAAGGGCCACGCTCTTGCAGTATACCAGCGTAAAGTAGCAACTAAATGTTGCTGTGTTTTGTGTGTATGATGAGTGTAGAGAAGATCTCAGGGGTGGTAGCACATCTGTTTTTTGATTGTTGGTCGAGGAAGGATGTAGATGTCTATGAGTCACAGCATTTCCTTACGGTTAGATGGACTATGTACTCCATATAAAAAAGATGTGCATAGACTGCAATAGCTACTTAGCATCAGGTGGACAGTAGATTGGGTTGTTTCTTCGGTTTTGTAAAAAAAACTCATAACAGATATAAGCCGTTATAACTTAGAAACTAAATGCTCGGCGTAAATTTCACAGCACGTTCAACCCAGGTCCGATCCCAGCCGGCACTAATGACTGAAAAACTTTGAGAAAACATGACTGTTTCGAGGACATGTGGAGTTCGTACTGGGGCAACGTGGCGGGTATTTTTTTACAGAAAAATGATGACTAGCCATCATACAGTCTGTAAGTTAACTAGTCTAGTATTTTTTGTGTACTCACATTGTCACAGTAGTTAAGTTAACTTGTAAATTAGATCGTCTCCTTTCACTGCAACCTTTCCTAAACTGCCGCAAAAGTAAGAAGCAGCTGAACTCAGGAAGTTAGAGATGTTCCCCGCGCCTCGGAAAGCACGTAAAGCCGTTGGTCCTGCACCAGATCGAACTAGAGAGTGCACCTATGTTTGCGCACTCACTCGTGCACTATAATTCTGTTCTACGCAGATGGATAGTCTACGTTGAGCGGTGGTCTACGTTGTACGGCTTGATTCATTTCAACTACCCTAAAAATAAACTTAAATTCACTCGAAAATATACTTGATGTCGGTTCCAACAAGCTATCTAACTGAACATTTACATTTTAACCGCGCAGTTTCTTTCTTGAATTTTCTCGAAACGAAAGTTCTGAAGCTCGTAGAGAGACATTGCAGTGAGCAATCCCGAACTTTCTCAATATTTGTTTTATTTAGTTTTTCTAAAACATCATATTCAAATTTTATCTTCTTCAATATTTCATTTTATTGCAATAGTTTATGATGGGTTTCATTTTTGTAATTCTTTTCCTTCATCCGCTGTACCGTGCAATGTCGCTGTCAGAATATCCGCTACTCCACATCATTCCGCGGGTGTCGTAAGAGACGACGGAAAGAAAGAAACCAAGAGATGGGCGGCAGAGTCTTCTTAACTACTAGAAAAAAAAGAGCTTTGTGGCATTCCTTGGGGAGGCCTACGTTCTGCGGTGAACTTGTGAAGGGCTGTAATGATGATGATGATGATGAATCCACGCACAGATCTCTGAAACATAATGTGTATAAATATATGCGAATATAGCGTAAAATAGCGTTTTATTGCTGCTGTGTTTCGTATGGTGAGTGTACAGAACCGGAGATCCTTTTACCATCGGAGACTACGCATACCATCTTAGTCCTCAAGAGTGCCAACTTTTCTGCATTTTGATTCTTAATCGAGGATAAACGTAGAAGTCCATAGGCCACAGCATCCACGAAACATCAGGTGGACTGTGTGCTCGCTTGTGCTCCCCCGTACCATACTCCATATCCATATCCTATAAATTATAAAAACACCAAAGCAAGTTAACAAAACGTAGTAATATATTCTACTTGTGAGTTTCTCTTGCCGCTTGTTCACGAAAGCTCTACCACAGCAGGGAGTTACTGAAGCAATGTAGTGGCCATTTAGACGGCTAATTGAAAAAGTGCTCTCTGAAGGCTAATCTTGAACTAAAATTTTCTGACTCAGACTTTGATAAATATCGCCATACGAGACAATATTTAGGGAATACTTATGTTCAGCCGGACTTTTGTGAAACAAACGAGTGAACTTTAAACACTCGTTTTTAGTCAAATGCAAAATGGCTTAACCGATTGTAATGATGATTGTATGATTGTACGTGGTAGAACTATGCCGCAGTTGTATCAGTAGTATAGTTGTAGCTCGACCGGGGAAGAACCACACTCTCACAGAATACCCGCGTGAAATAGCAGCTTCATACTGCAGTATTTCGTATGGTAAATGTAGAGATCCGTAGAACCTTTTCACTAGAAACGAGGCTTTCAATCTTAGTCAACGACAACGCATCTGTATTTTGATTCGCAATCGAGAATAGATGTAGATTTCTATGGGCCACAGCAACCACTTATCATCAGATGGACTGTGTGCTCGTTTGTCACCCTATCATGTAAAAAAAATTAAAATTAACGAACAGACAAAGAGATATGCAACAAGAGATCTAGGATTTATTTTATCCATAGTAACGGAATAAAAAAAAGTCTTTAATTATCGTCTTAAATCAAAATGACACTATATCAATAGATCCAGTTGAAGCAAAAGCGACTGCTAGTATTATTTAAACTTCACAACCGCTTCAACAATATAGATTACAAGAATACTTATTGAAAGTTATTATTTGTTCGGAACTTTTACCACGGGTTCGGAAAAACGTCGGTACTGGAAAGAACAAGCAAGATACCCAGCGGGACTTTTAAAAACAATCATTAGCAGTAATATTTTATACAACTATATATGAAAACAATTAGAAACAGCACTAGCGGGTTATTTAATCGTGTAATCTATAGTATTGGAATAACCCTTCTAGTTGAAGTTTCACGTTGTTGTACAACTTTATACATGCTAGATCTATAGGTCGGCTTTACCGGAGAGGGACCGCGCTGCCACATAATACTAGCGTGAAATAACAGATTCATGACGCTGTGTTTCGTATGATGAGTGGAGAGAGCGGAAAACTTTGTACTAGAAATGAGGCATTTAATTTTACTCTTTGGATATAACTACACATCTGCATTTTGATTCTTAATCGAGATTAGCTGTCTTACTACAAAAAAGTTAGACATCTGTTCAACTCGTGTTCAGCAAATTGGTTACTACAAAAGTATTTAACGGTGGTTTATGGATGGACACGGCTTAGACGTTGTTTAAATTTAAACAGCCGCAAACCCTTGTTTAACTAGTGTCTCCGTCAGTTCAGTATTTTTATTTAACATGGATATAATAGATTTTGTTGATTACTTCGATGAAGACAACATGGATAACTATGCGGAAATGTTCCGAGAAAGTAATACGGTTCGTGTGAGGGTTAATCTGTTTGAAAAATACGATGACGCTAAGTTTAAGAAAAAATGTGGGTTCAGCAAACTTTTTGCCAGAAAAATATTAGATCTTGTGAAAGACGATATCCCGAGTGATACTCATGGTACCACAATAGATCCAGCAGTGCAAGTGGCTTGTGCATTTCGGTACTGGGCTCGTCATCAAGTAATTAAGTTTGATTCGTACAAAATTAAACTACGCCTACGTGTAGCGTACGTAACATAACATAACATAAACACTCACGCCTGTCACCCAGAGGGGTAGGCAGAGACTACGGACTTCCATTTGGCACGATCCTGACATACCTCTTTCGCCTCTTTTATATCCATATATCTACGCATACATGCTCGTCGGTTAAGGGTACTTCTAACGTGGCCCATTTTCAAAATATCGCCAATTTGGTCGATAAACTTTTTCCTAGGGCGTCCCTTCCCGACTCAGCCGTTCACATCTGCCATATAAATTTGCTTTGTCACTCTTTCCTCATTCATTTTTTCCACATGACCAAACCACCGAAGCATTCTTTTCTTAATCCTGGTCACAACCCACACATACCACATACCACATTTATCTCTTATCATGCAATTTCTCAACCTGTCATTCAGATTCAACCCTAGCATATTCCTTAAAGACCACATTTCTACAGCACTTATTCTACTTTCGTGCTTCTTCTGCCACACCCAGCTTTCACTACCATACATTAAAGTAGGGACTAACACAGCATTATGAATTACCATACGTGCCTTTTTTGACACATTCTGGTTCTTCATAATAGAGTGTAGTGCCCCATTCACTCCATTCCCTGCATTTACTCGTTGTTCTATATCCCTATCATATCTACCTTCCCTGCTAAATACACATCCCAAATACACAAACTCATCCACTTGCTCAATTAACTCTCCTTCTATTCTTATTTCACATACCGTTTTGCTTTCTTCTCTTTCAAAAACCCTCACTTTCGTCTTACATGCGTTCACTTTCATTCCCCTTTCTTTTAATTCCCAGTTCATTAATGTAAAAAAAACCATCATTTGCAACTCAGCCGCCGATGACGCAAGTATAACTGGATCATCGGCATACAAAAGGCATTTGACGGTTAACTCGCCCATTCTTAACTCACATTCTTCATCTTTCAAAGTTTGCAAACACCGGTCCATAAATAGGTTGAACAGCCAAGGAGAAGCTACACAGCCCTGTCTGACACCTTTTTGGATGCCAAACCAGTCCGAGTAGACCCCATTGATCCTGACACAAGCACTAGAGTCCCTATAAAGAGACCCTAATGCCCGTATCAAACCATCGCTCAACCCATATGAGTTCAGTGTTTGCCATAACACATTCCTGTCCACTCTGTCATAAGCCTTTTACAAGTCCATGAATGCACAAAAAACTTTCTGGTTTTTGGCCAAAAACTTCTCCGCAGTCATGCGCATGGAAAAGACTTGATCTGTACACCCCATTCCATTTCTAAAACCCGCTTGCACATCCCGAATTTTTCCATCAGTTTCTTTCATAACTCTTTCAATTAACACCTTAGCATACAGTTTACCCAGTGATATCGCAGTAGTTTTTGCAGTCCTGCTGTGACCCTTTTCCTTTATATAGTGGTACTATAACTGCTTTACACCAGTCATCCGGTACCCGTTTTAATTCCAAACATAAATTAAACAAGGTGTACAGCAGGCCTGCCACCACTCCCTCTCCAGCCCTTAGCATCTCGAGTGATACTCTATCATACCCAGCTGCCTTACCGGCTTTCATGCTTTTCATTGCTTTCATTATTTCATCTACACTTATCTCCATACCCCTTTCCACTTCTTTCGGAATTTCTAGTTCATTTAATTCAGACGACTCCTCACTCATAAATACACTTTCAAAGTATTCCTTCCATCTGTTTAAATTCGAAACTTCATCATTCAGAATACATCCATTTTCGGCTCTTTTAGCATTTATTATAGGCTGTTTTGTATTTCCCCTGGCAGTTCTTACGAGTTTCCAGAAAATTTTTATGTTAGCCTGGAAATTATCAGATATGCTTGTATCATTCTTATCCGTTCTTTCTTTCTTTTTCCTTCCTTTCTCTCAAAAAAGTATTCGTCACAAAAGTAGTGTAGTAGTGGCGTACGTATATATATATATATATATATATATATATATATATATATATATATATATATATATATATATATATATATATATATATATTTTTGAAAGAGAAGAAAGCAAAACGGTATGTGAAATAAGAATAGAAGGAGAGTTAATTGAGCAAGTGGATGAGTTTGTGTATTTGGGATGTGTATTTAGCAGGGATGGTAGATATGATAGGGAAATAGAACGACGAGTAAATGCAGGGAATAGAGTGAATGGGGCACTACACTCTATTATGAAGAACCAGAATGTGTCAAAACAGGCACGTATGGTAATTCATAATGCTGTGTTAGTCCCTACTTTAATGTATGGTAGTGAAAGCTGGGTGTGGCAGAAGAAGCACGAAAGTAGAATAAATGCTGTAGAAATGCGGTCTTTAAGGAATATGCTAGGGTTTAATCTGAATAACAGGGTGAGAAATTGCGTGATAAGAGATAAATGTGGTATGCAAGATGATGTTGTGACCAGGATTAAGAAAGGAATGCTTCGGTGGTTTGGTCACGTAGAAAGAATGAATGAGGAAAGAGTGACAAAGCAAATTTATATGGCAGATGTGAATGGCCGAGTCGGAAAGGGACGCCCTAGAAAAAAGTTTATCGACAAAATTGGCGATATTTTGAAAATGGGCCACGTTAGAAGTACCCTTAACCCATGAGCATGTATGCGTAGATATATGGATGTAAAGGAGGCGAAAGAGGTATGTCAGAATCGTGCCAAATGGAAGTCCGTAGTCTCTGCCTACCCCTCTGGGTGACAGGCGTGAGTGTTTATGTTATGTTATATATATATATATATATATATATATATATATATATATATATATATATATATATGTATATATATATATATATATATATATATATATATATATATATATATATATATATATATATATATATATTATCGAACTTTGAGACGAAACAAAAATTAATTTTGTATTTTTTTATTGTATTATATTATTATAAGTATATATAATTTGTGTTAAATAAAAAAATTGAAATTGCTGTCGGCATTCTTGCTTCACGTTTCAAGTATTTAGGCAACCATATATATTAGCGTTAAAATTGAAAATCTGGATGCACTTTTTCTAGCCAGTTGTGCGTTACACAACTTTCTAAGACAAAAGTCAAAAATATATTAGACCCTTCCAAGTGTTGACTATAAAGACTTACAACATCAAATATTTGGACCTGGAGACTGGCAACAACAAGGTGCCCTAATTCCTCTTCATTGAATTGGTGAAAGAAATATTTATCCTTAATGGATTATTATAATACGACTGGCAAAGTATGCTTTCAAGACAAAACGGTTGAAATAGGCATGGAAAAATATAATAAAATTGTTTATGGTGTTTCTTTAGTAATTTGGGGCGTTATTAGGTGGTGGGTGAGGGCAGGGGGAAGAGGGGAGGGGGGATAAACTCATCCTTAATGGGGGAGCTTCCTTAGTTGACAATAGAAACTATACGAAAACTATAAGAAACTTAGAATTTTGTCATTTCGTAAGATAGTTTTGTCATTTGGTTTTATGATTTTGTAATTAAACACTATACGAAATCTAACTTTTATCTTCTTTTTATCAGAGAAAATATAGGGCCTTTATCTATTTTAGGAGCAAAGTATGTCAAAGTAAAATTTGCCTGAAAAATATGTTTAGCCTATTTTCCAAAACATTTAAATTAGGTACTCACTTCATCACTGGACAGCGTGTCCACCCGCATCTCGAGTGTTCATCTTTCTTGTCAAAGATAGGCAGCAGCAAATTATGATACCAAAGATTAGGAACATGGACATCATTGGCTCCTGCTCCCGTTCGTTTTGATTCTTTAACTTAAAGAAATAGCAAAACAAAGATATTCTTAGTTAAGGTGCAAACCTTTTGTTTTTATAAGCACCTACTTAAAGATTATTTAATTACAGTTAATGATGAACAGAAAATTTTGTATTTTTCGTGTAAAGGTTATGTTTGTAGTCTGTCTACTAAAATCATTATCTACATTAAAAATGGAAGTAAACTAATGCTTTATTTGTCTGTGAAATTAAGTACAGAATAATATAATTGGCAACGAAAGACATTAACTAGCAAAAAATTGCTATAATGTCATCGGCATAAACTTCTTTATTCGAAACAAATATTATAGTAGATACTCCCTCTTAAAAGCCGACCGACAGCAAAGTTTGCCTCGGGTTAAATTTCTTGAAGCTTATCCTTCAAAAGCTCCCATGCTTGCATTTTTTATTCCTGTCCTTATATAACTCCGTCCAATATCCCATCCCAATAGGCAATGGGATGGTAAAACGTCGGTCAGGACCTCACGTTCTTTGTTTCCGTTCGTATTCATAGTGCCGTTAAACATTCGCTTGCGACGACTGCCAGCGCGCACTGATGCACTCTTTTCTATATATTATATTACTCTACTCTATGGGCGCTCTTGTCGGCCCAATGTTACCACATTGAATTAGCGTAGGTCTCTAGACTGCCATCAAAAAGTCCCTAGTTATAAGTGAATTTACTAACAAACAAGTCTCCAAATTTAAAATAAAAATAACGTGAAACAAAGAAAAATCGAACTTTATATATATATATATATATATATATATATATATATATATATATATATATATAGATATGTTTATTATATATGATTGTGGTTTATCAAATCTGATGTAATGGTGGGGACGATCTTGAACATGATCACAGACTGCAGACTTCCCGGAGCGTCGGTGCTTCATGTCAGCTATATGTTCTTTCACGCGTGTTTTTATGGATCTTTTTGTTTGACCTATGTAAGAGAGACCACATTCACAATCTAACTTGTACACTCCTGCATCTTGTAGAGGGATAGTACTACACTACAGCACTTGACGGATGGTAAAAATTGACTAATCTTCTTCGGCGGCTTGTAGTACGTTTTAATGTAAGCTCGCTTCAAGATGTTGCCAACCTTGTCTGTGACTCCTCTGACATATGGTAGTACAGCAAGCACACGCTCGACTGTCGCCGACTTCACTCGGTCACTGTTACGTAGGCGCGGGATACGAAACTTGTTGTCTTGCAACACTTGCTTGACATGCTGAAGCTCGGCGGCCAGATGTTTTCTGTCACAGATCTTTCGTAGATCGTTTCAGAGTCTTTTTTCTATACACAGTGTGACCAATAGTGTTATCAGGATTTCGAATGACTAAAACATCTAGGAAAGCTAAAGAATTTTTTGCCTCCAACTCCATTGTGAATTGTATTTTTAGAGTTTATAGAGCTAAGGTGGTTTAGAAATGCAGTTACTTTGTTAGGTGGTAAAATTGTGAAGGTGTCGTCTACGTACCTCTTGTAGAATCCTGAATTTACAGGAGCAGTAAGAAGGGCTTTCTCCTCGAAGTCCTCCATAAATATGTCGGCGACTATGGGAGATACAGGTGAGCCTATCGCCACACCATCTACTTGCTTGTAGAACTCTTCCTTCCACAATAGATAGCCAGATGTGAGGCAATGTTTGAGTAATACTGCATATTCAGCAGGCATGTTGTTATCTTCTAGCTTCCTAGTTACAATTGAGATGCAGTCTTCAATGGGTAGCCATGTGAATAGTGACTGAACATCAAAACTGACCATAGTTTCATTGTCAGCGAGATGTAGGTCTTTTATCTCACTAACAAAATGGTACGAATCCTTTGTGTGTGCTCTGGTATGTCCTCTCAGTGGTGATAGTATTTTGGCCAGTGTTGTGCCAGCTTATAAGTCGGTAAATCGATTTGGCTCACTATAGGTCGTAGTGGAGCGTTTGGTTTGTGTATCTTCGGTAATCCATACGACCTCGGTGGTTTGTAACTGGTCTATAATCCAATAAAGTGTGCACAGCAAAACAAAATACGAAAAGTATGACAGAAAAATAAACTTATAATACATAATACTAGTGACAGTAAAAAAAGATCTTATTTAATGATATTCGTGAAATTTACATATTTAACTTTAAACTTTAAAGAACATATAGCTGATGTGAAGAATCGACGCTTCGGGAATTCTGCAGTCTGAACACGTACAGGATCACCTCCGTCACTACATCAGATTTGATAGACCACAAATCCTCGCTAAAGAACACCGATTCCTTTCAATGATGATTCGCAGGGCTATTGAAATCAAAAAAAAAACATCCTAATTTAAATATATATAATTTCAATAATATAACTAATAGAGAAGATGGCTGGGTGCTGCCATCTGCTTGGGATCCTATAATAAATAAAATTAAATCCCAACCCAAGCATACAACCACAAGACTTCAAGATACCATAAGTTCATACTGTGTAGATCGGAACAAAAGTTAAATTTTAATCTATGGTAGCCGCGGTTAAGTATGACATATGGACGTTGAATATCTCAGTCCCCCCGTGACCATAGATTACTGACTATGTTCTAGAGACCCGTGAACATAGGTGCTGTAAAGCGCTCGAAACGTCGGGTATTTAAAAAGTTAAATATACGCGATAAAATCCGTAAAAACTAGTATTATTTAAATAATTAAATTCCGTCGCATGACTCTCTCCGGCTGTCCCATATCAAAACCCAGTCTGTGACACTAGATCGTAAAATATTTATTTCAAGTGTTTTTCAAATATTTTTGTAAAGAATTACTATGCAAGTAAGATTTTAAATAAAATTACTTGTGTAGAGATTTTATTCAAAACCTTACTTGTTACTTATCTTACTTGTGTTTAAGGTAGCTTTTTAGAGAAAGATGCCAAAACTTGCAATAAATATTTAATTTTATATTTTAATATTATTCCATGATCAGTAATTTTTTATCTTTGTTACCATCATCAATAAATTCGAAGCATTCATACAGCACTTCACAAGTCCAATGCTGATCATAAGCCCCCCATAAGTGTAAAATGTGTTAATAAATCATCTCATTACATCTTTCATTGTTTCTTATAGATTAAATGTCAAAAATAATATTTTAAATGCTGTTTTCTGAGTGAAAAAGAGTAAAGCTATGTTATAGTATTGACTTAGTCATGCATTACATAGTAATCGACTATGACCATATGAATATAGAAATAAAGAATATTTTATTGCTATATGCACTTCGATTGTTTAGGTAGTTGCTATAAGCACTTCAATTGTTTACGTGGTTTAAGTACATGATAAGGTATTTCGATGTGCTAGATAAAGACAGTTTATAGCTATAGTGAAAAGGTTTGTGTTCAAAAAGGTGCGCAACCCTGTAAAGGTCGTTAGCAGAAAAACGGGCAATCACGAGCCGTTTTATAGAAATATCAAAATATTAAGATATTAATTTATTTATAGTTTTGTCTATTTTTTAAAGTTTTTTGAAACGAATGTAATAGCAGCTTTTAATTGTTTTTAATAGATTCTGCATTAAAATAATATAATAAAATGTTAACAGGATTTTGTTTTAATGATAAAATATTGAGATAATGGAAATATTAAATAACACATTAAAGGTGCAATTTCGCCACAATTTTTTAATGCCCGTTTAAACTGTTGCATTGTTTAAAATAGATGATAGTATTGATAGGAATTAAAATAAAAAAATATATAAACACTCAAGCCTGTCACCCAGATGGATAGGCAGAGACTACGGACTTCCATTTGGCACGATCCTGACATACCTCTTTCGCCTCTTTTACATCCATATATCTACGCATACATGCTCGTCGGTTAAGGGTACTTCTAACTTGGCCCATTTTCAAAATATCGCCAATTTGGTCGATAAACTTTTTTCTAGGGCGTCCCTTCCCGACTCAGCCGTTCACATCTGCCATATAAATTTGCTTTGTCACTCTTTCCTCATTCATTCTTTCTGCATGACCAAACCACCGAAGCATTCTTTTCTTAATCCTGGTCACAACATCATCTTGCATACCACATTTATCTCTTATCACGCAATTACTCAGCCTGTCATTCAGATTCAACCCTAGCATATTCCTTAAAGACTGCATTTCTACAGCATTTATTCTACTTTCGTGCTTCTTCTGCCACACCCAGCTTTCACTACCATACATTAAAGTAGGGACTAACACAGCATTATGAATTACCATACGTGCCTTTCTTGACACATTCTGGTTCTTCGTAATAAAGTATATCGCCCCATTCACTCTATTCCCTGCATTTACTCGTCATTCTATATCCCTATCATATCTACCTTCCCTGCTAAATACACATCCCAAATACACAAACTCATCCACTTGCTCAATTAACTCTCCTTCTATTCTTATTTCACATACCGTTTTGCTTTCTTCTCTTTCAAAAACCATCACTTTCGTCTTACTTGCGTTCACTTTCATTCCCCTTTCTTTTAATTCTCAGTTCATTAATGTAACCATCATTTGCAACTCAGCCGCCGATTACGCAAGTATAACTGGATTATCGGCATACAAAAGGCATTTGACGGTTAACTCGCCCATTCTTAACCCACATTCTTCATCTTTAAAAGTTTGCAAACACCTGTCCATAAATAGGTTGAACAGCCAAGGGGAAGCTACACAGCCCTGTCTGACACCTTTTTGGATGCTAAACCAGTCTGAGTAGACCCCATTGATCCTGACACAAGCACTGGAGTCCCTATAAAGAGACTTTAATGCCTGTATCAAACCAACGCTCAACCCATATGAGTTCAGTGTTTGCCATAACACATTCCTGTCCACTCTGTCATAAGCCTTTTCCAAGTCCATGAAACGCACAAAAAACTTTCTGGTTTTTGGCCAAAAACTTCTCCGCAATCATGCGCATGGAAAAGACTTGATCTGTACACCCCATTCCATTTCTAAAACCCGCTTGCAGATCCCAAATTTTTTCATCAGTTTCTTTCATAACTCTTTCAATTAACACCTTAGCATACAGTTTACCCACAATACTAAGCAAGCTGATACCACGGTAGTTTTTGCAGTCCTGCTGTGACCCTTTTCCTTTATATATTGGTACTATAACTGCTTTACACCAGTCATCCGGTACCCGTTTTAATTCCCAACATAAATTAAACAAGGTGTACAGCAGGCCTGCCACCACTCCCTCTCCAGCCCTTAGCATCTCGAGTGATACTCTATCATATCCAGCTGCCTTACCTGCTTTCATGCTTTTCATTGCTTTCATTATTTCATCTACACTTATCTCCATACCCCTTTCCACTTCTTTCGGAATTTCTAGTTCATTTAATTCAGACGACCCTTCACTCATAAACACGCTTTCAAAGTACTCCTTCCATCTGTTTAAATTCGAAACTTCATCATTCAGAATACATCCATTCTCGTCTCTTATAGCATTTATTATAGGCTGTTTTGTATTTCCCCTGGCAGTTCTTACGAGTTTCCAGAAAATTTTTATGTTAGCCTGGAAATTATCAGATATGCTTGTATCATTCTTATCCGTTCTTTCTTTCTTTTTCCTTTCAACAACTTCTTTTACTCTCTTATTTAGACGTCTAAATTCTGCCTTTTTTCTTTCAATCTCATCATTCATACGAGAAGAATTACCAGCTTTGGTTGCTAGTAAATCTAACCATGCTTTCTTCTTTGATTCAACTTCCACCCGTACCTCATCATCCCACCATAACGTATTACTTTTCCTTTCATTTGTTCTCTTACTTACACCACATACTTCGGTGGCGGTATCCACCAAACCTTTCTTAATATTATCCCACACAGTATTCATTTCTAAATCATTCATACACAACTCATTAAAACATCTAATATCTCCTCTCAGTGTAACTTCTCTATTCTTATACGCTGTAACGCAGTGGTAGACACAGATGTCCGATGCCGCCAATGCTTGAAAAGACCATTAATTCGACATAAGACCAAGTAATGATCCGTCCCTACGTTGGACCCCCGGTAAACCCTTGTATCTACGACTGCGCTCCTCATTCTTTCATCCACAATTACGAAATCTATCATGCTTCTATCATCACCTCTTTCCCATGTATACATGTGAATCTTCTTATGGCGAAAAAAGTATTCGTCACAAAAAGATTCTTTTCCACACATACGGTGAGAAGGTCGTCACCATTCTCATTTATACTTTCATCACCAAACGTTCCCAATATCCTTTCATAACCAGACCTCTTCACCCCAACCCTTCCATTAAAGTCTCCTAACATAATAATATTTTCATTTTACTTACATTTTGTCAACACCATCCTTACCATGTCCCAAAACTGCTCTCGCATGTAAGTGGGCTTAGACATGTCTGGGGCGTACACCCCTAGCAAGAACAGCTTCTTTAAGCCCACTTTCATTCGTATCCATAGCAGCCTCGGGCTTACACATTCATACTCTTTCACACATTGACCCATTCTTTCTGAAAGGATGAAACCGACTCCCTGGCATGCCCGTTCGGTCTCGTCTACACCAGACCAATACGCGGTATACGTGCCAAGTGCAGTGGCATCCTTTCCCTTTCGTTTCGTCTCATTCACCCATAACACATCTATTCCTCTGTCATTCATCATTTCGCATACTTCATTCGTCTTATCATTCATTCCTCCACATACATTCAGCGTAGCCAGACGGGTTTCCGTAATCCACTTTTCTCCCCTCCGGGAGACAGAACGTGATGGGTGGCGAACCTCGTCGCCGGTTTTTCTCCCGGAGATTCTTCGCACCCCTGTCCCATTAAAGGGGCGCCGGGAACTCGGGGCCATTTCTTTTATTTCCTGAGTCATGGTGTGAACAAGGGGTGGTGGAAGATTTTACGCCGCTACCATACGGCGAGGAGCCGTCTATTTTTTCGGCTTTGTCGCTCGTTTAGCACCACCGGGGGATACGTGTAGGGTGGGCCTAAGGTTAGGTGGTCGAGGCCTTCGGATGCGAGCGACTCATCCCCCTGATAGGAATTGTATTATGAAAACTGTATTTAGTGTTTTAAGGTGTTAAAAAAGTTGTATTTAGAGTTTTTAAGGTCTATGAACATACGAAATTGTTTGTAAAAAGTGATATTATGTCTTATATTTCATTTATGTTTTATACATATTGTAATGTATTGTTTTTATGACGTATTTAAATAAAATTATGATGCAAATTTGGAAATGTGATAGTGAAAATTATGTGCGAAATAGGAGGCTTTTAACTAAATCGCTTAATTTGCAATTTATTCGGGACAGTTTGGGACGAACTACAGCTACCAGTTATAATCAAGAAAAAAAACGGATTAGTGAAAAGTAAAGTTAAAGTAAAGTGAAACTAGTTAAATTCAATATCACATTTTCAATGGACAGTTACGAGTAATTGCTGTTTTATTCCATCAGTGTCGACCCTATAAGTAGGGAATCAGAAAGACGTACAGGCCACCAAGCAGGTACATGTCTGAAGTCTAGACCGGGACCATCCACTGGACCAGTAATCTCAATCGTCAGCTACCTTCTTTCGAGAGGGCGGTGGGTGTTTCTTAGTTACACGTCTTATCAGGGGTCACGCCCACCGCATTGCTCCCGAACCAAACGAGAATAGGGCGGCATAGAAAAAGGTGCCAGTAACTGGTTGATCACTGTTAGGGCGCGAAATGATGAACACCTCCATCCTTTTCAATAAATGATGGCATTTATTTAACTTTTTTTTTATTTTTTTTTTATAGAAGAGGGGGCAAACGAGCATGCGGCTCACCTGATGTTAAGTGACTACCGCCGCCCATGATCAACCGCAACACCAGGAGAATTGCGGGTGCGTTGCCGGCCCTTTAGAAAGGAGTAAGCTCTTTTCTTGAAGGTCCCCAGGTCGTATCGGTCCGGAAAAATCGCCGGTGGTAAACTATTCCACAGAGAGGTTGTACGTGGAAGGAAACTCCTTGTGAAACGTACAGTGGTGGACCGCCAAGCATCCAGATGGTGTGGATGGTATCGAGACGTTTGCCGTGTAGTGCGTTCACGAAATTTGGCGGCTGGGATTAATCCGAACAATTCCTCAGAGCACTCCCCGTGATAGATGCGATAAAATACGCAAAGAGATGCAACATCTCTTCGCAGCGCCAGTGAATCGAGCCGATCGGAAAGCACTCGGTCGTCGACGATTCGAGCCGCTCTGCGCTGGATGCGGTCAAGTGGAAGGAGCTGGTACTGGGGAGCCCCAGCCCAGAGATGGGAACAGCATTCCATGTGCGGCCGAACCTGCGCCTTGTAAAGTTGCAGGCGGTGTGCCGGCCTGAAATACTGTCCCGCTCTGCTGAGCACGCCAAGCTTTTTAGAGGCCAATTTGGCCTTCCCTTCCAAGTGACCACGAAACTGCACGTCACTCGATATGTCGACGCCGAGGATTCCAATACTGGCTGAGGCAACAAGGGGAGTGCCTTGAAACTGAGGGGATACGACAAAGGGGTTCTTTTTAGCGGTTAACGCGCAAACTTGTGTCTTCTGGGGGTTAAACTGGACTAGATTTAGTCGTCCCCAATCCGAGACTCTGTTCAGCAAAGACTCGACTTCAGACACAAGTTTGTCCCGGCACTCGGAGACGTTTTCCCGAGAAATATTGGCTCGGCCGGTGTAAATAGCATCACCAGTGCTGTCATCCGCATAGCAATGAATGTTACGGGTATGCAACATATCATTGATATGCAGAAGAAGCAGCGTTGGCGATAGCACGCAGCCCTGTGGAACACCAGCATTAATAGGCTTGCAATCGGAGCTTGCACCGTCTACAACGACCTTGATGCTCCGATCTGCAAGAAAGCTGGTGATCCAATCGCACAATTTCTCGGGAAGCCCATAGGAAGGGAGCTTCGAAAGAAGCGCTTTGTGCCAAACCCGATCGAAGGCCTTCGCAATGTCCAAACTAACGGCCAATGCCTCCCCCTTGAACTCTACTGCCTCCGCCCATCTGTGAGTGAGGTAGACCAGAAGATTACCAGCTGACCGACCACGGCGAAAACCGTATTGCCCTTTTTTTCTATTTAACCGTGTTTCATAATATGCAACACGACCAGAACAATTCGGTTCACGATGAAGATAACAAGTGTTTTTGTGATTTTTTCCTATCGAGAATATGTTATTCTATTATGTTTTAAGCCAAGGAAGTCCCTCGCAATTACGACGCAATATATTCATATTAATATTTTTATTACTTTGTATTTAATTTAGCTACTTAATATCCGATCTACCATTGCAATTTGTGGTGGTACGTGCACTTATTTGAGTATCAACGTGGATGTATATGAGCCATAGCATCAAATTAATATCAGGTGGAATTTTCTTTGTATGTCACCCTTATTCTACTAAAAAGGCATAAACTGAAAATAATTTCATTCATAAATAAATTGTTGAAATAACGAACACGAGTGACTGATAAAATAAAGTGGAATGTAATTAAATACTGGAATTGAATACAGTACAGTGCAATCTTGTTCTCTCACCACTGGGCCGAGCCACGTTCATAATATTGAGTGCTTTATGCAAATGTCTGACCACGAGCAATATTAAAAAGAACGTTAAATATTTCAGCAAGCAAAAGGTTTTCTCTTCAAAAGGTTTCCTTCTCGCACCCAGCAGTGCCGAATGAGGCAAATAAAATTTATGCAGTTTTTAAAAATGTGAATTCGAATATGTTAATCGGATCGGATTTATATATTTACGCTTTATAGCGTAATACAACAAAATTTACTAAGGGCGAACTTAATGTTTTTTGGTAGTCTCTTTCAGTCAACCCGCACTTGTTAATCATAACATAGGTGCCAAACATAAATATAAAGATCATATAGAACATACAATAATATACAATTAAAAAAAATGGCGCACTGAACGTTTTATTAAAAACGATAAAAATAAAATTTAATCCCAGGGGAAAAACTTTTACACTCCAGTTCTCGTTTTTTAAAGAAATAACCATATTTTTTTCGACAATATGAAAGGCATGCATTGAATTAAACTATTAATGCACTACTATAATTAAGATCCTTCGTTTCCTGGTAATAAGCCAAAACGTTATAAATAAGGTAAATTTTTATCCACTGAATGTCGCACGCTTACTTCGTGCTGGACAAAAATATGAATGCAGCGAAGAAGGAATCTCTACAAGTTAAGGCCAGTTTGCATTGTCTACCAGTATCTAACAAACACACACACACACACACACACACACACACACACACACACACACACACATAGTAACAGTTTGTGTAACAATAATTTTGTATATATGTTTGTATATATGTGTGGCTATACCACGTGCGTACACGACTAAGAATTAAAATGCAGATACGTTTACCCTTACTTACTAAGATTGAATGTTTCGTTGCCAGAAAAAGAGTCTCCAGATTTCTACACCCATTTTACGAAAAACAGCAGCATTATTTTGTTATTTTTGCTGCGCAAGTGTTGTCTTTTCCGTGAGCCGTGCCATGCTTGCTGCAGCATGGTTTTTCCAGGTACCTACAACATTTAACTGATTATAATGTCATGAAGTATGAGTGACCTCATAAAAATGCAGTTGCAAAGGATGGCAGATGTGGGCCGTTGCAGTCTATGTGGGAAGAATGTGTTTTGCAGCGGAAGTTTAATAAGCTATTTCATACTCTGTATTTGAATGCAGTATGCGCTAGGTGATAGGACTCTTTCTCTGAGTCCGTCAGTATTGTTAGCACTTCTTACCAATATCTGCCGCTAAGTAGCAGTGTCTACACTGCTGCTTCCATCTGAACAGTTTGGGGTGCCAGTGTGATTACAGGCTGAGGCATTCCATCTGAGTCCTCGGAGGTGATAACGCAGCCGTAGCCTTGTTTGTTTGTTTGTCACTTCACTTAAATAGAAATGTGTTCAGAAAACATCCCCGGCCTCGTTACTGGTCATTTATATTGCACACGCGTCCTCGTCTTACGTTCAGCAGAAAGTGTCTTCCGTGAGAGATAAACAATGCGTTGTTAAAAGAAAGCTCTGCGACGGAATAAAAGAAGTCGTGTTTTGTGCAAAATGATACCCGTTATTTTGCTCTTATATTTTAGTGCATGTTCTTTTATATGTGTATTCGTAAAATAAATTGAATGCGGTATTTTGAATCGAAAACTTGTCTGTCCATCTCCACAAGCTTACACATGCCTTACACTCGTATAAATTTCTTCGCGTAAAATAAATCTAAACAACGTAAAATTAACATTCGCAACAAGTTTTTAGTTTCGCTCCGACACTTCGCTCCGCAGTTTATTGCAGTTGTAAAGAGGCTTACGAAATGACTGCCAGTTATACTGAAACTTTATTGCACTTGTATATTTTGCTAAATAAAGTCAAGCATAGATTTGGTTTTGTAATTTTTAACATCATAGAATCATGATGCAGCTGTGTTACGATTTTATAACGGCTTGACCGGGGAACGACCACGCTCTCAAAGACTACTGGCGTAAAATATCAGCACAATGCTGCTTTGTTTCGTATGTTGAGTGTTGAGAACCGAAGACCCATTTTACCAAAAACGATGTATTCCATCTAAGTCCTCAGGGGTGAGAACGCATCTGCAATTTGGTTCTTAATCGAGGATAGATTAAGATGTCTATGGGCCACATCATCCACTTACTATCAGGTGGCCTGTGTGTATGTTTGTCGCCCTTATTCTATTTTTTTTTAAAACTTAGTCTACCTGTTGATAAATGTGGATGCTGTGGCACATGGATCTCTCCGTTATATTCTCGAACAAGAATCTAAATGCAGATGTGTTTTCACCCTTGATAACTAAGATGGAATGCCTCGTTTCTCATTTATACTCGTATGTACGCAGCGTCCCGTCTGTTCTTCTTTTTAAATGTAACACATAATTCTGAATGCAATTTTATAAATACATTCTGCACATAAACACCGACTGTCGCATTGCCTCCGTTCAGTGTTCCGACGTCGAGTCGTTATCGCCGATGAAGCGATAAATATAAAATAGAAATTTTATTTTTGTCGCTACATCGGCTTTGAAATAAATCTGAAAAAAAAAAACTTTAAAGAAATTAAATTGAAGGTTTCATTTCCAAACTTTTAAACACATTAGTACAATGCTTTACTTTTTCAGTTATTTTCATAACATAATAAGATATCATCGATTGGTTTAAAAACTTTTTTTCTTTTACAGAGAAGGTGTATGATGTGATTTTGTGACAAGGATTAAGAAAGGAATGCTTTGGTGGTTTTTTTCATGTAGAAATAATTACCTAATGAGGAAAGGATAACAAAGAAAATTTAATGATTTCTTATATTTACGCGAACACTACACTGTACATGTTCACAGACTGCAAACTTCCCTGTGAACATGTACAGGATCACCCACGTCACTACATCAGATTTGATAGACCACAAATCCTCGCTAAAGAACACCGATTCCTTCCAAGGATGATTCGCGAGGCTATTGAAATCAAAAAATACCCTAATTTCAATAGAGAAGATGGCTGGGTGCTACCATCTGCTTGGGATCCTATAATAAATAAAATTAAATCCCAACCCAAGCATACAACTGCAAGGCTTCATGATACCATAAGTTCATACTGTGTAGATCGGAACAAAAGTTAAATTTTAATCTATGGTAACCGCGGTTAACTATGACATCTGGACGTTAAACATCTCAGTCCTTCCCGTGACCATGGGTGCTGTTAAGCTCTCGAAACGTCGGGTATTAAAAAGTTAAATATACGCGATAAATTCCGTAAAAACGAGTATTATTTCAAAGAAAATTTATGCTTCAGAAGTGAATGGCCGAGTCGGGAAAGGATGCCCTAGACAATAGTTTAACGACCAAATTGGCGATATATTGAAGATGGGCTGAACTAAGAGTACCCTTAATTTCCGCGTATATGTGCGTAGGTTTATGGATGTAAAGAAGCGTTTGTGTATATAAAAGGACTTAGGAGCCATTTATAGCGCAAATCTTGACCATATTATTACAAAAAGTAGTTATTTATTAGTATCACATTTCAACTTAGAGTGTGTTTCAATAAAGAAGTCCCGTAAAAAAATATGCGAAGCAAAATGATTGAATATGTATGAATTTGACTATAACTCGACAGACGAACAACGAAGCATTCCATCTTAGTCCTCAGGAGTGGCAACGCATACGCATTTTGATTCTTAACCGAGGATAGATGTAAATGTCTGTAGGTCTCGGTATCCACAAACAGGTCTTTGGTTCTCTACACTCAATACTCAATATACAAAAACACAACATGGTTCTATTGTTTCACGCTTGTAATCTGTGAGAGAGTCCAAACTAGATCGAGTCAACCGATTAACAAGTACAGCTCGTCAGCTACACACAGAGCTATTGGTTCGTAGGTGTGCATGTTAGCCAAGAAGGAGACACAGATTCAATTAAACGTTATTTTAAAAGTGTAGACAAATGTCAGCACTATTTATATGGAAATAATGTCTGTAAAGGCTGAGTACTAGCACAGGGCTGACTAACGGGTGGTTTACCCTACGTGCATGATATAACCCTTAGGTTAAACATTTTTTGCATCAATTAAATATTAACATACGAATCCACTTGTAAGCAGAAAAACTACGTAAATATTCATTTTTACACTTTTACTTTAACACGAACACAGTTTACATCATAGATTACCGACTATATACTAGAGATAGATGAACAACTCAAATTTTATTTACGTTAAGTTCCGTGACCATCCGTCAGATGGCGTAAAATTAAAGGTGCTTTCGGCCCGCCCTTTATTTGCACTTTACAATTTTATATTTATAGAACCATTTCACAAGTGCTGCAATGTAATTAATGGTTCTTTATATTTCTTGTGCTAATTGCTAGTTCCTATTAATAAAATAAAAACCGGATATATTTAAAATATTTATTGTTTAAAAATTCTTTGCCTAAATTATTAACATTAGATTTGTTAAATTTAACAATATTTGGACAATATCAATTGATTTATTTAAACACATTCTTTTTAACTGGTTAGTTAAGGTAGTAAATATATTATGTTACAGAGAATACAATACAACAGAATTATTATAAATTAATATAGATTATTACACAATACTTATTGAAACTCATGTTTTATTTTCTACAGATACCTCTGTCCTGAGAAGAACCAACAAGAAACCCAGCGGGACGTTTTTTAAAACATATTTCACTTTACAATAATTTTGTTTATACATTTTTTAAATAAATTTTAATAGTACAAGCATGGTGGCGATCACCTAAATCCCAAGTGTTATTATTGATGTATTTTTTGATATTATAATAACACTTTTTGTAAATTTTTCCTTAAATAAAACATTTCAACTTATTTATTGACAAATTTTGTACATTTTCTGAAATTTTGTTTTAAAAGCGTATATGTTGAACCATAAACGCACTACTGACTCAGTGGATTCTAGTACCTGGTGTTACAAGGTTATGTTTGTTCCTAGTGTTTAAAGTATAAACATCTTCATTCTTATGAAGGCTATTTATGTTTTTATGTACATATACTACATACACTATTGAAGTACACTAATACATACATTATTGCTCTGCCAAAGTTAATATATTTATTACTTTAATTATTATTTTTCTCTACGCGACTCTTTACAATTTAAGATATAAATTGAACGTACAGCTCTCTTTTATAAAACAAACATGGCTTCAATGTCAGTCGCATGACTAGCAGTAATACCAAGAAAAACTCCCATTTAAGAGCACATTGATAATTGAATCCTCTCAAAGGTTTTCTTCTTTTCCATAATTTCAAGAATTAGTATCAATTAATTATTAATAGTGGTACATCCTTAACTTACTATAAAAAGATACATTTTGTAGCAGCATTATTAATCTTTAAAATATGTACTTGATAACGTTAACATATTTTGGTAACATAACTTTTTTTAAATGTGTGTAATAACTATATTTTTAAAAACCGGCCAAGAGCGTGTCGGGGCACGCTCAGTGTAGGGTTCCGTAGTTTCCCGTCCGTCACAATAAGTGTTCCCACTTATGAGTTTAAAGGTGGGTATCCATTATGTTCGCGCTCCAGCAGCGCTCCGCGCTCCTGCAACTGCTCCCGGTAGTGGGTACTGTTGTTTCCATCCAAGTTCAAAATAATTTTCCTAGAAAGTCCTTATAAAGTTCTACTTTTCAGATTTTTTTCATATTTTCTAATCTTATGGTTCAAAAGTTAGAGGGGGGGGACACATTGTTTTTTACTTTTGGAGCGATTATTTCCGAAATTATTGACGTTATCAAAAAGTGATTTTAGTAAACCCCTGTTCATTTTTAAATACCTTTCCAACAATATATCATACGTTGGGGTTGAAATTAAAAAAAAATTACTTCCCACTTTACATATAGGGGGGCTACGCTAATAAAACATTTTTTTCCAATTTTTATTTTACCATTTTGTCGGCGTGATTGATACACATACTGGTACCAAATTTCAGCTTTCTAGTGCTAACGGTCACAGAGATTAAGCGAGGACGGACAGACGGACAGACAGACATGGCGAAACTATAAGGGTTCCTAGTTGACTACGGAACCCTAAAAATACAAATAATTTACAAAAGTGACTTTCTTATGCCCACTATACCATTGTACATGTGTAAATCAATATATATTTTTTCACAAAATCAGCATTTTATATATGTATTATAACATACTCATACATAATACAACCTCACAAATCATTTGCGAAATTATAATCAATCTAATAAATTGTGGAAGGTACCATATAATGACATAAAGCAGCAAAAATAATACTAAGAAAAAAATATTTGATTTAAAACTGATATCTTTGACTATGCACACCCACAACATATTCCTGAATACGCAGTTAGTACAGTATAATATGAATATCGTGGAAGATGGTACAATTTCGAAGACAAATTGTTTGGCCACTTCGATAAAAAGAAAAAAAGCCTCAAAAGATATATATTCTTAAGTAAATTATTCACTTTTTACTCAAAACTTTATAATTTCTCTAAAATTTTATAATTTCTATATACAAAAAATTAAATTAATTTAAACAATAAAACTTTGTGTTCCTAATCAACAGGGGAGATGGGACTGTTCTCCCAAATGCAGGTTACTAAGTAAACCTAGCTAGGAGAAGCAGGTTTCTACCCCTTTCAAATTGGTCCTCATAATGTATTGTATATATTTGTAAAAAGTATGTGAACTATGAAAATGTCAATAAAGAATTATTATTATTATTATATTATTACGTTTTCATAAATATATTGCTATGCCAAAGTTAATATATTTATTTTTTAAAATTTATCTCTAAGGGATTCTTTACAATTTAAGATACTACTTCCTATTTAAGAGCACACTGATAATTGAATCCTCTCCAAAGTTTTGCTCCTCTTCCATAATTTCAAGAATTATTATTAATTAATTGTTTCATCTTTTACTTAATATTAAAAGAAACATTTTGGAGCAGCATTATTAATCTTTAAAATTTATGTACTTGATGATGTTATTATATTTTGGTAACATAACAATTTTTAAATGTGTGTAATAACTATACTTTTTTAAAATACAAATAATTTACAAGAGTGACTTTCTTATGCCCACTATAACATTGTTTACATGTGTAAATCAATATATTTTTTCTACAAAATGAGCATTTTATATATGTACTATAACATACCATAGAATACTTTAATATACAATAGAATGGCACTTCCGTCGACGTTATTACGACCACACATACAAGCAATTACAGAAATTAATATAGGTATGTAATTGATCTAATAATTGTAATGACGATCTTTGTAAGACAACCCCACACCAAGCAAATACATCAAATTTGTAGTTTCAAGAACAACGTTTTTGCAACTTTCACAGAACTTCATAATCTGTTGAGGAGATTATAACAAAAATAATTAAAAACCTTTGACCAATGATTGCCCCTAAATGGGATATTTCAAGTCATTAAATTGTGAATAAATATCAAATTGAAATTTCCGACATGACATAAAGAAAGGAAAAATAAGAACCCTCATCATTAATTTGTTGATCAAATTAATTGTACATAGTTCAGACCCTCAAAGATTGCATAAGAGATGGTGCAATAAAATATTAAAAGGCAGACATATTAAAATCAATAATGATAAAATAAAACTTAACTACTAACTTAAACAATGAATTTGGTTTTACACAATTTTAATAGATCTTGTATGTTTTCTTATAGGAACCTCCATTAAAAGAATCAAACAATTGATCAAACAGGAGAAGTACGTCTGCCGGATCTTCACATTCTTGTGGCAGCAACTTATTTTCTGCAAAGAAATAAAATATTATGAACACTTTTTAAATAATAAGAAGCAATAAAATGTTTGACACAAGAGGAAATACAAGTAAATATGCGATAAAAATATATCTTACAGAAAATAATTTCAACATTGAATATTATTTAACAAAGTATATATACGTACACTTGCACAAAATCGTAAACCTTCAATTTTTTCTGCTGTTTTTTAAAATCATTATTTTGTTTAACATTTTCTTTATGTTTTATTTGTACATCTTCTTTTAATCAATGTATCTGAAAAAAGTATGCCAAACAGGTAATCATTTAGAGATCAGATGAAATAATGACAGAATAGACCTGATTGTATTGGAATCTCTTTTTTAAAGAAATTTTAATGCTAACTTCTGCATTGTAATGATATTATACATATTATATAATTAGAATGCTTTTGGGACTGGCGCGGTGCTGGTGGCATGGCATGGCTTGCGGACCAGTGATAACAAAATTTTGAAGTTATATCTGCAAGAGTTTTGAGTCAGGAGTGCTTCGTCTAAGTTCTAGTTATTTCAATTGTACCAAAAGCAAGGTACAACTACGACTAACCCGTTCCTAGGTTTGGATACAGGAATAGTTTCGGTCAACTGCCTACCCCACATGTTATTTACCTAGTTAGTTGTGAGCCAGGTTTAGATATAAAGCCTTTTACTTGTTTCAGCTATAAAAAGATTCTCAGGATATTAAATCTTAATGTTGTTCTTGCTATTATTATAGTAAATTCCAGCCTTAAAAATTGACTGCCTCAGTGGTCTAGTAGTAGTATTGGCGCGACTACTGATCATGAGGTTCTGGGTTCGCGAATCCCGGGTCGGGCGAAAAAAAATAATTATTGGGTTTTTCCGTCAAGAAATTCTCAATAGCTGCCCGAAGTCAGAAAATTGGCGGTATATGACCCCCGTGCTTCGGAAGGCAAGTAAAGCCGTTGGTCCTTGATGTCATGCCCATGGTTTACATCAATTTAAACAAACGAGTTTATACCATATTATATTTTTTCTACCAAATAGTTTGAAACTACAGACTTTGGGTGCGTTTGACAGAAAAAAGCGCTAGCAAGCGCTTGTAAGCAAAATGGCGATCGTAAGCGGTAAGCGCTGTCAAATTTTTTTTTTTTTTTTTTTATAGAATAGGCTGACAAACGAGCACACATACATCTACATCTATCTTCCATTACAAATCAAAATGCAGATGCGTTGTCACCCGTGAGGACTGAGATGGAATGCCTCATTTCCAGTAAAAAGGGTCTCCGGTTCTCTACACTCACCATACGAAATACAGCAGCATTAAGCTACTATTTCACGCTGGTATTTTGTGAGAGCGTGGTCCTTCCCCGGTCGAGCCGACCCATTCGTGCTACAACTATACTACTAATATAACTGCAGCATGGCTCTACCACGTAAAATTGTAAGTAGCTATTTTCCTCTAGGACACGAAGTTAGTTTTAAACGGGGAACCTAACCTAACTTAAATATATGTTTGTAAATTATTTATGTTAAAAACTTAACAATCATAAATTTTAATAACATGTTATTCATGTCATTATATTACTTAAAAATAATATTGCACAAAAGAACTTATAAACTACTTCAAAACAAACAAATTAAATAAGCAAAATGGCGGATTGTGTCAGCGCTACTGAAGTTATCAAACGTGTCCTGGCCGAAAACTGTATAGTTTCACCATTTTGCTTACAAGCGCTTGCTAGCGCTTTTTTCTGCCAAACGCACCCAATGCAAAGAACTATGCCTGTAAGTTGGTAAATAGTAGGAAAGAATGCAGTGTCATCTTGTGTCGAAATGTATTATAATTCAATCAATATAATATATATCATTAATTTATCAATTTTAATACAATGAAAGATTAAAATTATAGCTGTAGAGGGTATGAATTTATTAATATTATGAAGGGATATATATATTAGTACTTTTAAAAGCTTAAAATAATTAAGTACTTGAACATGTATAGATCGTTATGTGTTTCTGGAGTCTGTGGATCGTTTGTCTTTCTTATTTCTAAAAAATCGTACCATATCCCATATTTTTCAATAAAAATAAAAATATTAAGTAATACATTAAAAAAGAAAATATGTAATTTTCGTTTCCGCAGTATAGTAACATTGTTGGAATAAAATCTAGAGTAACAAAAACAATATATATTTCTCATAAAAGTTTAAATCTAGATACGTAAGTAGATAGATTGTATAGTGGAGTTATTAGCTTTCCATGAGATAATATACTCACCTCGTGAGAAATCCACACAGATAAACGTTGGCGCACATCAGCAGCTGTCTCGGCCAGTAATTGTCACTTCTATTTTCGTTGTACGCTGATCTAGCAGATTCCATTTCCTTAAAATCGCATATAAATACAAAAAAAGAGTAGCGTGACGAACGTCAGTGCCGTAAAGATTAAAGGGGCATGTTCCGAAATATAACCCAGTACACTGGCAAATGCAAATGACGTCATCAATTGACACTATATTGTACAGGCGTGCCGCCGCCAAATTGCGTCGGATATCCGGACACAATAAAACAATTTTAATTGTGTGTGCGCTGAATGAAGCATGCCAGAATTTGTTTTTATTTATTCAAATACAAAAAATTATAGAATAATTGCCGGTATCTCCATTAGGAAGATATTATGATTTTTGGAGCACAAAATGACAAAATAATCGCCAACACTTTTCCAACATAGCGTTAATGTATGACGTCATATACTGTCCTATGTTTTGGAACGAATCGCCAGTATAGCGTCGACTCATGACATCTAGAGAGCCAAAAAACGAAGCTCGAACACTAGTATTTATAGACATATATTCGTATTATATGAAAAAAATACTTACATGAACATTATAATACACGTATGACTAGAGGCTTAAATCTAGTCACACATATTAAGTAGTTTTCAAAATCATCATCGTATGTTTGGAGCTTTGATTATATACAGGTATATAATCAAAGGCTTGGTATATAATATTTGCATAGATTATATCAACCTACAATGAATATATCAACAATTTAATGTTAATTCTGTTTTCAACATACAGATAAAATAATTGTGTTAGTATTTAGTAAGTTAAACGATCACCTACTACAATACACTGTCGGTAACGGATAATAATATTTGAGCTTTCCCTTGAGTTGTCAATAGGAATACTAATAACGACGGTAAGCATTCATATTTCATAATAATAACAATGTACATTTTAGACACACAGAATAACAAGGTATAACATTAATTATTATTATTACTCACAATTTATCTTCTGTGTACGTATTCTCTCCTCAACAGTTTTAGTCACAGATAACTATATACTAGTCAGGTTTTAGTAAGACTGCCGCTCGTAGCTGCCGCTTATAGCTGCCGCTAAAACCATCAACATCTGTCTTTTATAGGCTTGTAATTTAACAGTGTTAAACTACAGATGGCGTTGCTTGTGGGGTTTCCGTTACAAGTATTTTAGTAAAATTGGATATTAAGCCGTAAGTTTTTACATTATAAAACGTTATTTATATTTCTTATAATTATCTTAAACAGTTTTACATTCTAGTTATAAATATAAGCAAAAATAAATAACTAAACATAATCTAAAACATTAATGTACCCGCAGACTTATAGCATGAAAACAATTAATTACCCACAATGTTAGTTGCAACAACATAAATTAATAAGTATGCTAACAATTGTAATAAGCTGCTTGTAATGTAATGTCCCCTCTATGTGGCAAATGGCAATCTGTGGGGAAGGCCTACGTTCAGCAGTGTACTTTAATATGCTATGACGGTAACAGTTCTGTACCCAGATCGGCAACGGCCAGTAGGATCAATGGTATTTTTAAAATTATAGTTAAATTATGTCTTTTTGTTTATTTAAGCTAAAGTGACAAACGAACTTGCAGTCCACCTGATCGTAAGTGACTTCCGCAATCCGTGAACACTTGCAACCAACTTCAAACAACGAAGACTAAAGATGCTTCGTCACCTCTGAGGACTAAAATGAATTTAAAAACTATATCCTTTTTTTCAAACTTTATACTTGGCGGGAGTTTGATCCGTATACAGAATGGGAAAACTAGAACTTCGTGCGGTTATTTAAATATTAATTTTTCTACAAAAAGTGTTCTTAAAGAACTGCAGCTTACTTTGGCAGACAATGCTCCGTCTTGTTTTACAGTGACATAATAGTGCGCTAAAACAAAAACAAACATGAGTGGGCGGGATGCAATCAGAAGTTATTGCTGTAACTGCTTTGTAGGTTTAAGAACAGTGGGATGCTACTCACATGTTATTAGTATTATTTGGTACCTACGCCATGTTCGCCATGAGGGTATTACCCGACCTGCCCTCTTCTTAGATGAAGTTTTATAAAGAATTTATAAGTACAATAGAATAAATGAATTTAAAAAACAAAATATTTGTTATTTACCTACACGAAAAACCCCATCAGAACTTCATCATTATCAAATTGTTACAGTCCGCTGCTGAATATAGGTATCTCCTAATTCACAATGCTGAGTAGATACCAATCCTCATCTCAATATACCTACTTAATAGTAGAACCACACTGTAGCTATAATATAGTTGTAGCACGAATGAGTCTGCTCGACCGGGGAATAACCACGCTCTCACAGAATACCAGTGTAAAATAGCAGCTTAATACTGCTGTGTTTCGTATGTTGAGTGTAGAGATCCAGAGACCGTTTTTTACTGGAATCGAGGCATTCGATCCTAGTCCTCAGAGGTCACAACGCATCTGAATGTAGATTCTAAATCGAGGATAAATGTAGATGTCTATCGGCCACAGCATCCACTAACCATCAGGTGGACTGTCTGTTCGATTGTCACCCTTATTCCATAAAAAATATAATGGTTAGTAAAGCACTACAAAGTAGCGAAAAGCGATATAGAATATTAACTTTATCGCAAAAACAATGTTTATTTGCCTATATGTAACGAGCTACGTAGGTACACTGGGAGAGGTTTTGGCCGTCAATGGATTGTCGCTCCTGTTTTGTTGCTTGATTAATGGTTTGAAGTGGATTTTGATTCGTAAAAGTGATGCGATTTTGTGAATTGTCTGCGCGTGTGAACTATTAGAGAAAACAAGTTGGTTGATGTTAATATAATCTCCTAAAAACTGTGACTCATCAGCATATTGTGGTGAAAAAAATATATAAAAACGAAGATTACGAAAGAAATGATAGGCTCAGAAGGGCTAGATACCCAAAGCCGTAAAGCCAATTAATTAAAAAAAATTGGAACACTAGTACATTATATTATATATTAGTCTATAGTCTATGTAATCTTAAAAATTAAGTCTGGTTACAACTTTTATCTCCCAAGTTCTTTTTTATTGTTTTTAAATGTTACCTCAGAACTATTATTTTATAAATTATATATTATTAGGATTTTATCCTGTATCGTAGAGGCAGCTTACATACATACACGCAAGGACATACATCCAAACCCCGAACAATTTATTTATATAGAATGGGGGGGGACCAATTACCACACTGATGGTAAGTGGATGCTGATACCGATAGACACGTACTTCTAACCTCGATTAATAACAAAAATAAGGGTGCATTCTTTTATATTACCACTCAGGTGGAACGACATGTTTCCAGTGGAAGAGGTATCTGGTTCTCTACGATCACCATACGAAACACCGCAACGTTAAACTACTATTTCACGTTTGATATTCTGTGAGAGCGTGATTCTACCCCGGTCGAGCAACAGTCAAAGTATAGCTGCAGAATGATTCTAACTAACTAATGGTAAAAACGTTAGATGTTGACGACAGAGACGGATGATCGTGGTTTGATGGTTCTTAACTACATCTATACATATAAATAGAACTGCAGTGTCTGTCGGTAAAATTTAAACAACTGGCTCTTGTTACACTCAGGGGTTACTGGCATGCTGTTAAGATGTAAATAACCATTTTCAAAATGTCTGTCTGTCTCTCGTCTCTCCGTCTGCTCGTGGCTTATTGTCGGATCAGTTGCACCGATTGTGATGAACCTAGAAACAAACAGAGAGTAATGTTAAAGTGAATCTAAGCTCTATTTTATTTAGAGTTAGAGGCAAACAATTCCTTAGCTTTTCTAGATGTGTGAGTAATTCGGAATCCTGATAACACCTTGAGCCATACTGTGTATAGAAAAAAGACCCATACAGATAGATATTTAAACGGTGATTCTCAACACCATCCTTCACAGTTAGCTACCGTGGGTAAATCTTTGTTCCAGAGAGCACGAGGGATCTGTGACAGTAAACACCTGGCTGCCGAGCTCCAACACGTCAAGCAAGTTTTGCAACACAACAAGCTTCGGGTCCCGCGCCTACGTCATAGAGAACGAGTGAAGCCGGCCACAGTCGAGCGTGTACCTGCTGTACTGCCATATGTTAGAGGAGTCACTGACAAGATTGGCTACATCTTGAAGCGCGCTTCCATCAAAACATACTTCAAGCCGCCGAAGAAGATTGGTCAGTTTTTACCATCAGTCAAGTGTAACGTCCCTCTGCAAGATGCAGGAGTGTACAAGCTTGATTGTGAATGTGGTCTCGCCTACATAGGACAAACTAAAAGATCAATTAAAACCCGCGTCAAAGAACATATAGCTGATGTGAAGAATCGACGCTCCGGGAAGTCTGCAGTCTGTGAACATGTACAGGATCGCCCCCGTCACTACATCAGATTTGATAGACCACAAATCCTCGCTAAACAACACCGATTCCTTCCAAGGATGATTCGCGAGGCTATTGAAATCAAAAAACATCCTAATTTCAATAGAGAAGATGGCTGGGTGCTACCATCTGCTTGGGATCCTATAATAAATAAAATTAAATCCCAACCCAAGCATACAACTGCAAGACTTCATGATACCATAAGTTCATACTGTGTAGATCGGAACAAAAGTTAAATTTTAATCTATGGTAACCGCGGTTAACTATGACATCTGGACGTTAAACATCTCAGTCCTTCCCGTGACCATGGGTGCTGTAAAGCTCTCGAAACGTCGGGTATTAAAAAGTTAAATATACGCGATAAATTCCGTAAAAAGTAGTATTATTTCAATGTGTAGTGTTCGCGTAAATATAAGAAATCATTAAGCTGTATTTTATCTAAAACTTGAAGATTCGTGTGATAATAACGAATACGGTGAAACCTCATAGCTTTGCCCACATATTTCGGTTTTTATTACTTTTTTCAAGAATAGGCACTTTATTTTCATGGTTGCTAAAGCTTTAAACGACACTCTATGCAACAAATAAACTGTAAAAGCCAGGTGACATAATTCCTAACAGTACAAAAAAGAAGGTGGAGATAACAAAGTTATCTCCACTTTCTTACATCTTTGCTCAACCTAAATTTCTCAGCAACTATAAGTTCTATGACTTTGATTTTAAGATATATTGTTAGCGAACCGGCAAAATGATATAACCATTACATTTTCATATAAATAAAAGTTCATTTTAAGTTTTAATGGTGGTGGGCAATGTTATTACTACATTTAGTCACACTTACATACTAAGAGATTTGAGGTGATAGGGCTGTGCATCAGATGAAAGGAAAATAATAAACTAATTTTAAGGCAATAATGTATATTTTATTTTAAAAATTAAAAACAAAAAATAACTGAACAACAAAAAAAATCAAGAAAATCAATGTTTAGGTAGGAAAGTTCTAGAAAATTGTCTCAGAAATTAACCCTGATAGTTGAGATATGGAAAAGTAGACTGCGACGATACTTATGTTATATTAATAACACGAGGCCAGCTTATACTGATTTTGTTACCACTGATGTGCGTGGTTTACTTACTGTGCGTACCAATCCATTTTAGCGGCCATTTTTGTCTGCGATCGTTAATGTCTGTCGTTGAGGAGACAATTCTCTTTTAGACTTAATTTTTTTTGCAAACGGATTGCCGATTAAATCATATTTAAAAACTTTAGCTTGAAACTGAAAATATTTAACCCCTCGTCTGCCGGCCGGTCATTTTGCAAATATGTCGCGTCTGCTAGGGTCTTAGGAGGTAATTTCGCGATATCGGCGCGTGGCGATTAAATTAGTAATTTCTCTAAAATATTGTATGGAAGCTATGTATAAAACTTATGTCATATGAATTATTATATTATTTGCTATTACTCTGTAGATATCTTACTAAACATGAGGATATTTACAGTAAAACCAAAGTTTGCCCTTCATCTCAAGCCAGCCATGTGGGTTCCTCTTCTTTCATCGCGGGTGACCAAGCCATGGTTACTTAAACCCCCTAAAAACTAAAAAGACAAGAGGGAGGCCGAGCCTTCAACCTACCTTAACCTTATCACATTTTGACCTCCTTCAAAAAAAGAACATATGGCTTAATAAAATCTATAATACAACTTAATAGATTTTATTAAGCCAATTTCAAAGTTGGAAAACCAAATTTTTAATAGTATTTTGTGCATAATTTGTGAAAATTAAACCAAAAAATCATTCTTTTATAGAATAAATGTAATTTATTTTAATCAATATACACTAATTCATAATAAAAAAGCAAAAAAAAACCACACATTCCTATATATTAACTAAGTTACAATATTTAGGTAAACTATATGTTTGCTTCTGGTACAAGTAATTACTACTTTTTTGCACATAAATGTATGTACCATCACATATTACTATGGCTGGCATAAATTCAGGATCCATATCTGGATTAACAAACGAGCCATTTGGTATTGTCAAGTTATATTGAGCAACTTGTTGAATGCATAAGTTATTTGTCCCTAAATGCAGTTGGATGAATTGCTCCCCAAAGCACTGATTTACAATATTTAAGTGTTTGAACACAGTCAATGAAGCTACATCAAATAGAGAAGCTATGCGTTCATTGCTATCACCTGTACGAAGTTTCATTAAGAACATAGCTAGACTTCTTTTAGGTGATTTAACTCTTTCACTGATAGATGGAATATCAACTAGTAACTGTTAAAATTAGTAGTTGGTAAATCCTAACCCATATTTGCATAATATTGAATTATGTTCAATGATATTTAAAATAACACTACTTATAAGTAAGGAACAAAGGTTGTTTATCTGAACAGTTACTACTCATGTACAAATTGTTCAAATCATTGTGGGGGTTCAATTAAATGGTATTCACAAATACGTGCCACTGTGCGTGATCAATCAGCAACCTCTCTTTAAGTTGTTTAGGTATTGAAAATCTAGATGAATGATTACATTACTTAAAAATACAGTGACGGGGAGTAGAAGCAGCACGCTTATAATTAGCCATAGTAATTGTTGATACCGCTCTGGAAATGGCAGGGGTTACAGGTGCAGGTATAGAGGGTGGTCGTGGAATGTTACCTATGTCTTCTATATTCATGGATTGTAACTCCATATCCCTGTTCTCATTTTGTTTTCTCTGTCTCCATACAGCTCTGGAAGCCCTCAGCCAGCAAGGACTGCATACTCGTTCTAAACGATCCACCTGAAAAAGTTTTTTTTATCAACTAACAGAATGAACTATAGTTTTACGGTGTCTACTCTAAATATTAATAATATTTATTATTGTTCTATTTATTTCAATCTTTCTAACACTAAATAGTTTTAATGTCCTACAATTATAAATATTAGCATGCAATTGTTTCCTTTCATAATATTTTTGTGGCAAATCAGATTCTACTTATTTAAAAGAAATAAAAAGTATATCACATATCAGACAAGAAGTAATTATTTTAGAATTAAATCATTATTTGACTAAGCCCAAGTTCTTTAAAGTTTCAGATAACATTGAATGATTGAACTGAAAAACTGTCATTCTTTACGAGTTGGGGTACTTTCAACTAATTGTAAATAATTTTATAAATCTTAATAAAACAGAAAAGATTCGATCTCAATTCTCTAGGGTGAAATATCGATTCACTAGATCGATTCAGTACTATATATCGATATGACATTGACAGATGAAATGTCAAAAATGTGAGAATATTTAATTATTCGTTTCGTAGTCATTTACCAATATTTTTAAAAAAATAATTAATAATATTTCGACGCTGCTCCGGCAGCAAAAATGGGTACTTCTGATTAACCCCCTTGACCCCCCCCCCACAATAACAGAATCTTCAAATTGAGGCGACCGAATTGTAAACCCAACCCGTTTTATTTATACTAATGTCATTTAAGGTAAAAATTATTGCTTGTGTAATAAGTACAAAGGCATACAAATATGGGTGTAAGGCAAGGAAGAAGTAGCGTTTATCTAATAACAATTAAAAATAAAAAACTGGTTATTAATGGCAAATAACCGCCCATAAGACAATTTATGGGGGAGTTCTATGTTCAGCAGTAGACTTTTGGTAGACTGTAAAGTTAAAGATAACCTGTTAGTGAACAGCCATGTTGAATGAGCATAAATATCAGGCCAAATTGTGTGCAAGGAGTCTGATTTTACAAACATCCATCTGTGTACCAAAGTGATTATGGCAAATCCTCCGGGCATTCCTTTCAGGTAGGGGACCATTTACAGCCTTTTAAAATAAAGTACGTACCTGGTGTGATGGTATCCACTGCAAAATAATATTTGTTTCTTCAGAGTTAATAGGCACACCCCGCTATGATCTGACAGAACCCGCTGGTGTTCTATGAGATCATTTTTCTGCCCCGAACGAGCTGAACTATTCGTGCCGCAACCATAATACAGCTGCAGCTACAGCGTGGCTCTGCCACTGTTGCTATATTGAATTATTATTTAATTACAACGTATTATACTACTATATTTCCTCGTAAGCTGTTGTTTAGTATAATGAGTGTAGAGAAGCGGAGACCCTTTTTACTGGAAATTAGGCATTCCGTCTTAGTCCTCAGGGTTGACAACGCATCTGCATTTTAAATTTTAAAACGAGGATAAATGTAGATGTCTAGGAACCACAACATCCACTTACCATCAAGTGAACAGTGAGCTCGTTTATCATCCTTATGTTATACATAATACCTAATGAAAGTTAACCTGTTGATAATACAAATTATTTTATTTTACATAAATTACTCTGATGTAATTTAAAATACGTGATACAGTACGATTTGGTTTAAACGTGATTATTATGTTCTCATTTATTACAACGCGGTAGGAAGAGACCAAGCTCTCACAAAATACCGGACTGAAATTGTACCAAATATTAACGCCACTGTTTCGTATAGTAATTGAATAGTGTATTTCATTTCCGACCCAAAACATAATAACGCTTTTCAGTATTCAGAAACATGCAGCCAATTATTTATTAGTTTTTATATTTGTTATATCTCAGAAATGAGAGAAGGCCGGTGCCCAGCTGTGGGATATGTGGGCTGTAACTTTAACTGTTATATTTGTCAGTGCAGCAAGGTATTATTGCATAACCGGTTTTTATACTCTTCATACTTTAATAACAAAAATAAATGAGCAATTTTCGTATTATTTTAATCGTAAAACAAGTGATAAATTTTGTGTTTAAATAATTAATTATGATAACTCTGTGAAGCTGTGAGCTCATCTTTAATTTTAATAATACAGTGTTATTCCTTAAACAAAATGTAGCTAAAACGTTTCATTACATGTTGACGGCTCCGTGACGCAGTGGCTTAGCAATGAGTTACAACGCTAAAGGCAGTGGGTTCAAGTCCCGCACGGAAAAAGTATTTGCCTGCTCTATTTGGATGTTTGTCCTTATAAATTTTATATATGTTTACTGGTTCACACGATACAAGAAAAATCTTAGTATGGAGATGACTCTGAAAAAAACGCAATAGCGTGACACCCACACACACGGACTTCTGCGCAGAAAAGGATATAATTCATTAAACATTTCAGTTCTTTTTAATGAAAATAAAGTTAACAAACGAGCGCAGAGTAACAGCAATAGTTCCATCCATCCATTACAGCCAAAAATATTCCACTGCTGCACATGGACCTTCCCCGTAGACTGCACCATGAAAGAAGTATATGTCTAATGATTTCTTATATTTACGCAAACACTACATAAAACTACTTTTACGGATTTTATCGCGTTTTATTTATTTTATTTTTTAATACCCGACGTTTTGGGTGCTTTTCAGTACCCATAGTCACGGGGGACTGAGGTGACTGTTGAATGAGATACTCGGTGAATTATAGGGTCCCAAGCAGGAGGCTGGGTACTACCCCCTGCTTGGGACCCTATAATAAATAAAATTGAAACTAAACCGAAGCATACCACTGCAAGACTTCAGAACACAGATAGTTCATTCTGCGTAGATCAGACCAAAGACAATAATTAAAAAAGCTGAATGAGTACCTTCAGCTTTTGTGTTAACTTTGACATCGGGACGTCAGTCACCTCAGTCCCCCGTGACCATGGGTGCTGGAAAGTACCCGAAACGTCGGGTATTAAGAAATAAAATAAATAAAACGCGATAAAATCCGTAAAAGTAGTTTTAATCGAAGTATATGTCTTCTATGGACCCTTGCATCTACTAACCATAAGGTAGACCGTGTGTTTTACTGTCAGACTTACTTGTATAAAAATCAAATAATTTCTCACAGAGATATTCCGTGCCAAGTTTGTTAATGTCTGCAGCGAACATGCAATTATTTAAAGTCTTAGGGGCTTTGACTGATAAATCCACAGGTCACGTAATGTAGGACTGTTTGCGATGCATTCCTTTGTGTTATATTATTTATTTATTTTTAAGTACAGACTATGTTTGGAATAGTTGATATCTCACATTTGATGTTAAGATCAACCCTATGACGCCATCATCATTACAGCCCTTCACAAGTCCACTGCTGAACATAGGCCTCCCCCAAGTAATGCCACAATGCACGGTCCTGAGCCACTTGCATCCATCGACTTCCTGCATATCTTACCAGGTCGTCACTGCATCTAGTGGGGGGTCGCCCTACACTATGCCTACCGGTACGAGGCTGCCACCCGAGAACCTTTCTTCCCCATCGGTTATCGGTTTTTCGAACTATATGGCCGGCCCATTGCCACTTCAGCTTACTAATCGGTTGGGCTATGTCGGTCACTCTGGTTTTACTGCGGATATCCTCATTTCTGAGTCTATCACGCAGAGAAACTCCGAGCATAGCCCTCTCCATAGCTCGCTGAGCGACCTTGAGCGTCCTCATACGGCCAGCAGTGAAGGACCACGTCTCAGATCCGTAAGTCATCACTGGCAACACGCACTGTTTGTACAATCTAGTTTTCAGAGATTGAGGTATACCTGACGAGAAGATGTGTCGTAATTTCCCGAACACTGCCCAGCCGAGTTGAATCTGCCGATTGATCTCTTTGAAGTTGGACTTACCTAGTCGGACTGTTTGTCCCAGGTAAACGTACTCGTCAACAACTTCGAGCATAGTGCTCCCAATAACTACCGGCATAGGTGTGACATGGACATTAAACATGATCTTTGTTTTGTCCATGTTCATCTTAAGACCTATCCGTTGGGAGACACCATTGGGGTAATTGAGCATAGTACTTAGGTCCTCCAGCGATTTTGCCATAAGGACTATATCGTCGGCAAATCGAAGGTGAGTGATGTAATCGTCATTGATATTAATACCGTATCCTTTCCAGTCCAGTAGCTTGAAAACGTCTTCCAATGCAGCGGTGAAGAGTTTCGGGGAAATAACGTCACACTGTCTTACACCTCTCTGCAGTTGGATAAGTTTCGAGCTCTGGTTCTGTACTTGGATAGCCATCGTAGCCCTATTGTACAAACACTTCAGTACTTCGACATACCGACAGTCAACTTGGCACCCCTGAAGGGACTGTAGCACCGCCCGAATTTCGACGGAATCAAAGGCTTTCTCATAGTCCACATACGTCAGGCATAGTGGCAGATTGTACTCTTGGGTCTTCTGTACAATCTGTAGGGTATGTGTGTGGTCTATGGTACTGAAGCCTTTTCGGAAACCGGCTTGTTCGAGAGGCTGGAAGTCGTCGAGTCTGCGTGCGAGACGATTCGTAATGACTCGAAAACAGCACGTAGACGCGGCTCAGAAGGGAAATCGGTCTGTAGTTCTTCAAGAGAGCGTTGTCGCCTTTCTTAAAAAACAAGGCCACCGCAATTCTGCTCCACGGCTCCGGAGTAGTGACACCATGGAGGACGGAATTGAAGAGCTTCTTAAGGACTTCAAGTACCAGTGTTCCACCCGCTTTCAGAAGCTCCGCTGTAATTCCATTCTCGCCCGGGGACCTACAGTTTTTAAGTAATCTCGCTCAGACAGACGTCCGGGATGTCATCGGAATAGTGTCGAATAAGACTTGCTCTTGGATCGTTGTTCACACTTGCGTGTGGCTCAAACGATGATGTGTACAGTAGCCCATAGAAACTCTCAATCTCACTCAAAATCTCAGGTATCCCGGAAATGATACTGCAGTATTAAAGTTGCGTAAGTCTCGCCGCATGCATTTGGAGATCTGTCTTTTCAGTTGCCTGTATGCTGTAAAATCTGTTGACGATTGCAGCCTCAACTCTCGTCTAACAGCCATGAGATTAAGAGTGTGATCGGAGAGTTTTTGTGTTCTCCTGCGACGGGTCTTACAGAACTTAGCTCCGACCGCATGGACAGTTTCCACTAGCTTGTCATTCATATCGTCCACTGCATTGCAATCTTCTAGGCACTGAAAGCGGTTGCGTAATTCGAGCTGAAAGGTTTTGAGATTCTGGATTAGAGCACGAGGGGGACAGAGCGTTGACTTCATTAGACGAGACCTCTCCAACTTAACGTTTAGGTTCAGTGTGCCTCTAACCATTCGGTGATCGCTGTTAGTTTTCACCCTTGCGATCACTGAGACATCACTGAACAGTTGGCGTCTGGTCATCATAATGAAGTCAATCTCGTTTTTTGTTGAAACGTCGGGGCTCGACCAGGTCCACTTTCTGTGGGGCCGCTTCTGGAAGAAAGAGTCCATCATAAAATGTCCCTCTTTCTCCATGAAGTCGGCCAGCTGCTGGCGCCTTGGATTCCGTTGCCCTATCCCAAATTTCCCTACCTTCAGCTCACCGTTCTTTCTTGTGCCCAGTTTTGCGTTGAAGTCTCCCATTAACACCGTATAGTGAGTTTTAGAGGAATGAATGGCTCTAGAAATGTCCTCATACATTTCCTTCACCTCCTCATCGGGATGTTCCAACGTTGGCGCGTATACGTATACCTGTATGACCTTCAGCGAATACCGTTTGGTGATTCTGAGTATAAGGTACGCAACCCTCGTCGATACACTCCCAATCTTTAAAACATTGTTAACTAGAGACTCGTGGACGATAAATCCAACCTCTCCTTGGGACAGATGTTCGCCCTCCCGGTGATAGAACAAGTTGCCGGATCGAGAATCACCGAGTCCTACCCCTCCCTTCGGACCTCGGATAATCCTATAATATTCCAGCGCAACTTGTCTATCTCTTCTTCCAGCTCCAAGATCTTCTCGTAAGTCCTCAAGGTGCGTGCTTTAAATGTTGCCAGGTCGAGTCGTCGTAGGTGGCAACGGAACCTCCACCGAAGATTCTTAGCACCCCCTGCCCCAACGTTACCTTGGTCGCCACCGTGGCCGGGGACTGGGAGCCGTCTATTTGTGTAATTCTTCATGGGGTGTATAGTGTCATAGTTGCCACGCTTGGGGAGCGGGTTGGCAACCGCAGTTTTTTTTGTACAGTTGCTGTTATCAGGAAGATGCTGCTGCCCATCTCCTGCCTGTTTCCTTCTGTCGCCTCTTACGACGCCCACGGGAAGATATGGGCTAGTGGATATTCTCAACCGCCACTACACGGCGAATGTATTCATACCTTATTATATTAATAATTTTTAATAAACACTAGTTTAAATTCTGCAATATGTCCCACAAATTACCAACACTAATTTCATTACTGAGTAGACGTAATTGTATACCCTTGATAAATTCTATGTTCAATATAGAGATCATATAATTGCGACGGATCGATAATTATATTCAGTTTACCTTAGTACTAACTTCAGAATGTGGAATTATTTCAGTTGTTTTAAGTCAACTTTTACTTTTCACTAAAAGTAAATTACAGTCTACGATTAGATTCAGTCGAGCGTTTGCGTTACTTGACGGGAAATACGGTTGTTTGTAATTTTTTCTTTAAAGACTTGAACCTAGGCACATAGAGCCTAGTATAAGGTATATTTTTTACAAAATGCTGACACGTCACATTGCGAAGTATTTGGGAGCAGTTGTTGACTATAGTATCTCAAAATGAATAGAAAACATAAATTCGCACCCGTTTTACGTACCAACCATTCTGCCTATTTTTTTAACACAAGCAGCAATCTGTCGGCTGTCGAGTTCCTGCCAAAACCTGTAACAACATGGCTGGATCTGTAACGATCGTTGTCTTTTTAATATTCATAACAAAATAAGTAGTATTAGGCATTACTATGCGGAAACCCATTAAAATAAAGATATTTAAAATTAATTACTAAGATAAAAAGTTTAAAGAGCACCTCTTGTCCTCCCTCAATCACATGCACCATTCCCGTGAGCACCACTAAGCCTAGCACAACTACTCCCAACACCACTACACTAGGAACGACACACCACCTGAAAAGGAAACAGGTTCGGAAGGATCAATTTAAAACGAACCAGACGGGCTGGAACGTTCGATAAAGAAACAGAAGGGAGGAATCGAGGCTTCTCTCGATCCGGCCTCCTATAACACCTACGTTGGGTTCGGGAACAACGTATGTGAGCTCCGCAACGGAGTAACACACTAGCGTGATAACCTCTTTCTTTTTCAGCAAGTAGGTTCAGACGGGGATTACGGGTCTTCCGAAGTCGTCCCGGTCCCGACGCCTTAATTCTTCGATGTGTACTGTATAACTTTTAGGGATGAATCACTTGGGAATAAAACAGCAATTATCTTCAAACCGTTCCGTGAGAGAGTAATCACTTTTCCCTATCACTTCCCTACACTTTTTCTTTCTTCTTCTTATTGACTGCTGGTTTGATTCCCGAACGAATTGCAAGCCAGTTTGTCGTCTGATTGCACCGAGGTGCAATACAGGTATCGGGCCTCGGGGTAAACCCCATTGCCCGGACGATCCTCATGCCCCATTATTATGGGGCAGTCCTTTACTACACCTATTATTTTAGGTGGTTTTTTACATCTCCGGATTCTCCGTATTTGGTAATGTTTTTCCATAGCCGTTTACCCGACTATGGAAAATTAAGAGGTTGTCTGTTTATCATGATGTTGTAGTTTTTCCGTAGTTAACCTACTACGGAAAAAGGGGAGGTTGTCCGGTTGAAAGTCAAAGTTGGCCTTTCAGCGGCATTGTGGGTTGTTACTCAACTCTCTAATCACATATAGAGAGGAGTTCTCTTGGAAGAGGTCGCCCGTCCGGTGGCCGAGTGTGCAACGGCGCAAAGCCGTTGAGATGTTCGTGTGGCCCGTTGTCAGCACGGTCGAACAAGCCGCGCGCCATCCGGGCCACGAAGTCAGTGATGGTCTCGACTTTTAAGTCGGCTGCTATTACGTCGTTCCGGACGTAACGACCTGCTCCGACAATCGTCCTTAATGTCAGATTCTGCTGGGCCTGCAGTCGCCGCCTCTGGGTTGTGCTCAGGAGCGCGTACCAGGCCGGAGCAGCGTAGGTGGTAATAGTCCGGATATACATCTTGTATATCCGGATCTTAGTCTTCAATGGTAGTTTGGATGCCAGGACCGGACGGAGCATCGCCCGCGCACATCTGGCTCTGCGGACGACGAAGTCGACGTGCGCAGTCATGCGCAGCGCCCGGTCGATCCGGCACCCAAAGTAAGTCACGGCCTTCTCATACGCTATCTCCTGGCCGTTGAGAGTCAGTGGTGGTGGTAAGTTCCTAAGGCGGCGAGTGAGCAGAGCGGTTGTCTTACCAACATTGACAACCATCCTCCACTCATTTAGCCATGGTGGCAGCAGGTCCAGCAGACGCTGCATTTTGGCAGTGGCTATATGGGCTCTTCTGGACGAGGTGAAATAGGCGCTATCGTCCGCATATAGCGCCAGCTCAACGTCGTCCTCCCATTCTTGCAGCCTGCCTGCCAATGTAGGTATATCGTTAGTATAAGCCGCGTACAGGACTGGAGACAAACAGCTGCCCTGTGGAACGCCGGCTCTGATGGATTTTGTTGCGGACTCGGCGTTCTCTATGCAGACGTAAAACTTCCTGTCTTCCAGGAAAGACGCCATTAACCGCAACATAGCAGGGGGGACACTGGTCTGCTCGTGTAGTTTATATAATAATCCGGAGTGCCACACCCGGTCGAACGCCTTCTCGATGTCGAGAAAGACGCCCAACGATATGCGGCCGCGATTGTACTCTGCCGCAAGCAGGTGCAGCACTCTAGTCAGCTGTGTGACTGTGGAGTGACCCCTCCTGAATCCGTGCTGCTCCGCCCGAAGTTGGATGCACGGACGGAGACGTCTTAGCAGCAATCTTTCGAACAGTTTAGCTATGTGTGGTAATAGCGTAATCGGCCTGTAGCTGGAAGCTTTACGCCTGTCCTTCCCGGGTTTCGTCAAGACGATAATTTTGCCTTTTTTCCATTCCTCCGGGAAGTGGGATGTCCGCAATATCCCATTGTAGAGTCGACCAATCTCTACTAGGACTTTATTGGGCAGCTGTCGGAGTGCAGCGTTGGTAATCCTATCGTGCCCAGGCGCCTTCCTCGGTTGCAGGCGGGTTACTGTTCTCCGCAGTTCAGCGGGGGAGATGAACCACTCTCCTGCAAGAGGTGGCGCGGGCGACGACAGGAGTTCCTGCACGCGACTTTCCTTCCGGGCATGAAGCTCCATGAACTCCGCACTCGCTGGGTTCGGCATAAATTGCCCCTCGAAGTGCTCTCCCAGGATATCCGCTCTGCCCTTGGCATCATAGCAACGTTCGCCCACACTGTTGGTCAGTGGGCAAACGGGAGGTCTAGTTTTTGTCAGCTGTCGGTTCAGTTTATAGAGCGACGCATCATGCTCATCCGCCTTCCATATGCGCCGCTCCCAGGCCTCTCCTCTGTAGGCCTGGCCTGCCACCGACAGCTCCTCCGATACGGTGTTTAGTTGCGTTTTTATTCTGGGGCAGCGAGTACGCGCCCAGAGCTTTCTCAGCGCTCTTTTGCGCTTGATCTGCACGCTTATCTCACGCGGCAGATCTTCACGCCTTGCTGTTATCGGGACGATCGTAGAGGCCGCGTTGAGGGCCTCTTGGATGTTTTTAGTTATTCTAGTAGCAGCGGCCTCTACGTCGTCCGCTGTGCTTATAGGCATGTGTGCTGGAGGTCTCGCTTGCAGGTGTTGTGCGTAGCGCCTCCAGTCGACACGTGTCTTGGTTGCTCTGGGCGGCGTAGTCACCGCTTTTGTGCCAAGGGTTATCAGAATCGGGAGGTGCTGTGAGCTCAGGTCGTATAGCACCTCTACCACTACTGGGTAGTTGATGTTCCTGGAGAGCACGATGTCCAATACATCCGGATACTGCCGTGAGTTGGACGGGATGTGCGTTGGCTCCTCGGGACCTAAAACGTCATAGTTGTTGTCTTCTGCATCATTATAAAGTTCACGACCCGGCGGGGTGATCACTCTGGACCCCCACGCCGGGTGTTTGGCGTTTAGGTCCCCGGCGACGATAGTGGGCGTGTCGCCTTCCATTATTGTCCGGATGTCTGAGGGGCAAACGAATTGCAATAAAACCCGTTCACTAAGCTACCCCCAGAGCTATACGCGAAAGTGAGCCGCGCCATTCGCGTGCCTGCGCAACTTAACAACATGAACTTGTACTATTACTCTCTCACGTTTCACTTAATTTCTTTATTCACATAAGTCATACATAAATACAAGTTATCTATTTAGATAGCACAAAACAATATCTACACCATGATATATATTATTTTTTCGTATCACAAAAATCCTTTAATTTATAAAACAAAACATGCCTATTTTAATCACAAATCCAATCTCCAAACTTCTTAAATATTTAACACAGAAAGTTAAAACAATGTTTCCCACTTGAATTTATACATATGTTTACTAATACAATAGTTTAATTTACATTTTCTCTATTTATTTCACTATTTAAAACACTTTTAAATTTCTTATACAAAACTATCATTATTTCACTTATACACAGGAATTTTCACATAAAAATAACACAGAATTCACCTTTTTAGCACGTACAATCAACCTGAAATGTTTTACAAGTCATTTTTACATAAGTTGCTGAAATTACAAACATTTTAAATTTTTACATATTCGGCCTCCTAGGGGCGTGGTCAGCGTGCTTCCGTGAACTCACACTATTTGAACAACTAACTTTGCACGGCTCTCGGCTATCAGAAAAAATGAAAGTCTGAAATACACTTAATTTTATTAATATTAAATAAGTAAGTGCTTCTACATAATTTTCAAACAGTAGGAAACTATCTCTGATAAGATTCTTATCAGTTATCATGCTTCTTATCAGATAACAATACAAGTGAATGTTCTCATTAATCGATCATAACAAATAGGCATTTGTTTTCGTACAAAACATATCATACTTATACAAGACAATACTTATGCAATTAACTTCCGTTAATTCTGTTTGTGCACAGAGTGATCATCTCGACCGGGGAACAAATCCGATCTCTTACTTCACTTTAATATTCCTTTGAATTTACATCGTTGGAAAGACGATTTCAACCGGGGAACAAATCCGGTAACATAATTTATAACATAAAATTCCCTATATGAATTTATTGAAAGATATTACTTAGAAAACAGTAACTAGTCCGGCCTGGGAGTCGAACCCAAGACCTTCATACCATTGATTCGACATTTCTTTAAGATTTAACTAAGCATTTTCTTATCAGAACATCTCTATTGGACAATAAGTTTTTGAAAAGTTATTCGTCATCGGTTGACTTAATAAACTGAAACATTCTTATAGGCACGTCGCCAACAATCTCCCCCCCGTGCGTTAGCACCATCATTTGGGAGGCGTCGCGGGTACCAGGACTATTATTCTGGATGTAGGTCTCCTCAAGATACCTGTGCTAGTAATGACGTCAACCACTCTGGTGTGACCGTCTGGTCCCGGTAACGTTCTGCTAATTTTGCCTTTCGGCCACGTATTTCGTGGCAACGAATGATCTATTATCAAAACAATATCGCCTTCTTTAGGTTCCATGAACTTTCCGTTATTACCTGTTCGCGGTATTAAGGTAGGCATGTATTCCTTCAGCCACCTTGTCCAAAAATGGTCGGCTAACCTCTGTGCAGCTTTCCAATTGAGTTGACTCGTCAGATGCCGCTCTAGAAATAATCCAGGTGGTCGATCACCACATGAGCGTCCCAGAAGAAAATGATTGGGTGTCAAACCCTCTTCAGGACTATCCATACTGAATGTTACCAGAGGCCTGGAATTTACTGTGTGCTCTGCTTCTAAAAGCAACGTATGTAGAATTTCCTCTCGTGGGCTCCTTTCTCTGAGCGTAGCGGTCAACGCAATTTTAATCGATCTTACTAACCTCTCCCAGGCGCCACCCATGTGCGGTGCTCCCGGAGGTATAAATTTCCATTTAATGTATTTCTTAAATGACTCATTTTTCATGCCCTCATGGCATTCTTCGCATGCTTTCAATAATTCCTTATTCGCAGCTTTGAAATTTGTCCCGTTATCGCTGTATATAACGGCTGGTTTTCCTCTTCTGGCGATAAATCGCCTCAACGCCATTATCATTGACGCTGGTGTCAACGAGGCTGCTAATTCCAGATGTACTGCTCTGGTGGTCAGACACGTGAATAAAACACCCCAACGTTTTTCGTGTCGCCTTCCTATAGTCACACTCATAGGACCGAAATAATCCACAGCTGAGCATGTAAAAGGTGGTTCATGATGAGCTATTCTCTCCAGAGGAATATTTCCTTGTGGCACGTTCTGCGGTTTTGACCTGTATGTCCTGCACCACTGACAATGATGTGACACACTTCGTACTACATTACGTAAGTTCAAGACATAAAATTTCTGGTTCACCTCATTCATCACCGTCTGGTGATTGGCATGTCCAAAATGATGATGAACTTCTCTAATCATCATTTTAACGATTTCGTGTTTACCGTCCAATATGACAGGTTTTCTATTTTCCTCGGTCAAATTAGACTTGAAAGGTAAACGTCTATTTAAACGGAGTAAGTTATCTTCTCCCATTTCCATAGATAATTTACTTAAGCGTGAACTTCTTTCAACACTTTTGCCTGCTTTCAAGCATTTTATTTCCGAATAAAAACACTCGTCTTGAACGAACTTCCAAATTAATAATTCCGCTTTTTTCAAGAGCGCTATGTCCAACGCGCCATCGGGTCCTTTAACCGACTTTGCTAAAACTTTGTTGGAACACATAACCGACTTTTCGGCTGCGTCGTCGGGTCCTTTAACCGACTTTCTTAAACTCTTGAATTTTTCTACCGCTTGTAAGGTGCGTGTAGTTGCCCCAAGGAATTTCTTAAAGCTGCTAAATCGTCCGTAGTCGGGTAGACTTAACGGTTCTTGCTTTCTTAACGCATTTACGCCCTTTGGCGATTTTAACAGGCGACTTTCAACCTGCGCTCTATTCGACGGCATGCACTCATTGTCTGTGCGCCATAACAAAGCAGTCTCGTACCTATTATTAGGTATACGACGTACCGTTTTGTTCAAAATACTTAAGGCTCGTTCTTCTGGGTCGTTCGCTGGCTTTCTAGCCGACACTCCCAGAGATTCCAAACTAAAATAATCCTTGATCAATTTATCCATATCTTCCTCCTTCTTGGTGGAAATGTGGTTAACGATCTTGATCGGTTTAATACCACCCGATATGTGACCATGTAAAACCCATCCAAGTTTGGTGAGCGATGCTACAGGTAGGTTCTTACCTCCTGAAATTAATTCACGAGTAACTATGAGATGCCAATTGTCCTGACCAATTAATATGGTAGGTTTGGACCTCTCATACATCAACTCATCCTTAATCGGTGTCAAATGAGAACACCGTTGCAATAATTCTCGGCTTACCGACTGAGGAGAAAGGTTAAGTGACTTAATTGTTTATACACTTGTCTCTTCTAAGTCGCTCGAGTAAATGCCTTTTATCTTAACGTTTAAGCGATACGAAATGTCGTCGTTAATTCGCTTACCTCCCACGGCTTCGATACGTAATCCCTCTTTACGTCCGCGAGGCGCTAATTTCTGAGCCATACACTCCTCTATGAGTGTCATGGTCGATCCCTCATCCAGAAAAGCTGTTGTCTTGACCTTTCCTCTAGGTCCATACAACTCGACCGGTATAATCTTTAAGTATGCACATGCCAGTGCATTCACTGTACTAACAGTTGTAATCTGAGCATCTTTACCCCCCTCGTCCCCTTGTGGCGAGGTTTTTTCATTGGGGTATCGGTGTAGCATTCGATGATGTGACATTCTACATCCCTCTACACCACATTTTTTCGCTTTGCACTCTAACCTCCTATGGTTAGGTGACAAACATTGGAAACATACTTTCGCTTTTTTGACCGCTTCCCATTTCTCGCGAATATTCATGTCCTTAAACTTGTAACAACTCACTATAGAGTGCTCCTTGTTGCATATAACACACTTATGTGTTACCCGACTTACAGGCTTTCCTGGGTTGTCATAACCACTTGTCGGTTGTGCCCTTTACTATTTCGGCGTTCTAGACGCTCGCTCGAATTACTTCGGCGCATATAGCGCTCGCTCACGGCACAGCTGCGTACACCTCCCTTTGAAGTGTACAGTTTGCTTCATGAATTCAGGACGCTTCCTTTTTTCAGGCGCATTTTCATTGTTTAAGGACGCTCCAAATTGTTCACTTAATAAATTTAAAAACTTGGCCATCTTCTGTAACTCTAGCTCCAAAGGATACTGAGCTCGATATTCAAACCATTTAAATTTAATCATAGTTCCGAGATCTCTACTATGCGGCTCACTAACTCCGGTGAGTACAAATACTGTGGTTGATTCAACGCTTGTATCGTGGCAACCACGTTCGTAATACGACTTGCAAAAGATCCTATATTCCGGCAATCTTCTGCCAATCTTGGCATACGCTTTACATTCTCGATTTCGGCTAGAATGAGCATCTCAACCCTACCGAATCTTCTTTCGAGAGCGTTCATTATTTCTTCCGGTTCACACAAAGTAAATAACAGCGACTTTACCGCCTCTTTAGCGGTGCCCTTTAATGCCCTCCTAAGGCGTGCAACATTTTGCACCCCTGAAAATTGGCTTCTTGTGTCTTCAAACACCGTTTTGAAAATTATCCATTCACCCGGGTCTCCATCGAACACCGGTAATTCCTGGAGGAAATGAAGCTGGGAAGACTTATCTTTACCCGCTATTTTTATTGCACTCACAATCGCTTCGGTCAATTCTGACACCTCACTCGCGTGTGTTTTCTGTGCATTTCCTTGGTTGCGCTCGATCTCCGCCCCTTTGCGGCGTGATCCTTTACACGCTTCCTTATCAGCAATATCGGGTTGTGCCACACTAACCGGCGCGCTCATTATGGTCTACTGAACCCAACTCCTTACGAAAGGTTCCACCTGAGTATTCCGCTCTTCATCATCCTCACTCGAGTCGATCTCCTCTTCTCGGTTGAGTCGTGCCAACTCCAATTGAGACTTGGCTAAGGCAGCAGCTGCCTGTGCTCGTTCGAGCTCTGAGCGTTCGAATTTAATCCGCGCCTCTAATTCGGCTTTCAGCCTCGCCGATCGCGATGACCTACTACCTCTATGTGACCCTTTGTCACTAGTGTGCCCGATTACTGTCCTTGACGATGCCGCTTCTTCGGTCCTTTGACCTACTTTTTCGACCACCGTTTCACTCCTGGATATAACGGATTGTTGTGCGGTGCTGGCCTGCGTACCACTGGTGTCCGTCCTGTTGCTTGTCGTTGCCATGGACGTCCCTGAGTCCCACGTGCATGTGGACGTGTCGGTGGTGGCTCCACTTGAAGGAGTTGCTCCATTTGACGCAGTAGCTGTGGTCGCTCCAGATGGTTCCGCTTCTTTAGCTTTTCTTGAGAGCCTTGTCCTTGTCCTGCTCCCTTCGCTTCTCCCTGTCTGGTCTTGTGCCTTCTTCATCTTGCAGGAAGGTGATTGTTGGCCTACGGTCCCTAACTGTCCCTACGGTCCCTACAACCCCTTACCTACAACCCTTCTACACCCCAACCTAACACCACTACCCCTCCCCCCTCCTTATCTCCCAACCCTACAACCCTACTACCACCCTAACAGCCCTATCAGCCCTATCAATCCTGGACGGGGCCTACCGAGGTGAGCCGTCCAGGGATGGAGTCGTGCAGGAATGGAATGGAGGAAAGGTTTAGGAACTGTCCCGCCAAGGAATATGACGAAACAGTCGAGCGGTAGTGCAAGCGCAGTCTCGCTCGAGAGAACTGCTCCACCCGAAGGTGTTGTGCCAGAGCCCAACCGTTTGGCACCGTTAGGTGGTCGGGATGTATGCTGTGCTCGCCGCCCAGTTGCCGGTGACGCCTCGTCCGAGCGCCCTCCTCCGGCCGCGATGCAGTCAGGTGCCCACGCGCACCCTCGCCTGGCAGCAGCAGCGGTGGATGCTTCTTCTTGCACCCTCTGATGACCTGACAGAAAATGCCGGACACGGTCATCCGACAGGAAAATGCCAGACACGGTCGTCCGACAGGAAATGCCGAGCACGCTTGCCCGACAGGAAAAATGCCAAGCCCTGCTTGGCCACGATGAGTGCCTTCACAAGACACCTGCGCCCGGCTGCGATACGTGCCCCATGCGAGCACACGCCCCAGGCCGCATTCCCGGTTTTCTTTCTTCCGGTAGTTCCAGGTCCAGTCCTTCAGCGCTGACGTCCTGGTCTTCTGGCCTTTGGTCCTATTGCTTCAGCTCAAACCTCCGGCTTCCTTCGGTTGCTGATCTTCACTCGGCTCCGAAGGTCTTCTTTTCCCACAACCAGCAGTCCACAGCTGGTTCCTTGATCCAGCTGGCGGGGTTCGGGTGGTCCTTTTAATCCGGCTCCGAAGGTCCAATTGAAAAAGGAAACAGCGGGCGGAAACGTTCGGGCTCTGAAACAGAAGGGAGGAATCGAGGCTTCTCTCGATCCGGCCTCCTATAACACCTACGTTGGGTTCGGGAACAACGTATGTGAGCTCCGCAACGGAGTAACACACTAGGGTGATAACCTCTTTCTTTTTCAGCAAGTAGGTTCAGACGGGGATTACGGGTCTTCCGAAGTCGTCCCGGTCCCGACGCCTTAATTCTTCGATGTGTACTGTATAACTTTTAGGGATGAATCACTTGGGAATAAAACAGCAATTATCTTCAAACCGTTCCGTGAGAGAGTAATCACTTTTCCCTATCACTTCCCTACACTTTTTCTTTCTTCTTCTTATTGACTGCTGGTTTGATTCCCGAACGAATTGCAATAAAACCCGTTCACTAAGCTACCCCCAGAGCTATACGCGAAAGTGAGCCGCGCCATTCGCGTGCCTGCGCAACTTAACAACATGAATTTGTACTATTACTCTCTCACGTTTCACTTAATTTCTTTATTCACATAAGTCATACATAAATACAAGTTATCTATTTAGATAGCACAAAACAATATCTACACCATGATATATATTATTTTTTCGTATCACAAAAATCCTTTAATTTATAAAACAAAACATGCCTATTTTAATCACAAATCCAATCTCCAAACTTCTTAAATATTTAACACAGAAAGTTAAAACAATGTTTCCCACTTGAATTTATACATATGTTTACTAATACAATAGTTTAATTTACATTTTCTCTATTTATTTCACTATTTAAAACACTTTTAAATTTCTTATACAAAACTATCATTATTTCACTTATACACAGGAATTTTCACATAAAAATAACACAGAATTCACCTTTTTAGCACGTACAATCAACCTGAAATGTTTTACAAGTCATTTTTACATAAGTTGCTGAAATTACAAACATTTTAAATTTTTACATATTCGGCCTCCTAGGGGCGTGGTCAGCGTGCTTCCGTGAACTCACACTATTTGAACAACTAACTTTGCACGGCTCTCGGCTATCAGAAAAAATGAAAGTCTGAAATACACTTAATTTTATTAATATTAAATAAGTAAGTGCTTCTACATAATTTTCAAACAGTAGGAAACTATCTCTGATAAGATTCTTATCAGTTATCATGCTTCTTATCAGATAACAATACAAGTGAATGTTCTCATTAATCGATCATAACAAATAGGCATTTGTTTTCGTACAAAACATATCATACTTATACAAGACAATACTTATGCAATTAACTTCCGTTAATTCTGTTTGTGCACAGAGTGATCATCTCGACCGGGGAACAAATCCGATCTCTTACTTCACTTTAATATTCCTTTGAATTTACATCGTTGGAAAGACGATTTCAACCGGGGAACAAATCCGGTAACATAATTTATAACATAAAATTCCCTATATGAATTTATTGAAAGATATTACTTAGAAAACAGTAACTAGTCCGGCCTGGGAGTCGAACCCAAGACCTTCATACCATTGATTCGACATTTCTTTAAGATTTAACTAAGCATTTTCTTATCAGAACATCTCTATTGGACAATAAGTTTTTGAAAAGTTATTCGTCATCGGTTGACTTAATAAACTGAAACATTCTTATAGGCGCGTCGCCAACACCACCGTCGATAATACGACACGTGTTTCGCCTCCACACGAGACATTCTCAGGTGAAGTAGACTCAGCGGTGTCTGACCGCTAAGAACTTAAGATCGATTTACACTTCGACAAGAACAGTAGCGAGTTAACCTCCGAATCTGGCGAGTTAAGTTTGAACCTCGTTTGAAAGGCAATAAGCGAGTTAAGTGGCAAGTTAACGATTAAGTTGAACGGGATAGCCGGCCGAGCTATTTTTCGGCGAGTTAAGTGCGAAGTGCTGCCCTCCCGCGCGTCTTCCATCACCCGCAACAGTCTAAAATCGCCGTTCGTGTAAACGAGCGAGTTTAGTACAGTGCATAAGTTGACAGGACGCAACGTTTGTGCGCCAAAACGTACAATTGTACTTTTATAATTATTAAACTCGCCACAAAGTTTGTACGATACTGTATATTAAATATTTATACGTTTTATATTGAGTTCTAATAATAAAATGGACGGAAGATATCACGTATTATTTAGAACACCAATGTTTATATAATAGTAGAAGTTCAAATTGTAAAATTAACTCGAGATGCTGCACTCATGAAAATTCTTAAAACCTTCTTTAACAACAACCATTAGTACTTCTCTAACTTGATCATTTAATTTTTGATTTAATCCTAGAACCATCTTAAACGAAAACCAGAAAAATTCTGTAGTCTTGAAACGTCATGCTTCAACGAACTCTATGAACCAATGTCCTTAACTAAACTCGCCACGAAGATATTATTTGAACGCTACTGCCCACTTAACCGTTTACTACAAACTGCCCTGTAACTTTGTTTACTTTTATTTACTGCTGAATTGCATTTGTCTTCACCTCCGAAACCGGTTACCCTGTACTTCCGCAAGAACAATCAGTGTACGTGAACTCTGTGAAAAAACATATATAAGTATTCATATAATAAATGATTAGTATTATTAGTAATATTTGAATGTTGTGCTATTGAACTTGTGTCTTTTAATGTTATAATTATTTGTTTATACAGAACTCCTAATTATAGTAATATCTCTAACTTTTTTGAAAAACTTGAAACTTTGTTGGATAGGGTTAGCAAATATAGAACTAAGAAAACTATAATATGTGGTGATTTTAATATTGATGTTTTAAAAAATTGCATGACAACTAATGTATTTATTAATCTTTTGTCGAGTCATAACTTTAAAATTGAATTCATGGATGCGACTAGATTACAAAGTGGAACGTGTATCGATAATATCATTCATAATTGCCATGGGTGTAAAAGCAAAATTTTACATTTAGGATTATCCGACCACACTGCTCAAGTGTTGCAATATCCTATCACAATAAATTACTCCTGCTTGCGATACTGGTTTATCAAAAGACGTGACTATAGTATTGAAAATCTAACCAAATTTAGAGAATGCCTGGAAAGCTTATCCTTTTATGATATTTATCAAAGCAATGATGTAAACGAAGCGTACAATTTGTTTTATGAATTGATTAAACTCTTTTATGACTTATGCTTCCCATTCAACCTAATTAAAGTTTCAGCTCAGCGGAAGCCATTTTGGATTACAAGTGGTATCAAAACATCGTGTAAACGCAAAAGGAAAATGTACTTTCAATTAAAATCTAAAAATGATAAACTCAAATATAATGCTTATACAGCACTTTTAAAAAAAGTTATTAATAAATCACAACGCATTCAAAACAACAATTACATCAACATGTCTAAAAATATAACAAGATCTACGTGGAAGATAATAAATTCAAATAATTTCACAAAGCCGAAAGAAATTATGAAGAGTGTAACTTATAAAGGGAAAACAATTACTAAACCAGGTGATATTGCAGAAGCTTTTAATGATACATTTATGAATCCTGTACAGAACTGCAAACCAATAAATTACAGAAGTAACATTGAACGTATATCAAATTCATTGTTTATGAATCCAACAACGCCCGATCATATAGTTAAAATAATTAATAGCTTAAAAAATAAAACAAGTGTTGGTCACGATGAAATAACCACTAGAGTATTGAAATTTTGTAATTTTCAGTTTGCTCGGCCGCTTAGTCACATTATCAACCTAACTATAAATAAAGGGATTTACCCTGATAAGTTAAAAATAACAGTAATTAAACCTATTTTCAAGAAAGGGGATAAAGAGGATTGTAGGAATTATCGCCCAATTGCTCTGGTTTCTGTTATTTCCAAAATTTTTGAGAAAATCATATATACAAACATATATAATTATTGCGAACGATTTAATAGAGGACCTATATTTGGTCTTGTATCGTCTTATCTAAATAACCGATTTCAATGCACAGAAATCTCTTATGTTGATGAGGAAAATCGATCTGAAGTGCAAGTACGATCTCAGTCACAGCTTGTAAAGTGTGGTGTACCCCAAGGGAGTATACTTGGGCCTCTTCTTTTTCTATTGTACATCAATGACCTACCTAGACATGTGCAGCATGAAATGATCCTTTTCGCAGATGATTCTACTGTTATGATAAAAAACAACAGCAATAAACCATACGAATGTGTTATTGCTGAAGCTTTGTCTGATATTATTAATTGGATGAAAGCTAATGATCTCGTCATAAACCTTGATAAGACAAAATATATGCAGTTTCATCTTCCCCAAAACCGGAAACAAGAGACTGTTTTTGTTAAGTATGAAGGGCATTTGATTGAGCGAGTAAAGCAAATACGTTTCCTTGGTGTATTGGTTGATGAATGTGTAAGCTGGAAACCGCATACTGAATATCTTACAAGTAAAATTAGTAAATTTGTTTATCCTCTAAGAAAATTAACACAAACTGTCTCACAAAAAGCTGCACTTACTGCTTATCATGGATACGTTGCCACCAACTTAAGATATGGTATCATACATTGGGGAGGCGCGGCTGATGTTAACCTGTTGCCATTGTTTAGTATGCAAAAAAAGTGTCTTAGAGCAATGTTTGGTGCCAAACAAACAGACAGTTGCAGACCTCTGTTTGTAAAATTAAAAATTCTAAATCTGCCCTCGTTGTACATATACCACGCCTGCTTATTCGTCAAAAGTAATTTACATTATTTTAACCCGCACATTGCTAAGCACCCGAGGCAAGCAAAGAGTAATGTTACTGTTATACCGTTTCACACATCTAGGACAGCTTTTTTCTCAAAAAGTTTTTATGCATTAGGACCAAAAATATATAATCATCTACCTGACAAATTAAAAGAATTAGAAATAAAAAAATTTAAGAATAAATTATTAGAATTATTGACTGAAAGATGTTTTTATTCCTTAAAAGATTATTTGAGCTACAAACTTACATTTTAAATTAATTGACATTTGAAATATTTTCTGAATTATGTTTTAAGCAAAGAGTATTCAAATCACTACGTTTTAGTTATAAGCTTACATGTATTTTGATATATTAATATTCCATTCATAGACTTAGATTACACTGGTATAATTCCATTGTACTTTTGATATTATTATTTATAATTCACGTCTGTTAAAATAATTCATTGTATGACATTATGCTTTATTATCCGTGTTATTTGATTTGATTTAATGAATAATGAGATGATGTTTTAAGTTCCATAATTTTAATAATATTGTAAGCCTTATCTAGGCAGGTTGTGGTGATACTTAATTATTTTTATAGTGTTAAATCTCTTAAACCTACAACTAGCACAATAAATGACTTATTCTATTCTATTCTATTCTATTATAGGTTTGTAATATATAACAAGATACAAGGAAATCACTATGTAACAAAGTGTTATTATAATAAATAAATATAAAAATTTGCAAGTGTTTTTAACGAATTGTAATTGTGCTCAGAATTTTTAATTTATTAAAAAGTGTAATTTTAAAGTTTAACAATACCCAGCTAAAACTAAAAACGTCATATTTTCTTGTAACGTTTGACTGCCGGGGGAGCATGTGTATATTATTATGTAAACTACTTATATAAAGAAGAATCATATGTCGTTAAGAAATTTCACTTACAATTTCTTTTAAGTTTTGTGTAATCGCCTGTGAGGCATGATTTAAAGTTGTAACGAGTCAATTAAAGCCGATATTTTATGAAACTGTTCTTGTCGCGCTGACAAAATGGGTAGATAAACATTGTGAGGCTCTAGTTGTGGTAGTACAATGTTTTTAGGATTGAGGGGAAAAAAGTAAAAGAATATACGAAGAATTGAACGTAGAATTGTAACTAACAGGCATAAGTGGGTCACTGTCGTTATTTAATTACGAAAAAGCTGAGGCTTTATTTGATGAAGTATAAAAATGCACTCAAAAGGCAACAACAAACACACACACACACATACACACATGCACTTTTTTCTTTTATTATCATTGTTGTGCTGCATCTCAGCCTTATATCATCACGCACTAACATGCTGCAACAGAGCCTTTTATTATTATCTACATATTATACACTCATAATTTTTTTTTCATGTAATGTGATGAGAGTTTCTGATGGTGTTGATTTCCTGTTGTCTTATAAAAAACATTTGAGATAAAAAATGAAACCATATGTACAAAAAAATCGTTTCTTAATAAAAATAACCATTCAAGTAGAAATCAGGAGCTTTAAAAGGAACTTGGTAAAATCCAGCTTATCCCATATAACATTATGCGTAAAAAAACGTAAGTACAAGATATTTTTATTCCTCGCCTGACGATTTAATTTAATATTTGATCATGGACACGTAATTATGCCAGTGTCAAGTAATAAGAAATTATCCTGAAAAATATTTTGTTTCAACAACTTTTTCACAATATGTTGATGCCTTACAATGCGAATAAGAAGTTTTTGGGAGGTTCTGTCGATAACTTGAGCCAGCAGATGGTTGACGACATTATCTTAAGTTGTGAAAGCACATAAACGGACAAAATAACACGGGGTTTATATCAGCATCAGAGCAATTGTTTCGCTGGCTTCACTACGTAATACTTAATATGCGAAATTGGATTACTTTTACGTATTTAAATACACTTAAAATCATTATTTAAGCGTTCAAATTGGCTGTAAACTACCCGCCAAAACTCCTACCATTTGAGTTGTATTACATATTGTATTATATATATTTATATTTATACGTGGTAGAACCATGCTGCAGCTACATTATAATTTTAGCACAAATGGGTCGGCTCGACCGGGGAAGGATCAGGCTCTCATATAATACCAGCATGAAATAGCAGACCAATGCTGCTGTGTTTCATATGATAAGTGTAGAGAACCGAAGACGCTTTTTACTGTACAGGAGACATTCCATCTTAGTCCTTAGGGTTTACAACGCATCTGTATTTTGAATCTTAATCGAGGATGAATGTAGATGTCTATAGGTCACAGCATCCGCTTAAGATCAGGAGGGCTGTGAGCTCGCTTGTCACGCTTATTCTACAAAAAATAAAGTAAAAACTAGTTTTAATGATGAATAAACTATTCTAAGAGCCGAAATACACATTTAGTTCTACAGAAGTTCATGATAGACTGGTTAAAATGCTCCTCGTGTTACTTGGATAGGTTACTACCCTGTTACTTCTTACTGCCACAAAACAACACTGCGTGTATTAATTATTACACTAGCTCAGGCAAGAACAATTCTCTACAAGAAATACAGCAGATCTACAGGGAATAAAGCTGCAGTAGTAATTTTACGCTGGTATTCTGCGAGGTCTTTCCCCGGTCGAACTGACCCATTAATGTTGCAATTAATTTACTATTTAATCACATAAATTGTTAAATTCAGTTCCGAAGAAAATACATTAACATCGCAATATATGGAACTGACTCCCGGACCCTCGTTACTGTCAGTTGTTCCGCCTAGCGCCGTATTGCTGCTCCTCATTGTGCAGCAATGACCTGTTGCTGCTATTATTAATCATCTATTTATTTATTTACTGCTATTTGTACTAAAGATACAAACGGCGGACTTAATGCCATAAGACATTTGCTTCCAGCTAATGAGAAAGTTAGGGGGAGAATTGTGTATTGCTTGTAATACCCATTTAAATCTTTAAATTAAAGTAAAGATATAGCCTTTATACGTCCCACTATTATGCCTCTATACTTATCTAAGAAGGTGTGTTTTTTTATATTTTGAGCAGACAATTTAATAAAAAAGTAAAATCCTTATTTTTATTAACAGTATGATCTTATCAACTAACAGTGGCAGGCGTCTTCTATTTAACTAAAAATAGACTGAGTCGGGAGACACCCGCTCTCCCTTAACTTTTATAAGCCATATACATTACGTTCTTTCTGTAGAATTTTTCACACAGGTTTTCTTTATAATGTAAACAAGGAATTAGGAAGACTTTTTGAAATTCCCACGAGTTCAGGAATATAGAGGATTTATAATTTTGCTTAAAAGTTACCGTATTTGTATCTAACGTCCCACAAAACTTCGGCATGTAAGTAGGTAATTAAAATTATTAATAACTGTTTCAATATTTTTTTGTAATTCCCTCGGAATATGGAATAAATAATTCAATGATCCGGTCTATAGGCAGTAATATAATAAGTCTATGGATGCACAAGTTGATTGTGTGGTTTTTTTATACAATGAGGATGATAAGCGAGCACGCAGTCCCTGTGATGGTAAAAGGATGCTGTGATCCATAGACATTTACATTTTGCCTCGATTAAAACTCAAAATGCTAATGCGTTATTTGCGTCTCCGGATCCGGACATTTTCCTTATACAAAACAACAGAATTTTGCAGCAAAGTTACGCCGGTATTCTGTTGTTCTTGCCGTCAGGTGGACTGTAAGTTAAATTGTCACTTTATTTTATTATAAAAGGACAATTTATGTGCTGTAGGACCCACCTGTACTTATGTAATCACTACGTAATGAGGCGCGACGTTGTTATTAAGTGACAGTGACGAGGGTCTGAGCATTATGTCTAGATGTATACATGTTGTTTTGTTTCGTTCCAAGTGCCTGTTTACACGCAACACTGTAATAACTTTTTAATTTGTTTAGAAGAAGTGATTTTTTTTAATTTTGTAATTAAAAAGTTTAATTTACAAATTTGTTATAAAAATATGATGGTATCATATTCTGAGCTGCAGCACTAATTTAGGTTTGATTTTAGGAGAGTGAGAGTTTATACGAAAGGAAAAGTAAATCGTGATGAGAGAATGCATCAGCAGGACACTGTCCGTGTTTGAAAACTAGTGTTGAAAATGACACTATTATTAGAACAGTTAGGAAAGTTATCAGTAGCAGAAAGGGGTAGGATTTGCGTATTACACGCTTCAATTATAGATTTAAGTTTTGTGGTCCGATTGTCGCCTTTAAGCAAACAGGTGTTAAAGTCTCCCATCAAAATAGTATGACTATATGTAGGGACTAGTGATTCCAAAAGAGATTCGAAAGAAGTAAAATAGTTTACAGAAAGAGAGGGACTGTAAAATACTCCAAGAAGAACCAGCAAATGCTCAGCAGAATCAACAGGAGGCGATTGACATGACGAACTAACAATTTTAAATGGAAAGCAGGATCTAAGATAGATAGCCACGCCCCCACACCCCTAATAGTATGATCATTTCTAATTAAGTGAAAGTCGGACAAAGAGTAAGATGTAGAAGGCAGACAGGGTTTTAGCCAAGATTCTGAAACTAAAATAGCGTGAATATTTTGGGATTCAAATGACACAATCACGTCAGGATAATGAGCCGGAATGCTTTTGGCGTTAATATGAATAGCATTGAAGTTATTCACACAGTCTGAGAAACAAGAATTTAAGGTAATGTTGAGTAAAGGGGAATCAGTTGTACTGTGATAACTAACATCACTAAGTGTCTCATCATCTGAAGACAACGTCAGAAACAAATCACTGTCGTTACAAATGTTTGAAGATAGCATAAATGCTACATTAAAATATACAATAAATTCTTATATATACTTAAAATAAATACTTAAAATAAAATACAAATATATACTTAAAATAAAATACAAATAAAAATGCAAGATCGAACGGTACCTACACTATACTATTATTTTATACGTTTTAGAGCCATGCTGCAGTTATATTAGATGTGTAGTTCTAGCACGAATGGGTTGGCTTGACAAGGGAAGGACCACGCTCTCACAGAATATTGGCGTGAAATAGTAGCTTAATGCTGTTGTATTTCGTATGGTGAGTGTAGAGAACCGGAGACCCATTTTACTGGAAACGAGGCATTCCATCTTGGTCCTCACGGGTGACAACGCATCTGCATTTTGATTCGTAATCGAGGATAGATGTAGATGTCTATGGGCCACAGCAATCACTTACCATCAGGTGGACTGTGTGCTCGTTTGTCACCCTTTCCTATATATAAAAAAAAATATTACAACCACCAGCAGCATGAAAGAGAAAGCATATAACAACACAACAACTTAACGAATCTGTTTAGTAGTAAAACTTCCCAAAAACTTGCAGTCTGACACCAATAAATTGTAAGAAGAAATTATACACTCGTCTTGTAGTGGTATGCTTGGGTTTAGTCTTAATTTTATTGATTATAGGATCCCAAGCAGGTGGTAGTACCCAGCTTCCTTCTCTATTGAAATTAGGATGTTTTTTAATTTCAATAGCCTCACGTATCATACTTGATGGGCATCGGTGTTTTTTCGCGAGGATTTGTGGTCTATTAAATCTGATGTAATGGTTGGGGCCGTCTAGGATACGATCACAAACTGCAGACTTCCCGGAATGTTGACTCGTCTCAGTCCCCCGTGACCATAGGTTCTGGAAAGCACCCGAAACGTCCGAAATTAAAAATAATTAAAAATTAAACTCGATAAAGTCCATAAAAGTAGTTTTAATTAATGTGTAGAGTTCGCGTAACTTAGAGTGTAATAATGACTTGTGTTCTATTAATAAATTATAAAAAAACTATCATTTTTTAATATCATTAGTTAATATTAAAACGATAACTTTTTCTTTCGACCGGCTCGACCGGGGTAGAACTGCGCTCACACAGAATATCAGCGTAAAATAGTAGCTTAATGCTGCTGTGTTTCGTATAGTGGTTGTAGAGAACCAGATACCCTTTTACTGGCAACGAGGCATTCCATCTTAATAGTCAGGGGTGATATCGCATACGCATTTTGATTCTTAATCGTGGATGGATGAAAATGTCTATGAGCCACAGCATCCCCTTGGCCCCTTACCTCAGGTCGACTGTATGCTTTTTTGTCACCCTTATTCTATAAAATGTCTGGGGTGGCCCTCCACTAAATAGGGTGACGACCTGGTAAGATTTGGTAGGATGTGCCAGAAGTCAATGGATGTAGATGGCTCAGGACCGTGTTTTGTATTATTCCTTGAGGGAGGCCTATATGTTCAGAAGTGGACTTGTGAGGGGCAGTAATGGTGATGAAGATGATATTTTAAGCTAAATTTTTTTTTTATTAAAGAAGGAATAAAGTGCTAGTGTGTATGTGTGTGCAAATATATGTACACTCTCTATTTCCTTGAAAAATGTGCGAGTTTATTGACTTAACTCTCAACATGGGTAAGAGACTTTTCGTGACAAGGACGCTTCTTTAAACTAGACTAGACTACTAAACTAAAAACTAAACATAGACTATCAATAAACCTCGTCTTGTGATAAGCTTGAATTCGGTCTTATTACAAAATATGATATAGTTTGCATATTTTTAACCGAATTTTTTTTTGTACTTATAAACCAATTTTAGTAAAAAGAAAACATGTCTTAAAAAGTCCATCATTAATAGTATTGGATTTAAACTATAACTTAGGAAAGGTTCCTTCTAAGTAAAAAAGTGCTTAATTCTAACCTCCATTGTGGTGATACTACGGAGGTATGAAGCAGAAGTGCGGTGATCTTGTTCTTCAAGAAAGGCTCTTTCCAAGAACTACAGACCGATTTCCCTTCTGGGCCGCGACTACGTGCTGGTTTAGAAAGTCATTACGAATCGTCTCGCACGCAGACTCGAGAGACTTCTAGCCTCCCGATCAAGCCGGTTTCCAAAAAAGGTACACCATATACACTCACTCACATATATGGTGATATATTTTTTGGTCACTTCGGCCGGGATTAAATTAACCTTTCGGCCCGGAGAAGTAAATTCATTTTTTTATATATCACAAAAATTATATACGTATATATTATTAAATCATAATAAATTGTAGTTCTAATTATACTAACTTTAATTATATTTGTCCCGCATCGCTTATTACACGTATTATAATACCTTTGTAACGCATACCACACCGCTTCATTATTCCATTAATGATATTTTTCTTGTTGATTAACCGCCATCTTTCTAGTAACGCGAGATTTCTTCGTTCCCCAGCTAACTAATTCTACCGTCACTTATCGCAATAATTTTAGTCCGCATTTGTTTGCTGAAAATGACGACGAGAAGCAAAGAATCTGTAGTGTATTTCGTAAATAAGACACGGGTAAGCGGATTGACGGTTTATTCGTTCGACGAGCCTTTTACAATCAATCACTTATGTATTTAATATACCCTCATTACAATCCTCCCCCCTTAATTAAGACTTACAATTAGTTATATATATAAGTATTTTATACTATACTGTTATACATTAAAGGAAAAAAAAATCTTGAAACTATTAAAAAAAAGAAGTATATAAAAATAATATAGTGCGATGGTAACTACTCTTTATAGCGGGGGGGGGGGGGGTTATCCAAACGGCACTTGCGTACCGGCCGGAAGACCTGGGGCGGCGTTGCGGGCGGCACAGGCGACGTATGAGCTGATGGAGCACGAAGTGTTGACGTTTCCCTTGCCGTATCTAAGCAATCACTCTTATCTATTATTTCAGTTCCCTCCGGTGCTTTTGATTTCCTCCCGGTGTCTGTTACGGCAGGGTTTATTCTAGGCGCATTAATTTCCTCTGCACCGGAGCAAGACAAAGACTCGGAACTCGAATTTGGCTGACTATTACTACTACGGGGACAAATCAGTGAACTCCTAATTCTACGTTTTAGCTGGTCGATATGCTTATGTGACTCCTTACCTATAGTGTCTAAAACTTTGTAGTCCGTTACGCCCAAACGTTCTTTATTCTTTATTCTTTATTCTTTATTGTACACACAATAAGTTGGTAACAATTATTAAATATTTAAATAAATGTACAAAGGCGAGCTTAACCCTAATAAGAGTTCTCTTCCAGCAAACCTATTGGGAGAGAGAAATAGTTTTATATACAAAGCAAGTAGGTAGCAGCGTGCGTACTTAATAATTAACATAACGCTACTTAATAGAAATTGGCTATAAGTTACAGTTTACAATTATCATATAAGTGTATAACATATAAGTATAATTTATTTTCTTATTATATCAATAGAAATAAGAATAAAAGATATTCCCATTTCTATTGATTTACATACATACATACCAATAAAGACAATAAATATATACATATATAAACATATACACACACACATATATATATATATATATATATATATATATATATATATATATATATATACACATACATACATACATACACATATACATATATATACATATATACATATATATATATATATATACATACATACATACACATACATACATAGACACATACATATATATACAATTATACATATAAATACATAAAATATGTAAATATTTATAATTCTAAGTTGACAGATAATATTTCTTTACTCTGCTCCGAAATATATCAAGAGAAGAGCTAGCACGTATGTCATGTGGGAGTGAGTTCCATAGCTTGACCGCCCTTACTGTAAAGGATCCACCACATCGGCTTGTGAAATGAGAAGGAGTTTTGAGAAGTAGTTGTTTAGTGGTCCGGCACTGAGTTTCACGGGGTACAAGATACTCAAAACGCTCGCGGAGATATGGAGGTGCAAGAGGATTAAAGAGTAGAAAGTATAGAAATGATAACACATGTAAGTCTCGACGTCTACGGATAGGAAGCCATTTTAATTGAGCCCTGTACTCTGAAACATGATCAAACTTACGAAGACCGAAAATAAAACGTATACACAAATTTTGAACACGTTCCAGTTTGTTCAACAGCTCCTCTGAAGCATCCAAAAAACTAACATCAGCGTAGTCAATGAGAGGAAGAAGAATTGCTTGAGCTAAGGTTATCTTAGTTTTTAACGGTAAAAACATCTGGAGACGCTTGAGAGATTGAAAAGAGTAGTTCACTTTTCTGCTAATCATATTAATGTGAGCGACCCAAGACAAATTATTATCAAAAATAACACCTAAGTTCTTAGCGGTCTCTGTATATGGAATTTGAGTATTATCATACGTAACTGCAGGGATCTTCGAACGATCTAATAAATTAAGCATATATGAGCTGCCGATAATCATTACTTGGGATTTAGCAGGGTTAACACGAAGACCAAACGATTTTGCCCAACTGCTTATGCTACTTAAGTCAGCATTCATCTTATTAATAGCCTCATCTATATCTTGGACTTTGAAATGACGGTATAATTGCAAGTCATCAGCATAGAGATGATAATGAGAGGAGAGAACAGTAGTGAGAGCATTGATAAAAATAGAGAAGAGAAGTGGGGAAAGAACACCACCCTGAGGAACACCCGCCGTAAGATCACACCACTCGGAGAAATCCTCCTCATGGCGGACACACTGTGAGCGACCCCTAAGGTAAGAATTAAACCAAGAGATTACTGATGGTGAAATGTTTAAGGACGCAAGAATACCAAGAAGTATGTCATAATCAACGGAATTAAATGCACTGCTAAAATCCAATAATGTTAAAACAGTGAGAAGTCTTTTGTCCATGGCCCAGCGAATATCATCAGACACTTTAATCAGAGCGCTGACTGTGCTATGGCCTGGACGAAAACCAGATTGAAAAGGACTCAGCAGGCTGTGAACAGTTAGGAATTGAGATAGTTGCCTCTGAACTATATTTTCTAGTACTTTAGATAAGATCGGAAGAATGGAAATGGGGCGGAATTGGGATAAAGATTTAGGATTAGAAGTTTTTGGAAGGGGAATGACGTATGCTTTTTTCCAGCAAGTCGGAAAGGAGCTCGTCTCAAGCGAAGAAGAGATAATGTGAGTGATAATAGGGACAAGTTCATTAGTGATAGGTTTAATCATTTGCATACAAAGATTGTCATAGCCAATAGCTTTAGTGGAAATGGCTAAAAGGCATTTTTTTATGTCACCATCAGTAACTTTACTGAAATTAAAAGGAGAACACAGCGGTTTAGGAATATTGGAGAGAAGATTAAGTGTAGTAGACTTAATAGAGTCATCAATAGAAATCGGAGGCTCAGAAAAGTGCCGGTTGAGTGCAGTCAAATCAAACGAGATATTAGAATCAATATATGATTTGCCAATACCCAGGGTTCTAAAAAAATTTCCACATCTGAGCGGAATGAGAATTTTCAACCTCATTATAAATATGTCTCCTCTTAGCATCACGACACATCTTACTACAGCGATTACGCAGTTTTTTATATGTGAATAAATTTTCATTAGTAGGGTGCTTCTTATAACGCCTCTTAGCTTTATCTCTTTTGGCCATTACTGCTTTTATAGACTCTGAAAGCCAGGGGGCTGGAAAGTGTTTAACTCTGACTCGCTTAAGAGGTGCATGTGTATCGAATAGTTTTAAAATGAGGTGATTAAAAGCATAAACCTTATGATTAACATCTTCGGAATTTAGAACAGGGGACCAGTCAATATTATTTACATCATCTCTCAAACGCTCCAGGTTAATTGATTTAAAGCTTCTTAGGAGTAAGAATTTCGATTTACGCCTAGGACGTTGAATTTTATAGGAGAGGAAGATAAGATCGTGGTAAGAGAAAGACGCAGATAGTTGTCCATGGGAAGCAACCCGGTCAGCATCAGAAACAAGAATAAGGTCTAAAAGAGAAGGGCTATTATTAGGCGAATGGTGAGTAGCAGAAAGAGGAAGAATATGTAAATTAAAAGATGACACCAGGGAGAGCAGTTTTTTGCTACGAGAATCGTTCTTTAACAGGCATGTGTTAAAGTCACCTAAAATAATGGTATTATCGTAAAGCGGAGTTAGATTTACAAGTTTTTCTTCCAAAGAAGAAAAATAATTTATATTGCGAGAGGGGGGATAGTAGACCCCAAGCAAAGTCCTAGAATGATTAATAGTAATTTCAATAAATAAATGTTCAGCAAAATTTGTGTATATATTGGGTGAATGATCAACTATTTTATAAGGAATGTCAGCTCTCAAATAGATTGCCACTCCACCATAACCTTTGCCGACCCTGTCATTACGTATAAGTTGAAAACCAGGGAGACAATACTGTACCGACGGAAGTTCAGGCTTTAGAAAAGTTTCAGAAACAAGTATGGCATCAACATATTTAGAATCGAAGGTTGATAAAAGATCAGCGTAATGAGCATGAATGCTTTGAGCATTAATATGGACTATATTAAGATTTTTACTATAATTACAGAATACGGCTACTAGTTGATCATGTAAATGAGTGGAATCATCGCTTAAGGCGCTTTTATAGGTCTTATCGGATGAGCTAGAAGAAGAGCAAGAAAAATAACTATCATCAAATTCTAAAATATCACACATGCTAATCAAAACTATAACATAAACTAAGCTATAACAAAATCAATAAAAATTAAATATATACCTGTATAATGTATAACAAATAAATATTATATAAGTCTGGATATAATACCTACAAAATAAATAATAATATGTTATGAACTATTATTAAAATAAAATTGCCAACAATTATGCACTTAACAAAACATTTCTTTCATACCTGCCGGCAGTGGCATCGGTAGAATTATATATTTAGATAACTTACTTAAGACTAATTAATATAATAAAAAAAATATAGAAAAAGCACAGTCTTACCATAAATAATAAGACAGATAAATATTATCTACGGATCTGGTCTGGCAAAAAGACTAGTAGTATAAGCAAATCGAATGACAGCATGACAGATATTAATAGCTGTCACTATGATTTATTTAATCACTAATGTCATTGTGTCAGTGTCACATAATAAACAAAATTATGAAGGTAAATTATTATAATATTAGAGATAACTATGAACTACGATGTTTCAGTTAACACACAAAAATTGAAGAGATGCAACACTATGCAAATGGAGACTACACAAAAATACAAATAAATTGTGGTAAATAAACACTAAGCGAAGACACTATCTCTTGCCTGCGGTGCCAGTACGTCGACTTTTGGAAGCTCCAGTTGGTTCCCTGACCGCGGTCGTTGTCTTCGACTTCGACACAGGAGGCTCAACAATTTTATCGAGTTCGATCACAGAGCTAATGCGATGTCGAACGCCACCGCTACCCAGTACAAAAACAAAGCCTTCACGTGTCCAGCAATTCGATATTCCATATCTCCGTCGAGCTGCCATAAAGGCTTCATGTCGAGTTTTAGTTGAGAACTCCGACAGAGTGATACCAGTGCCCTTCAAACACGTCTTCAAACCTTCAAACGTTGCGTCACTTGTCCGGCTGCCCACTTGTCGCTCCCCTGATATTGGCGAAGCCATACATCATCACCCGGCTGCAGGCCACGTTTACCAGTGGGAGCGTTCTCTTTCTGGTTTATTTGAGTTTTAATAATTTTATTCTCAATATCCGGTCTAAGTACGTCTAGTTTAGTACGTAATCTTCTTCCTAACTTGAGAGAAGCGGGACTTTCGCCCGTAGTACAATGTTCGGTATTTCGATAATGCAATAGCAAAGTGTTTAAAAATAAATTTATATCTTTATTTTCCCTCACTGCCTTTTTAATAACTTTCTTGACAGTGCGTACTGCGTTTTCCGCGGCACCGTTTGAAGCCGGGTGGTACGCTGCGGTGAAAACATGTTGTATACCATTATTTGTTAAAAACTGAGAAAATTCCCTACCGGTAAATGGCGGCCCATTGTCTGATACTAATTGTTTAGGTAGACCCCACCTAGCAAAAACTTCGGAAAGTTTAACTATAGTGTGGCTAGCTGCTGTACTCGGTACATAAAAAATCTCTAGCCATTTAGTTCTGGCATCAATTATTACCAAGTAAATTTTATTGAAAATTGGCCCTAAAAAATCTATGTGTATACGAGACCAAGGCTTAGCTGGCCATGGCCACGGGCTTGGAGTGTGCCGTTGGGGCGCGTCCGCCTCGGCCGCACACACGACGCACGCTCGGCACATCGTTTCGATTGCCTCATCGATCCCCGGCCACCACACATAGCTTCGAGCTACCGCCTTCGTTTTGACTATTCCCATGTGGCATTCGTGGAGTTCGTTTAACACCCTACCCCTGCAATTCTCCGGTATGACTACTCTATGACCCCACATGATATACCCTAGTTCTTCGAATAGTTCCTTTTTTCGGTTAAAATACGGTTGCAATGATTTGACCTCATTATCGGTGGGCCACTCTTCTCTTAAGTATAGTATAATTCTACCTAAAATCGGATCGCGCTGGGTTTGTTTTTTAATTTCATTATAATCCAGAAACATTTCACTTTGAGCGAAATGTAAATACGTTTGTTCCGGTAAATCTAAACATTCGTTCTTTGTGGATTGAACCAATACCGGTAGACGAGATAAGCCGTCCGCACAGTTCTGTTTACTACTAACGTACTCTATGTCATAAGAGTAAGCGGATACCGTAATCGACCAACGCTGCAATCGGCTCGCAGCCATTAAAGGAATGCCATGTTTTGGACCAAAATACTGACAAGCGGCTTGTGATCAGTACGTAAGGTGAACCGTCGACCATACAGGTATTGATGCAATTTTTTTAAGCAAAAAACAATTGCTAAAGCCTCGCGATCAATTTGTGAATAATGTTTCTCCGCGTCGCTGAGAGCTCTCGACACATAGACCACCGGCCGCTCGCTTCCCGCTGCGCCGGCGCACGGCTGAGTGAGCACGCCTCCTATACCTCGAGCACTCGCGTCACACGTCAGTATTAACGGTTTGTTTTGATCGTAATGCAATAATACTTCAGCACTGGTTAAGACTTTTTTAATTTTTTTAAAAAAGTCCTCGCAACTTCTGTCCCAGTCCCAAGTAACACCCTTTTTTAATAAGCCCTAAAGTGGGGCTAAGGTAGTACTTAAATTTTTAATGAACTTAGCGTAAAAACTGATTAATCCTAAAAATGATCTTAAGTCCGAAACGTCCTTGGGGCGCGGAATTTTTACTATAGCAGCTACCTTGTCAGGATCAACTTTAATGCCATCTTTTGAAATAATATTGATACGAGCTTGAGGTTCGTGACAATAAAAATTGCCGATAAAATTACCTAAATTAACACTTTAATTTACTTTATACAAATTAAAGTTAAAAACACTAATAATTAAACACACTAACTCACTTAATTCCGCTCCGAAGCTTCGCTTGTGTCGCCGAGTTCAACTCTGTCTCGATCGCATCTTGCGCCACCTATTTATTTAAATTAGCAAAATATCCGGAATGTTCAAGTAAACACGCGCAAGTTACCGAGAGCTCGAGTATAGATTCTCTAGAAACTTAGTTCTTCGGGTGGCGCTGTCGGTCGAAAGATCTGTGATGTCATAAACTGCAACGCTCCCCTTGCTCTCGTTCCTGACACTAGATGGCGCTAGTATATCGTCGACTGGGGCGCGTAACAATATATCCTAAATACTTGACCTCGTCCACCATGAATAAACACTTATCTTTCCTCAGCTTCATTCCGTTTTTACGTAATCTACTAAGCACCTTCTCCAATATTTGTAAATGCTCTCTTTCATTAGAAGAACCTATTATTATATCGTCTAAAAATACTTCTACCTTTTCGATATCGTGAAAAAGATTTGACACTATACGCTGGAAAATTCCTGGACTTGACGACAAGCCATATACTAGCCTGTTATACTTAAATAAGCCCCTATGTGTATTTATAACGGTAAGGTTTTTAGAGTTATCTAGTTCGATCTGATTGTTGGCTTGTGACAGATCGATTTTAGAGAATATTCTAGCGCCATTCATACCTACTAACAAATCATTAATCCTAGGCAAGGGAAATCTATCGACCAGCAATACGGGGTTCAGCGTCACTTTATAGTCAGCACAAATTCGGAGCCCACCATCCGCCTTACGTACCGGCACCAGAGGTGTAGCCCAGTCAGAGCTCTCCACGGGTTCAATAACCCCCTCCCGAAGCATCGCATCCAGCTCAGCATCCACGCGGTCCTTGAGCGCGTAGGGCAAAGGTCGTGCGCGGCAGAACACCGGTGTCGCCCCTTCCCGGACTCGCAGCGTCGCCTTGCCGCCCGCGAACCGCCCCAAGCCGCCGGAAAACAACTTGTTATATCTGTCGAATAATAATGACAAATTATTGTTATTAAAATGGTCATCCAGCACCATGCTGTGGAATGTCGGAATTTTAATTTGCAGTTCCGACAGCCACTGTCTACCCAACAATGAAGTCGTGCCCCCATCTATTACAAACAGTTCTAAGTGCTTTGTTATATTTCCATATCTAACTTCGGGCTTGATGATGCCTAAAGGTTTGATTCGACTTCCATCATAAAATTTTAGAACCAGATCGAACTTGTCCATAGGTCTAGTGTAAAAATATTTATTATAAGTCGCTTTACTTATACAAGACACTGCCGACCCGGTATCAATTTCCAAAAATAATGCACCAAAAAATATATGGTAGATTTGGCGTTTGGCCTTCAACCACCAAACTGCTGGTTCAAATGTATTAAATTATGTTATGCGGTGCGGCTATTAATTTAAATAGAATAGTGGACCGTATGAGCGCGGTGCGGGCGGTGAATGGAATTTAATTTATTCGTGATACTGCAAATCCCCTAAATTCGGGATATAGGAAGGACGTGAAGGAATGCATGTGCACCCACCTGGATTTCCGCTGATCTGCCTCGTGTCTCGATGGCTGCCGGCTGTCTTCACACTTATCAACTTCACAGATAATCACGAAATATAGCGTTATTGCAAATGTCTATACTTTTTACTACATGCTTGTATAATTCAATATCCAAATTACACAAGGGCGGGAGCGATGATGCGAGATATAAGCGGTGCGGTTGATTGCGTGTCTTCTCAACTTGTGTGAGCCCGTTAACACAGTATGTTGATCGGGAACAAATAGTTCGACTAGGTAAGTCCAACTTCTACAGAGAGGTCAATCGACAGATTCAACTCGGCTGGGCAGCGTTCGGAAAATAACGACACATCTTATCGTCAGGTATACCTAAAAACCTCATTACTAGTTGTACATTCAGTGCGTGTTGCCAGTGATGACCTACGGATCTGAGACGTGACCGTTCATTGTTGACCGTATGAAAAAACTCTGAGCTATGCTCGGGTTTCTCTGCGTGATAGACTTAAAAACGTGGATATCCGCAGTTGAACCAGAGTTACTGACATAGCCCAACGGATTTGTAAGCTGAAGTTGAAATGAGCCGGCCATATAGCTCAAAGAACCAACAACTGTTGGGAAAGGAAGGTTCTGGAGTGGAAGCCTCGCACCGTCAGGCGAAGTGTAGGGCACTAAACCCACTAGACTATCTGGTAAGACATGAGGGAAGTTAATGGATGCAGGTGGCCCGGAACCGTGCTGTGTGGCGTTCTTTGGGGGAGACCTATGATGAGCAATGAACTTGATGATGAAAACTTTCCTTAGTCGCGGTGCTAATGTCTTATCGAAATTTAACAATGTCTGTCACGATAATTAATAGATACAGACGTTACTTAGCGGATATCCATTATATTCAATATGTTAAAAATGAATCACTTAGACTTATGCGGTATACCACTGCGGATTAAATTTCGTTCGGCTACATCTTTATCCCTTTCAAAGTGTTCAGGATGTTGTTTTAGAAATATGCATACTTCTTTAATTATTTTTCATTAAATTATTGTTATTATCAACGGTGATGTGTCTTTTCAAGCGCAAATAGCCCACGCAATTCAGGGAGGTCATGAAGTGCTCTTCAAAATTGGTGAGACACATTACTTAATTTTATTACTTAGATCTTAGCTAATACATTTTTAACATTTTTAAATGCTGTTTAATTTCGTAATTTACATTTTAGTTCGCCTATTTTTCACAGGCATATTTACTGAAACAGACTCCAGTTTAAACTTGAAACTAAATACTAACTACTTTTTGTTATATTGTGTATAAATATACGCGTTCTATGGCAGCGACAAATTACCGTAGCTTTTCTACGTACCACCCGTAATAATCCGTAGCACCTATGTAATATCGTAATATTCCGTAGCACCTATGGTTATGAAAAGACGTAGCTATGAAGCGAAAGTATATATATATATATATATATATATATATATATATATATATATATATATATATATATATATATATATATATATATATATATATAAGGAATGTTTTGTTTACATATAAATACGTCAACTCTGGTGAATATATATTATACTACGGAACACATAAACGAGAGAAGCAGCAGAATCTTCAAGATAACACCACGGTTTCCAACCTGCATGGGTTTGGCATCTGCGGCAAAATCCCTTATGAGGCACTCTAAGGCGAAGGCTTGATCAGCTGTGGACCTTTATAAACCAAAGTATAATGAAATCTTCTTCATAAGTCACAATTACAGAAATACTGCAGCTGCTGACACCAGCTTGGCAGGCGTGTAGCCGCATTTTTGGAATATAAATAATTTTACGGATTATATCGAGTTTAGTTTTAACTTTTTTAATTCTCGACGTTTCAGGCACTTTCCAGTGCCTATGGCCCCAGGGCGGGGGATGAGGCGTTAGACGTCCCCGATGTTATAGTTAATGAAGGCTACCTTCGACTTTTAAATATTAATTTTTGGTCTGAACTACGCAGAACGAGCTTACTTGAAGTCTTGCAGTAGTATGCTTGGGTTTGGATTAAATTTTATTACCCTTTTTACTTTTTACTTTTTTTACTGGAAACTAACTGGACCCTTTTTATTGGAAACGAGGCATTCCATCTTAGTCCTCACGGGTGACAACGCATCTGCATTTTGATTCGTAATCGAGGATAGACGTAGATGTCTATGGGCCACAGCAACCACTTACCATCAGGTGGACTGTGTGCTCCTTTGTCACCCTATCCTATAAAAAAAAAATATTATGGGATCCAAGCAGATGGCAGCACCCAGCCATCTTCTCTATTAAAATAAGAAGGTGTTTTAACTTCAATAGACTCGCGAATCAGCCTTTGTAGGTATGGGTTTTATTTTCGGTTTTATCCCATGTGTAGTATTCACGTAAATATAAGAAATCATTACGTGAACCGCAGTTTTATATTTATAAGTTGTTATCAAGATGATGCTGCCTATGCCCAAGATGATACGGGATAGTGGATTTTCTTGAGCGGCCACTACACGGCGTGATGAAGAATAGTTAATGAGTATTAGTTACGTTGAATTTAATGTAGAAACAAAAATATCATGTCGTTCTCTTTTTCTGAGTTTTCTTTTCTTTCGTTTCCTTTAAGGAAATTCTAACTAAAACTAATTCGTGTTAAGGTACAATTTTCGACGTATTTATTTTCTAATAGTCAACGAAATTTTGGACAACTATTGTTAAATCAAACTAAGGAAAATAGCTCTTAAACATAATCGCTATAAAGTATGAATTGGCAATAAAGTTTATGAAGGCTTCCAAATTTAAAATGTCAAAACGCATGCGTGTTTACTGAACGGACGCGAATCCCTTGGAGTGATGCCAACTGCAATGAATCAACCGCTTTTATAGTAATTTAAAATATTTGTGTTAATATAATACATAACTATGAAATAATACAAAAACATTTTTTATAGGAGAGAGGGCAAACGTAATGGTAAGTATTGACAGCCGCCCATAAACAACTGCAACATCAGGGGAACTGCAGGTGCATTACCAGCCTTTTAAAAAGGAGTAGTAGTATTTCACAAAGAAGTCGTGCGAAGAAGAAAATTTAAATAAAGCTATTTATTCATTAAATCTTCATTCACCGTACTAAGCTTTGATTAATGTAGGTAACATGTCCATAGGCTGCAGGTGCCGCTTACTATACGATGGACTGTTGACAAGTATCTTGTTTTATTAATAAAATATAGTTTTGAAACTAAACTAAAGCGAAAAAGAGTTCATCGATATGATGAGACACCCATAATTCATAATAAAATGATTATTTTACTTTTATTTTTTTTTAAAATGATTATTGTTTGTTTAAAATTATAAATACAAATATTGACTCATTCTTTTAAATTTATAGTATGTGAGGGTAATATGATCATCCGGTTAATATGGGTCACTTTCTTGTAACTCAATAACTGCAGCCTTGTTTGCATATATGGCTCTGTGATATGATAGCTCCTCATCAGTAAATCAAATAATAAAATATTAAAAAGACGCTGTTTATCGATGTCATTTTGATAGTTGACATTATAATAAATATTTTAGTCGATTTTAGAACTGTGTAGTGTAGTTAATTTTTTTAAGTTGATATTGCAAAGTGTTCCTAATTATTGCTAGATCTTGTTTACTGTCCGTTCATAACATTATAAGTTAACTAGTTTAAGTGAAGTATCAAACTCTATTCGGATTAAAATACATATCCTTTTTCATCTTTAAAACAAATAAGCATTTTCAAATTAAAAAAATACAACATTTTTATCATATTCTTGCATTGTTATTCGAATTCGAACAATATTCAAAATTTCAAATTTCTAACTCATCATGAAGCAAGTTTAAAATCAATCACCAAATTCGATCCGGAACGACCAATAAACAAGAAAGTGACTTAATAAAAACTTAATATTACTTCTTTAATATTACTCCTCCCGCTAGGGTTTTCTCCCGTATCGTGGGGTCGTTTGATACGAGTGTAATTATAATAATTATACGTGGATAACGTAGTTCAAGTATCCATACATTTTTTTAAAAACTAATATTGATGTCTTATATTTAACCAAACATTACAAATTGATTAAAACTACTTTTACGGATTTTGTCGCGTTTGATTTCTTGATTTTTAATTCCCGATATTTGTGATCATATACTAGACGGCCGCCGCCACTATATCAGATATGATAGATCACAAATCCTGGCGAAAGAACATCGATTCCTATCAAGAATGATAGCTAAAGCTAATGAAATTAAAAAAAAATGTTATTAACAAAATTTAAACTAAAACCAAGTAACACTGCAATGCTTAAAGACACAGTAAGTTCATTCTGCGTAGATCGGACCCTAAATAATTATTAAAAGCTGAAGGTACTCCAGGTTAACACTGACATCGGGACGTCAGTCACCTCAGTCCCTCGTGACAATAGGTGGTGGAAAGCACCCGAAACGTTGGGAATTAAACATCAAGAATTTAAACACGATAAAATCCGTAAAAGTAGTTCTAATCAATAAACTGATATTCTTTGTAACATTCATTGTACTCAAATTATAGCACATGCAGAAAGATCTAGATTCAGATCATTTATTTTAAGGACATGCAAATAATTGTTCCGTGCGAGATTCGAACCCGCTACACCAAGGTAGTCAAACGCTACAGCGTTAGCGAGCCATCAAGAATATGAAGATGATAGCCACAAAGACCAGCCGCAGCTCAAGGGATATAATAATTTTTATTCAATATAGATTACAAGTTATTCCTATCGAAAATGGCCAACTCTTTTAACTAATAACACTGATTCGAAAAAAAACTTTTGTTTTAGGAAGAATGAGCAAGAAACCCAGCAGGACCTTATTTTCGATTTTTTTTTAATTTTTTGAAAATTATTTAAGAAACAGCTTGGAAGCGACCACCTCATCCCAGGGTTTATTATCAACCCTGTATTCATTTGTATTATAATAACCCTTTTTATACAGTTGTTGTTTATTGAGTGCTCACTTTAACTTATTTTACTTTAACGAGCGACGCGAATAAGATTCCCAACAGAACTAATGATTTTTTTATATATATACGCGAATACTAAGCATGTAAATAAACAGTTATGGATAATCCTTAAGGCTAACTAGGTACGTGTATAAGGGTGCAATATTACAAAGGGCGCACGCAGAATTTTGAAACGAATATAAAAAATGAAGTAAGTAAGTAAGTAAGTAAAATAAAAAATTATACTTTCTATAGAGAATTAGCTCTGCCGGCCGTATGAGGAAGCTCAAAGTCGCTCAGCTAGCTATGAAGAGGGCTATGCTCTGATTTTTTCTTCACCAGAACCACCAGAATTACTTGTAAGATACATTGTGGTTTCATGCGATGGCCAAGTCAATCTACGTATTTAAAACATAAAAGACTTTTAAAATTGATATGTTCACTATAAAATGTTGTTAGGTTAGCTTATTACGTAATAACTTAAAACAGAAGGACCGTTAAGTAGGAAATGAATAAATTAACCGACTTGGTATTACATGGATCTCACAACATTTTACGGTAGAAGAACTGAGTTGCGAGACTTGGTTTTTTTACAAGTTATGTTTTAATGGTATCTCATTTCTTTTTGTATATAAGATAGTACCAATTTTTTACCTTTCCGGTATCTTCTACTTCTTGAGTACCAACAACGTACCTATGTACACCTGTAATACATATACAAGTACACTGATTCATTCACTGCAAATGTAACGTTGTAATTCTATATATTTATAAGGGAATACAAAGTTATTTATGCAGTTAGTGTATCTAAAAAACCGGACAGAAATTAACAAATGTTTTAGTTTTTCCTTAATTTATACACTAAATACTAATTGCATTCCAAATTTGAAGCTTCTATGTTTGCTAGAAGTGCCTTAGAGTTTTGATGATCGGTCAGTCAGTGAGTGACAAAATTAAGAAACTTTGACTGGTAACAATTCTTAAACTACAGGTTCAAATTGAATGAAATATACCATGTCTATACTATGCTTACTCCGCTGCTGAAAATTCAGGCTTCTAATTACTAATACTAATACTAAAATGGCCTGAATTGCTTCGAGAAAAGATGTTACGGCCGTGCCGCTTTTTTGCTCGACTTGGCGGGGGCACTGCCGTGCCCCCAGATTTGTCATCTTAGATGACATGCTAGGCAAGTATCACATAAACACATTGAGCTATTATGTACTACGTACAAGAGGCGACACTGCATTCAGCTACTCTGTTCCACTCAACTGCGGTGCATACACCGCACTCTAATCAGTCACTCGCTAGGCGCTTGTAGAGTTGTCACGTGTTGTGTTGATTTAAAAAAAATCTCTTGATAAAAATATACCGTCGTGTGTAATTAGATATTGCACAAATAATTCAAGAAATGTCAGTAAAAACCAAGGTATTACTTTCATCGGTTAATAAGACACTTACTAAAAAATATTGTAACTTAATAATAAAACAAATTATTCCTAAGACGCCATCTTGTGTCATGTAATATAGATTATGAAATTAATTTGTTCAGATGCGACATTTCTGTGGGTACTTAAGTATAGGATGAATATATTATTATTATATTACTATTTAATTAAGATTTCAAAATGGTGCAACACTTGCTACTTATCTTTCCATAAAAACTATTATCACGATTATCAACAATTTCGAACATACAAAACTCGAAAATATCAAAGTATGATAATGATGCCCTATTGTCGTATTGTGATAAAAGTTAACAATAATGAAACACTAAGAAATATTATAATACAAGTATTTTTTTCTAAAACTAAATTAAACATTCAAACTGTTCGCCTTTGCCTTCGGCACGAATACAGGCTCGGACTCACCTCAGAAAAGATCTTTTTAATTTAATCGAATTTAATCGTGCGTATCTCCTTGAGTTTATTTCTTCTGCTGATCAGCTAGTTTACGGCGTAGTTCGGCTAGATTTTGTATTGGTTTCGGAGAACGAGGAGGCCATCGGGATATTATGTGTTTAGATGATCCCGTACTGTACGAACATAATGCGCTGGGCAACCATCTTGTTGAAACTTGAAACCACATATCCCGGTAGATGTTAAGTAGTGTCTTCTAATAAATTCGGCAAATGATTTTGTAAAAAATTAAGGTAGTTGTCGCCATTTTGGTTTTACCAGGTAGCTCAAATGGTCCGCTACTCTGTTCCACTTAACTGCGGTGCATACACCGCACTCTAATCAGTCACTCGCTAGGCGCTTATAGAGTTATCACGTGTTGTGTTGATTTAAAGAAAATCTCTTGATAAACATATGCCGTCGTGTGTACTTAGATATTGCACAAATAATTCAAGAAATATCAATAAAGCCAAGGAATTACTTTTCATCGCTTAATAAGAAACCTAAACATTTAAAAAGTAGAATACATTAATATTAAAAAAAAATTATTCCTAAGACGCCATCTCTTGTCATGGAATATAGATTATAAAATTAATTTGTTCAGATGCGACAGTTCTGTGGGGTCACTTAAATATAGGAAGAATATATTAATAAACACATTTTTTGTAGAAATATATATATATAAGTTATCATAATTAGGCTAAAATTTTTTATATTTAAATTTGCTTGTTATTCTTTTATTTTAATTTTAAGTTTCCACATCAAAGTCAAAGAATAAGTTTGTCAATTTTTAACTCTCGCGTGCCCAGCATTTATGAACTGTGTTATTTATTATATATTAAATATATTTGTAAGTTAAATGTTATATTAATAATTTTTGTTAAACATACATTTAGTATGCTTTTTATATTTGACATAGATACCTTTTATAATATTCAGATAAAAATATCATTAAAATGTAATTGTGATATAATATTATGTAATATTATATTAAATAAGCAAATATAATATATAAAATAAATGACAAAATTTAAAACTTGTTCTTGATATTATTTACCTATTTAACAATACAATCTACTAGTACCTACGGATCATTCTACCTATGTTTATTCTATGATAGAAAAAACCAACCACGCGAACACAGAGTAGCGCCCATTTTTTGTATGAAATAGCTGTTCTAGTACGTAAGTACATATTGCTTCAATGCATAAACATGAGAAAAACAGTGCTGCCTAGGAAATTTTATGTTAAGTTTCGTTTTTTTTAAATTTATTTAAGAAAATTATGATTACAAAAACAGTTTTAGTGCAAACATCAACTCATTAGAGTTTTTGCTTACAGCATTGCTGTCGACGTTATGTACACATTATTCTAATTAACACATTACATTACGTTACATACAATTGATGACGACAGAATGTTTTAGAACAAGCTTACACAGTTAGAATAAACTATTTTGTTACGGGTTCCACATGAACACAAGGCAAACAAGAAAATAGGAACTGCTAGGCTACAATTAGTGAATTGATGATGATAAAATATTTTCTTTCTAGATAGTTTTAGCTTTCAACGTTACAATCATTTTCATCTTCATTCATCTAATATGTGGTAGAAATATCCTGCAGCTGTATTAGTAGTATAGTTGTAGCACAAATGGGTCGACCGGGGAAAGACCACGCTCTCACAGAATACCAGCGTAAAATATTATTATTTATACCTTCAAAAAAATGTTTGGTCACGACCCTCAAAATAGCAGAAACTGCCAACTTCACTTCTTTGTCGTTTGTAAATTTCTTTTCCCTAAGCTCTTTTTTCATATTTGGGAATAACTTAGACTATAAGGATGATGTTATAAAGTTTCGAAGCCGCATCTGCATAAGGAAGCCATCGCAGTTTGACTCTTGTGAATGGGTGCGTTATCGTACAAAAGGAGCAAACCTCGAAACAACTTTCCCTTTCTTTAATCCCATCTTAATTTTTTTAGTAGCGTAGTGTAATACTCCCCCCTTCTCTCGGACCTCGGCAGCGAGCACACGTATTCAAGTTATCGTCATTTTATTTTAAAAATTAAGTTAAATTTAAAACAGTTTTTAAATATACTAAAAAATAGGAGCGCATAAAGTAAAAAGAGCTCTCAGTTAGTGACGTCACCTGCGAAGCGCGATATCACAAACATCAAGCAGCACCCCGCCCAACTGCCATCACATATATATATATATATATATATATATATATATATATATATATATATATATATATATATATATATATATATATATATATATATATATATATATATATATATATATATATATATATATATATATAATCGGGATCTCGGAAACGGCTCCAACGATTTTCATAAAATTTAGTGTCCAGGGAGTTTCGGGGATAATAAATCGATCTAGCTAGGATTTATTTTTAGAAAATTTCTTTTTGTCCGTGTTTTTAGGCAATGAAAAACTGCTACAATATCGTTGGAATAAGAAGGTAAATTTTGACGAATTGTTTGTGATTATAAATAGCTTAATTGGTATAATGGTCGGTCACAGAATCGTAAAACCCCGGTTCGAGCCCAGACCGAACGACCGACTTTTTTAAACTTTTTTTTTCATCTTCCTATCTTTTTTGAGAAAATCTTTTTTTTCGAGCCCCTTTTTTAGTATTTTTTAAAAACACGAAAATTTAAATTAAAATAATTGCACTCATGATTTTTTATTCAAATAACCACTTCCGTTTTTTCTGTTATGTCGCTAAGATCAAAAAATATTACTTATATTTCATCACTATATATTAATATAAACATATTATTTATATTTTATACGTGGTAGAGCCATGCTGCAGTTATATTAGTAGTATAGTTGTAGCACGAATGGGTCGGCTCGACCGGGGAAGGACCACGCTCTCACAGAATACCAGCGTGAAATAGTAGCTTAATGTTGCTGTATTTCGTATGGTGAGTGTAGAGAACCGGAGACCCTTTTTACTGGAAACGAGGCATTCCATCTTAGTCCTCACGGGTGACAACGCATCTGCATTTTGATTCGTAATCGAGGATAGATGTAGATTTCTATGGGCCACAGCAACCACTTACCATCAAGTGGACTGTGTGCTCGTTTGTCACCCTATCCTATAAAAAAAAAGTATGTAATTTGTATCTAAATATAATTTCCAAAACACACGAATTAAAAAAAATCGAGCGAAAAATACCGAGCAAAGCTCGGTCAACCAGGTACTAAAATTAATAGCCGAAAGAAATGGAATTCGTTCAAGATACAAGATTTACCGGAATCCTAGAGATAAGATTGAACTTATCTTATATAATAAACGCGTAGAGTCATTAATGTCAACTTGCTACAATACATATTTAAAAAACACTGAATATGCTCTCATTAAAAACCCGAAAAAATGCTGGTCATATGTCAAATCCTTACGTGGAGGTCTTTCTAACTTACCGTCTGAGATGTATTTAGACGACAAGGTTGCGCGTGGTAGTGAGGAAATTTGTAATCTTTTTGCAACACGTTTTTATTCAATTTACTCTCCCCCTGACAATTCAACGCAACCTGATCTTCGAGATTGCTATCCACAATTAAATCTAAGCAATGGTGAAATTACAGAGCGAGACGTCGAGAAAGTATTAAAGTCAATTGACCCTAATAAAGGTGCTGGACCGGACGGCATCCCACCCTACTTTATTAAAAAAACGTATAAATATTTAACTCTCCCACTTAAATTGCTTTTCGATAAATCGATTAAAACTGCAAAATTTCCTGACGAGTGAAAAGTTTCCAATGTGATACCCATCTACAAAAAAGGTGACAAAAGCAATATTGAAAACTACCGTCCTGTTTCTTTATTAAGCTTGTTTGCTAAACTTTTAGAAAAAATACTCTGCCCCATTTTGTCTTCTCATTTATCAAAAGTAATTTCTAATTGTCAGCATGGTTTTTGCCCAAATAAGTCTACAGTTAGTAACCTACTAGAATGCACCTCGAACTTGGCGAGATACGTTGATAAAAATAAAGAGGTTGATGCTATATACACCGATTTTAGTAGCGCGTTCGATAAAGTTAACCACGCCATTCTTTTGTCCAAATTAAATTATTATGGTATTCACGGAAACCTGTTAAATTGGATAAAATCCTACTTATTTAATCGAATTCAAAGAGTAAAAATACAGGGTTTCAAGTCTTTTTTGTTTTATCCAACTTCAGGCGTTCCACAGGGGTCGCATATCGGCCCTGTTCTATTTTTGGTATTTATAAATGACATTTCTGCTCACATTTCCTTTAGTAATTACTCAATATTTGCAGATGACTTAAAATTGTATAAGGTTATAGAGTCTCCAGATGATGTAGTTAGATTACAGTCAGATCTCACCTCTATCTCAGATTGGTGCAAAAATAACAAAATGCTACTAAATCCTAAGAAATGTCTGTTTATAAAAATTACCAGAAGGAGAAACACTATTCGCTCCAGCTATTTTGTAGACGGAGAAAAATTAACAGAATCCGAAGTAGTCCGTGACCTTGGCGTAATGATCGATGAAAAATTAAATTTCAACATGCATATTGATAATATTGCATCCAAAGCATGGAAGATGGCAGGATTCTTAAAGCGAATATGTAAGGATTTGCGGAATCCTATATCTATTCTCACTATATACAAAGCTCTTATTTGTAGTGCACGTGTATATGCATCACCTGTTTGGAACCCATCATACCAAATTCACAGTGATCGAATAGAGCATATCCAGCGTAATTTTAACCGCTACTTAGCCTTTAAAGATCAAACTTGTCCTTACCGTGCTGACTATAATACTAGGCTATCCCACTTCAAATTAGAGTCTCTCGGAAAAAGACGTCGACTTAGTGATCTTAAAACACTTCATAAGCTAATTCACGGCCTCCTACTATCACCGGCACTGTTAAATCAATTAAGTATCAGAGTTCCAAGATCTATTCCAAAACATCCGATTACCAAAATCTTCTGTTTACCCAACCAGAGAACGAATTTAGGTAAACGAGCCCCAATAAATAGGTTAATGCAAACGTATAACGACATAACCACAAACGGCGACGTCGACATTTTTCATACGGATAACGTATCAAAATTTGCTAGATTATGTAATAAGTATTTATAACTCTTTCTCTCTTCTTCAAGTTTAGCATTAGTTTCATTGTAATCAAATTACTTGTAAATTTATTAATGATATTGTTCTGGTTAAGTCCGTAATCCCCCCGGGCGCCGTCAAGTTGTGCAGACGCAGTTCATATCACTCCGCTTTAAAAATAACTAAAAACAGTCTAAAGTGCATATTTTAACGTAAAAGTGAACGAATCTATTTATAGAAGTGTAAAGTGAACTGAAAAGTGCATTAAAAGTTACTATTATTAACTTTTCTTATCATTAATAACTAAAATACAGTGTGTGGAATTTGGAACTAGCTACTCTTTTATCAACTAATTTGACTTTGACTTACCTTGATATTATTTTTTACAACGCCTATAAAAATAAAAAAGCAATACGAAACAAGCGCCTAGTTGCTTATTGTTGCAATAATACCATTGCGACCTTTAGATATTTTATTACGTAAGAATTGAAGTATCATACATACATATTGTTACATATTTATTTATTGTACACATATTGTTTATCCAATAATGCCACTAAAGAGAACGCCCCCAAAGACGCCTGTTTTTAATGTGAACACCTCTCAATCCCTTTGTCAATCAGAACCAAACTTAAATATGACAGATAGCTCCGAAGTCGAAGTGACTTATGTTTCCCAGCGCAATAAAAGGAGAAGAGAGGAAGCAGATGAAAATTCGGATATGTCGACTTTCAAAAACGAAATACTAAGCATGTTTATGGATTTAAAAGTTACTATGAAGGAAATAAAAGAACAGAATATCAAACTGAAAGAATCGGTTTTACATCAAAGAAATATGATGAAATTATTGATAAGATGCAAAAGATGGAAGAAAACATAAAAGAAGATAAGAATTATATTCGATTATTGGAAGCTAAAATAGATCAGCTAGAACGCCAAACCCGCAACAACAGCCTGGAAATTCGAAATATACCCAAAAATAGTTTAGAAACCAAAAAAGACTTGTTGAATCTCATTCTGAAAACAGGTACAGTTATTAAGACCCCAATTCAACCATCTGATATCAAAGACGTCTTTCGCACTACTTCCAAGACCACGAATAAACCGATAATTGTTGAATTTACATCAATTCTAGTCAAAGAAAGCTTAGTTAAATCAGTTAAAACCTTCAATAAGGAAAATAAGCACAACAAGCTGAACACCGAACACCTGGAAATTAAGGGGCCCAAAACTCCAATTTATATTTCGGAAAATCTCAGCACTAAAACCAGAAGATTATTCTACTTGGCTAGAGAATTTGCTACTCAAAAAAAATTTAAATTCTGCTGGACAACATATGGAAGGGTATTTCTACGTAGAGAAGAGGGCTCGCCAACAATACGTGTAGAAACGGAATCAGATTTCCTAAAATTAAAAACACAAAAATGACTAGATTTACACTATCGATGTAATAGCTTTCTATTTTATTGCTCTTATGGAACTTACTTGAATGCTTATTCTTATTATGTAATGTTTCTCTTAGCCATAAGTAACATATACAACACAATAAAAAACATATACAGACACATAATTAATACATTAACTTACACTAAAATCACAATCACAGATAATAACTTCCTACCCAAAACGTACTCAAATACACGTTATTTTACTCACATATACACGTCTGTTAGAAAAATTATTACATATTACAACGCAAACAAAATAAAATATCAATGTATGCCATATATGAAAGAATATTTCCAAACATCACTGAGAATAGGTCATAAAAAAATAAAAAATTTTAATATTCAATCTTCCTAGTGAAACTGTAATTGATGAGATTGACCAAGTAAACGAGGTAAGGTATATAAGCTTGACAAGTCCTTCCCTATGTAAAGATGTAAAAAACCATAATGATAAAAACTTTTCTTCTTTTTGTGTATTATGTGTTAATATACGAAGTCTTAACTGTAATTTAGACGCTTTCCTAGTTTTTATGTCACAATTGAATCTTAATGTAGACATTGTAGTTTTCACTGAATGTTGGTTAAAAGATGATTCCATAATACCGGAAATAGATACCTACACGTCATACTATACTAAATGTTTATTTAACCAGAATGACGGTGTAGTAGCATACGTTAAAAATAATATAAGCGTCACTACATATGAACCAATAGTTGATGACGGCAATGTACTAATACTGACCATTGAAACAGACACCACGGTCATCTGTACATATAGATCACCAAGTTTTCGCAATCCAACGAAGTATATCACATCACTTGACAAAATACTAAATAGTATAAATACAAGTATCGTAGTCCTAACTGGAGATGTAAACTTAGATGTTATGCCTTGTGCTATAAAAGGGTATTCTGCAGAATATCTTAATATGCTATCTTTGCATGGCTTAAAACAATGCGTTTATCTACCAACAAGGATGGAAGCGTGCTTAGATCATTTTATGGTACGAGCACAATATAGCATTACATCTATTGTTTTTGATAAATTTACTGACCATCACCCTATTTTATTACTTATTGACAGAGTAAAAATTGGTACAAACAAAACTAAATTTTATAAAGAAAAAATTGACTTTGACAAGATAGATGTAGGTATAAATGACCTTAACTGGGAAGAATATTACAGAATTGACAACGGCAATGATGCTACAGAGTACATTACAAATGTTATAAAAGATTTAATTCAAGCTAATACAATTAGAATAACTCTTTCAAAAAGAAATATGCCATTAAAACCTTGGATAACACCGGGAGTTGTAAGATCAATAAGAAAGAGGGACAAATTACATAAACAATTAAAAAAGGATAACACTAATGAAGATTTAGTATCACACTATAGAAAATACAGAAACGTATGCAATGACATAATAAAAAACTTAAAAAGACAGTATTACAAACATGAACTTTACACCAGTACTGGAAACTTTAGAAAGACATGGAAGATAATTAAAGAAATTTGTAATCTAAGCCAATCCAAACAAATAACGACAGAATTATTAACAGTTAAAGCTACTCCAAAAGCTTCACTTAATCTAGTAAACAACTATTTCACTACAATTGGTTCACAGCTTGCAAATTATACTCTGAACACCATAGGCAAATCAGTCTCAGAACTTGCTGATAATGTCAAACAGATAGGTCCAACACATTCGATGGCGTTTTTCCTAACAGATTCTGAGGAAGTAAAAACTACCATTAACGAACTTAAATAAAATAGCTCTCCTGGCTGGGACAAAATTAATGTCAATTCCGTTAAAAAGTATAGTAAAATTCTTTCCGCACCTATAGCACATCTATGTAATACTAGTTTTCAAACAGGGCAATTTCCGTCATCCTTCAAACAGGCCATAGTAACACCAATATACAAATCTGGCAATAAGACCGCTCCTTCAAATTACAGGCCGATTTCATTGTTACCTACTTTTTCAAAAATAATCGAGAAGCTCGTGAATAAAAGATTGACAAAATATTTAGAGCGCTACGGATATCAAGCTGCGAATCAATTTGGTTTTAGGGCACATCGTTTAACAGAAGACGCAGTTTTACAACTGACCTCAAAAATAACATCTTATGTAGACAAAGGTGATAAATGCATATGCGTTTTCTTAGACTTGCAAAAAGCATTCGATACTGTGTCTATTCCTATACTTCTCGGACGTCTCGAAAATCTAGGTATAAGAGGTATTCCATATGCATGGTTTTGTCATCTTATAAACAGAACCCAAATATTACGTGTTGAAGACAAGCTAAGTGATAAAACCGAATGTAGCAATGGTGTTCCACAAGGCAGCACTCTTGGACCAACACTATTTTTGATGTACATAAATGAATTGTGTAAAATTAACATCGATAGTGCGGACCTTTTTATGTTTGCGGACGATACTGTAATCCTCTTTCATGGTACAGACTGGGATACTGTGCAACATTGTGCTGAAAGTGGATTACGTGTGGTCACAAAATGGCTGGAAAATAATCCTTTAACCGTCAATGGTACAAAAACAAAATACATCTGTTTTTATAAAACTATAATCTCAAGACCACCACATAGCTTTTCTGTAACCATGCATACGTACCCGTCTAATACGTCTCAAAAAAGGAGAGATGTAAATGTACAATATTAGAACGAACATCTACGATAAAATACCTTGGAGTAATCCTCGACGAAAGATTAAATTGGCAACCTCATATAGCAAACGTATCTAAACGAATTCGGAGACTCACTATAGTATTTAAGAACCTAAGAACTGTAGCGACAAAAAAACTGCTAATTGAGACATATGACGCCCTTTGTCATTGTCTCATAAATTATTGTATCTGCTCATGGGGTGGAGCTCCGAAAACGTATCTTATAGAGGCCGAGAGAGCTCAAAGATCTATATTAAAACTAATATTAAACTTTCCTTATACACACCCAACATCTAAAGTGTATGAATTGGCAAATGTCTTAAGTGTACGAAAATCGTATACATACCAATGCATAAAACGATATCATAATATTTGCCCCATAGATGTAGATAGAAACAAAAGAACACAAAAAGTTCCAGTACCATTTGCCAAAAGCGCTTTAGCAAAAAGGCAATATGACTACCAAGCACCTCATTTATACAATGCTATTAATAAAAAAATAAATTAAAGAACTTAAAACGATACCAAATTAAACAAACTATTTTAAATTGGCTAAAAGAATACGACTATGAAAACGGTGAAAACCTACTTTAAGCACATATTTTAACAAAAACAGACACACACACACACACACACACACACACACACACACACACACACACATACACACACACACACACACTCACGCACACGCACACACGCACACGCACGCACACGCACACGCACACGCACGCATGCATACACACACTTTGTTTATTTTTTTGTTTATTTTTTTATTTTTCTTGATCTATGTTTAGAGTCTGCATTGTGCACGGAATGTAAGATAACTGAATGTGAGGGGAAACTGCCTCCTAACATACAGGGTAACCTAGTTTAGGAGTCAGGGTATCTATGAATTGTATATTAATTTCTGTGTTCAATAAAGAATTATTATTATTATTATTATTAAGTAAGTTAACAACTGTCTTATTGTAGCTGCACTATTTTTGTGAATGTTGTATATATACCTTTAAAATCGAATCATTTTGAACAAAACCAATTGTGTAATATTTAACAATGTTTAGTGATAAGCCAATGGTGTATCTGTTAAATAAATTAAATTAAATTAATACTGTCCCGTTATGTCGATACCTTTATCTTTATAATCGATCAATAAAATCCCCTCTGAATCTCTAAATACTGATTAAGGCTTTAGTCTTTCCAGCTGATTGTGACACCTTGAATTTCTTAGGCGGTGCTGCTCCTTTTTATGCCACTGAATGGACTTCTACTTTGAACCAGGTTCATAGTGATGAACCCAAATTTCATCCCCTGTCACAATTTGGTTCATAATTTCGTCCCTGTTCTTACTAGACACGTCCAAAAACTCGTGCGAACACTCGACCCGTACTATTTCTGCAGTGGTGTGAGCATTCTTAGCACCCAACTTGCACTGACTTCAGACGTGCCAAGATGGTCACAAAGAATGTTTTATATGTTTTGTATTAATCCAGTCATTTCTACGATCTCTTTGTCTTTATTCAAGCATCTTAAAGAACAATTTTTTTTAACTTTTTCACGAATGTCTGAGGTAGTTGTTACAATCGGTTATTGCCTTGTTTGAAAAGGTTATGTTATAAATAAGTTATCGTTTTCCTAGAGCAGGAGTCCCCGTAAACAGATGACATCTTTTTCATAATGATATGTGGTGTTTCTTGCTTAGTAAAGAACTTAATCTAAATTACACGGACAACACGGGAAAATATAAATGTATTTAATAAAACACGGACTATCTCCTATAAAACGGATCGCGGTGATACCCTAGAGTTTACTAAATTTAGATTAGGTATGATTAGAAACTATTTATTGTGTATATCCAGGAACTACAGTAAAATCTCTTAAAATATAGTGTAATAACAGGATATAAATAAAAAAAACTTTAAAAGAATTTTTAAAAGCTTACTATAAAGTAGATCAATATATTGATTGCAAATGTTCTACACGTCTATTCCCCGAAACTTATAAATTATTTCAAAACATTTTCAACACATTGAGGAGTACTACAGGGAAAAGTCCTCTTTTATTGCTTTAGGTCTGACGAAGTAATAACATTCGAACTGTTTTTATTGGTTCTTTTTTATTCGATTACTTGCATGTAAAAGAGGTTTTGATCAAGATTCAAAAAAGTAAATATGTCGTTATTTTCGCAACTATATCCTTGTTTTTTCCAGTTCGATTTGTAATTTTATTACGGTCGAAACGTAACAAACACAGTCCACCTGATAGTAAGTGTATTCTGGGCTTCATAGACACCTATGTCTATCATGAATTAAGAATCATAAAGCAGTTATAATTTTTTTATAGGATAGGGGGGCAAACGAGCACACGGTCCACCTGACGGTAAGTGATGGTTGCGGCCCATAGACATCTACATAGATGTAGATCGATTGCAAATCAAAATGAAGCTGCGTTGTCACCCCTGAGGACTAAGATGGAATGCTTTGTTTCCAGTAAAAAGTGTCTCCGGTTCTCTACACTCACCATACGAAACAACAGCATTAAGCTACTATTTTACGCTGGTATTTTATGAGAGCGTGGTCCTTCCCCGGTCGAGCCGACCCATTCGTGCTACAACTATACTACTAATATAACTGCAGCATGGCTCTTCCACGTATAAATAGTATATAGGTATAAGTTCATTATCTATATAAATAATTTTAATATATATATATATATATATATATATATATATATATATATATATATATATATATATATATATATATATATATATCGTCTGTCCTTAACATCACAATAGCTACACTCTATTGAGTACAATGGCTTTTTGGCTGCTCATAAAACCATATCCAAATGTTTTGTTTGTCTGTGTGTCCGCGTTAATCTTTAAAATGGCGATATCGTTTGTAATAAAACTTCACAAAAAGTAAGGAGCAAGGTTGGGAGTGATACAGGCTATATTTTTTTAAAACTTGATTGATTTTGACTTGACGACTTGACGTGATTTTTTGTCTACATTAAATTTAAATACTGCCACGTTAATGTATTTAACCCTGGCGAAGCTGAGACGGGTTGTTAATAACATAATATACGGTTTTTTGTTTTAACAATTAATTAAAACATAAATATTCCTCATTATTTTTTTATTTAAGAAACAAAGCAATTTTTTGTACTGTATACATTCTTCTCTATTCACATGAACAGCTGGTATACATTTATCGTTCTTCTAAAAGAATGACCAACTCCTCATCAAGTTTATAAGTGTCTTAAATAAATAAAAGTGAAGGTGCTAATCCAGTACTTTGTGAAGACTTTAAAAGATACACCAAATCAGAAATGAGTATGTATTTTTTCTGTGTATATACATATGTGGCAGTGATGTTTGGTCTATATAATTCCCTTTGCAGCACACAGGATTCCTCTCAGATCTTAGTGACTCGGCTATTGATCAGGCCACCGCACTGCTGCAGCGCCTGTCTGCCAACTTCGCCTCGAAATATTTTATTGGTTTTCTCACGATATTTTCATGATATTATCATCGCAACCTGGGTTTGTCCTCGCCAGCACCGATGAAATTGGGAGTTGTATTTGGAATAAGTGGTGTCCTTTAAAGCTGAACACGCAGTTCAGCTTTAAAGGAAAACCTCGTAAGGAAAACGTCGTAAGGAAATCTGCATTTTAAACTGTATAATAACTAAAGGAGACTGATACGCTTTCGTACATTCATGGGCCCAAATTGTAAAAGGATGAATGAGATGTCAATCAATAGCTTATATATTGTCAAAACATCACTGAAAATTCGGCGTATTTTAGCAATCTGAGAGCAAAGTTATGAGATTTAGTAAAAGTGAGGTTATGCAACGAGTTGGCGACAATACAATACAATACAATACTCTTTATTTCACACAAAATAATACAAAGAACAACAATCTTAAATACATATTTATAAATATTTTTGTCACATATTGTAGCTACACATTATATACATACCATATATACACAAAACTTATCAAGTATAGTAGATATTATAATGAATTATATTAAGTAGAACACATATTTAAATAATAATTTTAACCAGTTTTTTGAAAGACTTAATGCTTTGGGCTTTCTTAATTGTTAAAGGAAGCGAGTTCCATAATTTAATTGCTTTGACACAAAAGGAGGAATTAAAAAAATTTGAGTTGTGAGCATGCATTCGCAAAATAAGTTTATCAGATAATCTGGAATGATCTTTATCTGCACCTTCAAACTCAAATTTTTCCTTTAAATACTTCGATGTTTTGGGATCAAATAGTACACAGTACAGTTGAGATAGAATATGAGTATTCCGACGAAGTCTGATAGGAAGCCACTTGAGCTTAGTACGAAACTCAGAAACATGATCATATTTCCGGAGGCCAAATATGAACCTAATAGCGAAATTCTGAAGACGCTCAAATTTATTTAATTGATCCTCAGTAAGATTAGAATAGCATACATCAGCATAATCAAGGATAGAGAGTAACAAGGACTGTGCCAGTGAAATTCTAGTAGGAATCGGTAATGAGTTACGCAAACGTCGTAAGGAAGATGATGCCGCGATCTTTCTACTGGACTCTTTAATATGTAGGAACCAAGAAAGATTTTGAACAATGTGTAATCCTAGGTCTTTTGCAGATTTGCTAAAAGGTATCACAAAACCATCAATAAAAATAGGTGGTAGATTATCCCAAAAAATTCTGGAAATTAGAGTACTATTTCCAACAATAATGGCTTGGGTCTTATTGGGATTTAAATTGAGCCCGAACGACCTGCTCCAATCATGTATTGCAGCAAGATTCATATTAGTGTTATTGATGGCATTGGGAAGGTTCTGGAGTGTGTATGGGAATAGACTTGAAGATCATCTGCATACAAATGGTAGAGAGAAGAAATTCGTGAAGTAACAGGATTAATAAACACAAAAAAAAGGAGAGGAGACAGCACGCCACCTTGTGGTACACCAGCAGTTAGTTCACACCACGAAGATGTGGCACCCCCTACCGTAACCCGCTGCCGGCGGCCACACAAATAGCTTTGAAACCATTCAATTGCTGCTTGAGATATGTTAATAGAGCGTAGCAGACTCAGCAATACATCAAAATCGACGGTGTTAAAAGCTTTACTGAAATCCAGTAGCGTAAGTATAGTGAGCTGCTTTTGGTCCATACCCCAGCGAATATCATCTGTGATTTTAAGTAACGCTGTAACCGTACTATGACCAAGTCTGAACTCCGATTGAAAGGAGTCAAGAAGGGAGTTTTTATTTAGGAAGAGGTTAAGTTGTGCAAAGACTAAACGTTCAAGGACTTTTGAAAGGAATGGAAGGATAGATATAGGTCTATAATCTGAGGGAGAACAGGGGTTCTTCTTTTAAGGAAGAGGAATGATATTTGCTTCCTTCCAAATTCGAGGAAAGGATTCAGAGGATATGGAGTAATTGAAAATATGAGTTAAGATGGGGAGAATAATGTCAATCAGGGGGACGATCATTTTACGGCTAATTTCATCACATCCGATGGCATTTGACGATATGGACAAAACGTTCTTTTTAACATCACAGTCGGAAAATTGATTGAAGGTGAACGGCGAGAAATTAGGAGTTGATGCTTTGGACAGATTGTTTAAAGTATATGATTTTATATTATCGTTTGAATACGAAGAAGTAGATGAGAAATGTTGATTTAATGATTCAATGTCAACGTCTTCATTCGAAATAGTAGATTTAGATTTTCCAACTCCTATAGATCTAAGAAACTTCCAAATTTTTGCAGGGTCTCCGTTCTCGACTCATCTTTGAACTTGGCGTTGTTGTGCGTCTCTACAAATTGTATTGTAGCGATTCCGTATGCTCCTATACTTGTCTCTATTGTGATCCGATTTATCACTGTTATAAATAAGACTAGCTTTATTTTTCTTATTTAAGAGTGCTTTAATATCTTCTGTTAGCCAAGGCGCAGGGGTGTGTTTGACTTCAACTGGTCTGATTGGTGCATGGGTGTCATAAAGGTCAATCAAAATGTAATTAAATGTTTCCACTTTTAAGTCTATAGAATCTGCAGAGTATACAGCAGAACAGTCAGCATTCCGGACATCAATTTGTAAGCGTTCTATATTCATCCCACTAAAATTCCGTAGCATCAGTAACTTGCCTCGAAGTTTGGGAGTACGTTTTTTATATGAAAGAAAGATGAGGTCATGATGAGAGAATGCCAAAGCTGCACATTGACCATGCTTTGACACGTGATCAGGAGATGAAACAATGATAAGATCTTACAGGAATAAAATACAGTTAGGCAGGGGGTGTGCAGCATTAAGTGGCAAAATATGTAAATTATACGAGTCAGTAATAGAGCACAGCTTTTTAGTGCGGTGATTATTCTTTAACATGAAAGTGTTAAAATCGCCCATAAAAATAATATGATGGTATAGAGGAGTCAGATCTTCAAGTGTTTTCTCAAATGAAGGGAAATAATTTACATGGAGGGATGGGCTATAAAAGTCGCCTAGTAAGATTTTGGTGTTAGATAATACAATTTCCAACAAGAGATGTTCAGCTTCATTAGGCAAGGGTGCTTGAGTAGACAATTTGATAATCTTAAAAGGAATATCATATCTAAGGTAAATTGCTGCCCCACCACCACTCTGGCCTACTCGGTCATTTCGAATAAGATTGAATCCTGGTAGTGAATAGCAGGTAGAAGGTAAACATGGTTTGAGCCACGTTTCGGATACAAGAATAACGCTGAGGAAGCTAGTGTTAAATGATGCAAGTATGTCTGGAAAATGTGCCGGAATAATTTGGGCATTAATATGAATAACATTGAAATTTTTCAGAACATCTGAGAATTGAGAAGATATGACTTCGTTTAGAGGAGTAAGACCTGTACTGTGAAAACTATCGTCACTACTGCCGCTTTCTGAGTAAGGTGTCACAAAGGAATCATTACTTGAATCAATATAATTGAACGACTCAGAACTCATAATAAGTCTTTCTTTTCATGAAAAATATATGATACAGTAATGCGTATATATATAGCGATATAAAATGATAAAAATAATATATAAATATATACTCGTAGATATAGATAATATAAATAAGCAAAAACGAACTAGTTCTCCTTCACCAACCAGCCTTACAAGAAGATCGATCGATCAAAAACGCAACAAAACTATCAGTAGTACATAGTTACACTTCATACGTACACAACAGTTACTGCAAAAACTAGTATAGGCTAATAATATTACAAACAGTAGCGCAAATCGATATTACAAACAAATAGAAAAATTAACGGTAGGTCTTAAAAGTAAACAAATTAATTTTATGGAAAAATTTTTGTAAGCCAATAAGTTAATGTAAAACTTTGAGTATGAGTTGGCTGTATGGTCATTCGATCTTTGCCTATATTGATATCAACAAGATTTACTTTGACAGACTTACGTCAATGTGGAAATTAATAATTTTACCCTTTTTAATTACATTTTTATCAAACAATTGAAATCATTTTAACCTAAAACTACAATTTGCAATAACTTTGTAGTATCGGTAGAACGCAGTAAACAAATGCATATACTGAAGTAATGATCCGACTTAAAGTACCTATGCTAATGAACCAAACACTTAAACGATTACAGAGAAATATTTATCTATCCAAAGTACCCAGTATTAACATTAGTAGTAAATATAGTAAACTAGTTTAAATATACTAAAGTACTTAGTTTTAATATGAAAAATAATCAAGTGAACAAGGGTAATCATTTTGCAGTGTGTTGGTACAACACAGTAAATACAGTTATAACCATTACCCATGTTATTGAATAGTCATATGCTGAAGTAATAACACAACTTGAAGTACCTATATTAATGAATAGAACACTTGAGTGGAAACTATGGCAAATGTCGGCCCTATAAAGCAATCTGGGGTAACGGAACGGTTTGTTAACATAACCGCTACTTATGCCTTCTTAAATAAATATCGAATAGAAGGGCTATTTTATACTAAATTCCATATTCATGCTAAAAGGATAATACCAACTGTGTATTTTAATAAATCAGTTTTTTGTATTTAATTTTAGGTATATGTTTTGTTGGGATTTGTCTCGCAGCGCAATGATGCATAGTTCCTATTATATTCACAGATATATTCTGTACCTATTCTGCGAGTTATTTACATAAATTTATATTTGCTAAAATATACAATATGTAATACAAGCACATAAGCATATTTTTATAAAACTAAAACTAAGGAAATAATATAATTACATTTCATATTATGTGTTGTCTGTCCTACTCAAAATATAATAAAAAACCGGCCAAGAGCGTGTCGAGCCACGCTCAGTGTAGGGTTCCGTAGTTTCCCGTCCGTCACAATAAGTGTTCCCACTTATGAGTTTAAAGGTTCGCGCTCCTGCAACTGCTCCCGCTAGTAGGTACGTGCGCGAACATGGAGTGTGCAACATTGCACGCTCCGCGGCAAGCGATGCCAAGGAGAGACCAACCGAACAATTAGATAATACCCGACCCAATGTAATAAGTACCTACAGAGCCATCTCTCGGGGAATTGGGTCACTAATTAATACATAGACGTGCCAGAAGTTTTCGGTGGTAATTTTGGATTGCGAGAACCGATTTTAATAATTCTTTTTTGTTTGAAAAAAGATACGTTCAGGATAATAAAATATGTAAACGAAGTTAAAAAAATGCTTGCATATACGATTATACTACAAACTTAGTCCAGAAATTATTTTGTACAATTTTTGTCTTTTTTGAACAAAAACTGTTCAAAATGATCCATCCAAGTTCAAAATGATTTTCCTAGAAAGTCCTTATAAAGTTCTACTCTTCAGATTTTTTTCATATTTTCTAAACTTATGGTTCAAAAGTTAGAGGGGGGGGGATACATTGTTTTTTACTTTTGGAGCGATTATTTCCGAAATTATTGACATTATCAAAAAATGATTTGAGTAAACCCCTATTCATTTTTAAATACCTTTCCAACAATATATCACACGTTAGGGTTGGAATTAAAAAAAAATCGCTTCCCACTTTACATATAGGGGGGCTACCCTAATAAAACATTTTTTTCCAATTTTTATTTTAGCACTTTGTCGGCGTGATTAATTCACATATTGGTACAAATTTCGGCTTTCTAGTGCTAACGGTCACAGAGATTAAGCGAGGACGGACAGACGGACAAACAGACATGGCGAAACTATAAGGGTTCCTAGTTGACTACGGAACCCTAAAAATGTTAGAATTTTGTCGTGTTACAGTACAAAAAAAGAAATAACCACTTTGGATAGCAAACTAAAGTAACTAAGTTTAGTAACAAATAGAACAAAATAGCCGAAGTATAATAAAGTACTTAGTTTTTAATTATGAAATATAAAAAAGAGACCAAAAAAAAAATAGAACACTACATAATAGAGAGAAATGGCTGTTCAATAAAATGCAATACATACAGCGTTTGAAGAACTTTAATTCAAAGTTATTTTGCCTTGATAACTCTCTTAAACCTAGCTGTAGAAATAACCTTGTTTCCTTTAGCACTATCTTCGCTAACACTCTTCCTTGATAGCGACAACCCTTCCAAATCACCAGTAGATCAAGGAATAGATTTCAGATCAGCAAATGAGGTGGCTGTATATCGCCGACCATTGGAACCAATTATGATTATATGACTATCTTTTGTCCAACATTTATTAATGCCAAACTGATTACAAGCAGCTAAGAAAAGTTCATGTCGACTCTTGGTCAGAAATTCCGATGCAATTATACCAGTGTTTTAGAATGCAGTTTTAGAATATCATATTAGATCTTTATTTTCAATATTATTGAACTTGACCAGAATGGGGCGCAGTTTACCTTCTTTAGAAACACCTAGGCGATGACATCTGGTGATTACATCAGTGTGTATATCTGTCAATTTTAATTTGTCTGTGAACAATTTACATACTGTAGAAGGAAGATCTTCTTTCTTCTCCTCTCTGATACCTTGTAAAAGGATCATCTTACGTCTAGATCTCATTTCAGATTGGTCATATAATTTGAATAACAGTTGCATTTGCTCATTCAGAGTTTTTAAAGATGTGAGCACAAAAGATCGAAAAACTTGTTCAAAACAAACAAACAAAATCTGTTGAGAATGAAGATGAGTGAGGACCTGTTGTTGGTAAAGAGCTATTTGATTGTAGACTTTTCTGAAATTCATCCATTCGAATGTTGAATGACATGTCTTCAAGTGACTTCTGTAGCGACTCCATTTTAGTGACAGGTTATGAACACACTGTGAGAATAATTTAGTGGCAAAATTCAGTTGCAGGTTTGTAAATAGTTGTATGGAAATATGCTGGTAGGTTAAAGGCTAATTTAGCACATCAGTCACACCAAACACTTGATAAATATATATATTTTTAATTAAATTACGCAGCTTGTTATTTTTACGTATAGTGAGCACAATCCTATCCGCAAAAAAAACAATATAAACTAAACAGCTTATTTTTGAAGTGCGATTGCTATTTTGTTTTATTAGACAGTTGCTTAGCATATCAATTGTAGTATTTATTGTATTGTATTGAGTGAGAAGATAAGAGAAAACTCACAAATAAATCTAAAGATGAGAAGAACCTTCCCTAGGTTACGTGTATATATATGACGTATATACTACATACAGAATACAAGATTGAGTCAGGCAGGAGCTGTCACTGTCAGCACAGATTAAAAATACAGTTGGCAAACAAGTAATAAATCTAACCGTAAGCGAGAATCGATTTTAAGATTTATTTTTATGTTTTTGATATTTTATTTTTGAAACTTGACGTTAAATCAATTTTTTAAAGAATATTAACAATGCTATAAACATTACTTATATTCCCCTTAATCACTCGTGGTAAGCTTAAATTGCTTGTGTTGCGAGTGGTTCACGCCAGTAGTCGAATGGCGGATTCGAACCCACGACCTTTTTGAGTTCGCAGTCCGCGCCCCGCCTTTAGGCTACTGTCGCTTCGAAATTGTAATTTATATAAATATTTTGATTGAATCAATTATCTGCTGTAAGTTGGTTTTATGTTTAATTGTCAAAACTCATTCATATTAATCGATTAAACGAGGATGGATATAGGTGTCTTTGGGCCACAACATACTTATTCTGGTATCCCATCATTCTATTTAAGACCTGACAATGCATCTACCGTCTTTTTATATTAATATGCTGGTAGATTACCATATTACAGTAGCTACTTACCATCAGGTGGATTCTAAATTCTATCTTAACCTTCAAGTTTTAAAACAAACTATCTGACCTGTTTAACCCTAGCTCACTAACGTTAATTTAAAGTAACGTTATCACTAACCATTCGTAACTTTTACGACGGATTAAAACATCAATAATTATTTATATAGTCAACTTGATTTATGACACGACCTTTATTAGCAGTCCTAGTTTAATCGAAATCAAATAACATAGTCTGTTTTGGAAATAAGCTACACTGAACAATGATTGCACATGGAAACAATATGCTCTCTGCAAATCGCTTTTTTGCAGCCCTTACAGAAGTAGGTGGTGATACGACGTTTCTTTGCAGAACAGTAGCTGCAAATTTTGTGGTTTCTGGGAACGTCTTGACTAGAACCTTCCTGATTATCATAAATTTTCAAGATCTCCGCGATGATGTGGTTCGAACTGCATTGCAAATTTACAGTCCGATATCTCTCTTTCAGCCAAGGCTTCATCAATTTGTCTGCCATTTCTAATGCAAAAGGCCTTCTATTCATGTTTCTTTTTTATTTCGGATCGCATTAGAAACGTGAATGACATAAGAATTCACTATAGACAAATTTAGAATATCGTAGGACAAGCACAGCGGGTAGCGGCCATCGATTGGACTTACGGCTGGTACCTATGGTATAAAATAATACAAAGTTGCAAATGACATTGAAATCATCATGAATAAACATAGTAATTATTGCACAAAAATAAAGTGTTCTAATAATAATTATTGAAAAGAATTGACAAAAAATAAAAAACAACTTTGAAAAAAAAGTTACGTAGATACTAAACTTTCGTAAATTTTACGACGATCACACGATATATCCCGATCTAATGAGTGTGCGGCAACAAGGAGTGAATGCGGGTCACTAGCGATGCGAATAACGAAGGTATTGACAACGGGCAGGGTGGCGGGATTCGGGATCTTACCAAAACACTAAATACGTAAGATACGCGTCGTCATTTTGACGAATGGTTAGTGACACAGGGTTAAAGCCGCGGTGCATGAGCTTGATCTCATGCGGAGTGAACCGGGAGGCGCGCGCCAGGGCAGCGGGCGGCTCGGGACTGTACCGCACAGGGACGCTCGTGCTCTCCTCGCACTCCTCCTCTACCAACAACAAATACCAAAGTTACAAGCTGTATAGTGGTATACACTGCGAAGTGTTTGTCTATTGTTCGGAAGTGCAGTTGTTGTTCAATGTGGATTAGGGTTCAAATCCTGGGTTCGGTCAAAATCAATTTGTGAGTTTTTCTGTAAAGAAATTGTCAAAAGCAGCGCGTAGTCAGGAATTTGAGTGTTTTACTCTCGTTCGTCGAACTTCGGAAAGCACGAAAAGGCGCTTATCCCGCGCCTAACCATTCTATGGTACATGGCGCAATGCTGTCTAATCAGATGAGGGGAGTGAGGGGTTAAGAATCAAAATATATTTTATTTTATAACTGTTATGAAATTAAATGAAATGAAAATTCCTTGTAATAAAGGCTCTATTGTGGTTCCTCTGTCCGGAAAAGGCGAAAGAAATTCCGCAGTATTCTTTTCCTGTCATTCACAGGCCTGTAATATAATTTTTATTAATCTAAATTGATTGTAAATAGACCCATATGTAAGGACTATGTTTTTTTGTTAAGTTATGAAGAAATAACATTTTGGGGCATTCAGGCCAAAGGCTCGTAACCTACGTGACCTTATGATAAAGTCATAATTCGAAGCAAGCACAAAACATACAAAACATCTGAAATGAATGATATTTTATTAAATAATATTGCATATTATTTGTTGAAAGTCATTTTTTTATTTACCACAGGTTCGGAAAATACCTCTGTCCTGAGAAGATCCAGTAAGAAACTCAGCGGCATTTTTTAAACATATTTTACTACATAATAATTTTGTTTGTACAATTTATAAATGAAATTTTGTAGAACCAGCATGGTGGTGATCACCTCATTCCCAGGGATTATTTTCATTTTAGTATTCTTTGATATTATAGTAACCCTTTTTGTACAATTCTTCTCTAATAAAACATTTAAACTTGTTTAATGACTAATTTTCTGGGATTTTGTTATAAAAGCGTATACATCGCCCCATAAATGAATTACTACTTTCCGAGAGAGTTATTACTGGCTTTCCGAGATAGTTTTAAGTTTATGGCAACTAAGTGATGGAATGATCTCCCACGAATGAACTCTGGGTGTTGTTGATACCAACATTTTTCTTGTAATCACAATAGACGCAAAGCTTCAATGGGGCCCCCATATATAAAAACTAGCAAGAAAACTTCGTTCTGCAGCATATGCTGTAAAAAGATTAGAAATTTTACCAGTGTTGATACAGCTAGACTAGTTTACTTAAGCTATTTCCATAGCATTATGTCGTATGTTATTTTGCTATGGGGACACGCGACTGACACTGAAATAATATTTGTTTTACAGATGGGGGCCAGAAAAAGAAGAGTCACTCGGATAAAATTTATAGAAATTAATATATTAATTTTGGCCTCTTATTACATTTATGAAAACGTAATGTACGTACACAAAAATAAAAGTAGTATTACAAAAATAAGTGATATTTTTCTTTTAATACTAGGAACAGACACAACCTAATAATATCAGTTACTCTGTTGGTGATGTATACGCTTTTACAGCAACTTTCAATAAGTTTTATTTATAATCTATATTGGATAAAAGTTTCTGTCAAGCGCATTACTCCACAGTAAAATTTCATAAGACAACATTGGTGAAATTTCTAACCTTCCTTAGAGCATATGCTGCCTGATACTTAAACGTAGTAAACAAAATGTAGCTGCAGCATGGCTCTACCATGTAACTGACTAGATCAAATTAAGATTCTTACGTGGTAGAGCAATGGTGCAGCCATATTAGTAGTGTAGCACGAATAGTTCGACTCCACCGGGGTAGGACCACGCTCTTACAGAATACCAGCGTAAAATAGAAGTGTTTCGTATGGTGAGTGTAGAGGACCGGAGACGCTTTTTTTTAATGTAAAAGATGCTTTCCATCCCAGTCCTCAGTGCTGGTAATGAAAATCGAAGATACATGTAGGTGTCTACGGGCCACAGCAACCATCAGTTGGACTATGTGCTCGTTTGTCACCGTTATTCTTTATTTAAAAAACAACGAAACACATGGAACGATAGGCGGTGGTGGATGTTTTTACACCGCCACTATGTATTTGTATTTTATATATTATCACGTATATTTTGTTTTGTTTCCTTAAAAATCATTATAAAATATTCGCCTTGACAGGAATGCTCAACGGGAATGGTGGATGAAGAGGCTTTCAAGAACATATTTTCACAGTTCTTCCCTCTCGGATGTGAGTGATACTTTAATGTACATAAGTTTTAATGTCTTGGCTTCTTATATCCACGTGAACCCATGGCAAAGTAGCTATTTTGCCGTAATTACAAAAAAATTACAGTGAAAAATAGCAATCATTTTGGCAAGTAGAAAACGTCGGATACTTGAAACGTTGATACGTTTGGTAATTAATTAAGAACAATCTGCCGGCGACTTCAAGGCAAGAGTGAATAGTTTTATTTTACGCTAAGACAGTGCAATCTTTCAACAAGGCATCTGCGTTTTCGAATATTCAATCACTCTACCTGCACGCTCGCGCTTCGTGGCACCACATGTGTAATAAACTGCCTCGTTGGTCCAGTGGTCCTGATAATCTCGGGTTAGAATCCCGGATCTGTCCGAAACTGATTAGTGTGTATTTCTATCAAATAGTTCTCAGTATCAGCCCGGAGTTAGCAAGTTGGCGATGTTCCGCGCGCGTGCCTAAGAATGCTCGTAAAGTCGTTGGCCATCACCATTATCTTTATCATTAAGAGCTATCAAAATTTCGCTGCTGGGTAAAGGTCTCCTCCGCAGATGGCCTCATTAGGGGAATATATGCTGCCGAATATCAGCATATTCGGCAGCTTTGACGAATATTCGTATTCGGCCGAATATTCGGCTAAATGACCGCATATTCGGTAAAATGGTACTCAAAGTATCCACTGTATTGAAATGTACGAATTGAGTAATGCTTGTCTTTAATAATTTTACTGTTGGAAGTATATTTATTTATGGGTTAAATCTATTTGTATAGCGTTATGTTTTTGAGGCACTGTAGATTTATTTCCATACATTTTAGTCGTCAGTTTCTCTAAAATAGGTTTAAATCTCCTGCCACTCATTTTCATCACATAGTTATCAATTTTCATTAATAATAACACAACAAAATACTTTTTTCTCACAAAATTGGTCAAAACATAAGCATGTTTCGGCAATTCGCTCAGTACTAGATCATGCAATAGCATGTGTGGCAGGATCCGGCTCTAATCCCGCACGCTTTACGGCAGCAAGTTTTAACATAAATTGGTTAGGTACCGAGGTAGTTCTGCCGAATAATGTTCAGCCGAATATTCGGTTCGGTAAAAATTATACCGAACTTTCGGCCGAATATTCGTATTCGGTCCATCCCTAATAGTCACCACACTTGGCAAGCGTGTTGGCAAGCACAGTTTTCTTGTATTTATACAGCTGTTATCAAGAAGACGCCCGGCTTCATTCAGACGCTGCTGCGCATATCCTAATGCAGTTTCCCTCTGTTGCCTCTTAGCAACACCCGCGGCGTGTGGGTCAGTGGAAGTTCTTTCATCACCACTGCACGGTCACCGGTTCATTCCATGGGTGTTTAAGAGTCAGTTGTGGGAAACACCAAACTATTGTCATGGTCGAACGATAAATGCAGAAATAACGGCTCGGTGACGCAGTGGCTTGGCAATGAGGACCGCGAGTTTGAATTCTACACAGTACAAGTGTTTGTATGACCTACTAATAATTGTCCAATCATATTCTATGTACTCACCCACACCAACTCCTGGGCAGAGAAGGAGTCCTACCGCCTACTAATTAAGAATATAGGTTAAAGTAAGGTTACAGCTTATACTCGTCCCACTGCCTCGTTGGTCTAATGGTTGCGATTGCTGATCGTAAGATCCCGGGTTCGATTCCGGCTCGGGCCAGAAAAAATCGTTTATTGAATTTTTCCATTAAACATTCTCAGTAGCTGTCCAGAGTCAGAAAGTTGGCGGTGTCTCATCCCCTTGCCTCGAAAAGCACGTAAAGCCATTGATCCTGCGCGTGATGACGCCCGGTTCTGTCGGTTTACCGTCCCACCGGACCTGTGAGTAAGGGAATAGAGAGTGCACCTGTGGTTACGCATACACTTGGGCACTATAATCTTGTACTGCGCCGATGGCTAGTCTCCGTTGAGGCTGGCCGCCGTGACCGAAATTCAGTTTGGAGGACGTCCTACTGCTTCGAATTCTCTTATTTCTGTGAGAGATTTAGTGTAAGGAAGTGTTCGCCGCACTACCCCCAGATATGCAGATTTCCTCACGATACTTTCCTTCACCGCTGAGCACATGATAAATCAGCACTTTGCCTGCTGGGAACGAACCCGGGTTGCTCTCGTACAATATCTGCGGTCGACGCTTAGCCCCTGCGCTAGTACGCCTCTAATAGGAAACCTATTCAGTGCAATGTTTTTTATTCCTCCGTGCTATGGAATACCCTTATCACAGTTGTTAGTATTACGTTGATCTGCAGACTGATGCCCGTTTTCTATTCTAGAAATATTTCCTTCGAATGAGATGAATTTTCTTATAGTACATGTCAACAAACAAGCGCACATTCCAACTTATATGTTGTTGCTGTGGTCCATAGGTATCTAAATATATCCTCGATTAAGAATCAAAATTCAGATAAGTTGTCAGCCCTGAGGACTAACATGGAATGCCTTATTATCTATAAAAGAGGTATCGGTTCTTTGTGCTCATCATACGAAACACAGTCACGCTGGTATTCTGCGAGAGCGTGGTTCTCTGCCGGTCGATTCAACCCATTCGTGCTACAACCTTAATACAGCTGCAACATATCTCAACCACGTTTAAAAATATTTTTCAAAAAGATAACTTCTTATCTTGCGACGCTAGAAATCAAAATTCTACATGTTTTTTAATCTTCTACCGTTTCAAAATGAGGTTCCTGTGTCCAGAGAAAAAACGACGAAAGAAACTCCGCAATCATCCTCTTTTTCATAGAATACTATTACATACATACCTTTTCTCATTTTTAGGGTTCCGTAGTCAACTAGGAACCCTTATAGTTTCGCCATGTCTGTCTGTCCGTCTGTCCGTCCTCGCTTAATCTCTGTGACCGTTAGCTCTAGAAAGCTAAAATTTGGTACCAATATGTGTATCAATCACGCCGACAAAGTGGTAAAATAAAAATTGGAAAAAAATGTTTTATTAGGGTAGCCCCCTATATGTAAAGTGGGAAGTGATTTTTTTTTAATTTCAACCCTAACGTGTAATACATTGTTGGGAAGGTATTTAAAAATGAATAGGGGTTTATTAATATCATTTTTTGATAATGTCAATAATTTCGGAAATAATCGCTCCAAAAGTAAAAAAACAATGTGTCCCCCCCCCTCTAACTTTTGAACCATAAGTATAGAAAGTATGAAAAAAATCCGAAAAGTACAACTTTATAAGGACTTTCTAGGAAAATCATTTTGAACTTGGATGGAAGCAACAGTACCCACTACCGGGAGCAGTTGCAGGACCTTTAAACTCATAAGTGGGAACACTTATTGTGACGGACGGGAAACTACGGAACCCTACACTGAGCGTGGCCGCTATCTTGGACTATGTTGGTAATGAGTGAAACTAAATTATTTATAAACATATGCATGAAAGAAAGAAGAAAGAAACAGATATCTATTTGGCCATTTCTTAACAAATTAGCACTAAATACTCAATACAAACATTATGCTTAGGTATTCTTATAGGTAGACATAATTATACTAAGTGTATGATATATAATGAAAAATAATTTTGACAAAGTAAATAGATACAAAATATATTAAAAAAAGTGAACAGCTTACTAAAAACTTTTTTTTAATGGGAAATGGTCCGAATAGGACTGCCACTCCGGAAACTCTAAGATGTGTCATCCTAGCCCTGATTTTCAGTGGCTACCTTAAGTACATTAAATAAATACACGCACATATAGTATATATACACATACATAGATATATACACATATATACATAAATATGCATGTCTGAGGAATAAGAAAATATATTTAAAAAAATACTGTTGACCTTACAGATCATCCCCGTAACTTACCACTAATATCCAATTTAAAGAGCTCCAAAGTCCACCAAGAATTTCAAGAGAAATTCAGGAGAAATCTTTGTAAAATTTCGATTACGTTTAAAAGTTATCTCAAAAATTTTCTTGAAAATTCAATTTCTGAGATTTCTCAAAATCTACCGATTCGAATCGATTCAAATTCACGTGAAATCGAATGATCATAGAATTATTTCGAATGCTGTGAACTGCGTTTCGCTATCGGTGAAGCCATTCACGAGTTTACACACACACACACGCGCGCGCGCGCGCACACGCACGCATACGCACACACATACACACACACGCACGCACGCAAACATACACACACACACACACACACACACACACGCACACACGCACGCATGCACGAACACACACACACGCACGCACGCACGCACACACACACACACACACACGCACACGCACGCACACACACACACACACACACACACACACACACACACACACACACACACACACATATTGTTAAGACCCTTAACTAAAATCATGTTCCAAACAAATTAATAATTTATATTTTCATTTTCATTTTAGTGGGAAAACAGATCTAAATCGATTTGTCACGTAATGTGTAATATTTAAGCTATCACGAAGCGATGGCGGATTATTAAACATAATAACCTCCATACTGAATTGAGTTCACGGCGGCCCGTCTCGTAAGCACTGAGTACAATATTTTTCTCAAAAGAGATTCCCAGTAATTCTTATCGTCAAATTTTCACTTTTATCACTGGTTCAAAAACAAGCTCCGCCTTGTGAAGGACTAGCCTGAAACCCAGCGGGACTTTTTTCTCATAATATTTTTCCTTGTTTTACTATGTTTTATTTCTTTTTTCTCAACTTTACCCTCATACTAGAATTTTTTTCTGTAAGTTTACAAACATAAATTACAGACAAACATTCAGGCATACAGTTTTTGTTTAGTAAAATATTGGAAGCGTATACATTGCCCCAAGTATAAATGACAAGGGCAATTTCTATTCCTTCACCCTTGAAGACCGATGGGATCCGACACGAGCGGTGAGAGATCAGGCGCAGGACCAACGGCTTTACGTGCTTCCGAGGCATGGAGATATGACACCAAACAACTAACCGACGCCGGGCTGGTAGAGAAAACTTCATCATAGAAAAACTCAGTAACTGGTCATTTAATTATAATAAACGATTTTTGTCCTGACCCGGGAGTTGTACCCGGGACCTCGTGTTCAGCAACCCTGTAACAAACACTAGATCAACGAGGCAGTCAAACTGCAGTAACAACAATTTATATTGTGTTTTGTTTCTTTACATATAGATGCGTCGCAATACGCGCATTTCGTGTTCAATGCTGTTAAACACAAGCATGGAGGCAAATTAAGCTTTGAGGTGAGTGTACTTAAGGTACTTGTAAATTGGAATATTTGCTATTCTCTGGAATGCCCAAATATTGAAACATGCATAAAAAATTAATTAAAAATACAAAATGTTTTTATTCGAAATTTAAATATGCAACATTTATTATCACAATAACAGTCCTACTCCCCGCGGTATAGTGCCAAGAATACTGTCTTTAATTTAAATTAATTGATTTTTTAGAGCAACACCTTTTAAGGAAGGCATGCGTACGAGAACCACATTATTTAATTCCTCCCTCCCTTTTCCACCATCGGAAAGCCAGACGGTCAGCTGGTCCTCCTTTGTGGTCAATATTTTATGTTATGAAACCAAACGGTTTGCTTCGTCTTTCGAAATGCGTGCAGCAAAGGAGTGAAATAATTTACCGGTGTCTGTATTTACGTTCCATTTTGTTTGACATTGGGTGTCATGAATAGTTATTTTGCAGGAGTTTCTCGACATCCTGTCACGTGTTGCACGTGGGTCTATCCAAGAGAAACTCTCCTGGGTCTTCGCGCTCTACGTTGTCGACGGTGATGGGCGGATCTCCAGGTCAGAGATGCTGGCTGTAGTGCAAGTTGTATATGAACTCCTTGGGCGGGCAGCGATGCCCCCCGTACTTCCGGCATCTGCTAAGGATCACATAGATAAAATTTTTGACGTGAGTTCATTTATTCAAAATGAACATTTGAATCGTTACATGGTCATCATTCATTACTACAGCCTATCAAACTCTTCACTCACTTTTGTTCAATGTAGGTTATAACAATACTTGTTAAAAGTCACTTTTTTAATTTACCACTAGTCAGCAAAAAAACCTCTGTTCTGGGAAGAACCAGCAAGAAACCCAGCGGGACAATTTTTTTTCAATATAGGCTTACAATCATGTTTACAGTTAACAACACAAGACAAATTAGAAATAGCTTGGTAGCGATCACCCTTCCCAGGGGTTATTATCATCCATACCAACGGCAGTTTTTTTTACCATTATTGAATTGTATACGCGAGCAACCCGGATTCGATCCCCGCCAGCACTTAATTGTAATTTTAAATGCTGATTTAGCACGTGCTGGAAGGTAACCATCGTGAGGAAACCTGAATGTCTGCTAAATAAGAAAAAAATTCATGAAGACATGTGAAGTTAGTCAACACGCATAAGGGCAGCGCGGCGGACATTTCCTTGCCCTAAAAACCTCTCAGAAATGAGATGTCTGTTCCCAGCAGTGGGGCGTATATAGGCTGTAGCTTTGACTTGAACAGGAATATCAAGAGAAGACGTTGCCCATCTCCTGTTGCAATTTTCCTTTGCCGTCACTTACATGAAGATTAATGACAGTTGGAATATAATTTTTCTCCAGTGGAAGCTGATAGAGTGACCATCTGATGAATTGTATTTCTAATGGCTTTCTGTTAACGCAGATGTTCAGCAATGGACTTTTGATGAATAACAATAGATATTTATGATGATGTTTCCATCGGTGAGTGGTTCATATCCGTCTCAAATGACTTCCATTTTTGGGGCGTTAAATTTAATTCTGCTCGTGGTACTAAACACTTACTGCACAGAAACATAGTAGGTAGAATACACAGGTAGTCTTGAGCTTATTATTCTTGCTGATGGTTTTATAAATGGGAGATTGAGTGAAATTGGTATTTATAGCAGTGTGACAAAAAACCCCTCAAAGCTTAAATTATGGTAATTATTAGAATCAGGCGTTAATTTCCATATCCATAATACTTTAAATATTAAGAGTTAGGTACTTTGCAACCACCCGCTCTAAAAATTAAATGATGTATCTTACCTAGTTCGAAGAGCACCTCCGGCCCTCCCACAATTGCGTGCACTAATCCCATTACCACTAAACCCGTCCACTAATCCCAGCACCACTACTCCCAACACCATTACTCCCAGAGTACTCAGGTCCATTATACGAGCATTCAAACGATGTCCTGTTTTTCTTCGATATGCACGAAGCCCTAAGTCTTCATTTAACACCTTGTTTAACGTGGTTCTGCTTAACCCCATCTGAAGGGCCAACAGTTTCTGCTTACGTTTGGGATTTCTTTGAATTCGCGCCTTCACAGCTTTAATCACTGCTGGAGTCCTAACAGACCGAGGGCGACTACTTCTTGACCTGTCATCTACACTAGAGTCTTCATTGTATCGTTTGATGGTACGATAAACGAATCTTTTGGTTATATTCAAATTTTTCAGTATGTCAAAAATTTGAATTGTCGTGTAACCGTAACGATGCAACGCAATAACTGCAACACGGTCTACTTTAAGCGTCCACTCCATATTTAAAAATGAGTAAAATTCTAAAAAGTATACAGTTTTATTTTCATGGAAAATTCGAAATTCGAATTCAATAAACTTTCTTGTGGCTAGCATTCTAAAATAAAAGTTTTTACTGTGTGACAATACTTATGACCTGATTAGGTAGAATAAGAAACTAAATATAATAAAGCTATAATATTTAATTAAATGTATTTGAAGGTGTTGCGGTGAAGAGTTTCGGGGATATAACGTCACCCTGTCTTACACCTCTCTGCAGTTGGATAAGTTTCGAACTCTGGTTCTGTACTCGGATAGCCATCGTAGCCCTACTGTACAAACACTTCAGCATTTCGATATACCGACAGTCAACTTGGCACCGCTGAAGGGACTGCAGCACCGCCCAAATTTCGACGGAATCAAAGGCTGTCTCATAGTCCACATACGCCAGGCAAAGTGGCAAATTGTACTCTTCAGTCTTCTGTACAATCTGCCGCAGGGTATGAATTTGGTCTATGGTACTGAAGCCTTTTCGGAAACCGGCTTTTTCGGGAGGCTGGAAGTCGTCGAGTCTGCGTGCGAGACGATTCGTAATGACTCTCGAAAACAGCACGTAGACGCGGCTCAGAAGGGAAATCGGTCTGTAGTTCTTCAAGAGAGCGTTGTCGCCTTTCTTAAAAAACAAGACCACCGCACTTCTGCTCCACGCCTCTGGAGTAGTGCCATCATGGAGGACGGAATCGAAGAGCTTCTGAAGGACTTCAAGTACCGGTGTTCCACCCTCTTTCAGAAGCTCCGCTGTAATTCCATCATCGCCTGGGGCCCTGCCATTTTTAGGGTGCTGGAGAGCCATTCTAATCTCGCTTAGACTGACGTCCGGGATATCATCGGAATAGTGTCGGATAAGACTTGCTCTTGGATCGTTACTCACACTTGCGTGTGGCTCCAACGATGATGTGTACAGCCCATAGAGCCTCTCAATCTCACTCAAAATCTCAGGTGTCCTGGAAACGATGCTGCCACACTCAGTCTTCAGCTTTGACAGTTGGCTCTTACGGGCAGACAGATCTCTGGCAAAGACTTTGGAGCCCCGGTTCCGCTCGATCGCTTCTTTAATATGAGCAGTATTAAAGTTGCGTAAGTCTCGCCGCATGCATTTGGAGATCTGTCTGTTCAGTTGCCTGTATGCTGTCAAATCTGTTGACGATTGCAGCCTCATCTCCCGTCTAACAGCCATGAGATTAAGAGTGTGATCGGAGAGTTTTTGTGTTCTAATGCGGCGGGTCTTGCAGAACTTAGCTCCGACCGCATGGACAGTTTCCACGAGCTTGTCATTCATATCGTCCACTGCATTGCAATCTTGTAGGCACTGAAAGCGGTTATGTAACTCGAGCTGAAAGTTTTCGGGATTCTGGATTAGAGCACGAGGGGGACGGAGCGTTGACTTCATTAGACGAGACCTCTCCAACTTAACGTTTAGGTTCAGTGTGCCTCTAACCATTCGGTGATCGCTGCCAGTTTTCACCCTTGCGATCACTGAGACATCACTGAACAGTTGGCGTCTGGTCGTCATAATGAAGTCAATCTCATTTTTTGTCGAACCGTCGGGGCTCGACCAGGTCCACTTCCTGTGGGGCCGCTTCTGGAAGAAAGAGTTCATCATAAAGAGTCCCTCTTTCTCCATAAAGTCGGCCAGCTGCTGACCCCTTCGGTTCCGTTGCCCTACTCCAATTTTCCCTAACTTCAGCTCACCGCTTTCTCTTGTACCTAGTTTTGCGTTGAAGTCTCCCATCAACACCGTGTAGTGGGTTTTGGAGCAATGCATGGCTTTGGAAATATCCTCATACATTTCCTCCACCTCCTCATCGGGATGTGCCGAGGTTGGTGCGTAAACCTGTATGACCTTCAGCGAATACCGTTTGGTGATTCTGAGTATCAGGTACGCGATCCTCTTCGACACACTCCCAATCTTTACAACGTTGTTGACGAGAGACTTGTGGACGATAAATCCGACACCTCCTTGGGACAGATGGTCGCCCTCCCGGTGATAGAACAAGTTGCCGGATTCGAGAATCACCGTGTCTTCCCCCTCTCTTCGGACCTCGGATAATCCTATAATACTCCAGCGCAACTTGTATATCTCTTCTTCCAGCTCCAGGATCTTCTCGTCAGTCCTCAGTGTGCGTGCGTTAAATGTTGCCAGGTCGAGTCGTCATAGGTGGCAACCGAACCTTCACCGGAGATTCTTAGCACCCCCTGCCCCGCCGTTACCATGGTCGCCACCGTAGCCAGGAATAGCGGTGCCGCCGGGGTCTGGGGGCAGTCTGTTTGTGTATTTATTTATGGGGGGTATTTGCCATAGTTGCCACGCTTGGCGAGCGGGTTGGCAACCGCAGTTTTTTATTACGACACAGTTGTTATCAGGAGGATACTGCTGCCCATCTCCTGCCTGTCTCCCTCTGTCGCCTCTTACGACACCCACGGGAAGATACGGGGTAGTGGATATTCTCAACCGCCACTACACGGCAACCCCGAAACTCTTCACCGCTGAGTTGGAAGGCGTTTTCAAGCTACTGGACTGGAAAGGATACGGTATTAACATCAATGGCGAGTACATCACTCACCTTCGATTTGCCGACCATATAGTCCTTATGGCAGAATCGCTGGAGGACCTTAGCACTATGCTCAATGACCTCAATGGTGTCTCCCAACGGATAGGTCTTAAGATGAACATGGACAAAACAAAGATCATGTTTAATGTCCATGTCACACCTATGCCGGTAGTTGTTGGGAGCACTATGCTCGAAGTTGTTGACTAGTACGTTTACCTGGGATAAACAGTCCGACTAGGTAAGTCCAACTTCGACCGAGAGGTCAATCAACGGATTCAACTCGGCTGGGCAGCGTTCGGGAAATTACGGCACATCTTCTTGTCAGGTATACCTCAATCTCTGAAAACTAAAGTGTACAACCAGTGCGTGTTGCCAGTGATGACTTACGGATCTGAGACGTGGTCTTTCACTGCTGGCCGTATGAGGACGCTCAAGGTCGCTCAGCTAGCTATGGAGAGGGCTATGCTCGGAGTTTTTCTTCGTGATAGGCTGAGAAATGAGGACATCCGCAGTAAAACCAGAGTGACCGACGTAGCCCAACGGATTAGTAAGCTGAAGTGGCAATGGGCCGGCCATATAGCTCGAAGAACCGATAACCGATGGGGAAGAAAGGTTCTCGAGTGGCAGCCTCGTACCGGTAGGCGTAGTGTAGGGCGACCCCCCACTAGATGGTGTGACGACCTGGTAAGATATGCAGGAAGTCGATGGATGCAAGTGGCTCAGGACCGTGCATTGTGGCATTACTTGGGGGAGGCCTATGTTCAGCAGTGGACTTGTGTAGGGCTGTAATGATGATGAAAAATGAAGGTGTTGCAGGAAATATGCGAAATCAGGTTTCCGTGGAATGTCCATTTGTTGAAATAAATTTTGATTGATCTTTACTTAAGTAAAATTTTATAGTAGGGGAACAAATGAGGCTCACCTGATGTTCAGGAATAATTGCAACACCAGAATAGTTGCAGGTGCATTGCAAGCATTTTGTAAATAATTAGGCTTTTTGTTGAAGTTTCTAGTAGTAGAGAAAAGGCTATTCCTGATAAATCGAACAGTGGTGAGCCACCAAGTGTTGATAATAGCATTGGTAACGCCAGTTAACAATCTACTTTATCAACATTACATTACATATCGCATTGAGTTCGTCCTAAGTTATATCTACTTTATCAACATGACTAGTGCATATTTTTTGTTTCCTTCCTTCCTTCCCTTTCCTACCGCACGCGCTGCCGCCGAGGTGAAAAAGAGGATCTCGGCGCGCGTCATTATACTAAGTGATATTACGCCATCCGCAGCGCACGGCCACCCGTCGCGTCTTATATATATTAACCGCAAACCGCGCAGGACGAACATTGAGATCTCCTGTTTATCTTTAATACTCACCGCATCAGACATTGTGTCTTTGTAACTCATAAAAGTGTGAGACGCCCCCGTAAGGGCAAAGGTCGAGAGTGTGGGACTTCACGAAACTGTTAACCGAGAGTGCGTGTGCGCCGAACCACGTGGCGAGCTTGCTGTATAGCAGACACTCCAGGAGGAAGGCAAGGCAGCCCTCATCAGGTCAGTGCGTGCTATCCCACCTATTTATTTTCCCCTTTGCCGTATGCACCAAAATTACAGTCCACTAAATCTTTATCGAAGATACCTTAAGTTGCTGGCGTCTCCATTTCTAATGGTCACTTCTCGCTGGATTGACCTTGACTTTCCGCCCTTATTAGATCGTTATCGTAATAAGCGTTTATATAATTAATTATTTATATTTTAATCCGACTTCGGATTAACCCCGCCCTTATTAGAACACTAGAATAGGTCCTAATAGGTGACGTTCATAGTAATTTTAAAACTATATTCATAGAATGAATAAGCATATAATTATCTATATAAATTATTTGTTGTATGTTCACATCACGTCATCAACTTTTAACTACATCTATAGATTATACTGTTAAATTACATTTATTATTTGCACATATATTTAAGCATTATATTCGTTATAAATAACTTCATAATTATTATAAAAGTTAACAATTAAAGTTCATCGTTAACAAAACTAATATTTAATAATTCAACCGCGTAGCGAGGTCGCTTACAGACTACCCGCTTATAATTATATTATTTTTGCCGCATAACTTAAGTTGTAATGCCGCCTAAAAAACAAATAGCATCGAATAATAGCGATTCCTCGGATAATGGGGGCACACCTGATGCTGAGTTGGTTTTATTGTTAGCTAAACGAGATGCTTTATTTGAAATAGTGCAAAAAATATATGATATGTCCTCGGACATCCACATAAACACTTCCACAATGGAGCGTTTTCTTGATGGAAGTTCTAATATTAATGCTTTACGTATTGAGTTTCAACAGGTCTTAGATAATTATAATTCACATTTATTAAAAATAAACCCTATTGCTAAACCTGATTATAACAGCCTCATTGCGTTTGAGTCTCTTTGCGGTAGAATAAATAGGCTTTATTTACAATATTCGCAATCTAATTTACAAAGTACTAGTACACCATCTAAAGCCAGATTCACACTTCCGCCTATCGAACTTATGCCCTTTTCGGGTGACATTCGCTCATGGCCTTTATTTTATGCTAGCTTTAAATCAACCGTCCATGACAACACATCGCTTACCGACGCTGAAAAGTTATACTATTTGCTAGGTAAACTAACGGGCAAAGCCCTATCTGTATGCTCAGGTATAACTCCTTGCGCTGAAAATTATAAAATTTTATTGCAAGCACTCGTCGACAAATATGAAGACCGGCGTATGCTAGCATCTACATATATTAATCAGATGTTCGAATTTAAGCCATTGCAATCGGCCACCGCAAATAATTTAGATTTATTTACTGATAACTTTATAAGTGCAGTGCGCGCTTTACAAAACTTAAAGTTAGATAATCTCGCGGACTTAATTGTTCTTCATATCGCGCTTAAGAAGCTGGACCCGGATACCATTCGCTCTTTCGAATATAGTCATAACTCGATGGTACCTACCTTTGATGATTTAGTAAATTTTATTAAGACCCGCTCCAAAGTTTTGCAACGCGCCGATTCTAGTACAAATTCTAATAGCGCACCAAACAATCGACGAGGTAACGGTAATAATCGTCGCTGTAATAATACTTCGTCGCCGAAGTATCAGGCGTACGTAAGCACGACGACTAGTTGCTCAAAGTGTCTGTGCGATAATATTGTGCATCAACACCTATTTAAGTGTGCAGATTTTAATAAAATGACGCCGCAGGAACGATTTAAATGCGTAAAGGGTAACAGTGCATGTGTGAATTATCTCAGTTTAAGTCATCGAGTGTCTAGTTGCTCTTCAAATTATAGTTGTCGAGTTTGTAAATTTAAACATCACACATTGTTGCACTTCCACCGCAGAAGCGATAATGCTTCCCCTGCGCTGGCGCGTTCTCCACCGCTTCAGCCAGTTACACTGAAGTCTACAACCCCCGCGCCCGCACACTCGCCACCCCTCACCGCAGGTGCGCGTTCAGACGTCGCGCTGTGTACTTCGTTCAAGAATGTTTCTCAACGTTCACCGCCTCCCGCGCGCGCAAGTCGTTCGCAGAGAACTATTTTATTATCAACCGCTCAAGTATTTGCTTACGATGCTAAGGGAGAGAAACAAATTATTCGTATATTATTAGACTCCGCGGCTCAAAGCCATTTTATGACTAAAGAGTGCTGTCATCGTTTAGGCGTTCAACAACACGATACCGAATGTACTGTAGTAAAGGGATTCGGTGGAGTTGAAAAAATTGTAAAATCGAAATCGATTGATATTAAAATTTTCTCACGATTCGACTCGAATATTAACTTCAATATTTCAACGCTAGTTGTTGATCAAATCACCGACCTTTTGCCCACCGCTGTGGTAGACACATCTGTCTTATCACACTTCCATGGCATAAGACTCGCTGATGAATGTTATAGCATGCCTAATAAAATTGATGTTTTGATAGGCGCATCCCTTTTCCCGCACTTACTATGTCCAGACGTAATTTATTCGTCTAACGACTTGTCCGGGCCCTCGGCTTTGAATACGGTATTTGGTTACGTTATTATGGGCTCAGTGCCGACACTTCAGGTAAATCATTCTTTAACGTGCTGCTCAGTTCTAGAGTCTCCTATCGTTGACAAATTAGTGCAACGATTTTGGGAGCTTGAACAGCCACCCTCCGCACCGCCCATTCAGTGTCCTTCAGACATTGAATGTGAAGAATTTTATAAATCTACGACATCCCGCGATCCTTTTACTGGTAGATATATTGTTGGCCTGCCATTTAAAGATGACGTTTACTCTCTCGGAGATTCTTATGAAACCTCTCGACGACGATTCATGTGCTTGGAGAGGAAACTTCAAGCCTCGCCTACATTAAGGTTAGCATATGATGACGTCATAAAGGAATACTTAGCTAAAAATTATATATCCCCCGCACCGCCGTATGACTCTCATGAACCCGCTCCAATATATGTCATACCGCATCATGGAGTCTTACGCGAAGATAAGAAGTCAACGCGTCTGCGCATCGTCCTGGACGCTAGCAGTAAGACTAGCACTGAGCGATCATTAAATGATATTCTGCATTCAGGACCAAATTTGCAAGGCGACTTGTTCAATATAATTTTAACTTTCCGCTTACATCCAATCGCTATGACAGCCGACTGTCGCCAACAATTTCTGCAAATAGTTGTTCGCGATTCTGATCGTCGTTACCAATGCTTCCTATACCGCTTCCGTCCACAAGACCCACTTGTGTTATACCACTTCAATCGCGTGTGCCTCGGTTTAACTTCGAGTCCATACCATGCATTGCGCACGGTAAGACAGCTCATTGATGACGACGGCGCAAAGTATCCGCTTGCGAGTCGTATCGCATTTACTTCGCTATATATGGACGACATCGCGTTCTCTATGCCCAGTGAATCCGAGGCCAGTGAGACCTCTCGGCAGCTGATAGACTTATTCAAGGGTGCCCAATGGGACCTGATAAAATGGCATAGCAACCGTCGATCTGTTTTAGATGACCTCCCTACTTCCCATAAAATTACAGGAGAAGTAGAGTTCGATAAATCAATGCCACATAAAATACTAGGCTTGCATTGGTCTACCGATAGTGACGCCTTTTATTTTAAGATATCTGTTCCCGCTGATGTGACGTGCACTAAGCGCGCCATCTTATCTACTGTCGCTCGCCTGTGGGAAATAATAATCGTTGCTCCCACAGTCGCGTACGCCAAATTGTTAATAAAGCAGCTTTGGCAACTTAATTTAGATTGGGACGACATACCACCACCGCCAATTATTAAGATGTGGAGGCAGTTCTATGCTGAATTACCAGCTCTTAATGATTTACGTATCCCGCGACATGTTGGTGTATCCAAAAACTGTACTGCGTCACTCCTGGGGTTTTCCGACGCCAGCGAGCACGCATACGGTGCCGTAGTCTACATACATGTAAAGAGCGTCAATGGTAACACCGTCCAGTTGATTTGTGCAAAGACTAAAGTCGCACCGACGAAACCACTATCTATTGCACGCCTTGAGCTTTGTGGAGCGGTTTTACTCTCAAAATTGCTTCGCAGAGTACTCGACAATTATTCTCTTGACCTTGCAATATCAGTCTATGCCTTTGTAGATTCAAAAGTAGCTCTGTACTGGATAAAGAGTTCGCCACACAAGTGGCAGACCTTTGTTGCAAACCGCGTTGTTCAGATTACCGACAATATTCGCGCTGATAACTTTTATCATGTCGCAGGTACTGAGAATCCCGCTGACATACTTTCACGTGGCGTAACGCCAAATAAATTAGTTTCAAACCCCCTGTGGCTCCATGGGCCTCAGTGGACTTCGTTAGATCCATCTCAATGGCCTCTTCGTACTTTAGACAATGAGGTTATTGCAAATATGCCTGAGAAGAAGATTTTGTCGCACACTGTGTGCACATCCGTCTGTAATTCTGCGATTTATGAGCTCGCATTCCGCATCTCTTCTTGGAGTAAACTTCTACGTATAATTGCGTACGTGTGTAAGTTTGCTAAATTATTGCCCCGCCGCAGCACTACTGTAGTGACTGCTGATGATCTCAGTTTCTCTGAGGTTATAATCCTCCGCGCCCTGCAAAAACAGCATTTTGCAGTGGAATATTTAAATATTGAAGGTAACAAACCTTGCTCGCCCGCTTTCAATCGTTTAAGGCCTTTTATTGAGAATGGTTTAATCCGCATTGGTGGTCGTCTTTCGAACTCCGCATTAGATTACACGCAAAAACATCCAATTATACTCCCGCGCAGTGATCATGTAGTGAACATGATCATTGACTATTATCATATTAAAAATTTACACGCTGGGCCTGAATTGTTATTGTCATTGCTCCGTCAAAAATTTTGGATACTTTCCGCACGCCGCACTGTGAGAAGCAGAGTCTACAAGTGTAATATATGTTTCCGGCTTAGACCCCGTCCAACTTACCCTTTGATGGCTGATCTTCCCCATAGTCGTGTAAGACAAGCTATTAAGGCATTTACACACACGGGCTGCGATTATGCCGGTCCTATCGCATACACTCCTGTACGTCGTCGTGGTGTATGCAGCGAGAAGGCGTACTTATGTGTTTTCACATGCCTCACGACTCGAGCTGTACATATAGAAATCGCTACAGATCTTAGTAGTTCTAGTTTCCTCGCTGCGCTTAAACGTTTCCTCTCTAGACGAGGGCCGATTCAGTTTTTATATTCGGATAATGGAACGAATTTTAAAGGTGCCGCTTCGTATCTTCGCGATCTCTATAAATTTCTAAACGTTGAATACCGCCCAAAGCTTGAGCAAGAGTGTGCTGAAAATCGTATAACACGGAAGTTCATCTGTCCCAACTCTCCTCATTTTGGAGGCGCCTGGGAGAGTATGATCAAAGTCGTAAAAACGCATCTGTTCCGAGTTATCGGACATCAGTTACTTTCATACGAAGAGCTTAATACTGTTCTTGCGCAAATTGAGTGCTTGCTAAACTCGCGGCCCTTGACAGTATTAAGTTCTGATCCTGCAGAGCCTTCAGCTCTTACTCCGAGTCATTTTTTGAATACCGCACCTTTATTGTCATTACCCGCACCCAAAGTCAAATCTGACTCTACCAGTCTGTTACACAGGCATTCTTTACTGGATAAATTAGTTCAGTCGTTTTGGGACCGGTGGAGGACGGAATACCTTCACGGATTACAAGTTCGTCAGAAGTGGAACACCCCGTCTACGGCTATCGTACCAGGCATGGTTGTAATTGTGATAAATGATAATGAACCGCCCCTTGCTTGGCCATTAGCGATTGTCGAGTCTGTTCATCCTTCGAAGGATGGCGTAGTTCGAGTAGTGACCGTGAGAACTACTAAGGGAACATATCACCGTCCTGTTGCTCGTATTTACCCTCTCCCAAGACAATAAATCACGATTATTTTGATTATAATTATTTATCTAAATTAGGAATTAAGTTTATATTTATATATATTAAAAAAGTATTAAACCGCAATATTATATTTATGTATACATTTTCTCGCTTACCAAGTAAGGTTAGTAGATGAGACATGCGCATTGAGCGCATCCTCTCACTTTATATACCGCTTATTTATTTGTTTTCCTTTTACTTTTTATATTACGGTTGTCTTTTAAAGGTGACCCTTTAAGGGCGGGAGGAAATGGTAACGCCAGTTAACAATCTACTTTATCAACATTACATTACATATCGCATTGAGTTCGTCCTAAGTTATATCTACTTTATCAACATGACTAGTGCATATTTTTTGTTTCCTTCCTTCCTTCCCTTTCCTACCGCACGCGCTGCCGCCGAGGTGAAAAAGAGGATCTCGGCGCGCGTCATTATACTAAGTGATATTACGCCATCCGCAGCGCACGGCCACCCGTCGCGTCTTATATATATTAACTGCAAACCGCGCAGGACGAACATTGAGATCTCCTGTTTATCTTTAATACTCACCGCATCAGACATTGTGTCTTTGTAACTCATAAAAGTGTGAGACGCCCCCGTAAGGGCAAAGGTCGAGAGTGTGGGACTTCACGAAACTGTTAACCGAGAGTGCGTGTGCGCCGAACCACGTGGCGAGCTTGCTGTATAGCAGACACTCCAGGAGGAAGGCAAGGCAGCCCTCATCAGGTCAGTGCGTGCTATCCCACCTATTTATTTTCCCCTTTGCCGTATGCACCAAAATTACAGTCCACTAAATCTTTATCGAAGATACCTTAAGTTGCTGGCGTCTCGTTATAACCTTGTGTCAATAAGTAAAATTACTTCATGGTTATAAATTTATTTATGTTTGTAAAATAAGCTTTTTATTTAGAAATAGAAGTATAATATTTCAAAAAGAAGAAATCCAACATGCATTAGGACAGCGCAGACGTTCCCTTTCCCTTAAATCTTCTTACAAATGAGTCGAAGGCTGTGTCCAGCTTACTGCTTAGAAATTCATAAAAACATTAAAATTGTTTCTTTAATTAAAATTTAATCAACACAAGTTGTCAATATCAGTCAAATATATTTTTTGTGTGTTTCAAAAGGTTTTATTTTATTATTAACTAGCTGATACCCGACGCATTGCCGTCAAAGAAGAAATGATTGTGGAAATATCGTTTTTTTTTGAGGAGTTATATTGTTTAATTAGGAATGATAATACATTCATTGAATCTGATTGATATACAGCTTTTAAATAAATTTGTAGGTACGATACGACACGCGTGCCACCTTCTGTAAGTCAATTGTATTATTGCATGCCTGTAAACTTCGCGTAAGTGCAAGCAATAAGTTGACAAACGTTTACCGCAATAATGATGAACAGTATTGCAGCGCATAAAATACAAAGACACATAAATTTTTATATATTAAGATTAGATATTTCACGTAATACCAGATTTGTTTAATCCCAGTAACATTTTCATTTTTACGTAACATTTGGAAGATAACTTTTTTCGAAAGGTGTAACTAACTAAAATACAAAGTAAACGTCTAAAAAAAACGTCCAAATTCAAAAAAAATAAAGAGTGTAATCATCGAAATCAGTTGATTTGGTAAAGAACTATTCGCTTGTCTACAGATGCCTTTGTAAATTGAAGAGCTTGATGATTTTCTCAGAAAACCCATATTGATGAATATTTACTCATATGAGACCCACCGTGAGGTACCACCTCTCTAACAAAAAAGTTTCACTGAAACTGGACAATGGGGTTAAATAATTTTTGTTGAAGACACATACAATAATCCTATGAATTGGGAACCTCTGCATTATTAAAGTTGGTTATATACTAAATAAAAGAAATTTTATATTAACAGATAATGTATTTACTATAATATATTTTGTCATTATTTTGAAATATTTCAAAATATCTACATAATATAAGGATGTGTTAATTTTATTTAGCAAATATTTCTACTGTGTTTCATAATCGTGAGTTAAAAGAGCTGGATACTCAGAGGTGACAATGCATCTGCACTAAAATTAATCCAGGTGGAATATTTACCTCCAGTAATTTAGGGTAATTTTTCTTTGAAACCGGAAACCCGCCCTTGAAAAATCGATTTCGGTGAGACCAGAGAGATAAAAAACAATATTTTTTGTATAAATTTATTCCAAATTAATATAATATGAACTAAGTTATAAATGTTATGTAAAGGGAATTTCAATATAATATTGTTTTTCTTTATAGAATAAGAGTGTAAAATGAACACACAGCCCACCTGATGGTAAATGGATGCTGTGGCTCATAGATATTAGCATGTAATGCAGATCTAATTGTAAATGCAGATGCTACTGTATCACTGTGGAATGCCTCGTCTTTGGTTAAATTTGTCTCCAGTTCTCCCCACTCACCATACGAAACACAGCAGCATTGAGCTGGTATCTTAGCTGGTATTCAGTTAGAGCCTGATCCTTCCTCGGTGGAGTCGACTCATACAACAGTGCTACAACTATTACGTAGCTGCAGCGTGGTTCTATATTTTAGTCAATCAACGCAATTAATTTACAACATGCAATTCGTTGAACAACAACTTGCTTAAACTTTAATAATAACACGAAATGACGCTACTGAGTTAAGCCCGGCACTAAATTGGATGTGTCGAGGAATTTTAGTTAGTGATTTATCATTAACTAAAATTAATGATAAAATATATTTACTATCTCGTGGCCTTATGCATAGGCTAGCTTGCTACTGCACTGCGGGTCCTGGGTTCAATCACAGTTAAGCTATCATTAGGTGAAAAACCTAAAAGATAAAGTTACTGTGGTACAGGTGTTAACCGCTCTGCATTATAAAACTTGTAAACCTGTTGGTTCTGCACCTAATCTCTCTCCGTTGTCTCCGTGTTGTCGGCTCATCGAACTATGCGAGTGAGGAAACAGAGAATGCACCTGTGCTCGCACAAACACTATTATTTATTTTTATAGAATAAGGGAGACAAACGAGCACACAGTCCACCTGATGGTAATTGGATGCTGCGGCCCATAGACATCTACTGTATATTTATCTTCAATTAAGAATCAAAATGTAGAGAGTCTCCGGTTCTATACTCTCACCATACGAAACACAGCAGCATTAAGCTGCTATTTTACGCTGGTATTCTGTGAGAGCGTGGTCATTCACCGGTTGAGCCGACCCATTCGTGCTGCATCCACAGTATAGCTGCAGCGTGGCTCTACTACACTCGTATATCTTTATATAAACCTGTCTACGTAGACGATAGATGTAGCTACTCTTCATATTCATATAGAACAGATTCGTGCTGCATCCACAGTATAGCTGCAGCGTGGCTCTACTACACTCGTATATCTTTATATAAACCTGTCTACGTAGACGATAGATGTAGCTACTCTTTATATTCATATAGAACAGATTCGTGCTGCATCCACAGTATAGCTGCAGCGTGGCTCTACTACACTCGTATATCTTTATATAAACCTGTCTACGTAGACGATAGATGTAGCTACTCTTTATATTCATATAGAACAGATTCGTGCTGCATCCACAGTATAGCTGCAGCGTGGCTCTACTACACTCGTATATCTTTATATAAACCTGTCTACGTAGACGATAGATGTAGCTACTCTTTATATTCATATAGAACAGATAGACACTTCGATATTTAACATACAATAGTACAAACAAATTATTGATGTTAAATATGAAAACAATATTATGTTACATCCGTAAGTTATTTATATCAAACTGCAATAACATATTATTATGATAATAATAATTTAATTTAACATTACACATTTGTTAAAAATATCGATTATTTAATAAACATATTTAATCAATGTTATACATCTGTAATAGGTACACTACGGAGCACAAATGAACGCAAAAATATTTCAGCAGTGACTTGCAGCGCTAAGGGACGCGGGTTCGAATCCCGCATGGAACTAGTATTTCCATGGCGTACGAATAATTGTTCCGGGTCTGGATGTGTTTCCTTGTAAAATATATGTATGTAAACTGCATCCACGATAAAGGAGAAAATCATAGTGTGGTGTAAAGTTTAGAAAAAGAAAGACTTACTGAATATAACAGAAGAAGAAAGAAGAAAGCTTATTTTTCTATTTAGGAAGATTATTTTTACTACTCTAAGCCAGTGCTGGGCTCCTTCCCCACTTGATGACAAGTGATGAGATGATGAGATATGATATGAAGATATTGCTGTTGTTTCTCAAACTCATATTTAATTAGTAGAATGCTAGTTCCTAGTGGAATGCTTAGTCTTGCAAACGTATAGCTGCTCTGTACAAACACAAAAAGCTAACGAACAAAGTCGGCACTCTTCGTAACACATTCAGATAGAAGCCCCTTCCGTGTCAGACAAGATACGTAACGATAAGTAAACACTGCGCGGTGCGAGAACACAGGCGAGTTTGTGCGAGTAGAGCGCTCCCTTGTTCTCATTTCGTAAGACGACTTAGATTCTACACCTATCCCAGATTATAAGAATCAAAACGCAGATGCGTTGTCACACCTAAGAACTAGGATGGAATGCCTCGTTTCCAGTAAAAAGGGTCTCCGGATATGTACACTCACACACAGCAGTATTAAGCTGTTATTTTACTATAGTATTCTGGGAGAGCGTGGTCCTTCCCCGGTGGAGCCGACCCATTCGTGCTAGTGGTACAACCATAATCTAACTGCGGCGTGGCTCTACCACGTATAGAATCTATCGTCTATATATATATATATATATATATATATATATATATATATATATATATATATATATATATGTGTTTTATATATATGTTTTGTTTTGTGTTTCCTTGTTTACATTTTCCTTAAGTATCTCTGTGTTTCATAAGGTATGTCAAGTCTTTTCACTGGAAACCAGGCATTTTGTCTTAGTTCTCAGGGATGACAAAGCATCTGCATTTTGATTCTTAATCGAGGACAGATGTAGTCACCATTATTCTATAAAATAAGCTTCTTGCTTTCTACATATATAGGAGTAAAAGTTTAAAAATAAAACAACAAACATAACTTGGAACAGAAGGTAGTATTTTATTTAATTATTTTTCAATAGTAAACAATAAATAGGGTTTATTCCTTACGTACATAGACCCGCATCCTGAGTAGCATTGCCTCAACCCTTCAACTTTTTTATTAATAAAATTAATACATCCTTATATAAATATGTTGAAAAATGTTAAAATAATGACTATAATATATTATAGTAAATACATTATCTGTAAATACTAAATTTCTTTTATTTAGTATGTAACCAACTTCAAAAGGGCCGGGGTTCCCAATTCATAGGATTATTTTATGTGTGTTCAACGAAAATTCTTTACCCCATTGTTCAGTTTCAGTGAACCTTTTTGTTAGAGAGGTGGTACATCACGGTGAATCTCATATGAGTTAATTTCATCAATATGGGTTTTCTGAGAAAATCATCAAGCTCTTCAATTTGCAAAGGCATCTGCAGACAAGCGAATAGTTCTTTACCAAGTCAACTGATTTCGATGATTACACTCTTTAATTTTTTTGAATTTGGATAACACTTTTTTAAATGTTTACTTTGTATTTTAGTAACGAAATTACTAAAATAATAATAAATGTAAATGTTGCGTATAAATTAATTCTAAATCATAAACAAATACAGACCAATACAAAGCGAAGAGCTTGACTTAAATAGCGTAGCTCGAAATTCCAAGTCCATAGCTAAATTGGCACTGATTAATCTGTGAGTAAACATTTGCTGGTATATGAAACAAAAAATAATTAGAAAACAATTGAAAGATACCAAGAATTGTTTTATTACTACAATACGTACTAGAAACTAGAAAACAACAGTTAAAATTTAAACACGTAAACTGTTCCTGTATAAATGGTCGCCTCCGCAAAGTTTACTAACATTTATTGACCCCATAGTTCCATTAAAGCACTTGCTAAGCTAATAGAATTGGAATACTGTTTATTTTCCTAACAAGGAACAGGAGATAGAGAGATTAACAAGAGATATAATTAACACGTGATTTCTTAACTACATGAAATTATATTAATAATAATTGTTATAAAAAATAGTCTGCATATCTTTATCTATGTGTGTGTGTGTGTGTGTGTGTGTGTGTGTGTGTGTGTGTGTGTGTGTGTGCGTGCGTGCGTGCGTGCGTGCGTCCGTGCGTGCGTGCGTGCGTGCGTGCGTGCGTGCGTGCGTGCGTGCGTGCGTGCGTGCGTGCGTCCGTGCGTGCGTGCGTGCGTGCGTGCGTGCGTGCGTGCGTGCGTGCGTGCGTGCGTGCGTGCGTGCGTGCGTGCGAGCGTGCGTGCGTGCGTGCGTGCGTCCGTGCGTGCGTGCGTGCGTGCGTGCGTGCGTGTGTGCGTGCGTGCGTGCGTGCGTGCGTGCGTGCGTGCGTCTGTTATTATTTACAATTGAACCCGGTAAGTAGCGTTGTCGAGATCCAGTGATCCTCCGTGTGCAAGCTGTCAGAGAAATGTAGTCAGTTTGTACCGTCCATCACCTGGTACTTTATATGAAGCTTGTAACAAATAGAATGTGCATGTGTGTGTCAACTACTAACTAGTCATTCTTTGTTTTTAAAGATAAATTGTGCTTGTAAAGATAGAGTGAGTCTTTAAGATTATTTATTGCATTCACTTAAAGTATTTTTTTTTAGATTTTAGATTAATGTAAAATACACGAGAAGTCACTTAATATTGCTTTAAGAAATTGATAGTAATTTAAATTTATATTGTAAAAAAATTTTTTAGTAATAAATTATCTAAAACATCGAGTATCACTTATTATTCAAATTTGGCATTTAGCGTAATGAAGATGTTACTGGGATTATACAAATCAGGTATTACGTGAAATGTCTAATCTTTATATATAAAATTTATGTTTGTTTATATTTTATGCGCTGCAATACTGTTCATCATTATTGCTGTAAACCTTTGTCAACTTATTGCTTGCACTTACGCGAAGGTTACAGGCGTGCAATAATACATTGACTTACAGTGGATGGCGCGCGTATCGTATCGTACCTACAAATTTATTTAAAGGTTTTATACCAATCAATTTCAATCAATATATTATCGTTTCTAATTAAACAAAAAACGGATATTTCCATAATCATTCCTTCTGCGGCGGCAATGCTCCGGGTACCAGCTAGTTAATAATAAAATAAAGGCTCATGAAACAATTAAAAATATATATTTGACTGAGATTAACTACTTTTGTTGATAAAATTTTATGTAAAGAAACAATTTTAATATTATTTTTATGTATTTCTAAGCAGTATCTCAGCTGGACGACTCATTTATAAGAAGATTTTAGGGCAAGCGAATGTCTTCTGTGCTGTCCTAATGCATGTTGGATTTCACTTCTTTTTGAAATATACTTTTATTTTTTAATAAAAACCTTACTTTATATACATAAATAAATTTATAAACATAAAGTAATTTAACTAATTGACACAAGGTTATAAAAATGCTATTATCAACACTTGGTGGCTAACCAATTTCCGATTTATCGGGAACAACCTCCTCCTTTTCTCTACTACTAGAAACTTCAACAATAAAGCCTACTTATTTACAAAATGCTTGCAATGCACCTTAAATTATTTTTTTTTTTTTTTTTTTTGCGCCCGAAGCAAATATGGGCAACCCTCCGGAAAGCGGGGGACGGAGGCGGTGAATGCTCATAGCATACCACGCAGCCGGCTGCGTGGTTATGTGGAGACTTTTACCCACTAAACACCGCCTTTTAGGAAATGGCTTAACGATCTGACTAGAGATCTCTAAGCCGTATACGAACGCGACCCTCCTTGGCAGAAAGGAGTGCGCAAGCAGCGAAAAGCCGCTTAGAAGAGTGCCTAACTAAGGCAGATTAATGGATGTGTTATGGAGGCTCGGCCTGAGCCGCCAGGAGGCAGTCCAGGTCAGCCGAAAGCTTGGTGGGGGGGTCCGAGAGAGAGTTTCTCGGTCTGCGCACACTATAGCGAGTGTGAATAGGGGCTGCATAGGCAGCTGTCTCACGAATGAGATGATTTGGGTGGGACTCTGAGGTTTTGAAGAATCTCTCAGAGAGTGATTTAAGAAACTGTTGGATTGTTGGGAGCTCTAAGTCTCGATGTAGGTCAGCATTACGGACATAATAGGGCGAGTTAGTGGCCCTACGACAGAATAGATTTTGAACTATTTGAAGTTCATTTATAGCTTTGGGCTTAGCATGTGCGAAAATGGGGGCCGCGTAGATCATGACAGGTCGTATGCAGACCTTATATAGGGTTCGCTTGTTGTGGAGGGACATTTTACTGTGTCTGCCCAACATGCTGTTGAGCCTACCCATGTAAAAACGTGCGGTGCGAGTAACTTTCTTGATATGGGGCTCGAAAGTGAGCCTTGCATCAAGGGTGACGCCTAGGTACTTGGCTTTAGTTTGCCATGGGACAAGGGTTCCTAACATCCTGATTGGCGGAGTGGTGGTGAGACGGCGTCGTTTATATTCGAAGCAAACGGCGGAGCTTTTCTCCGGGTTTACGTCGATACGCCATTTTTGGAACCAAGCTCCTAAGTCGCTTACTGACTTTTGAATCTTGTTCCGAATCTGTGGTAGTGAGTTGCCTTTGGAGTAAAGGGCTGTGTCATCTGCAAAGAGGGCTAGTTTGACACCATTCGACGGGATAGGGATGTCGTTGGTGAATAGTATGTATAGGAGGGGAGCAAGCACAGAGCCTTGAGGAACACCGGCTTTTATTTGACGGGTAGAGGATAGCGTGCCTTCGTGTCTAAAACGAAAGGTACGATCCTTCAGATAGGAGGCTACAAGGCGAACGAGACGGTCTGGGAGGCCTAAGTCGTACAGTTTGTAGATGAGGCCCTCGTGCCAGACTTTGTCGAATGCCTTGGCAATGTCAAAGAAGACCGCGATGGTTTTTTGACGGCGAGGGTAAAAACCGCTGAGGATGTATTCTACTATGCGGTGAACTTGTTGGGGGCACGAGTGTTTGGCTCGAAACCCGAATTGTTGTGGGATGACAAGAGGGTCGCCGTCTGTGGGAAACAAATGGCGCCTCAAGCGCACGAGAATGACTCGTTCGAAAAGTTTGCCCATGGCCTTGAGGAGGCTGATGGGACGGTGATTGGAGGGGAGGTGGAGAGGTTTGCCTGGCTTGGGAATGCCAATGACAGTTGTCTCTTTCCAAGAGGTGGGAAAGTAACTGAATTCGAAGTAGGCGTTAAAGATAATGGCCAGTAAGGCGATTACCTGCTCCGGGAAGTGTTTGAGGGCTTGGTTGGAGATACCATCCGCACCTGGTGCTTTTTTGGGCTTAAGTCCTTTGATGGTAGATGAAATCTCATCTTTGGACACAGTGATAGGGTCAGAGGCGGTAGGGGGCGAGTTCCAGCGTCGGACCTCGTCCTCCACTAGTTGAATATGTAGGGGGTCAGTGGGTTGTGAGCTAGGAGAGCATTGAGCGGCAACGCTGTCCGCGAAGCACTCAGCCTTTTCTTCGTCTTCGAAGGCAATGGAGCCGTCGGGACGAGACAGAGGGGGAGTATGGGTTATAGCGTCTATCCGGAGGGCTCTCGCCATCCGGTAGTACGCTGTGTGAGAGGGAGAGATTTTCTCCATGAGATTGCCTTTTTCGTAGTCTCTGTAGTCTTGGAGGCGGTAACGCAGTTTGCGTTGAAGGCGGTGGGCTGCGAGTCTATATTCGGGAGTGGGATAGCGTGCAGCTCTACGGAGGGCAGCTTTTTTGGCTTTTAACAGGTTGCTAATATCTAGGGGAAGACTAGTTTTAGCAACCGGGACAACTTTTTCATTCTCTTTAAGAGAGGATGTTATAAGTGAGGTGAGATTTTCGACCGCGGTGTCTATTTTCCCCGCACTGTCGAGGGCGTCGGAAGAAAGGGTTATGGGAGGGTCCGGAGAGTCTATAGCCGAGGCTAGAGACTTCTTGAAGCCCTTCCAGTCGGTGTAGGTTTTGGAAGTGGGAGTTGGAGATGGCTGATGGCCAAGAAGGAGGGATACAGGACGGTGGTCGGATCCTAGATCGTCGAGAGGCTCGATTGCTCTAAGGTTAAGGGAAACTCCTTTAACTAGAGCAAAGTCTAGCACATCAGGAGCATAGGTAACAATGTCGGGATAGTGGGTGGCAGTGAGGGGGCTATAGACAGTCAGGTCGAGAGACTGAGTGATATTGAGCAGCACCCTGCCACTACTTGTAGTAGTGCGGCAGGCCCATTCAGTATGCTTGGAGTTAAAGTCTCCAAACATAATGACTGAGTCGCCTAATGCAAGGATGGCTTCAAAGTCACTCTTGACAGGGAGGGTTCCGCTAGGGATATAGCAAGAGGCTATAATGATTGACTGGTGTCCAGTCATGGCTAGTCTAGTGATAGTGGCTTCCATACTGGTAAGCGAAGGAGTAGATATGTGGGAGCAATGAAGGGACTTTTTGTGATAGATGGCAGTGCCGCCGCCTTTGCGGTCGGGTCTATCGTTACGTATGAGTGAATAATTTTTAATAGTAAGGCCTTTAGAGACCTTGGGGCTGAGATGGGTCTCCTATAGGAGTAGGAGATCGGCTTCACGATCTCGTAGAAAAAGCCTAAGCTCTGGGAGGTTATTTCGCAGACCGCGGATATTGAATGAAACAAGCGACAAACCCTTTGGTTTGATACGACCGTGAGATATTGCAGGAGCAGAGGGCTCCGGCATAGTTTAATTACAAGGACCTTAGAAGGTTGATGTGCTCAGTAAGAGCAAGGAGACGGCCCTGAGGGGACTGAGCTGTGCTCAGTTTACCCGCAAGAATAAGAATTTCGTCTAAATTGATCCTATTGAGTGTGTTGTACACTAGGTTTAGAGACTCTACTACAGAGTCTGTCTGTTTTTTTGGGTCGGCGGAGGGCCGCGGGATATTTGATTCCTTTTGGAACCAGGGGTTTATTGGAAGTGGCGCTGGCTGAGAGAGCGGAAGGCTCATAAGGGGCCGAGGAGGGCCCTGAGGTGGCCGATAGGGGCCCTGTGGGGGCCGATAGATGCCCTGTGTGGGCTGAGATGAGCCCTGAGGGGGCTGAGGTAGGGGCTGGCCCTGGCTGGGCTTGCGGCTTACAAGAGCCGGGAAGGTTCGGTCATTGACCTGTGGTGGAGCTTTGCGGCTCGTAGGTGGGCGAGGGGCGCGAGGGCAACCTCTATAATTGGCCGGATGGCCTGTTTGTCCACAGAGGACACATGAGGGTGGGGATTCGGCGTTTTTGGGCCGTGGGCACTCTTTCGAGTGATGGGGTTCTAGGCACTTAATGCACCTGGGTGGAGCTGAGCAGTTGGCTGCCGCGTGTCCATAAAGTTGGCAGCGGTGGCACTGCGCTGGGTAACCGCGCCGGTGAGGGGCTTCGACCTTAACACGCGACAGGCCGCACACAGTGCGTACCTCGCGGAAAATGGCCTTCGCCTCCGGCACATTGGTGAGAACGAGGAGGGCGAGGTTAAACCTTTCGCCCCTGCTGCTGTGCATTTTATGCACACCTTCAATAGGGAAGCCTTGGGATTTAAGGTCTTCCAGAATGTCTTCGTTTGCGAGTTCATAGGGAACTCCGCGGAGGACTGCCTTTACTTTCCTTTCTTCGGCGAGGGCGTAAGTGTGGTAGGACGCCGGAATAATTTTGATGGCCTCGCCGACATTAGTGGCTTGGTCATATTTGAAACCCTTATCGTAGAGGGTTTTGGACAGTTGAGTAAATTTCGCCTTGTCTCTGAGAAAGACAGGGGGCGGGACTCGGTTTTTGGCCAGTTCGGGAGCGCAGCGGGTTGCTGGCTTGACGGTATTGTCTTTCGACTGTGAGGTGGCAGCGTTTGGGGCTGCGGAAGTAGGGGCAACGATGGGAGCTGCGGAGGTAGAGGCAGCGGCGGAGGGAGTGCGGGCGGCGGCGGCCGCTGAGGCGGGGGGAGTGCGAGAAGTGGCAGCGCGTTTCGGGCCGCGCTTTGATTTCACTAACGTGAATTCGGCTTGGGAGTCGGTTATGGTTCCTTCAGAGTCGGAAGAATCCGAGGAGCCGGTGGAGCTGAGGGCGGTCCTCTTCCGGGAGGATGAGGTAACGGACGTGGTGTCCGAGTGCTCCATATCGGAGTCGGGGGACGCGGGCGAGTCGGACTGCGGGGCAGCCGCTTGGGTCGCGAGGAAAGCAGCGACGGCGGGCGGGGGTACACATGCCTTAGGGGCACAGGGGGTAAGCTCAATTGAGAAGCTATCAAGGGCTACGCCTTGGGTTCTTAAAAATTGTTGAAAAAGAGCCAAAATTTGGCTAGCATCCATGGACGACATGTTGATCTGGACAGGGGGGATGACGTTTTTATTCTAAGAACACTGGAGGTCCCTGTTCTGAGAAGAACAGGGCTTTAGGGGCAGATGGGGAGGACTGACGTTCTATCCCAGAAGCTGGGGTCCCTATGTTCTGAAAAGAACAAGGGCTTGCTCTGAGAAGAGCAAGAGACGATCTTCTATGGATAGTATACACAACAAATAACAGTATAACAAAAATAATAACAATAACAGAAAAATTAACAAATAAAACAAAACAAGCAAAGCGCGTTCAAGCCTCCCCGCCGGAGCAAGGGGGCAGGAACGATGCGAAAACAAAGTGACTCACCAACGGCGTCTGCTCGGCCGGTGTTAGCCGGGGAGAGCGGGGCGCGCGGGCAAGCGGTTGCGCTACCGAAAGGTCGGAGGCGCGAAAGAACTGTGTGCACGACCGCTCGGGGGCGGCGCGCAAACGGAACTGTTAAATTATTCTGGTGTTGCAACTATTTATGAACATCGGGTGAGTCGCATGCTCATTTGTTAGTAGTAGGGGATTATAAAGTTGACTAAGGATCAATTAAAATTTATTTCAACAAGTGGACATTCCACAGAAAACCTGCTTTCGCATATTTCCTGCAACACCTTTAAGTACTTTTAATTAAATATTATAGCTTTATTATATTTAGTTTCTTTTTCTATTTAGTTTCTAATGATTCACTTCAATAAATTCTAAATATTATTTGAATCAGTAAATAGATGAAGAGACATTATATTAGCTTCTACTCGTTTGATAAATTATTATCTAGTTAGAAGAGCACAATTGCAATTGGTTAATTTATCGATTTTTATTTCAACGTCATTATAACAAGATTGTAGAGCTGGATCTAGAGCATTAAGGAAGAGCTTAAACATCAGAGCGTCCGATAAATTTATATTGAACACTAGAAATAATTATTTTACCTGTTACCTTCATGTTCATGTTGATTTTGCTTAAGTATAAGAAACTATTTAAGATGAGGAGTATTTTATGTATTGTTGCGTTTGGTTGGAATACCCCACTGCTAAATAAGACTGTGTTCAAGTTTGTAGATATGGATCGTTGATTTCAAACTGAGCTCAGTCATTTATTTTATGGGTTTATCTGTAAATGTAATGTGTAAAATAAACAAAACAAAGTTCATCTTCTTTGACAAAATAATTGTGTTATATATGTACTTATTATTATGATAGTTATCTCGTCGGTTACTTGAAGCAGATTTAAATTTAATATTATATGAGTGCTTTAGACACGCAGTCATTTAAACTAAACTAAGCATTACGTATTTTATATAATATAAAACTTTTACCACGTTTATATCAACTCGCTTCCTTCACTAATTCTAGCTCAGAACTAGATGAAAATGTAGGATAAACACACTTAGTTGTCTATCAGTTTGCTTGTTTTTCCATTAGGCAGATTTTTATGTAGGCTAAACTCACTTGTCTGACTATTTGTTTGTTAGTTTCTTTGGAAAAGATTATGCAATCAATTATAAACTAACATCCAGATGAGCTAGAGACTAGTTTTAAACATAGCTTAAAACTGAAAACGCGGTAAAAAGTTCGTCATTTTGAATTAATTATAATTATCTAATATGTAACTTCTAAATTTCCTATTTTTTTGATTGATTTTAAAGAATATTTAATTAAAATTATTAATAATTACTACCACTCGTATGGTAGTAAAATAAGCGAATTTAAGAAATTCAAATCTTACGAATTAGCAGTTAAGGTCAATTTTTCAATATGCACAAATTCAGGTCCTCATGATCACTCGCCTTCACAAGTTTTATTATAATACTTAAAGAGTCCTGGATTACAAAACGTAAGAAAAGGCACAATGAAGTAATCCCATTTGATCCCTACGTACAGCTTTTTAAAGTCTAGTTTGGTTCACTGCATCTTTTGAGACGAAATTGATTGTTGACCACGTCGTTTTGCCTTCCAAGGTGCTGCTTCTTCAGTCAACTACAAAAAAGTAAATCTTAAATAAATAATCAAAAATTTTCATGGTTTAAAAGGAACTTAACCTAGCCTTAAAGTATGCCTGTGTCTAACCTAATTTTTGTAAAGCAAAAACAAATTGAACAAAGTTATGTTAAAATCCCCACTAGAACATTATTAAACTGTGGTGATATGCATGTTTTTTGAATAAATAACGAAAAACTTGATTAATCGTACCGTCGTTGTAAGGCGTGCGGGCGAAGAAAGGATATCACTAGGATTGGTCACTTTAGAACAGGACGCCTGCGCTTCTCGTTCATAAAAATACAACAAAACATTATAACTTCTACGATTCTTTAGTTACCGTAAATTAGAAAAGACTTGATCTTTACACCCCATTCCCCTTTCTAAATCCCGCTTTCGCATTCCAAATTTTTGATGAATGGATGGATGGAAAAGTCCTATATAATAAAAAAAATTAGAATAAGGGAGCCAAATAAGCACACATAGCACTACGACTATGAGAGTGAGTGAACCCGTGCTGGCGAACACACTACTGCACTATAACCTCCTGCGCTAGTGGCTAATCTTCGTTGAGACTAGCTGTGAACTACAGACAGCGACGATGTTCCACCCTCTACTGCTGCAGAACTAACCTGCTTGTGTTCCGGGGCGGTGGCGCACATCACAACACCGTGTCCAGCGTCTGTAGTGACTGCAGCAGCGCCGGCTCGCGCGCGCACCAGCACGCCAGCTCCTCCGGACTCACCACGCCGTCGCCGTTCGTGTCCATCAGCTGCAGCAACACTTCATTTATAGAACAAATGTTACGAGCAAACACATTGTCCACCTGATGGTAATCGGCTGCTGTGGCCCACAGGCATCTACATCGATCCTCGATTAAGAATTAAAGTGTAGATGCATTTTCGCCTCTGAGAGGTCCCTGTTGAATGTCTCGTTTCTTGTAAATGGGGTATCCGGTTCTTTACACTCAACATACGAAACATAGCAGCATTGAGCTGCTATTTTATAATGGTACTGTATAAGAGCGTGGTCCTTCCCCGTCAGTCCAACTCATTCGTTCTAGAACCACAAGCCTGTTGGTCTAGTGGTTAGTGACCCTGACTGCTATGCCGGAGGTCGTGGGTTCGATTCCCACCCAGGACAAATGTTTGTGTGATGAGCACGATCATTTGTTCTGTGTCTGGGTGCAATTTATCTATAATATTTATGTGTTTAGAAATATATAAGTATGTTTATCAGTTGTCTAGTACCCATAACACAAGCTCTGCATAGCATGGGACTTGATGGCGTTGTGTAATAGTTGTGGAATATAAAATAAAAAAATAAATAAAAACAATACATCTGCAACATGGCTCCACCACAAATACATAAATTCTTGCGATTCACGAATTCGAGTGAACTTTAATTGTGGTAAACACGGATCTGCATACGTAGATCGTACGTATCCATCGTGAGATCACAGCGACGGTATGCTCGCAACCACGACTGAACCTCGCTCGACTTTGTGAATTGCAAGAACTATACAAAAAGTTAAAACTACGTCCAGGTGTAAGAGAATTCGCTATCCCATGTCGTGTGACGAAACAGGTAGTGGGCAGCAGCATCTTCCTGGTCATAAATCCTTACTATAACAAACCTGTCTGGCAACTACAATCTCCTTACATGGCAATCTGTAGAGGAGGCTTATATTCAGCAGTGGTTTTTTAATAGGCTATAAGTAGGAAATGTATAACTCCTGAAGCCAATCCTTAGAGATCGAGAATGAAGGTGGCTGAAATATAGATTTCATCATTAAATGATGTGACTCTTTGTGCCTTTCACCCTCACAATTTCTGCTAACACAGTACCTCCCACTTAATCCACCTGTAAGCAAATTCTAAAACCTTTAACACTTACATCCTTCATAAATACTCAACACCTTCAGAGATCATTAACATATATTTACAACATAGAATTATGTAATTTTTTATTGAAACAAAATATATTTTTAAATAAAAAAACTAACAAAAAATTATTGCCAAACATGAAGTTAGTCTATACTTGCAATTTTAAGAACGATTCAAAATGCTCCAGGAATACTTAAGCACTTATATCTGCTAAAACTAGCAATTTAATACTGGTTTCTTTTATGTTTTAAATAATGACAACGGACAACTCTTGGAAAACAAACTTTTTCATTCTGTAATTTAATAAAGATATTAAGAGTTACTTTGCAACCACCCGCTCGCAAAATAAAATTATTTGTCTTACCTAGTTTGAAGAGCAACTCCCGCCCACCCTCAAAATTTTAATTAAGCATTTCATTGGTGCTGGCGGGGATCGAACCCGGATTGCTCGCGTACCGCCAAATTTACCGCTGAGCTACCACGGGTTATTTTCCCGATAATAACTCAATAATGGTAAAAAGACTGCGGTTGCCAACCCGCTTCTTAAGCGTGGCAACTGTGTTCAACCTTTGTTCTGCAGTAGACTTTTGATAGGCTGTAGTAATGAATGATGACCATGTGTCGATTCAAATGTTTATTTTGAATAAATTAACTCACGTCAAAGATTTTATCTACGTGATAAAATCTTTTTAAAATCTTAAGGAATAAAAGGGGTCCCAATATTGATCCCTGTGGAACGCCACATATAACCGTTAAATATACGGTAAATATTGCATATTTAAATTTCGAACAAAAAAATTTTGTATTTTTAATTCATTTTTATGTATGTTTAAATATTTGGCCATTCCACAGAATAGCGAATATTCCAATTTACAAGTACCATAAGTACACTCACCTCAAAGCTTAATTTGCCTCCATGCTTGTGTTTTGTGTATTGCGACGCATCTGTATGTAAAGAAACAAAACGTAATTAAAATTGTTGTTACAGCAGTTCGGCTGCCTCATTGATCTAGTGTTTGTTACAGGGTTGCTGAACATGAGGTCGCGGGTATGACTCCTGGGTCGGGACAAAAAATCAGTAATTATAATTAAATGACCAGTCATTGAGTTTTTCTATCAAGAAGTTTTCTGTACCAGCCCGGTGTCAGGTGTTTCAACCCCATGCCTCGGAAGCACGTAATGCCGTTGGTCCTGCGCCTGATCTCTCTCCGGTCGCGTCAGATTTCCGTCCCATCGATCTTTAAGGGCGAAGGCTTCGGTCGTTATTGATCGAAGGGTGAAGGAATAGAAAGTGCACGTGTCATTTGTACTTGGGGCAAATTATACTGTTATTGTATACAATGTATATATATTGTAATAAACGAAAACTCTATAAAAAGCGTGATAATAATATAAACGTATACATATTTGATAATAAGCCCTGGAAATAAGATGATCGCGTCCAAGCTGTTTCTTAAATATGTTTTTCAGTAGTTTAGACAACCTGAGTTCTTATTGTATAATTTAAACCTTAATTAAACATTAAGTACACATTTAATGTAATGGACGCGGTGTGATGATTTAATACGTACACAGAGATGAGTACATCATGACGAAACCCACATTTCTGCCAAATTAAAAATATTTCGTATTAGGGCAGCGTGGCTGTTAATACGATGTACAATTCCCATCGGTACCAGAGTACCATGGAAACCGACAGAGCCCAACGTTATATTTTCAACGTCATTCGAAGCAGCTTTGTCTCGATAAGTGACCCCCGACCCCACTAGATAGATTTTTCAAAGCACAAGACAAAAATGATAATTTGTATGTATGTCATATTATTCTATGAAATAGAAGATGATTGCGGTGTTTCTTTCGTCGTTTTTTCTCTGGACAGAGGGACCTCATATTGAAACGGTAGAAGATTAAAAAACATGTAGAATTTTTATTTCTAGTGTCGTGGTTGAGCTATGCTGCGGCTATATTACGTTTGTAGCACGAATGTATCGAATCGACCGGGAGAGAACCACGCTCTCTCAGCATACCAGCGTGACTGTGTTTCGTATGATGAGTACAAAGAACTTGATACCTCCTTTATTGGTCATAAGGCATTCCATGTTAGTCCTCAGGGTTGACAATTTATCTGCATTTTCGTTATTAGTCGAGGATATATTTAGATATCTATGAACCACAGCAACTACATACAGGTAGAATGTGTGCTTGTTTGTCGACATGTACTATAAAAAAAATCATCTCATTCGAAGGAAATGTTTCTAGAATAGAAAACGGGCATCAGTCTGCAGGTCAACGTAATACTAACAACTGTGATAAGGGGATTCCACAGCACGCGATCACTTAATGAGGATTAAAAAACATAGCACTAAATAGGTTTCCTATTGGAGGCGTACTACCTTAGGGAATAAACGCTGGCTACACCTGTGATATTGTTGTGTGTAATTTAAAGTGATTTACCACGTGAAAAGGAAATCATCGTGTGAGGAACACGATTGGAAGATTTCTTGCCCACTTGCATCTCTGAGTATAAAAAATATTTTGAAAACATAAGAATTAAAAATAAAATAAACGCGATTAAATCTGTAAAATATAATATAATAATAATAATAATCAATGTGTAGTGTTCGCATAAATATAAGAAATCATTAAGACATAAGAATTTCGCTTAACCGCATTCAGGCAGTGCGGTGAACACTTCCTTGCGTTAAATCCCTCTCAGAAATAAGAGAGCCCGAAGCAGTGGGACATCCTCCAGACTGCATTGCGGTCACAGCGGCCAGTGTCAACGGATATGCAGGACAGGATTATAGTGCGCAAGTGTTTGCGCAAGCACAGGTGCACTCTCTATTGCCTTCCTCTAATGGTCCGATGGGACGGTAAACCGACACGACCGAGCGTCATCAGGCGCAGGACCAGCGTGCTTTTCGAGGTACGAAGATGAGACACCGCCAACTTCCTGACTCTGGACAGCTACTGAGAATTTCTTAATGGGAAAACTCAACAACTGATTTCTTTTGTCCCGTGCCGGAATCGAACCGGGAATCTTACGATCAGCAGTCGCAACCTATTAGTTTTGAAAATATTAATAAAATCCATTATAACTAAAAATTAGATAGTAAATATAGAACCGGAAAAGTTAGAGAAGGGAATTTATTTCAGCCTAGTATTAAAAACTACTATGGTAAAAGATGTACAAATTATTTAATACCAAAGCTTTTTAATGAAATAGATTGCCTAAGGCGAGGTAGACCTAATTGCAAATTAACAATTAAAAAGAAACATGGGAATTATTTTTTGGATAAAATGCTAGATGTACCAATATGAACATATATACCAATGTGAACATAATATACCAGTTTTCTAAATGGTCATCATTTAGAAAACTGGTATATTATGTTTGCAATATTTGAAAAATATATCCGGGTATAATTTTTATTTTTTTGCAATGTTATGTGGGTGGGTGTTGTATTTGGAGTTGATAGAATGTGGAAATTATAGCGTTTATGTTTAAAATTTCTGTTTGTTTGTTATATTATGTGGGTTGAGTACTTATTTAATTATGTAATAGGATATAAGAGTGCATTTATTCGCCAACAAACTGTCTTTATAATTTGGCGAAGTTACAATATTATGTATGTTTAAATGTATTTAAATGTATGTTTTTATAATATAAAAGAAACATTAAGCCACCGAGGCAGTGCTAGCAGACTTTTGTGTGCTTTCTTAGGCATTCACACGGAACATTCGCCGACTTAATCATTTCTTATATTTACGCGAACACTACACAGTGATTAAAACTTCTTCCGTAAAAGTAGTTTTAATCAATTCACCAACTTACAAACTCCGGGCTGATAATGAGAATTATTTTATAGAATCGGACAGATTCGGGATTCGAACCCGAGATTATCAGCATTTGCTCTTACGGGCACTGGACCAACGAGACGGTTTATTACACATGTGGTGCCGCGAAAAGCAAGCGTACAAGTAAAGTAATTGAATATTCGAAAACGCTGGCACTTTCTTAGCGTATCGAAAAACTGTTAACTCTTGCTTTGAAGACGCAGGCAGATTGTTCTTTATTAATTACCTAATTACTAGACGTATCAACGTTCCAAGTATCCGACGTTTTCCACTTGGCAAAATCTCGATTATTTTTTTCTTTGTTTTTGAATAATTATGGAAAAATGGCTACGTTTCCCATGTCAAGTGTTCGCGTGGATATAAGACGCCAAGACATTAAAACCTATGTTTATTCAAGTATCACTCACCTCCGAGAGGGAAGAACTCTGAAAATATGTTCTTGAAGGACTCTTCATCCACCATTCCTGTTGGGCATTCCTGTCAAGACGAATATTTTATAATGATTTTTTACGAATCAAAAAAAATACACGTGATAATATATAAAATACAAATACATAGTGACGGTGTAAAAACATCCACCACCGCCTGTCGTTCCATGTGTTTCGTTTTTTTTAAAATATAGAATAAGGTTAACAAACGAGCACACAGTCCATCTGATGGTTCCTGTGGCCCGTAGACACTTACATGTATATTCGATTAAGAATCAAATTACAGATGCTTTGCCAGCACTGAGAACTGAGATGGAATGCTTCGTTTCCATTAAAAAGGATCTCCGGTTCCCTACACTCACCATACGAAACGCTGCTATTTTTCGCGGGTATTCTGTAAGAGCGTGGTCCGACCCCGGTGGAGTCGAACTTTTCCTGCTACAACTACACTACTAATATAGCTGCACCATTGCTCTACCACGTAAGAATCTTAATTAGATCTAGTCAATTCATTTTTACATGGTAGAGTCATGCTGCAGATATATTTTGGTTACGACGTCTAAGTAGCAGGCAGCATATGCTATAAGGAAGGTTAGAAATTTCACCAATGTTAAGATAGCTAGTTCAGGTTATTTTAGTTATTTTCATAGCGAACGTTTAGCATAGAAACTTTTTATTCAAGATTATAAATAAATAAGATTATAAATAAAACATATTGAAAGTTGTTGTAAAAACGTACACATCACCAACCGAGTAACTGGTGCTACTAGCTTGTGCCTGTTCCTAGTATTTACAGAAAAATATCACTTATTTTTGTAATACTACTTTTATTTTTGTGTACGTACATTACATTTTCATAAATGTATTGAGAGGCCAAAGTCAATATATTAATTTCTATAAATTTTGGTCCGAGCGACTCTTTGGGTTTTAAATTCCAGATTGCTCTAATAGCCCTCATCTGTAAAACAAATACTATTTCAGTGTCAGTCGCGTGTCCCCATAGCAAAATACGATACGACATAATGCTATGGAAATAGCTTAAGTAAACCAGTCTAGCTGTATCAACACTGGTAAAACTTCTAATCTTTTTACAGCATATGCTGCAGAACGAAGTCTGCCTGCTAGTCTTGATATATGGGGGCTCCAACAAAGCTTTGCGTCTATTGTGATTCCAAGAAAAATGGTGGTATCAACTACACCCAGAGTTCATTCGTGGGAGATCAATCTAACACTTAGTTGCCGTAAACTTAAAACTACCTCGGAAAGCCGACAACGCATCTGCATTTTGATTCGTAATCGAGGTTAAATCTGGATGTCTATGGGTCACATCATCCACTTACCATCAGGTGGACTGTGTGCTCGTTTGTCACCCTTATTCTATAAAAAAATGAAATAACCCCTGGGGATGATGTGATCAACAACATTTATAAATTGTACAAACAAAATTATTGTGTCGTAAAATATGTTTAAAAAATTCCGCTGAGTTTCTTACTGGTACTTCTCAGGACAGAGGTATTTTCCGAACCCGTGGTAAATAAAAAAATGACTTTCAATAAGTATTATATAATAATCTATATTTAATAAAAAAATCATTCATATCATTTCAATCCAAGGGATTGCCAGCAGCGTCATCTTAATTCTTGGAAAACAAAAAACAGCCAAGCGTGGTAGCTATGGCAACTACCCTCTCTGTGATGTTTTGTATGTTTTGTGGTTGCTTCCAATTATGATTTTATCATGAGGTCACGTAGGTTACCAGCCTCTGGCCTGAATTCCCCAAAATGTTAATTCTTCATAACCTAACAAAAAAACATGGTCCTTACCTATGGGTCTATTCATAATCAATTTTAATTAATAAAATTATATTACGGGCCTCCGAATGACAGGAAAAGGATACTGCAGAATTTCTTTCGCCTTTTCCGGACAGAGGAACCACAATAGAGCTTTTACTACAAGAAATTTTCATTTCATTTCATTTCATAACAGTTATAAAACAAAATGCATTTTGATTCCTAAACGAGGACAGATATAGGTGTCTATGGACCACAACATACTTATTTCTGGTATCCCCTCATTCTATTTAAGACCTAACAGTGCATCTACCGTGTTTTTATATTAATATGCTGGTAGATTTCCATACTACAGTGGCCACTTACCATCAGATGGACTGTAAGTTCTTTCTTAACCTTCAAGTTTTAAAACAAACTATCTGACCTGCTTGAAGCCGCAGTACATGAGCTTGATCTCGTGCGGTGTGAACCGGAGGCGCGCGCCAGGGCAGCGGGTGACTCGGGACGGTACCGCACGGGGAGGCTCGTGCTCTCCTCGCACTCTTCCTCTACCAACAACAAATCTCAAAGTTACACCTGTATAGTGGTATACCCTGCGTGGTGTTTGTCTAGTGTTCGTAAGTGCAGTTGTTGATCATGTGGTTTAGGGTTCAAATCCACTTCGACGTTCGGTCAAAATCAGTTTGTGGGTTTTTCTGTAAAGAAATTGTAAAAAGAAGCGCGTAGTCAGGAAGTTGAGTGTTTTACTCTCATTCGTCGGACTTCGGGAAGCACGAAAAGGCGCTTATCCCGCGCCTAACCGTTCTATGGTACATGGCGGCGTGCTGTCTAATCAGATGAGGGGAATGAGGGGATAGAGATTGCACCTGTGCTCGGGCATACACTCGTGCACAACAGTCCTGTCCTGAAATATGGTCTGGTGAGCATTATTACATTACGTCCTATAGTTGCACACAAGCTACTTATTTCTGAAAGGCCTTTTGAACAAGAAAGTCTCCACCTTAATACTTGTTGGCAGACCTCACATAATGATTTTTTATATGTTCACGCAAACACTACACATATAAATGCAACTATTTTTTACTGATTTTACTGTGTATGGTAACTTATTTTATATTTCCGACGTGTTGTGTACTTTAAAGCACCCATAGTCACGGGGGGATTGAGGGACGTCCCAATGTTATAGATAATTTATTATTTTAATTTGTTTAATATAATAATGTTAAAAGGTTATGATATCTGAGTGTAGCCGTCTCCTAAGGATCCTATAATAATTAAAAATTAATCACAACTTAAGTAAGCAACTGCTAGACGGCAAGGTACTATAAGCTCTTATGAATTATGATTTTAAACTAATAATGATTATAAACTGAAGAAAGATGTGGAAAACTATGACATTGAGACGTCAAAGACCTCAGTTGCTCCTGAAAAAAATCCCTAAAAACTAGTTTCATTTAAAAGATCTAATATGTCATCCGAAAATTTAGTTCTTATACAGTTTAAAATGCAGATTTCCTCACGACGTTTTCCTTTAAAGCTGAACACGTGGTACACCACTTATTTTAAATAGAACTCGCAATTTCATTGGTGGTAGTGAGGATAAACCCTAAATATCGTGAAAAAAACAATAAAATATTTCGAGGCGAAGTTGGCAGACAGGCGCTGCAGCAGTGCGGTGGACTGATCAATAGCTAAGTCATTAAGAACTGAGAGGAATCCTATGCACTGTAAAGGGAAATATATAGACCAAACATCACTGCCACGTATATACAAACAAAATACATACCCATTTCTGATTTGGTGTATCTTTCAGTCTTCACAAAGTACCGGATTAGCACTTCACGTTTAGTTTTTTAAGACACTTATAAACTTGATGAGGAGTTGGTCATGCTTTTCGAAGAACGATAAATGTATACCAGCCGTTCATATGAATAGGGAAGAATGTCGGCAAAAGTACAAAAAAAAGTTGCTTTATTTATTAAATAAAAAAATAATGAGAAATATTTATGTTATAATTCATTGTTATAACAAACAACCATATATTGTAAGTATTATTAACGACCTATGCCAGCTTCGCCAGGATTAAATCTATTAACGTGGCATTATTTAGATTTAATATAGACAAAACATTTCCAAGTTTTAAAAAAATATAGCCTGTATCGCTCCCAACCTTGCTCTCTACTTTTTGTGAAGTTTCATCTCAAACGATGTCGCCATTTTAAAGATTAGCGCGGACAGACAAACAAAACATTTGGATATGGTTCTATTAGCAGCCAAAAAGCAGTTGTACTCAATAGAGTGTAGCTATTGTGATGTTAAGGACAGACACTTTTATTTTATGTATATATTAAAATTATTTATAAATGATGAATTATACCTATATACTATAACTGTTTTATAATTCTTAATTGGTGATAGACATAGGTGGCTATGAAGCCCAGAATCCACTTACCATCAGGTGGAGTGTGTGCCCATTTGTTACTTTTCCGACCGTAGCAAAATTACCAATAGAACTGAAAAAAAACAAGGATAAAGTTACGAAATTAAAAACATATTTACAGAGCGATTTTACAAAGACGTAGCGCACCAAACTTGAATCTTGATCAAAACCTGTTTACACGTAGGTAATCGAATAAAAAGGAGCGAATAAAAACAGTTCGAATGTTATTACTTCGTCAGTGCCACAGCAATAAAAGAGGATCTTCCCTTGAGGGACTCCCCAATATGTTGAAAATGTTTTGAAATACTTTATAAGTTTTGGGGAACTGACATGTAGCACATTAGCAATCATTGTCCTCAATATATAGATCTACTTTATAGTAGGCTTTTAAAAAAAATCTTACACAGTTTTTTTTTAATTTATATCCTATTATTGCACTATATTTTAAGAGATTTTTACTGTGTTTCATGGATTTACACAATAAATAGTTTCTAGTCATACCTAATCTAAATTTAGGAATCTCTAAGTTATCACCGCGATCCGTTTTACAGGAGATAGTCCGTGTTTTATTAAATACATTTATATTTTCCCGTGTTGTCCGTGTAATTTAGATTAAGTTTTTTACTAAGCAAGAAATGCCACATATCATTATGAAAAAGATGCCATCTGTTTACGAGGACTCCTGCTCTAGGAAAACGATAACTTATTTATGACATCGTACACCTTTTCAAGCAAGGCAAAAACCGACTATAGTAACTCCCTCAGACATTCTTGAAAAAGTTAGGAAAAATTGTTCCTTAAGATGATCGACTGAAGACAAAGAGATCGTAGAAATGACTGGAGTATCATCTAAGACCATATTACACATTCTTTATGACCATCGTGGCATGTCTGAAGTCAGGGCAATTTGGGTGCCAAGAATGCTCACACCATTTCAGTAACAGCACGGGTCAAGTGTACACGCGAATTTTGGACGTGTGTAGTAAGAACGGGGACGAAATTATGAACCGAATTGTGACAGAGGATAAAATTTGGGATCATAAATATGAACCTGATTTAAAACAGAAGTCCATTCAGTGGCATAAAAAGGAGCAGCACCGCCTTAGAAATTCAAGGTGTCACAATCAGCTGGAAAGACTAAAGCTTCAGTCAGTTTGTAGGGAATCAGAGGGGACTTTATTGATCGGTTATAAAGAAAAAGGTATCAATATAACGGGATAGTATTACACTACGCTACTAGAAAAATTAAAATATTATGTTGATGTTGATGATTAAAGGAAAAAAAGGGGAGACTGGTTTCGAGGTTTGCTCCTTTAGTACGATAACGCACCCGTTCACAAGAATCAAACTGCGATGGCTTCCTTATGCAAATGCGGCTTTGAAACTTTATAACACCATCCTTATATTCTAAGTTATTCCTAAATATGAAAAAAGAGCTTAGGGAAAAGAAATTTACTAACGACAAAGAAGTGAAGTCGCAGTTTCTGCTTATTTTGAGGGTCGTGACCAAACACTTTTTCGAAGGTAAAAATAATAATATTTTACGCTGTTATTCTTTTTCATTCTTTTCTTTTTTTCTTTTTAAAAAGAGATTAACGCTGTTATTCTGTGAGAACGTGGTCCTTCCCCGGTCGAGCCGACCCACTCGTGCTACGACTATACTACTAATATAGCTACGGGATGTTTCCACCACATATTAGATGAATGAAGATGAAAATGATTGTAACGTTGAAAGCTAAAACTATCTAGAAAGAAAATATTTTATCATTATCAATTCACTAATTGTAGCCTAGCAGTTCCTATGTTCTTATTTGTCTCGTGTTTATGTGAAACCTGTAACAATATAGTATATGCTAACTGTGTTAGCTTGTTCTAAAACTTAAAACAAAGTTTATTGATAAAGTAAACATTCTGTCGTCATCAATTGTATGTAACTTAATGTAATGTGGTAATTAGAATAACGTGTGCATAATGTCGACAGCAATGCTGTACGGAAAAACTCTAATGAGTTTATACTAAAACTCTTTTTGTAATCATAAATTTATTAAATAAATTTAAAAAACGAAACTTAACCTAAAGGTTCCTAGGTAGCACTGATGACAAATTAGATAGTCAGTTTGTAACTGTGTAGGCAATGGTCTAGCCACCTATCACTGCTTTAACACTTACCAAAGAAACACAGATCTGCCGTCTAAGCACTAAACGATTAAATAAGCCAGATTAAAGAAGCCGCATTAAAGTTTATCCATCCGTTTAATAAAATAATCAACCTTTCAAAAAACATAAACCGAATAAAAAGTAAAGTAATAAAACTATTAAAATCGATTAACGTGGTAAATAATTATTTGCTCATATGACGTGTTTTTTTTTTCAAATTAAAGAGATTGATATTTTTTTCATAGAGCCGTATTATTAGATGGTGACATATGTATTAAAATAGGAAGTTACAAATATAAACACATCAACAGAATCCTACGGATACCTTAATACTAAATTATTTACGACTCTATAATTTAAAATCTTTTTAGTTTCCATAAAAAGTTTATACACAGATTGAAACCTCTTTTATTCTATTTTCAAAACTTACAAATGTAAATTTAAAAAAAACAAAAGAAAAAATAAATTACGTCGGCAAAATTGCTAGTAATTTGTTACGTCAATGGAAATTAAAATTGTTCTATTGATATTAATTAATGAAAAGAGATTAAATTGATTTTCTTTTTTAATTTAACGTGCCATGTGAACTTTGGTACACACAAACACGCGCGCCCGCGCGCGCGTGCAATTTGGCCTTACAATAGGATTAGTACCATATTATCACCTTTTTGTTTTTATTTAATTTTTTTAGCTAACAATTTTTCTTTATAATATTTACATAAATTATAATAATTAGACAATAGATGAGGAAGTCTGAGGCCTGTAGCACAGTTTTTACTAAGGCAGGCTACAGAGCTCAAAAATAATTGTGGGTATCTTTAATGTAATGTATGTTAATAAATTTCATTTCATTTCATTTCAATTAAGAGCCATGTCACGTCGTCGTTTGAATCAAGATTAAATGTTACGTTAGCCATGGGGTCTGGAGCATTTGCCATGGCGTGACAAACAATGTTCTTTGGTGCTGTTCACCGATGAGTCCCGGTTTGTGTTTCCTCTGGATTCACGAAGAACACGCGTTTGATAACGCTAGGAAATATAACCGTCTGCGGCACCCTCAGGAGGTCCACTCATACCAAGGCGGTACAATCATGGTGTGGGCAGGAATTCGTCTTGGCGGACGAACCCAGCTCGTTTGGATCCAACGCAGCATAACTGCACAAAAGTACCATGAGTCGGCAGTAGGGCCTGTTATTGTCCCGCACAGAATCCAAATGGACCAGGAATTCCTACTCATGTACGATAACGCTCCTTTCCTTACGGCGCGGCTGGTGTCAGCCATTCTCCGATACGATATTCAAGTTTTTGATGGGCCTGCACAGTCATTCGAATTCAATCCTATTGAGCGTGCCTGGGATGGATGTAACAACGAAAAGCTTTGAGAGAATCCCTGCCTAATTTGACGACGGAACAACAACTTTACGAACACTTACAAAGAACGTGGGACCTCATACCGCAGCAAGACATTGACAATTTAATTTTAAGTATGAACAATCGATGTCGGTGTGTAATGTGTGTAGAAAAAAGAGGTGGCAACACTGATTGGTAATAATTAGATTTTATCGATTTTAATTTTGATCAATAGTTTTTTTTTAATAATAAATAAAGTTTTTTATCATACTAATTTTCTAAGGCGATTAAAAAAATTAACATTTTCATTTCTAAACAAAAAAAAAACGAAATGTTTTTTTTATAATTTTTACTAAAGACCTTAAAATAACCTATCATACTTCCATTTACTTTATTAAAAAAATTCTTCATAGATACTTATAGATATTTGAAAAAATATAAAATACCGCTAGTTTCTGTTGATGTGTTTAAAGACGCAGAAGTTAACAGGAATAAGTTATAAAATAGAACGGATCAGCTCGACCGGGGAAGGACAACGCACACTTACAATAACGTGACTGTGTTTCGTATGGTGCGTGTAGAGAACTGGAGACCTGTTTTATTGGTAACGGGACGTTACATTTCAATCATCAGGGATAACCATGCACCTGAATTTTTATTATTAGTCGGGGATAAATGTAAAATAAATACTTAAAGTAATAAAAAACTATGGCTGCCAACCAACTTGCCAAGAGTGGCCACTAAGGCATGGTGACCATGGATCAATCTATGGGGAGGTCTATGTTTAGGAGTGGACATTTGAAAGACTGTAATAACGATAATGGTGATGATTAAGGGATAATACTTTCTAGATTCTAGAAAAATAACCCTTCTGTGTATTAAATATCGGGAATTTGTCAATAAAACAAAAAATACAAATTATTCATCTAAATTTATTTTATCGCCTTCAAAGTAGGCCCCATCGCTTGCAATACAACATCTCCAACGCTTCACCCAGTCTTCAATACATTTTTCATAGGCTATTTGCGTTATGGCCTTTAGCTCATTCAGCGAATTTTTTGTTATGGCTTCTATCGACTCAAAACGTTTTCCTCGAAGTGGTAATTTTAACTTGGGAAAAAAAAAGTCAGACGGAGCCATATCAGGTGAATACGGTGCTTGGTCGAGAACTTTTGTTGAATTTTTCGCTAAAAACTCTTTCACTATAATGGCTGTGTGTGATGGTGCATTATCATGGTGCAGCATCCATGAGTTGTGTTGCCACAAATCTGGACGTTTTCGGCGGATACTCTCACGCAAACGCTTCATGACGCCTAAATAATATTCTTTATTCACTGTTTCTCCCTTTGGAAGGAATTCGGAGTGAACCACGCCACGGTAGTCAAAAAAACTGTCAGCATCACCTTGATTTTGGAGTGAATTTTGCCGCGGTTTTTTGGGTTTCGGCTCGTTTACGAGACGCCATTCTGAAGACTGTTGGCTTATTTGCATGTCGTACTCATAAGCCCATGTCTCGTCGCCAGTTATTATACGTTTCATAAAGGTCGGATCCGTAGAAGCTCGGGAAACCATGTCTTCAGCGACATGCTTTCAACAAAATTGAGCTCTTTTGGAACTAGTCGAGCTCTTTACTTATTCGCCTTAAGGAATATAACCTTATATATTAACATAAAATTCTCCATAATAAGATCGACTCCGGTTACCTCTTAAGTAAATTAAATTTATTTACAAAGAGCAATCCCCGAATTCCTAGCAAGATATTTTACCCGCAGTCTTATAAGAATAATACTTCTTTTTACAACCCGATAATGAGAATGTGTCGACCTTACAACGAGATATCCTCTTAATTGGATATTTTTGATATATATGATATACTCTTAATTGGATATTTTTGACCCAAGATCCACCCTCATTCTCATATAACATAGGTTTTAAATTTCTTGTTTGTTAAATTTGTTTGTTGTATTATATACTCGTAGTAAGGTACATCGTTGATATTGTAAAGCGTAGATTTGATCTCTCCTGTAGTCGAATATATCGTCAATAAAAATCAATAACCCCTACTGGTATTTATTTTAAAAAGATATTCAAATAATTTATTATACAATTAAAAAAAATTCTTAAACGTAAATTTTAAAAGCTGACTTAAGCGCAACTTCAGCAGATATTATATGACTATATTATACAATTTTAATTCAATTGCAAATTATATGAAACAAAACAAAAAAACGGCTCGCGGTGTCAATCGATCACTAAATTGGTGTTTCGGACGGCAGGGACACGTCCAGTGCCCGCAGTCGCCCTGGGACAATCTCCCACTTACCACTTATGACGTACGTTCCTTGCCTAGTGCTGGTGACGCACGTCCCACGCACCCCTGAATGCGTATGTATACTACGACTCTACTAGGACCCCGAGAGAGAGAGAGATAGTCGATTAGCCGGGATGAGGCAATTTCTAAGGTACTTACTATACATTTGTCTTATATTTATTAAAACAGATGTCTAATCTACTTATTTCTTTTTGTTTACATTATGTTATGTATAAACCTTTAATCTAACACCAGTTTTTAAGCGTTAAACAAAACTTAAATTTTTTATAAGTATTTACAATACAAATTCTTGCTTAAAAAACTTCCTTACAAAATTATCATTAAAGGCTAACCTTTCAATTTTGCAATTATATTTATATTATATTCTAATAAGAGATTAATAAGCTAATTACACTAATTGAGAAATTATAACAGTCTTAAAATAAAGTTCGTCACTTGGTAAATTGACACTACACTAATTAAAGAATTGAAATAGTCTTAAACACAGTTCGTCACTAGTTGATTGTATGCTTGTCGCCGACAATCGGTTATGTCTAATCATAAATTATAAAATTTCAAATTCACTCTATCCCCTTTTTACGTAAAACATATTGCAACAAACACAGTAAGGTAATGTTTTCCGTGAGGGAGGAACAAGTGGTCGTGAGAGGTTGGGCGGGCGCGGACACAAGCGCTCCGGACCAGCGCACTGGCGACACTGTCGGAGCCGAACTCCTCTGCAGCTTCACCTCCAACTTCAGAGACTGTATTTTCAATCCATAAAATGTATCACCGATTTAACCAAACGCTTATAGCAATAGATTTATAAGCGGTATATACACCGCCTCAGTTAATTTACAAGTTTAATCCTTTAAGTAATTTAAGCTAATAAGTAAATTAAGCTTAGTTCATATAAAAAAGAATTATATATACATGTACGTAAACTTAATCATATTAATCATTTATAATATATAAGTATAAATATTTATAAATAGATTTAAAAGATTTTTACATAAGAGTGAAAAATAAGAATACAGACAACCTAATGGTAATAAGTGGTAGTACACAACCTAATGCTAGTGGTAATTTTACGTGGTAGATCCATGCTGCAGCAATGCTAGTAGTTATAGTTGTAGCACAAATGGGTCGGCTCGGCCGTGGAAGGATCACGCTATCACAGAATATCAGCGTTCCTAAAGTAGCAGCTTAACACTGCTGTGTTTCGTATGGTGAGTGTAGAGAACCGGAGACCATTTTTAAAGGAAACGAGGCATTCCATCTTACTCCTGACGGGTGACATAGCAACCACTTAACATTAGGTGAACTGTGTGCTCGTTTGTCACCCACATCCTATAAAAATGTAAAAAAGAGGATACTTAGGCTTGTCAGTGGCTCCACTATCTAAATACTTGTTTTTACTTCATTGTTATAACTGCGAGGAGATGTTGCATCTCTTTGCGTATTTTATCGCTTCTACGATGGGGAGTGCTCTGAGGAATTGTTCGGACTAATTTCAGCCGCACAATTTCACCATCGCACATTGCGACAAAACTTGCGATACCATCTATAGCATCTGGATGACTGGCGGTCTACCACCGTGCGATTTAAAAGAAGTTTTCTTCCTCGCACAACTTCCTTGTAGAATCAACTACCACCAGAGATTTTTCCGGCCCGGTACGACTTGAGGATCTTCAAGAAAGAGCCTACTCCTTTTTAACAGGCCGGCAAGGAATCTGCAATTCCCCTGGTGTAGCAGTTGTTCATGGGCGGCGGTAATCACTTACCATTAGGTGAACCATATGCTCGTTTGCCCCCTCTCCTTTATAAAAAAAAACTATTGTTGAATTGTTATTATTATTAATCAGGTATTTCATTGCACAATATATATTTCTTTTAAGCGATTATTGGTTCACCGGCAAATGCCAGCAGGACTCCTTCCTGCCTGTTTTTCCATCGGGATAAGTACCATCCTCTTAAATATTTCTGTCAGCAAAAAACAGTACGTGAAATACTACGTGTTCCGGTCTGAAGGCCATAAAGAGCCAGTTTAATAACAGACTGATGCATCCTAACTTAGTGCATTAAATGTGTCGTGTCGTGTGTTGCAATTGTAAACTTATTTGTATAAAGTTTGTTTATAAGCTGCCACTTACCATCAAATCGACTGTAAGTTTGTTTGTTAATTCAATTTTATTACAAAGAAACCTGAAATAAAACTAACTTTACGGATTTAATCGCGTTTAATTTTAAATTATTTAATTCCCAACATTTCTGGACCCTGGGAATGAGGTGGTCGCTTCCATGGGTTTCCAAAATAAATTTTCGAAACATTTTACAAAAAATTCGAAAAAAAGTTCCCGCTTAGTTCCTTTCTCGTTCTTCACAGAACAGTTTTTTCCGAACCAAGGATAAAAGTAAAAAAAATTCAATAGGAATAACTTGTAATCTATATTGAATAAAAAATTATAATATCCCTAGAGCTGCGGCTGGTCTTTGTTGCGTTTGCTTGCGTTAGTGTAAAATAAATGTTATGGACTAAAATAAGTGATCTAGGCTTAGATCTCTCTGCTTTGTAAGAGCCGTTGTAGCTCAGATGGTTAACGCTCGCTGTAAATATAACAGAACGCGAGTAACCCGGGTTTGATCCCCACCAGCACCAACGAAATTGTTAATTGCAATTTTAAGTGCCAATTTACCTGAGCTCAGCGGTGAAGGAAAACATCGTGAGGTAACTTGCATGTCTGAGGAATGAGAAAAAAAATATATTTCGAAGACATGTGAAGTTCGCCGACACGCTTTGGGGCAGCGCGGCAGACACTTTCTTGCCCCAAAACCCTCTCAGAAACGAGTGGAGGCCTGTGCCCGGCAGTGGGACGTATATAGGCTGTAACTTTAATTTATTTTAGATCTTTCTGGATGTGCGATAAATTGAGTACACTAAATGTTACAAAGAATTTCAGTTTATTGATTAAAGCCAATTTTACGGATTTTACCCGTTTAATTTCTTAATTTTTAATTATTGACATTTCGGGCACTTTCACGTAAAAGTGATTTTAATCAATGTGTAGTGTACGCGTAAACGTAAGAAATCAATATTAGTTTAAAAAAAATGTATGGATACTTCAACTAGCTTATCCACGGGATAAACCCCTAGCGGGGAAGTAATGTTATTAAAAAGTTTTTATTAAGTTTCTTTTTTGTTTATCTATCGTTCTGGATGAAATTTAGTGATTGATTTTAAACTAACTTCTCGATGAAACTTGAAATTTTGAATATAGCTTAAATTCGGATGAAAATACAAGAAAATGATAAAAGTGAGGTGTTTTTTTAATTTAAAAATGTTAACTTGTTTTTTTTTTGTTTTTATAGTATAGGGATGACAAAGGAGTATACAGTCCACCCGATGGTAAGTGGATGCTGTGGCCCATAGACATCTAAATTCATCCTCGATTAAGAATCAAAACGCAGATGCGTTGTCACCCCTGAGGACTAAGATGTAATGCCTCGAATCCAGTTAAAAAAAGGTCTCCGGATCTCTACACTCACCATACGAAACACAGCAGCATCAAGCTACTATTTACGCTGGTATTCTGTGAGAGCATGGTCCCTCCACGGTTGAGCCGACCCTTTCGTGCTACAACCATAATATGGCTGCAACGTGACTCTTCCACGTATAAAAAGGATGTCTATTTTAATCCTAATAGAGTTTGATACTTCACTTAAATTATTTACTTATAATGTTATGAACGGGCGGTATGTGTGCAAGCGCTTAAAAGAATAAGTCAATTTTTGTATTCTTTACTTTTTAAAACGGTTAAAATAAAAATTTTATTATGTATCACCAGAGCACACACTGTAATGTCGTTAAACTCTTTTTCGCTAAAGTGTAGTTTAATAACTTTTTAAACTAATAAATTTTACGTAAGTATGGGATGTCTAAAATTTCGTTGATTTTCTATTAGAAAATACATACGTCGAAAATTTTACCTTAATACGAATTAGGTAAAGTTGAAATAATTTAAGATACAGCAGTAGAAAAATTTAACTATATTAGGATGTCTAAACTAATTTAAACTACGTTAAGCAAATGAATATTCTTATTGAACGAATTAAGGCACAAATTTCTTTGACAAATATAGGTTTATATGTCTTTTTCTCAACGTAAACATCGTTCAATGCCAATTATGCTCATTTATGAGGTATTACTAGGATTTGTACAAACGAAATTGAACTTTAAAATTAATAATTTTAAGTAAGAATATTTTTTTTTTTGGTTCAGCCACGTTCATTTTTCGTTGAAATATTCTGCTTTTCATTAAAGAGGACTGTTAATGGTTACGTTAAAAATAAACAAATGCTTTCTCATTTGAAAACTTTTTACATCTTTCGCTCACCGTGACAAGGGTCTGTACCTAAAGAAATACAATTTCATTAAAGGGAACGAAAGAAAAAAACCGAGAACCAGAGCACGACATGATATTTTTGTTTCTACATTAAATTCAATGTTACTAATACTCATTAACTATTCTTCATCACGCCGTGTAGTGGCCGCTCAAGAAAATCCACTATCCCGTATCATCTTGGGCATAGGCAGCATCATCTTGATAACAACTTATAAATATAAAACTGCGGTTCACGTAATGATTTCTTATATTTACGTGAATACTACACATGGGATAAAACCGAAAATAAAACCCATACCTACAAAGGCTGATTCGCGAGTCTATTGAAGTTAAAACACCTTCTTATTTTAATAGAGAAGATGGCTGGGTGCTGCCATCTGCTTGGATCCCATAATATTTTTTTTTTATAGGATAGGGTGACAAAGGAGCACACAGTCCACCTGATGGTAAGTGGTTGCTGTGGCCCATAGACATCTACATCTATCCTCGATTACGAATCAAAATGCAGATGCGTTGTCACCCGTGAGGACTAAGATGAAATGCCTCGTTTCCAATAAAAAGGCTCCAGTTAGTTTCCAGTAAAAAAAGTAAAAATTAAAAAGGGTAATAAAATTTAATCCAAACCCAAGCATACTACTGCAAGACTTCAAGTAAGCTCGTTCTGCGTAGTTCAGACCAAAAATTAATATTTAAAAGTTGAAGGTATCCTTCTTTAACTATGACATTGGGGCGTCAAACATCTCACTCCCCCCCCCCCCCCACCCATTACCATGGGCACTAGAAAGTGCCTAAAACGTTGGCAATTAAAAAAGTTAAAATTGACAATTAAAAACGTTAAAATTAAACTCGATATAATCAGTAAAATTAATTTAACTCCAAAACAAGCTGGTGTCGGCAACTGCTGTTTTTCTATAATTTGACTTGTGAAGAAGATTTCACCTACTATAGTCCATAAAGGTTAACAACTAAACATAAGCCTTCACCTTAGAGTGCCTCATAAGGAATTTTGCCACACATGCCAACACCATGCAGGTTGGAAACCGTGGTGTTATCAGGAAGATGCTGCCGCTCATCTCGTTTATGCGTTCAATATTAAAATATATTTTAACCAGGGTTGACGTATTCATATGTAAACAAAGCATTCCTTATATATATATATATATATATATATATATATATATATATATATATATATATATATATATATATATATATATATATATATATATATATATATATATATATACATTCGTTCCAAAGCTACGTCGTTTCATAACCGCACGTGCTACGGAATATCGTAACTGACACGTAGAAAAGCTACGATAACTTGTCGCTGCCATAGCACGCGTATATTTATACACAATATAACAAAAAGTAGTTAGTATTTAGTCTCAAGTTTAAACTGGAGTCTGTTTCAATAGATACTCCTGTGAAAAATCTGCGAACTGAAATTTAAATTACGAAATTAAACAGCAATTAAAAATGTTAAAAATTTAGTAAAGTTAGTAAAGAGAGGTTATAATTCGTACTTGCTAAAAATACGTAAGCATATATTATTGTCTGAATAAAATCTCTACTTACCTAACTCCAGCAGCAATATCCGGAACTTCATTATTGTAATTATTTTTTATTATGAACAAAAAACCTGTATACACTCAACAAAAAAAACGTGTGGCACTCGGGGACTGCCGCGGTAAAGCTATTGCATAGCATTTTGTATCAACTTATGCAATTATAATTATTCATTTCTTTTATTTATGCAGTATTTCTTTTTCTTTGATATTAATTCAAGTTACACTTTTTGAGCGTGGTGACCGATAAGAAAACAATTTTTTTTCTTTTATTAAATAAATAAATAATAAATGCACTTTGTTCATTCATATTCAAAACACTTTATACACAAATTTTATGCCGGCTGTACACGCTCGTCGAGACACCACGAGACAGGCCTAGAGGCGAGCGTTATTTGACATTGTTCTTAATTTTTTTTTTATAAATATTATAACATGTATAGTTTTCTTTGTGAATAAACATTTAAAGTGTATAAATATTTAGTGTACATAAACAGACATATAATTGGTGTAAATAAATAATTACAGCCTATATACGTCCCACTGCTGGGCACAGGCCTCCTCTAATTTCTGAGAGGGTTTTAAGGCAAGGAAATGTCCGCCACGCTGCCTCAATGCGTGTTGACGAACTTCATATTTCTTCGAAATATATATTTTTTAATTTCTCAGATATGCGCTACCAGCATGCGACGACGCGGCCCGCGCCTTGCCGCCACTTGCGTTTGCCGCGCTTTGTCTCGTTACAGAGTGGCGAAATCACAGTAATATAGTTATTTTATAAACAGCACCTGTCTAATATTATGAAATATGTAGATAAAACTTAAAACTTACCTTGATAAATGTATACCCTTTTGTTTGTAATATTTTTTAGACCTCTCTTCAATCGTTTCTGCTTATTCCCCATGTTTTACAAACTAAACTTAAACATTAATAAAACTGTACAATTAATATAACTATAAAACACTACTATTAAACAAGAATCAGAAAAACCTACTCCACTATTAACAAAATTAAATTTTTGCAGTAATATTTTACGATTTTATTTCGTAGTGCTGAGCTCTCGCAACGAGGCGTACGTCCACCTAGCAACACGATGCGCCCCGCACTGAATTCGTGGACGAATGCGGGGGTGATATAGACGCAGTATTTAATCGGGACGCATTTTTAATTTACTATCATAAAAATAATACATATTTCTAAAAAGTAACCAAACCAAATTATTTTGTTTTGTATTGCAAAGCAGTAGATATTTTTTTATATTCCTTTGATAAACAATGAAGGAGTAAAGTGGTTTCATCTCAACGATTTGGAGGTGATTTGGGTATTTTTTTATTTATTATGTGACACCGATAGAAAAATTATGGCTAAACTAAATTACGTATCAGATCATGTAGATTACTAGCTATTTTTTTCATATGTAATTTCTCTGTAAGTGTTGACGAAAAGTTGGTTCATCTGCACGCTTTTTTCAAGCTTTTTGCGAGAGAGCAGCCTTAACAATAAATGCACTTTTTTCATTCATATTCAAAACTTCAAAACTCCTTGACAAAGACAACAAAGACTGAGGAAAAGAAACGACGTTAGACCATCGTTAGACAATGCACGGCCTTCAAGCCACACCTCCGTGCCCGTCGGAGAGCGTGAGGTTTTTTTCGTTACGAAATTTCTGGATTTTCCCGCACTCAAGGCCCGCGATAGAAGCTATGCAATAGCTTAAAATCAGACATCACCAGGTGAAATATACTCCGCAGTGGCATATCGCTAAGTCTAAGTGATTCATTTTTAACATATTTAATATAATGGATATCCGCTAAGTAACGTCTGATTCTATTAATTATCGTGACAGAAATTGTTAAATTTCGATAAGACACTAGCACTGCGACTAAGGGAATTTTTCATCATCAAGTCCATTGCTCATCATAGGTCTCCTCCAAGGAGTGCCACACTGCACGTTCCCGGGCCCCATGCATCCATTAAATTCCCGCATGTCTTACTTGGTAGTCACTACATCTAGTGGGTTTAGTGCCCTACACTTCGCCTGCTGGTACGAGGCTACCACTCCAGAACCTTCCTTCCCCAACGTTTGTTGGTACTTTGAGCTATATGGCCGGCTCATTTCCACTTCAGCTTACTAATCCGTTGGGCTATGTTGGTTACTCTGGTTCTACTGTGGATATCCTCGCTTTTAAGTCTTTCACGCAGAGAAACCCGAGTATAGCTCGCTAAACGACCTTGAGCTTTCTCATACGGTCATCAGTGAAGGGCCACGTCTCAGATCCGTAGGTCATCACTGACAATACGCACTGAATGTACAATCTAGTTTGGAGGTTTTGAGGTATGTCTGACAAGATGTGTCGTAATCTTCTGAACGCTGCTCAGCCGAGTTGAATCCATCGATTGACCTCTCGATCGAAGTTGGACCTACGTAGTCGAACTATTAGTCCCAGGTAAACGTACTCATCAAGAACTTCGAGTATAGTGCTCCCAACAACTACCGGCATAGGTGTGACATGGAAATGACATGATTTTTGTTTTGTCCATGTTCATCTTAAGACCTTTCCGTTGGGAGATGCTATTGAGGTCAATGAGCATAGTGCGTAGGTTCTTCAGTGATTCTGCCATAGGGACTATTTCGTCGGCAAATTAAAAGTGAGTGATGTACTCGCCATTGACGTTAATACGGTATTATTTCCAGTCCAGTAGCTTGAAAACGTCTTCCTATGCTGCTGAGGTTGGAATTACGGACTTTTTTTACATAGGAGGATCCGTTTCTAAATATAGTTTAAATCAAATACTATCAATGATGGACTTTTTTTTAAGACGTGTTGTCTTCCTACTAAAATTGGTTTATAAAGTACTTTTAGAAAATAATTCCGGTTAAAATATGCATACTATATCACATTTTATAATAAAACCGAATTCAAACTTATTATAAGACGAGGTTTATTGATAGTCTATGGTTTAAAGAAGAGTCCTTGTCACGAAAAGTCTCTTAGCCATGGCGAGAGTTAAGTCAATAAACTCGCACGTTTTCAAGTTTCTTCTTTAATAAAACAAAATCTAGCTTAAACTATCATCTTCATCACCATTACTGCCCCTCACAAGTCCACTTCTGAGCATACAGGCATCTCCCAAGGAATAACACAAAGCACGGTCCTGAGCCATCTACATCCATTGAATTTTGGCATATTCTACCATATCTTACCAGGTCGTCACTCTATTGAGTGGAAGGCCACACCAGATTTTTTATAGAATAAGGGTGATAAAAAGCACACAGTCAACCTGATGTTAAGGGCCTAATTGGATGCTGTGGCTCACAGACATTTACATCCATCCTCGATTAAGAATCAAAATGCGTATTAGAGTACGAGTATACGAGTTATCACCCCTAAGGACTAAGATGGAATGCCTTGTTTGCAGTAAAAGGATGTTTGGTTCTCTACAACCACTATACGAAACACAGCAACATTAAGCTGCTATTTTACGCTGACAGAATGTGAGAGCGTGGTCCTACCCCGGTCGAGCTGGTCGAAAGAAAAAGTTCTCGTTTTAATATTAACTAATGATATTAAAGAACGATAGTTTTTATAATTTATTAATAGAACACAAGTCGTTATTACCCTCTAAGTTGATAGATTTTTTTAAAATTTAATTCAATAAATACAGTTTTAATTACTATATAACTTTTTCATGTTTTAAATTTTTAATTATTATAATTCCCGACGTTTCGGGTGCTTTCCAGTACCCAAAACAAAATAATTGTCTTATTGATTTTTTAACACGAATATTACACGTGGAATAAAACGAATATTACGCATTTTATCGCGTTACTTTTAACTTTTTAATTCCTGACATTTCTGGCGCTGTACAGCAGCCATAGTCACGGGGAGGACTGAGGTGTTTTCATACGTGGTAGCGCCACGCTGCAGCTTTATTATTGTTGTAGCATGAATGGGTCGGCTTGACCGGGAAATGAGCACACTTTCAGAGAATACCAGCATAAAATAGCAGTGTTTCGTATGGTGAGTGTAGTGAACCGGAAACCCGTTTTACTGGAAACGAGGCATTCCATCTTAGTCCTCAGGGGTGGCATCGCATCTGCATTTGGATTCTTAATCGAGGTTAAATGTAAATGTCTATAGGCCACAGCATCCACTTAGCATCAGGTGGACTGTGTGCTCGTTTGTCACCTTTATTCTATATAACAAAACGTCCTGATGTCACAGTTAACGAAGACTGCGTTTAACTTTTAATTAATAAGGTTTAGTCTTATCTAAGCAGAACGATCTTACAGTATCTTGAAGTCTTGCCGTAGTGTGCTTAGTTTTGGATTTAATTTTATTACTTACTTACTTACTTATCCTTACGCACAATCCATAACCGGGTAGCTAGAGAGAACAGATCGCCAAGTGTCACGATCCTTACATACCTCTTTCGCTTCTTCCAGGTTCATTAACTTCTTCATACGGGAAGGCCAAATTGGCCTCTAAAAAGCTTGGCGAGCTCGGCAGAGTGGGACAGTATTTCATGCCGGTACACCGCCTGCAACTTTACAAGGCGCAGGTTCGGCCGCACATGGAATACTGTTCCCATCTCTGGGCTGGGGCTCCCCAGTACCAGCTCCTTCCACTTGACCGCATCCAGCACAGAGCGGCTCGAATCGTCGACGACCGAGTGCTTTCTGATCGGCTCGATTCACTAGCACTGCGAAGAGATGTTGCATCCCTTTGCATTTTCTTTCGCATATACCGTGGAGAGTGCTCTGAGGAATTTCTTCTAATCTTCTTTGAATTCACTAGGCGGCAAACGTCCCGATACCATCCACACCATCTGGATGCTTGGCGGTCCACCACTGTACGTTTCAAAAGGAGTTTTCTTCCGCGTACAACCTCTCTGTGGAATAATTTACCACTGGCGATTTTTCCGGAACGATACGACTTGGGGACCTTCAAGAAAAGGGCTTACTCCTTTCTAAAGGGCCGGCAACGCACCTGCAATTCCCCTGGTGTTGCGGTTGATCATGGGCGGCGGTAGTCACTTAACATCAGGTGAGCCACATGCTCGTTTGCCCTCTCTTCTATAAAAAAAAAAACATGCACGTCTAGGTATCCGAGTACTCTTGACCTTCCCCTCTTAATTTAAGTTTTTTAATTATGGAATCCCAAGAACCCAGTCGTCTTGTCTAAATCACACCAAATTGACTCATTTAGTAATAACCTACACTCTGTGCGAGCCTTTGACTACAGGAAATTAAGTGTTTGACAATGACCTTAGAGTAATAGATAACATAGATATTTTAACATACCTTGGTCCTTATTCAACCTTGTACTTATTCTGAGACTTAGGCATTACGAAAATTAACGATGTATGTTTTATTTTATATAATGTATTACTAACACATGTAACGTATAATTAGCTTTCTGCACTCCTTGTCCATATAAACTTTAACTACGCCAAATCTCAACCGCTTCCGTACGCAAAATATGTATTTTGTAGTATTATTTCAATGTGTAGTGTTCGCGTAAATATAAGAAATCAATATGTATTTTATAAGCAATACAAAGTACTTTATATTCATTATTGCGTGAAGATGAAGAAAAAAGTTTTAATTACTTTAGAATGTCAATCAAAAGTTTTGATGAATTGTCAGTGAAATTACAAGACAACTTAAAACTTCGGCGAGCTGTTCGATGTAGACACATACCATGTTTGATAAAAATTACTTAAATCACTAACACTACTTAATACCTATAAAATCATACAACATTATTAAAGTTTAGGTTTGATTTTCTTGACGATGATACACGCATCCGTACGGTGGGTGTAGCACTGAACGCGTCAATATGTTTCCATAGCGCGTCGGTCGACTGACGGTACGCATGCGGACGCGCTGGACGGTCGCACGCGTGCGCACGGTCGGTCGACCGTACGCTCAAATCGATCTGGGGCTATGAATGCAATTTGCTGAGGACCGGGGATCAAATTTGGATACAAAGCATTGGACGATGGTTCAAATAAGGGACTATTCGCTTCGTGAATTAAAGAGGTATAGTTAAGAAACGATCGAATTGTAACAAATGAACTTAGTCGTTGATTATGGGATTTTTATTATTTTGATTTGTTTATTTAATCAAATACAATAAGTTATTTATTTATTTATATGTGGTAAAACTGCACTGCAGCTATGTAATTGTTGTAGCACGAATAGGTCGATTCAACCGGGGTAGGACCAAGCTCTCACAGAATACCAGCGTTAAATGGTAGCTTAATGGTGTTGTTTAGTTTGGTAAGTGTAGAGAACCACCCACATTAGTAGATCATGTGCAGGCGAAGCCAGGGCGTGTCGCTACTAAATAATAAAAAACATCGTGTAATTTTGCTTAATTTGCAATACTTCAAAATCTTTAGTGTAATAAACAGTTTAACGAGGTACGGCAGCTACAATGTAATATCACATCAAAGTTAGCGCAGCCTGACATAACCCTGCGATGAACTGATTAACTACATCACTAAACTACCGACCTCTATTCGCGGTCCATGGTAGCACAGCATCCCATTTGCATTTGCATAGTTTAACGGTCAATGTAACCGACCGAGTTGAACCTTAGCTGCATTCTTCTTTATAGAAAAAAATAAAAAAGGATATATATATATATATATATATATATATATATATATATATATATATATATATATATATACATATATATCATCATCATTCATTTCTCTAAACCATTTCCCATTATCTGGGGTCGGCGCAGTAAACCTTCTTGTTCCATTCCTCTCTATCAGCCGTCATTTCCATACTTACTCCTTTCATTCTCATATCACTCTTCACACAATCGATCCATCTTTTATTCGGCCTTCCTCTGCCCGTGTGTCCCTCCACATTCATATTCAACACTCGTATTGTGACATGACTTTCATTCCTCCGCATCACATGCCCAAACCATGCCAATCTGCTTCCTCTCACCTTTTCTACCACTGGCGCTACTTTCAGGCTTCCTCTTATATACTCATTCCTTATCTTATCCATCCTTGTCACACCACACATCCATCGTAACATTCTCATTTCATTCGCATGCAGTCTATTTTCATCCTTCTTCTTGACGGCCCAGCATTCACTTCCATACATGACGACAGGTCGGATGATCGATTTGTAAATTTTCCCCTTCAGCCTTATTGGCATTCGGGGATCGCACGTTGTGGCTGTGACCTGTCGCCATTTCATCCACCCTGCGTTAATCCTATGCTGCACAGCTCTATCTATTCCGCCGTCGCCTTGAATGAGGGAACCGAGGTACTTGAAATCTGAGCAGGTAGGCAGTATAGCGCCATCCAACGACATGGGTACAGGACTGGAAAGACCGCCGAAATCACAGCACAGATATTCGGTTTTGGATCTGCTGATCTTCAAGCCAACACTTTCCAGCCTCTGTTGCCACCCCGTCAGTCTGCTCTGTACCTCGATGCCTTCTTCCCCGACAAGCACGATGTCATCGGCAAAGAGCATGCACCAGGGTGCCTCATCCTGCAGGTCCGACGTCAAAGCGTCCATAATCAGTAGGAAGAGGTAAGGGCTCAATGCCGACCCTTGGTGCAGCCCTACCGCCACATCGATACTGCCCGTAGTTCCCGCGGCAGATCGTACACATGTACGGGATGCTCTGTACATAGCACGGACTAACCTCACATACTTCCCAGACATACCTTTCATCTTTAACGCCCACCACAAAACCTCACGGGGAACCCGATCGTACGCCTTTTCAAGGTCGACAAAAACCATGTGCAGATTTTTATGCACGCGCTTGTACTTTTCGCACAATTGGCGTAATGCGAAAATGGCATCTGTCGTACCTCGACCGGGCATGAATCCGAACTGGTTTTGTGTTATCTCACACTCTTCTCTCATTCTTCTCTCTATTATTCTTTCCCAGACTTTCATAGTATGTGACATGAGTTTTATTCCCCGGTAACTGCTGCAGTTTTGAACGTCTCCTTTGTTTATATATATATATATATATATATATATATATATATATATATATATATATATATATATCATCATTACAGCCCTTCACAAGTCTACTGCTGAACATGGGCCCCCCCCAAAGTATGCCACAAAGCACGGTCCAGAGCCACTTGCATCCATCGACTTCCTGCATGTCTTACCAGGTACTCACTCCATCTAGTGGGGGGTCGCCCTACACCACGCCTACCGGTACGAGGTTGCCACTCGAGAACCTTTCTTCCCCATCGGTTATCGGTTCTTCGAGCTATATGGCCGGCCTATTGCCACTTCAGCTTACTAATCCGTTGGGCTACGTCAGTCACTCTGCTTCTATTGCGGATATCCTCATTTCTAAGTCTATCACGCAGAGAAACTCCGAGCATAGCCCTCTCCATAGCTCGCTGAGCGACCTTGAGCGTCCTCATACGGCCAGCAGTGAAGGACCACGTCTCAGATCCGTAAGTCATCACTGGCAACACGCACTGGTTGTACACTTTATTTTTCAGAGATTGAGGTATACCTGACGAGAAGATGTGTCGTAATTTCCCGAACGCTGCCCAGCCGAGTTGAATCCGTCGATTGACCTCTCGGTCGAAGTTGGATTTACCTAGTCGGACTATTTGTCCCAGGTAAACGTACTCGTCAATAACTTCGAGCATAGTGCTCCCAACAACTACCGGCATAGGTGTGACATGAAGATTAAACATGATCTTTGTTTTGTCCATGTTCATCTTAAGACCTATCCGTTGAGCATAGTGCTAAGGTCCTCCAGCGATTCTGCCATAAGGGCTATATCGTCGGCAAATCGAAGGTGAGTGATGTACTCGCCATTGATGTTAGTACCGTATCCTTTCCAGTCCAGTAGCTTGAAAACGTTTTCCAACGCAGCGGTGAAGAGTTTCGGGGATATAACGTCACCCTGTCTTACACCTCTCTGCAGTTGGATAGGTTTCGAACTCTGGTTCTGTACTCGGATAGCCATCGTAGCCCTACTGTACAAATATATATATCTGTGTGTATATATATGTATATATATATATATATATATATATATATATATATATATATATATATATATATAGGATATATATGTAGGGTGATATAAGAGCACACAGTCTACCAGATGGTTAGGTAGTTGTTTTCTGTAACTCACACTTATCTACATTTATCCTCAATCAAAAGCGTGGTCACAACGCATCTGCATTCTGAAATTTAATAGAGGATAGACTTAGGTGTCTTTGGGTCATAGCAAACGCTTACCATCAAGTGGACTGTGAGCTCGTTTATCATCCTGATTCTATAAGAAAAATACATATATTATTAATCTATACGGAACCTCAGGACGCGAGGTCAAATCGTGCTTGTCAGATTTTTTTTAAGAAAGAAGAGTTATATTAAATAAAACAATAAAAAAAAGAAAATAAGTTTATTTTATAACACATTATAGCAATTTGCTTACAATAACACTCACAAAGTACTTCGATGCTGAACTTTCTTCAGATGGATATTTGATAAGGAAAACTAAATATCTCATAAATATTAACACTGGGCTACCTCAACTTGATGTTTGGATGATTTCATTTTCAAACTAAATATTTAAAAGTAGGTTCAACAGAGATTCCCAATCAAGCGGTGTCTCGTTACTCTGGGAATGCATTATTCATCGCACAGATTATGCGGCAGATGGTTGACTGATATTAGGTATATTTATATTCAACAAAATAACATTTAAATTTGCATTAATAAATACATCACCAAGCAGCTAATACATCTCGTACATTATTTCTGACGGCTCCGTAGCGCACAGCCGGGCACAATCAAGTTTACTACCACTGATTCGTCGAATTTTAATTGTTTAGGCACTTTAAGCTATAGGTATATCCTATTTTGATTCTTGTGGTAAAAAACCTCAATAATTGCTTCATACGGTACAGCTGTGGGACGAGTCATAAGTGCGTGATTGTACATGTACTAAAATTACGTGAACTCTTTCAGAAACTCCGAAGTCCTCTACGTATTTAAGCGGGTAGGTACCACGTCATGGTCAGATCCATAAGACCAATCACGATAACACATATAAACTATTCATAAAATATAAAACTAATTGTTTAATACTAGGTTCTTACAGTTTACTACTGCAGCGCGACTTTGCCGGCTTAGCAATGAGATGCGGAGCTAAGGGCCGCGGGTTCGAATCCCGCAGACAACAAGGATGTTGCATATTTTAGTGGAACTTAGACCACTATCCAATATCACCCACCCCCCTGAATATCTTAAGAGGCCATAGAGAGAAATAAACCAGCGGCTAGACAGCATCGTCTTTCCGATAACAACCCTAAATAAAAAAACTCGGGTTGCCATTCCGCCTTGCAACCGTGGCGACTATGGCAACCTATGTTAGGAGTTATTTTTATATAAAATAAGCGTGACAAACGAGCACACAGTCCACCTGATGGTAAGTGGATGCAGTGTCCCATAGACATTTACACTTATCATATTTTTGACGTGGTAGAGCCATGCTGCAGCTGTATTATAGTTGTAGCATGAATAGGTCGGCTCAACCGGAGCAGGACCAAGCTCTCACAGAATACTAGAGTAAAACAGCAGTGTGATGCTGTTGTGTTTCGTATGATGAGTGTAGAGAACCGGAGACCCATTTTTACTGGAATCGAAAATTACTTTTACTTTTACTGGATCACAAAATAGCAGCTCAATGCTGCTGTGTTTTGTACGGTGAGTGTAGAAAACCAGAGACCCTTTTTACTGGAAACAAGGCATTCCATCTTAGTCCTCAGGGTTGCATTTTGATTCTTAATTGAGAATAAATGTGGATTTCTATGAGTCACTGCATCCACTTACAATCAAGTGGACTGTATGCTCGTTTGTCACACAATGATATAAAAAAATCCTCGACTAGGAATCAAAAATTCAGATGCGTAGTCACCCCTGAGGACTAAAATGAAATGCCTCTCGTTTCCAGTAAAAAGGGTCTCTGGTTTTCTACACTCACCGTACAAAACACAGCAGCATCGAGCTGCTATTTTGCGCTGGTATTCTGGGAAAGTGTGTTTTTCCACGCACGAGCCGACCCATTTTTGCTACATTTATAATACTTATAGCTGCAGTATGCCATTACTACGTATAATGAAAACATTTTAGGAATTAGAATTTTTCCGACCATTATCGAAAGCTTTAAGGTCTCGTGGTACCGTCAAGTGCAAAATTGCAATAAAACATATAAGAAGATTAACAGCCTTGCTACCTATGTAATGTAAGTAAGATATTGACTACCCCATATCATCATTAAACGTAAAGGTTAAGGCATAAACAAATTATGGTCGGAAAAACGGTTATTTCATGGCTTTATACATATAGCGAAATAAGATCCCCAATTTAAATTTCAAATCCATTTCATTCAGGAAGCTGATCTGAGATGAAAGTCTGTTGGGCGCTAACGATATCGTTTCATTCCAAAATGGCGTAGATTTCTGAATTCGGGCCTCTGATTGATGCTGTTTGAATTTTAAACCGACTCGACGAACTTTGTTTAAATTTACTGGTTTATAAATAAAAAGTACATATACCCGGCGCGTTGCTTCCACAGAAGATGTAATTGGGGAAATATTTTTTTTTAAATTTGGAAGAGTTATACGGTTTAATTAGAAATGTTAATAGGTTCATTGTAATTTAATGATCTATAACTTTCAAAATTTCATGTGATTCAAAATTGTCGATATAATACGCGCGCCACCTAGTGTAAGTTGTTCGTACTATGCCTATAACCTCCGCGCTATTGAAAGCAATAATTTGACAAAGTTTTACCGCAATCCGATTAACGGTATGGCAGCACATAAAACGAACAAACAAACACTATTTTTTATATATTAGCTTTTTATATTGCTGTGTTATGGCGGAGTAAGAATATCCGGTACTGCATGTTATCATGCCGTCGGTGTCGAAAGAGCCGACAGTTGGGAAGCAAATCAGAAGACGGGCAGCGGCGTCTTCCTGATAACGACTGAGAACAAAAAACTGCGGTTGGCAACCCGCTTGCCGAGCGTGGCAACTATGGCAAATATCCCCCCTATTAGGCGATCTATGGAAGAGGCTCATGTGTAACAGTAATAGAGACTTCAGTAGACTGCAACGGTAACTGATTACATACCAGCAGCTCGCCTTGGCTTCGCCTGGATAGTACCTCAGGCATTCTTTACAATTTAAGTTATAAATCGTCCGTACGGCTAAGCCTTATGGTTGCACCACGCTCTCGCAGAATATCAGCGTAAAATAGCAGCTTAATGCTGCTGTGTTTTGTATGATGAGTGTAGAGAACCGGAGACCCTTTTTACTGGAAACGACTATTGTGAGTTGTTATCAGGAAGACGCTGCTGCCCAGCTCCTGCTTCAGCTTCCCTCTGCCTCTTGCGACACACGAGGCACGACGTGGGGCGGCGGGTGTTCTCACTGCGCCACTGCACGGGTAAATTAAATAGGAATCGATGTATAGTCGATTAAAAGTGGATGATTTTTTTTAAATTTACATCTTTGAACCCGAAGACTATCTAGTATTAATATGATTACTTGAAACCTTACTATATGTCCCGAATTTACAAAATAAAACAAGGAAAATACAGATGCTCCTGTTGCTACATTGAACTCAATTTTTGCTAGACAATAATATAATACAATTTCTGCTTATGAATTCAATTTAATTAACATAAGTAAGTTAAAATAAGTACAAATGTAAAATAATATTGACAAACTGGCCAACAACAAAAACTTATGATGATACTGCAGCTTTACACAAACTTTATGGAAGTGACTTGTTATGAAAGTGCAGAATCTCCTAACACAGGTGTCTTTTTTACTTGAAATAAGATTCCGGTCACGGTTAAAACTGTACGAGTTGTATTACTGAAATAAAGTTTATTTAATTTTTATTTTATTATTTCCGTAATGCATTAAGCACAAGCAGCGCTACTACTCAGTACAGTTGCAGGACTGCTGTGCTGCCCAGCTGTCCGTCAGTGCAGGCGTCACTCTCTCACTGCTGCGGGGGCAGGGTGTAGAAAGCCAGTGTCGTTACACGCCTTGAGCTTCAGTTTTGGTCCTCAGAGCTGACAACGCATTTATAAACTTCTTTGTTTAAAGATAGTTACAGGTAGCTGCAGCAGCCACATACCATCAGGCCGACTGTAAGTTTGTTTGTTACTTCACTTAAGTCAAACTGTATTCAGAAAACGTTTCCGGCTCATTACTGATTATTTATATTGTACGCGCGTCCACATCTCACGTTCAGCAGAAAGTGACTTCAGTGAGACACAAATAATGCTTTGTTAAAACGAAGCTCCGCGCCGGAATAAAGAAAGTCGTGTTTTGCGCAAGTTGATGCTTCGTTTTAGTTTGTACGTTATTTGCTGAAAAGGTATTTATACACTGTGGTATTTGAAAAATGTATTGCGAGTGCGGTTGCTACGCAGACTGACTTCTAGGGATGAATAAGTCATACCACCTAGTAAAAACCTATTTCAAACATTGTCGCGTTTTTGTAAGTATTTACCTTAGGTAAAAAGTTTTGAAGTTTTCTTCCTCACACGAATTTTTCGGGAAATAGACAACCACATGCGATTTTTTCGGACAGGTACGACTTAGAGACTTTCAAGAAACAAGCTGACTCCTTTTTTAAAAGCCAGCTACGCATCTGCTATTCCCCTGACGTTGAAGTTGTTCATGGGCGGTGGTCGAACATACGTTTAAGAAAGTTTAAGTTTTCTTAAGTTAACCTCTGGTAATAACTCCCACCCATTTCCACGATCTCATACATATCTTCAACTGCTATAAATTTCCTCGAGCAAAATAAAACCAACCGATTACCACCGACACTCCGCTACGCAGTTTGTAGCAGTTGTAAAGAGGCTCACGTAGTTAAGACTGCCTGTTGTACTGTAACTTAATTAAACTTCAACTTTTATTTAAGTAAGTTAAGGTTTAAGTTGTTTTTTATAATTTTATACGCAGCACAGTCACGCTCCAGCTATATTATGGCTGCAGCACGAATGGATCAGCTCGACCGGGGGAGGAACACGCGCTCACAGAATACCAGCTTAGAAAAGCAGCTTAATTCTGCAGTATTTGGAATGGTGCGAGTTTACGACTAGATACCCCTTTTGCTAGAAACGAGGCATTTCGTCTTAGGAATCGAAGATAGATGTAGATGGCTATGAACGACAATAATTCTATCCTCATAAAGAATCAAAATGCAGATGTGTTGTCACCCTTAGGGACTAAGATGGGATACCTCGTTTAACGTTTTTTCATTTTTATGTACATAGCTCTCCGTCGATACTTCTGTGTTGGTATAAGTATAAATGCAATTTCATAAATACGTTCAATATATAAAAGCTGTTAGTCGCATTGCCTTCGTTCTGTATTCCAACGTCGAGCCATTCTCGTCAATGTAGCGGTAAATATAACACATGCATTCAAATAAATCAGAATTTAAGATGAAGATTTTATTTACTAGCCTTTAATCACGTAAGTACTATGTTCCACTATTTCAGTCATTTTATAGCACAATACCGTTTAGAATTTTTGTACAGTCTAACACGATTAGCTGAGTAATTATTTTTGTTTTGCAGATGAGGGGCATCCGAGCCTCTTGTAGCACGCACATTAAACATTTTATTACAAACAGTAATATAAAATTAGTCTCAAGCGTAAGCTGGAGTCTGTTTCAATAATCAAAACCCGTGGAAAATATGCAAACCAAAATGTTGTGTATGGAATTTTACTTTTTACTATTTACTGGTAACGAGAGGTCCAGTCCATCCTATTCCTCAGGGTTGACAACGCATCTGCATTTTGATTCTTAATTGATACATTTACCACCATTCTTTTACCGGTCTCCGGTTCTGTATACTCACTATACAAAACACAATATTACTATTAACTCTTGCTTTAGTATTCAGTGAGACCTCGATCGGGCTGACGCACTCATGCTGCACAACAATATAGCTGCTGCACGGCTCTACCACTTAAAAAGATAAATCACATTGAATCATGTACATACTGTCGTCCGCAAGCCTTCGATCAAAATATTTTTGTCTCATGGTTGAAGTGACATTGTTATTTTACCAACCAGCAGCCTCGTAATTCTACTAGGGGATATACTACTGAAGACGGCAAACAACACTGCGTATTTTATGTCATTTGATTAATTACTATTGTATGTCGGGAACATTTATTAGTTACACACATTTAAAACAAACAAATATACTTAAGTCAGGGGCAAAAATATGCACGCATTAGTCTTACACTGGTTACACACTAACAAATAAGAAGCTGTCCGTACATGCGTTATTAATTAAAAATAAAACAATAAAGGAAAAAATTAATTTTAAGTAGGCCTCTAGCAATATGCTGCAAAGGCAGTGCAGGTTTTCAGTTGGAGCCGTGTGACTTATTTTGGAGCCAACGGGGAATTTGAAGTGCAAACTAAACATAATAATTGTCAATATCTCATATAATTTTTATATAATCTATGTGTGTGTCCTGTCTATCCGTCACCATCTGTTTTCTCGACTCCCCTTTTTACATTACTGCACGCGCTCGAAGCCGATGTATATTGTTAATAAACCTTGTAATAAGTATTTATAACTCTTTCTCTCTTCTTCAAGTTTAGCATTAGTTTCATTGTAATCAAATTACTTGTAAATTTATTAATGATATTGTTCTAGTTAAGTAAGTTAACAACTGTCTTATTGTAGCTGCACTATTTTTGTGAATGTTGTATATACATTTAAAGGCGAATCATTTTGAACAAAACCAATTGTGTTATATTTAACAACGTCTAGTGATAAGCCAATAGTGTATCTGTTAAATAAATAAATAAATAAAACCTTTAATGTCCGGTTAACATCTTTTTTTCGAAGATAACCAACAAATGGATACACTACTATGGTACGCATTCACACGCACACGTATCACGTATGTAACATTCCCTCATTATATTCCAACAGCTTTAATGACCGGAGAAAATATATAGAATTATAAACCTCAAAGAACTGTCAGATCGATTTATCACGTCGAGCTCCCAGCTGCTGTTGAAAGCTTTGCCTTTAAAGATTTTTACTGGATTGCAAACGATCTCTTTGCTAACGTTTATATAGTATTTAATTATCTAAATAAGGCGAATGAAAACTTTGGATAAACATGTGAACTTATTAAGATGACATAGATATCTAATTTTTATTATCCACTACTGTGATTGCCTTAACATGATTGATTCACAGTAATGTTCCTCATGACTAACAGTCACATAGACGATCAGACTCACAGCTCGCTAGACAACTAGACTAAGTTGTCGTAAACGCGACAGCGTAAAAGAACAACTTGATGTTGCTGTTTCGTATAGCGACCGCTGACAACCGGAAACCCTTTTACCTTTTTAGAGTTCCGTAGTCAACTAGGAACTTATAGTTTCGCCATGTCTGTCTGTCCGTCCTCGCTTTATCTCTGCGACCGTTAGCACTAGAAAGCTGAAATTTGGTACCAATATGTGTATCAATCACGCCGACAAAGTGCTAAAATAAAAATTGGAAAAAAATGTTTTATTAGGGTAGCTCCCTATATGTAAAGTAGGAAGTGATTTTTTTTAATTTCAACCCTAATATGTGATATATTGTTGGAAAGGTGTTTAAAAATGAATAGGGGTTTACTAAAATCATTTTTTGATAATGACAATAATTTCGGAAATAATCGCTCCAAAAGTAAAAAACAATGTGCCCCCCCCCCTCTAACTTTTGAACCATAAGATCAAATATCAAATCAAAATGCAGCTGCATTGACTAAGATGTAATGCCTCGTTTCCAGTAAAACTGGTTTCCGTTCTCTACACTCATCTCACGAAACACAGCAGCATTATGTTGCTATTTTACGCTGGTATTCTGTAAGAGCGTGGTCCCTCCCCAGTCGAGCAGAGCCGTTCATGCTACAACCATAATAGCCGCGGCGTGGCTATACTTTTAAAGAGTCATTCTAACTTAGAGCACAGACGCCATCTTAATTGAGGATGTATACCATCAGGAAGACTTGGTGTTCATCACATTCATAACAGCCTGTCAAAAGTTCACTTTTGAACATAGGCGTCTCTATATAGATAGATTCAACTCGACATTAGACTCTCCATATAGATAGTCTTATAGTAGAGAGTATATAGTAGTATAGTATCTAGGATTATCAGTAATACATAAAAACAGTAGAACAGCTCTGCTGGTAATATTCATGTAATATAAAGTAATTCTGTTGGCACCCTGTCTGTGTTAAAACAACAATTGAACAATTGTATTGTATACCGGGGTACGCACTACGCTCCAGCACTCGGATGTCATTCGCACAGATTTCTACGTTCAAAAGCTTTCCCTGAGTGATTGCATCGGAATCTGCAATATTATACTAAAGTGGTATCCATTTTGTGAAGTTTATTTCAATACTAACTGTTCCTCACGACTTCGCCGCGTGTAATTTAGGGTTTCAATTTTTTTTTGCGTATAACCCTATTTCCTTTTCTAAAATAAAAGTAGCGGAAGCTACTTCTTATAATATTAGCTATCTGCCATCAAAAGTTCCAATAAAATCAGTCTAGCCATTTTGAAAAGTAGCCGGAATAAACAGATGGACAGAAAAATTAAAAAATTATAAAAAGTACAGTACAAGCTTTCATATGCACTTAGTAAAAAGCTGTTATTTTAATATTTTTTTTTTGTTAATTAAATAGATAAAATTTACAAATGTTCAACAGCACATAAGAAATAAAAAAACGTACTGATAGTGTTTTTTATAGAATAAGCTCAAATGTGCACACAGTTCACATGTTTGTGTAATGTATGTGTAGTTTAGGTTAGTCAGTTTTAAGAACCGCCTACCTATCTACTGCCCACATGATTGTTATGTGGCTCGCCCTCTCGAAACAAACCGCTAAGCTGAACACACGCGTATCATTTTGCTCCACTTATAATCTGTATGGTTGAATCCCCGGTCAACACTACAGTTTGAGTGAGTACTATGTGGCATAGACATCTACATCAATTTTCATTAAAGAATCAAACTGCAGATGCATTGTCACTCCTGTGGAATAAAATGGAATCCCTTGTTTCCAGTGAAATGGGTCTCCGGTTCTCTACACTTAGCGTACGAAACACATCAGCATTAATTTGGCTATATAATACTTTACGATGGTATTCTGTGAGAGCTTAGTCCCACCCCGGTTGAGCCGAATCATTCGTGCTACAACCATAATATAGCAGCAGCGTGGCTCTCATATGTACAGTGTGTTCGTGTGGACAAACTCGCAGACTGCTGACTGCACCGCGTGAATGGAAGAAATAACTTATATAATAAAAATAAAGAGCCGACTTCAAAAAACTAAAAATAATACAATAATGTCACATTCTGACGATCGCGTTAAGTTATATTGTATATAGGAATTAAAGCCACGATGAATTTCAAGAATAACTACAACTCATTGGATAATATGCAGGTATACAATGCGATATCTTAAATATTAAATTAGATTAGGTTACTATTATGTATGTGTGTATGAAATACGAAAACAAAAGAGAAATCTATCACATACACTACATCACTCTATATTCTCCACATCTTGACGGCTCTGTAGTGACGGATTAGTAATAAGTTGCAGCGAAGAGGGCTTTGAGTTTGAATCCCACACGAAAACAGTATTTGTATGGCCTACAATTAATAAACGTAAACTGCCTCCACGCTACAGGACAAATCCTGGTATGGTGTCGACGTTTTTTTAAATTAATAATACTAAACAAACTTGATGGTGAAAATCTTTGATTTGGTATGCCTACGCTACACACACACACACACACACACACACACACACACACACACACACACACACACACACACACACACACACACAAACACACACACACACACACACACACACACACACACACACACACAAAGACATCTCAAGTGTAAGATGTAGCTGTCATGCATATAGATCCGTCATACGGCGCCTCTACACGTTCGCCAACACAGAGGCGAATGTAGTGGCCAATAGCATTGGCCAACGTGTAGACGGGGTGTTTGGGCTTCATTGGTATGTATTGGAACGGGCCACACGAATGGGTCAGTTCGACCGGGGAAGGACTACGCTCTCACAGAATATCAATGTAAAATAGTAGATTAGTGATGCTGTGTTTCATTTAGTGAGTGTAGAGAACCAGAGACAGTTTTTAAAGGAAACGAGGCATTTCATCTTAGTCCTCACGGGTGACAACGCATCTGCATTTTGATTCGTAATCGAGGATAGATGTAGATGTCTATGGGCCACAGCAACCACTTACCATCAGGTGGTTGTGTGCTCGTTTGTCACCCTATCCTATATAAAAAAGCGTCGATTTCTTATAATTTAATCGTGCAAGTTTTCGAATCATCATCATCATTACCGCTCTTCACAAGTCCACTACTGAACATCCTCCTCCAAAGAATGCCGCAAAGCATGGTCCTGAGCCACTTTCCTTGTCATGAGTTTTTCATTTATGTTCTAAGTTATAATTAGTACCTACCTATTATTAAGTCGGTGTTAATTATATTTATTGCTATTGTTTTTGTCATTCTCAAAAAATAATTAAATTACCAAATAAATTATAAGGTGTTTTTTAAATACATCAAATATCTGATAGAAAAGCAAGTACATGTTTTGGTAAACTTTAAAAGTAAAAATGTAAAGTTACAGCCTATATACGTCCCACTGCTGGGCACAGGCCTCCCCTCATTTCTGAGAGGGTTTTAGGACAAGGAAGTGTCCGCCGCGCTGCCCCAATGCGTGTTGGCGAACTTCACATGTCTTCGAAATATTTTTTTTTCTTATTCCTCAGACATGCAGGTTTCCTCATGATGTTTTCCTTCACCGCCGAGCACGTGGTAAATCATCACTTAAAATTACAATTAACAATTTCATTGGTGCCGGCGGGGATCGAACGCGGTTTGCTCGCGTACTGTGAAATTTACAGCAAGCGCTAACCATCTGAGCTACCACGGCTCTTAAACTTTAAAAACAAAACCCAATTTTGAAACATAGACTAATCGATTATAACTCCTTTAACTTTAAAATAAGTTAAGTTCTAATTAATGGTATTTATTCCAGTTTCTGATGCATGTAAAGAATAAATAAAGCTAATCGTATATCTATTTATAGCCCCATTAATATTCACTATTCTTTTATAATTATTTTATAAAAACGTTACCCCCCTCACTTGGATTTTCTCCTGTATCTCGGAAGCAACTTACAAACATAAATTGCACAAGTACACACAACCAGACCCTTGTTCCGTGCGGGATTCAAACCCGCGACCTATGGCAAATCCACTCATTGCCAAGCCACTGCGCCACGGAGCCGTCGTCTAAAATAAAATAAATTCGTCCGCACATTGGCCCGAACCGAAGTAAACTGAACGGCCTTCCAACGTGTGGATGCTGTCACCAACTCGCGGCCAATATATTCGCCACTACATTCGCCACTGTGTTGGCCAACGTGTAGAGGCGACAATAGTTATATGATCTGAATACTGAACATAAGCTTACCACATAGATGGCGTCATATGGATGATCATAAAATCGATCATATGTACATATGTTAATAAATAATATAATTTAATACAAAGAAATAAAATTCAAGCAATCGTACTCTACGTGACCTGAAGATTCATCAGCCAAAGCCTCTAAGTCTTTAAATAATTGCAGGCTCGTGCAGGCAGCTACAAACTGAACATTTACATTATAACGACGCAGTTTATTTCTTGAATTTTCTCGAGACGCAAGTTCTGAAGCTCGTTCCTCTTTAGATATTGTAGAGAAAATTTTTTGTGAGCAATTCAGATCTTTGTCAATATTTTTTTTATTTAGTTTTCTGGAACATTTTATTTCAATCTTATTTCTATTAAAAAAATTTATTTCATTTAATGGAAGTAATGTATGATAGGTTACATTTTCGTATCAGCTATATCGTCCCGTGGTGGTGGTGGTAGGAGCCGACAGAAAGAACAACACCAGGAGATCTGCAGAAGCGTCTAAACAATATGAAAATAAAAGTTCCGGTGGCTAGCCCGCCTGTCAAGTCTAGCAACAACGACAAAAGTCCCCCCTATAAGGTAATTAATGAGGGAAGCCTATGTTTACCAGTGAAGCTTGGCTGTAACGGTAAATTTTACTGTTCTATTCCTCTCCTTCGTCAGCCAAAGCAGTGGCTGGACGTGGCCGTCTCCTATTTATTGATTTATTTTAAGAAATGTACACACCGTCATCAACAGCGATACTGCGACATCTCTGTGTTGGCATGTTATCAATTCTTAAAGATATATCACGACACTAGCAAAACATACCCGAGAAAAGCAAGGGCGAATCGCTAGTAAATCATATAAATTATTTCTTTATTTATAACTAGAAAACTAACAGTTGTTTACTAACAACATCGCGCAGTGGCGTAATGGTTTAGCATTCAATTACAGCGTTAAGGACCGCGGGTTCGAATCCCGCACGGAACAATTATTAGCACGGTCTACTAATAATAGTTAAAATATCCACTAATAATAGTTAATGTTTGTTCTTGTGCAATTTATATATGTATGCTGCTTCTACAATACTAGAGAAAATGCGCTGGGGTAATGTTTTTAAAGAAAAAACAAAGAAATAATTCGGTGTTCGTAGAATAATTAAAAATAGAGGCAGCCAGCTACAAAAATAACTTAAACTTTTTAGGATAACGAACGTACAGTGGCTGTTGCAGCAAATCGACAGTTTAAACCAACTTCAACCAAAGAAGGCGACAGTTGCGTCGTCACCTCTGAGCACTGAGCTTGAATAGTTACCGCCTGTAATTATACTGCATCACTACATCCATAAAACTGGTGCTACTTGTGGGCAGTAATATGTACAGCCCCTTACCTTCAGGCGGAATCTAAGTTCCTTAGTCACCTGATTTTAATTAAAAAAACAATGAAAGTGGCATACGATACAACGTAGGGACCTTCAAGAAACAAACTCACTGCTTTTTAAAAGGCCGGCAGCGCACCCGCAATTCCCCCGGTGTTGCAGTTGTTGATGGACGGCGGTCGATAGTTTCAATAATTCTTGCAAGTGAAGCCATAAAATAAAGAAATATAATAAGTAGCTTGAAACACAAACACATTAAAACGAACTTATAGCTGGTTAGAGTAACTTTTTTACTATCGTAAAGAAAAATATAAGGTGTTATGGGTGATCGAAATATAGCTATGACATAACTTTTTTTAAATTTTGTGAATTTTATCAAACTCATCTGTCAGTAAATACTTTATTCAAGACTACTTGGCGGGTGGTTTACTGTGGTTTTTATCTACTTGCCACGAGTATATTAGTATGGATTTGAATTTCGTTTTTCGTTTTTTAGTTTTTCGAAAACTAAAAAGTTCAACTAAAATTGAACGGGAAAATGCATTAGGCTACTTTTTTGTACATCTATTACGCCATATTTTTCCTTTCCAATTTGACTTGTATTCTAAGCACGCATACGTCGGCACGTCATTACATCTACAATATTTATATTTTTCACAATGGAAATCCTTCCCTCTCCTCCCACAGGTCTCGTTCAAGTCACACTAAAGGCTTATAAAATTTAAGCAAAATGCGCTTTGCGAAGATTTGCGAATTGGTTGGAACGCTTTATCGTGTTAGTTCCGCGTTCATTGCTTCCATTTCAACTATTTATGTGGTAAAATAGCTTGTTATGTTCTACGAAGTTAATTTTTGTAAAGATACAAATGAGTAGCGAATCTGCTCTTCGCTTCGTAGAGAGCTACAAGTGCTTCTTACAAGTTGTACAATAACAATGATTTCTTATTTTTACCGAAATACACCACGTAAAACTAAAGCCACAAAATGCTGTAAGAATATTTCACCTCCGATTAGAAAGCTAGCTTTAATCGTGTAAATGTAATTACAAAAAATACTTACTAAGTATTCGAAAGTAAACTCATACAAAATTATATACTGTCTTACAAACTTTTCTACTCTGTTTATTCGTTTCTTTTTAATTTTATTCAAGAAGTTGCTACTTTTGCTATGTATACGCACACGTGTACTATGTATTATGCATATAATTATAATTATATTATAATTATGTATGTGATAAGGTATACGTGTGTGCCTTAAATACTTGCGTGTATATTGACTTAATAACTGTATGATAATGAATATTCTTAAGTTTAGTTTTTGTTAAATTTTTATTGGCCCCCACGGAAGTTCAGTGTCGAAGTACTTTGTAATGCGGTTTGCGGCAATTGATGTTGTTTCTTTTGATGTTAAGTGCTGATTAGATTTTGGTATCGGTCGATTATCTCAAAAAATATTATTTTGAAAATTTAATTTATTGTACAATTACTACAGATATGTAATTTGGCATAATTATAAATATTAATCGAGCCTACAAAACTGAAATAAAATCATATGAACCATTTTTTATTTGGATACATCCTATACAAGTAAATGAAGGATTATTTTTGTTTTATTTGTATATTCCATCGTGTATAGGTTTTTCACTCATAAGCGTATCTGAGTGCTATGCAACCTTTGGTAACAGTTATAGAAAGCTATTCATTGAACAATGATATCTTCCGATCCCAAAGCACAGTCGTAGGGCCAATAAACCAATATGTGTTATATTCCACATAATAAAAATAATTTACAAGGGTACATATTCAATACATACTTACAACAACACACGCACCCACACGCACACACACACACACACACACACACACACACACACACACACACACACACACACACACACACACCCCATATTTTTTAACTCTAAAGTCGTACAATAATATAATAATAATCTGTCTGTATTATTTTATACTTCTAGAATTTAATAACTAATTTTTATTATTTTTCACCTCAACTTAATGTTATATACCCATTATTTGGAAGAGCGGTGCTTCCTAGTACAAGCAAATCCTTTGCTTAAAAGGAAGCTCCAACCACAATATGCTATGTAATAGATTAAGATATGCAATAAAAGAATTTGAATTTGAATTTGAATTTTTGAAAAACATTGGGGATAAAGAACGATAGCTTTTCGACTGAGGGGGTCTGTTTGCGGAATATTAAGCTTTAAAGTGGTATTTTTCATTAGAGTCATATGTCTCCCTCATCTACCAACTAAATTTTATTTCGATTTTATTATTTGAGTTAGACTAATTAACGGAAATCTCTTGTTAAGATCTTTGACACCGTCATACCTTACGAGGGTTGTGTTCGCAATTTAGGTATCCTCATGGATGAGAATTTAAAATTTGAGCATCATGTTCAGAGTAAAATCGGCAAATGCTATAGTTCGTCAAAAGCTTTGTACAAAATTCGCTCATTTCTAAAACGTGACAACAGACTGCTGCTTTGTAACAGTTTAGTCACAGAATAAATAATAGTACTACGTAGTTTAGTACTATGCCACCTTCACTATTGTGATACTGTTTATGGTGCATGCTTATTTAAAAAAAACTGAGAAGAATGTGCAGAGAGTGCAGAACGCATGTATGCGTTTTTGTTTTAATATACCGAAAAGGGATAGTATTTCACCTTATTTAGTCAGTAACGGCATTTTAAATATGTCCAATAGTACCAAGTTAAAATATGCCCGCTTTCTGAACACTGCATCACGCAATCTCCAAGATATTTGTATGATAAGATATCCGTTAAAAATAACCGTTTACTTTCAGTCAGAGAAAATGGTCATCGGCTTCCACTACCCAGGATTAGACTCGCTGGAGCCAGGGGGTGTTTTAAATTTGCCGCTGCTAAAATTTGGAACGTTTTGCCACCACCAGTCCGGTCTACCTTATTTCCGTCTACCTTCCGACAAAGATGCTGCAAGTGGCTTATTCAAAAACAGTCGCTGGCTCTATGTGGTTTTGACACCCCCTCAAATTAGATTACTTTTTTTGTATTTTAGCAACTATGATTTATTAATTGTTTTATTTATTTATTGTTGATACGTGTGTTTCATCAATTGCCTAAGACCCTGTATGAATTGTGTGCAAAGGCTACTAATTATGAAGATGTCTATTTAAATTTTAACATAGTATTTTTGTGGCAAATAAATACTTTTTATTTATTATTTATGCAACTCGATTATACCTCACGCGCCTCAGCTAGGTTTGTATAATCGTTGAGATGGACGCGGCGCTAGTGGCTGTCAGTGCGGCATATTTAGTGTTAAGTGCAGGGGAAAATCGCAAGAAAAGGAGATTCTGGATAAAATATTATTTGAAGAAACGGAACAATACAATATTGAAAGATTTGGAGCTAAACAATGACATTCTTTTTAAAAATTTCACACGAATTGACTAAAGACACTTTCGCGAAGCTTTTGAAAACTTGATTTGTTACTACAGTACTTGATATGTTCGATAATCATCGATAAATTATAATATTTTAACTTTGCTTTCCGCCATTTTGTTTACTAAAATGCACGAAAGCTTGAATTCGAACACACCTATAACGGATCAGCATTCGCTAGAGGCATGCGTTGTTGTATGAACTAATTTTAGCGCAATACATACACAAATTCACACATATATGCACTCACGCACACACATACACACACACACACACACACACACACACACACACACACACACACACACACACACACACACACACACACACACACACACATACACAAACACATTTGCTTTTCGTATGTTTTAGGAGTTTAAGAAGAAAAAAATAACAGTACTACCAGTACTAGTTGATTTCTCAAATGCTTTCAACACAGTTGATCATGAAATCCTTCTTTCCATACTGTCTCATCTGAATTTTGGCCCTACTGAATTGGATTGGTTCGCATCTTATCTTCGCGGTCGACAGCAGTCAGTCAGTGTGGGGCAACTGTCCTCAGCTTGGGCTGATGTGGATGCTAGTGTGCCGCAAGGCGGGATTCTTTCTCCTATAATGTTTTCAATTTTTATAAATTTTATTACCTCCATCATCGACTGCTCGTACCATTTATATGCCGATGACCTTCAGCTTTATGTGCAAACTGAGATTGGGGATATCCATAATGGGATCAAAAACCTTAACGGCAACTTAGCAGCTATCAAGGATTGGTCTACTCGTTATGGAGTTTTGGTCAATCCTTTGAAATGCCAAGCTATACTGGTGGGTAGCTCAAGGATGCTGGCTAAGATTCATCTGACAGACTTACCTCCTATTTACTATGATAATACTACAATTCTTTTCAGTAATTCTGTTAGAAATCTTGGCCTTCACATCGACAGCACGCTGAATTGGAGAACTCAGGTTTCAGATGTGAGTCGTAAAGTCACTGCCACGTTATGCTCTCTGTATCGTTTAAAACATTTTCTTCCCACAAAATCTAAGATCATGCTTGTCCAATCACTTATATTACCCATTATTGATTATGCAGATGTGTGTTACCCAGACCTGTCCCAAGATCTTCTGAACAAGCTGGAACGCCTCCTCAATAACTGTATAAGATTTATCTTTGGGCTTCGTAAGTATGATCATATTTCTCAATACAGATCTAAGCTAAATTGGCTTACAATCCGGCAGAGGCGCAACTCCAGAATATTACTTGTAATTTTTTCCATATTAAATGATCCATCTTCGCCTTCTTATCTTAATAGTAAATTTCATTATCTTTCTTTATCTCATGATAGGGTCCTACGCACTTCTTCTAACAACAAAATCTATACTCCAGTTCACTTCACCGAGTTCTATGGTAACTCCTTCACAGTTCAGGCTACACGCCTTTGGAACTCCTTGCCCGATGACATCAGAAAAGCTCCCAATAAGTACGCTTTTAAAAAGTTGGTCCGTGATCATTTCTTAAAGACAATGTATTGTACATGACTCATCTATTTAATATGTATTGCTAAACAGACGTATATATTCATAGTCATTTGTATATACTAATTATGTGTGTATTTAAATATATATATATATATATATATATATATATGTATATGTATATATATACTTGTGTGTATATCCATTTATTTATATATTTGTATATATGTAAGGATAGATCATATATGTATAGTTTATTTAGTAGTAGTTTGTATACATTATGTAGTTAATTATCATTTGTATAGTGTTCTCTTATTGCCACACCTACATCAAATTCTCACGACTTCATGGGTTGACTGGTAGAGAATGCCTCAAGGCATTAAGTCCGCCCTTTGTATTCTTTTGTTTAAGGATGCAATAAAGAATAAAATAAATAAATAAATAAATAAATATGTTTATTGTTTATTATACACCTAATATTACCTAAATTATAAGTTGGACTGTAGGTAGGGACTGGCGATCTCTCATACAGAGAATTCTAGTACGGACAGCAGTCTCTCACAAATTATCTGTAGCATATTAATATTAATTTGTAAGTTTATGGTAATTACTAAATTTGTGATAGAAAAAGAATACACTTTATTATTATTATGTTAATATAATGTACTCGTAAGCATTACACCTCGTAACCCAGGCTCGATTTTATGTATTGACTCGTCCGTTTTTATGTCAAAGACTTTCTATATTCCATAAAAAAGACGATAACTCTTCCAACGGTACTACGAATATAATAACATAGCATTGCAATTATATTTCTTTAGGAACTGATTTTTTGTCGAGGGATTTAATTTGAAAGTAATATTGTTTAACACAACTGTGCTAAGATGCTTAACATAAATAAATTTACAAGTTATTACATGGTAATGAACTCATACACGAAGCTCTACATTGCCACTGGCTCCGAAACCAAATGAACATTTTTTTATGCAATAACGGTGACGGTGAATATTTACACTCGATTAAAAATAAAAATGCATTAAAAGAGTAACGTTAACCGACGAGCATATATGCTTAGGTATATGGATGTGGAGGAGGCGAGAGAGATGTGTCAGGATCGTGCCAAATGGAAGTCTGTAGTCTCTGCCTACCCTTCTGGATGACAGGTGTGAGTGTGTATGATTTTGATAAGAATCAACATACAAATGCATTCTCACATCTGAGGACTATGATCATGCCTCCTTGCCAGTAAAATAGGTGTCCATTTCTTTACATTTCACATACGAAAAACGCAGCATTCAGCCGCTACTACGCTCTTGCAGAATACCGTGGTTAAACCACGGTATTCTGCAAGAGCGTAGTCCTATGCCGGTCAAGCCGAGCCATTCGTGCCACAACAATAATATAGCTGCAGCACGGCTCTAAAAGTGTAAAAGTACAAGCTAGTAAATATTAAAATTAATAATTCTTTAGTATCGAAAGGAATCAATCATTTTTGGACCCACTAGAAATTTTAGCAACCCGCAATAGTATCACACATAAAAAGATACCAATTTATTATTATATTTTATGTATCGACAATCTTCATAAAAAATATCACTTTAACGTCATGACGTAAGTCTTAATGTTATTAATAATTTGACTATCACAAAGTACACTAAATGTAAATCGATGTAAATCGATAGTAAATAGTAAACATATTACGTAATATCAATTTATAATAATATTACATAATATATCAACAAATTGCTCGAATCAGTAAGTTGATTTCATCACTACATTGTAGACAGACACCGCATTTGCCGTAAGATAAAGATGCAGCTCGAGTAGAATTTTGTGACTCGAGCCACTCGGGTTTGTAACATTATGTATGTGTGTGGTATATCATTCTAGTTTTATAACGAGTTTTCGAGTAAAAGCTTATAACTATAGTTGAGAGTAGCGATTACTTTAGTTAAACCATTTTTAAATATGTACCTTTAATTAATAAGTAATATGTGGCAATATGAAATGAAATAGAAATACTAAATATTTATTTAATTAAAGTGTTTCCATGTTTTTTTCATGTTTGAAGCATTTTAAAATCTATAAACTGCTTTCTACTGAGAGTGCTATTTTTGCATTGAAACACACTGTCAAATATTACACTGACAGGAAAACACCCATATATGCTTGTTTCCTGGACCTTTCAAAAGCCTTTGACCGGGTTTCCTACAATGTTCTGTGGGGAAAGCTTCGGGAGGCGGGAGTTCCTGCTTCATGTAGTATCTACGTTATCTATGTGGTATGATAAGCAAAGAAACTTTGTTAGGTGGTCCAATGCATTGTCTGACCCGTATAAACTTGAGTGCGGTGTGAGGCAGGGGGGTCCTACCTCTCCGAGGCTTTTTAATATCTACATAAATAAGCTGATTGACGATCGATATAGATGGAGTATGTCTAAATAACTTGAGCTATGCAAACGACATGGTGTTGCTGAGCCAGTCAATCTGTGGAATACGAAAGTTGCTTTCCATTTGTGAGAATTATGCTGAGCAGCATGGATTAAAATATAATGCTAAAAAAGTGAACTGTTAGTTTTCAGAGGTAGTAATAAAAGTCCAATATGTGTTCCTCCAGTAAAGCTTAATGGTTCACTGTTACAGAGAGTAACTCATTTTAAATACCTGGGTCACATTGTCACAGAGGATTTAAAGGATGATCTAGATATCGAAAGGGAACGCAAGGTACTAGCTGTGAGAGGTAATATGGTGGCTCGAAGGTTTGCTGCTTGCTCTGTACCAGTTAAAATAACACTGTTCAAGGCTTACTGCCAATCATTTTATACCAGCAGCCTTTGGGCCAATCATACACAAAAGGCAAGCAATACCCTGCGTATTCAATATAACAATGCCTTCAGGTTATTGTTGGGGCTTCCACCTTATTGTAGTGCATCAGGCATGTTCGCCGATGCGCAGCAGAGTGAGAGGGAGCTCGAATAGTATCCTGAAGGTCTTTGCGGAGAGGCTCGATGGCCCGACACTAGGTAGGTTTGTCAAGCTACATATTTTATTTATTTATTTTATTTAAAAAACTTTATTGCACTTAAAATGTACAATTGGCGGACTTAATGCCTTTAGGCATTCTCTACCAGTAAAACATGAGCTAAGCAGAGAACTTTAGCAGGTGCCATAAAATATGTGGATAATTTATACGTAAATGTAAATATATAAATAGACATACCATAAGTGTAAATACAAAAATAAATATACACAACTACAATTAACCTACGTAATATATGATACATTTCATACATAATGTTTGAATAGTACATAATACATACATTTTAAGTATACTTACATACGAACATAACTAAAACAAATTAAATAATTTAAAATGTCAAGTCACATATAAGCAGAAACAATTTAATATGAAAGTTACTTGCTGCAAGAAGAGAGGTAGTGATCAGTCACCATCCTCTTAAATGTGGCAACAGAAGTCGGTTTTCTGATATGAGGGGGTAATTTATTCCATAGCCTTATGGCCTCAGCGGCGAAAGACTGAGACATAAATTTGGTACGGCGAGGAAGAACACATAATGTAGTTCCCTCGGAGGATCGCAGGTTACGATCGTGAGAAGAACCCAAATACTGAAACTTGCATTTCAGGTATTGGGGAGTGCATGGATCATATAGGATTGAAAAAAGCGTGCGAAGAATTTTGATACATCTACGCTGTTGGATAGGGAGCCATTTAAGCTTAGAACGATATATGGATACATGATCGTATTTACGAAGGCCAAATATAAAACGGATGCAATTATTTAATAAACGATCCAATTTGCACAGAAGTAGTTGACTCACATCAGAGTAACACACATCAGCACAATCAATTTGTGGTAAAACAAGCACTCGCACCAACATAGCCTTAGTTTCGGTTGGAAGGAAATTCTTGAAACGGTAAAGGCCACGCAGGGTGATTGTCACTCTCCGGCTTATTTCAGCCACCTGAGAATGCCAACTTAAATTAGCATCAATCATTAACCCAAGGTCTTTAACTACTTGCCTAAGAGGAATAATTGTGCTATTGTAAACGATAGGCTCCAGTGAATTAAAATCTAATTTAGCTATACGGCGAGGACTACCGAGAATTATCGCTTGACATTTAACAGGATTGACAGCAATTCCATAATTTCTGCACCAGTCACAGATGGCCTCAAGATCTAGATTTAAAATTTCGATCGCGGAGTTAACCTCTGCTGGATCAATCCGAGCGTACAGCTGTAAATCGTCAGCATACAGATGGTAGGAGCATTTGAAATTTACAGTTATGAGATTTATAAAAATAGAAAATAATAAAGGACCAATCAGAGAAAGACTGTTGGTTGACTTTAACTCTTTGCTGGCGACCACGAAGATAAGTTGATAACCAATCCAAAACTGACGAAGAGAAACCCATGTATTTACAGATAGCAAGAAGAATGTCATGATCAACTGTACAGAAAGCATTGGAGAAGTCAATTAATACGAGAACCGTTAATTCTGATTCCTCCATACCCTCTCGTACTTCATCAAGAACTTTAAGGAGAGCAGTGGTTGTACTATGCCCAGGACGAAAACCTGATTGCAAAGGACTAAGAAGATTATTTTTATAAATGTAGCTGGATAACTGTTTGTATGCAGCTGATTCTAAAGTCTTTGAAAGAAAGGGAAGTATAGAAATTGGTCGAAAATGGTTAACAGAACTGGGATTATTTAACTTGGCAAGTGGAAGGACAAATGCTTTACGCCAAAAAGATGGAAAAACCCCAGTAGAGAAAGAAAAATTGACGATGTGGGTAATGATTGGGAGAATGTTGTCAAGTATGGGGATAATCATATTTCTACTCACATCATCATAGCCAGTTGCTTTAGATTTAATGGAAAAAATAATTTTACGAACATCTTCATCAGTTATTGGAGAAAAAGCAAAGCAGTTTGCGTCGATTTTGGGAAGTGATGAGATAAGAGAAATAGTTCTATGTTTAATGGAATTATCGACGTTAGTTGCCGAGGAGAAGTGCTTATTAAGATCATTGAGAGATATTGACCCCATATCAGGGCAATTCTTTAGTCTACCTAACCCAAGGGAATTAAGAAACTTCCAAGTGCCGACCGGCGAAGAGCTTATAATATTCTTATGGATATGTCGGCGTTTTGCAGCTCGAACCATCTGATTGCATCTGTTTCTGGTAGCCTTATATACATTCCAATTGGCATCACAGCGATTGTTTTTAAATCTTACAAAAGCCCGATCACGTTTTGCCATTGCTTTACGGATGTTACTGTCCATCCACGGTGCTGGGGGGCGCTTGACTTTAACATTGCGAATCAGCGCTACTGCATCGTATAACTGAAGGATATTATTAGTCAGTGTCTCTACCATATGATTTACATCTGATGTATTAAAAACATACATATACTAAAGTGAGCTTGATAAATCTATAAAATTTGTATGCATTATGTGAATTTTTATTTTGTTTTTATTTCTATTGTGTTTTTATTCGTTTTGTGTACTAACATTAGTTCTTAAGTTTTATTTGTATTATTTTATTTATATTATTACTATCATGTTATGGGCCTACGATGCCTGAAAAATAAAACATTTTTATTTATTTTCTTTCACTTTCTTTACAATATTCTTTTTTTTTTCAAAATAAAGCCACATTGACTGTTTTTGTTTTGTTGTTTTATTGTTATCACTCATACTTTAAAGAAACAAGTATATGTCAATCACCTTTTATGTTATGCACTACTTATACGAAGTAACAAATAAACAATCAGCAATAACAGTACAACCACGATATTATAAATCAAAATAAGTTTACTTATTTGTTTTCAACGTGCCAGATGTAGCACCATCATATGCATTAGTTGTAGCACGAATGGGTCGGCTTCAGTCGGTATAAGATGACGCTCTCACAGAGTTATAGCGTAAAATAACAGATTCTAGCGTTTCGCAAGGTGTTTTCTATAGTGAGTGTAGAGAACTTGAGAACCTTTTTCTGTAAACGAGGCATTCGATCTTAATCTTCAGCGGTGGTAACGCATTTATATTTTAATACTTAATCGACGATAAGTGAATATTTCTATGAGCTGCAGCATCCACTTACCGTCAGGTGGATTGTGTACTCATTCGATATCCTTATTCTATAAAAAACGTAAGGAAAGACATCTTTGGATGCAGCCATAAATATATTTTTGTTGCGTAAAAACCGTAGTTGATAACCAAATGAAATCAAATCAGTTTATTTTGTGAACATAGGTTATTTAACAGATCTTAATATCATCATCATCATCATTACAGCCCTTCACAAGTCCACTGCTGAACATAGGCCTCCCCCAAAGTATGCCACAAAGCACGGTCCTGAACCACCTGCATCCATCGACTTCCTGCATGTCTTACCAGATCGTCACTCCATCTAGTGGGGGTTGCCCTACACTACGCCTACCGGTACCAGACTGCCACTCGAGAACCTTTTTTCCCCAACGGTTGTCGGTTCTTCGAGCTATATGGCTGGCCCATTGCCACTTCGTAGGGCTATGTCAGTCGCTCTGGTTCTACTGCGGATATCCTCATTTATAAGTTTATCACGCAGAGAAACCCCGAGCATAGCCCTTTCCATAGCTCGCTGAACGACTTTGAGTGTCCTCATACGGCCAGCAGTGAAGGACCACGTCTCAGTTCCATATGTCATCACTTGCAACACGCACTGGTTGTACAACTTCGTTTTCAGGTTTTGAGGTATACCTGACGAGAAGATGTAACGTAATTTCCCGAACGCTGCCCAGCCGAGTTGAATCCGTCGATTGACCTCTCGGTCGAAGTTGGACTTACCTAGTCGGACTATTTGTCCCAGGTAAAAGTACTCGTCAACAACTTCGAGCTTAGTGCTCCTAACAACTACCGGCATAGGTGTGACATGGACATTAAAAATGATCTTTGTTTTGTCATGTTCATCTTAAGACATATCCGTTGGGAGGCACCATTGAGGTCATTGAGCATAGTGCTAAGGTCCTCCAGCGATTCTGCCATAAGGACTATATCGTCGGCGAATTGAAGGTGAGTGATGTACTCGCCATTGATGTTAATACCGTATCCTTTCCAGTCAATTAGCTTGAAAACGTCTTCCAATGCATTAATATATTACGACCAAATATAATACGACCGGTTAGTTTTGAGTCCGACATCAGCAAAAAATTAAAATGTATCACAGTTCTTGAATCAGAATCGATGTAATGTTTTATCACTATTTTACACTAAATAATCGATTATCCGATTAATCGATTTCGGATCAACATACACACTTTTTGGTTATTTATCTATGGCTAAATTAAAACCCTGATGTATCTACAATGTTTGTTTGTTAAGTAGTAATAAATTTTTATATATCTTATTTTGAGGTTATGTTTCGTTATTTTTTTTTTTGACAATTTTAATCTGATTTATGGGGAGAAAGAGTTGGGATTGTAAGCCCCACGCCACTAAACGTGGTGCAGTCGAGAGAAGCTCGGTACTTCTGAGTGGTTTATGAAAAAATAAGCACAAAGAAGATGACGGTGTCTTTTCGCTCGCTTCGCTCGCTCACTTGACCACGTCATCCCCTTCTAACCTAGCCTGCCCGAGTCGTGGTGCCCCACGTCCAAATTTCACTTCGCTCGCAATTGCACTCAATATTACACCAAAATATTAACTTTTGTAATTACTTTAATTTATAAAAATAATTTATGGCTCCCACCCCCACCTCCCATTTGTAAGAAAGGATCTTTGCAATGTTTAGCAGTATTCCGCCGCCACAAATATTCCACTATTCACCAAAATTCTGAAACTCTGAAGCAACTGAACGACGTAAAGTATGTCTGTCACTGTAAACAAAAATGGCCGGCATAGCGATTCATTTTACATATTTGTAAATCGATACAAATCGAAATCACATGAATCGATTCCAAAAAAATTGAAATCTTAATGATCGATTTCTCAAAAATCGATCTTTTTTTAACTGCTTTAAGATTTTATTATTTACAATATCAAAATATACCACAAAGTACAGATATTATTGAATGATTGAATTGAAAAACTGTCGTTCTTTACGAGTGAACTAATTGTAAATAATTTTATGGTTGTTAATAAAACAGAAAAAGATTCTATCTCGATTCTCTAGGATGAAATATCGATTCACTATATCGATTCAGTACTATATATTGATATGTAATTATATTTATTTACCAATATTTTAAAAAAATATCAAAAGTACTTCTACGCTGCTCCGGCAGCGAAAATCGCGTGGGGGTGCTTCAAATAAACCTCCTTGAGCTCTCCACAGTGACAGAATCCTCAAATTCAGGCGATTTAATTGTAAAACCAAACCAAATATGCACAAAGAAATTTTTGTGTATGTTAAAAGAGAATTAGAATTACATAGAAAGTAGAATCTTTGGGTCAAGAGAATTAAGGAAGCTTCTCTATTGAATGCAGCTTTGACAAGCTATTCATTCAACTGCATTTATGTACAACAATGCAAATAGATACTTTACGTAATCAGCAAGTTGTTTAATACTAAGTGGCTTATTTGGTAAGCCAGACATGGATCCTGGATTCGTACCGGCCATAGAAGATAGACAATATAGATGGTATATATATTTAGATGTAAAAAAAGTTGTAATTATTTGTACCATAATACATATTATTTTATTACGTGGTAGAGCCGCGCTGCCGCTATATTATGGAATTACGGTTGTAGCATGAATGGGTCAGCTCGACTGGGGAAGGACCTCTCACAGAAAATCAGCGTAAAATAGCAGCTTAATGCTGCTGTGTTTCGTATGTTGAGTGTAGAGAACCGGAGACCCGTTTTACTGGGATCGAGGTATTCCATCTTAGTCCTCAGGGTGACAACGCATCTGCACTTTGATTCTTAATCGAATGTAGATGTCTATGGGCCACAGAACCCACTTAACATCAGGTGGACTGTGTGCTCGTTTGAAGTTTTCTGATGGTTATTTTAAATCTAAACCACGCCACATTGATAGAGGCACCGGTAACCCAACCGTCCCAGCGGTAACTGGAACGGGTCACTAGCATTTTAGCACTTTTTAATTGTCACTATCTTGTTTGTCCGTCTTTCACTCTGGGTGCAATCTTGCAGCTCAAAATTTCAAGTATTTCCTGATGAGCTGACTTGAAGTTTTGAACATAGCTCAGAATATGATGCCAATGTATGTTTATAAAAAAGTTGTAAGTTAAAGTTTTTTAATTACAAAATTAAAAAAATATCACTTGTTATGAATAAATGAAAAAGTGATTATTACAGCGTTGCGTGTAAACAGGCACTCGTAACGAAACAAAACAACGTGGCTACATCTAGACCTAATACTCAGACCGTCGTCACTGTCACTTAATAACAACGTCGCGCCGTGTCCCTCGTTACGTAGTGATTACATAAGTACAGGTGGGTGCTGCAGTACATACATTGTCCTTTTATAATAAACTAAAGTGACAAACTAACTGACAGTCCACCTGAGGGTAACAACAACAGAATACCGGCGTAACATAGCTGCAAAATTCTGTTGTTTTGTATAAAGAAAAAGTAGAAAACCGAAGACCTTTCTGGAGACGCAAATAATTTTGAGTTTTAATCGAGGGTAAATGTAGATGTATATGGACCACAGCATCCTTTTACCACCACAGGGACTGCGTGCTCGTATGTCATCCTTATTCTACAAAAAACCGCACACTGCACCTGTGCGCCCATAGATTTATTATATTACTGCGTATGGACCGGATCATTGAATTATTCCGTATCCCGAGGGAATTACAAAAAATCTAGAAAAAGTTACTAATGGTTATAAATACCTACTTACCTGCCAAAGTTCTGGAATTAATGGGGAAAATTGGAATAATTATAATTAGTTACAAATATGGCAACTTTAAAGCAAAATTAAAAATCCTCTATATTCCCGAACCCGTAGGAATTCCGAAAACTCCTTCCTAATTCTTGTACGCATTACGAAGTAAACCTCTGTAAAATTATGCAAAATAATGTAATGTAATGACTTATAAAAGTTAAGTAAGAGTGGGAGTTTCCTGCTTCTATTATCAGTTAAATAGAAGACGCCTGCCACTGTTAGTTGTTAAGATCATATGGATTATAAAAATAAGGTTTTAACTTTTTCATTAAATTGTGTGCTCAAAATATGAAAAAACACACCTTCTTAGATAAGTCTGGAGGCATAACAGTGGGACGTATAAAGGCTATATCTTTACTTTTATGTTAAAGATTTAAATAGGTATTACATGCAATACACGCTTCTCCCCCTAACTCTCCGGTTGACTCTCCGGGAAGCAAATGTCTTATGGCATTAAGTCCGCCGTTTGTGTCTTTAGTACAAATAGCGGTAAATAAATAAATAGATGACTAACAATAGCAGCAACAGGTCATTGCTGCACAATGAGGAGCAACAACACGGTGCCAGGCGGAATAACTGACAGTGACGAGGGTCCGGGAGTCAGTTCGATATATTGCGATGTTAATTTATTTCCTTCTGAACTGAATTTAACAATTTACATGGCAACATAGTAACTTTAATTGTAGCATAAGTGGGCCGGCTCGACCGGGGCAGGACCTCGCAGTATACCGGCGTAAAATAGCAACTTAATAATGCTGTATTTCTTGTAGAGAGTATTTTTCTTGCGTTAGGTGAGCTAGTGTAATAATTAATACACGTAGTGTTGTTCTGTGGCAGTAGGAGGTAAGAGGATAGTAGCTATCCAAGTAACACAAGGAGCATTTTAACTAATTAGAACTAAAAATGTATGTTAACTCTTACAAAAGTTTATTCATCATTTAAACTAGTTTTACTTTATTTTTTGTAGAATAAGGGTGACAAGCGAGCTTACAGCCCTCCTAATGGTAAGTGGCCTATGGCCTACAGACATCTACATCTATCCTCGATTAAGATTCAGAATACAGACGCGTTGTCAACCATAAGGACTAAGATGGAATGTCTCGTATACAGTAAAAAGCGTCTCCGGTTCTCTACACTTACCACATGAACCACAGCAGCATTGGTTTGCTATTTCACGCTGGTATTATGTGAGAGCCTGATCCTTCCCCGGTCGAGCGCACCCACTTGTACTACAACCATAATGTACCTGCGGCGTGGTTCTACCACGTATAAATATAAATACATATGTAATGCAATATGAAATACAACACAATTGGTTAAAGTTTTGGCGGGTAGTTGACAGCCAATTTGATCGTTTAAATAATGATTTTAAGTGTATTTAACTTTAACTTTAAATACGTAAAAGTGATTGATTTCGCATATTAAGGGTTTGCGCATGAACAATATTAGTGAAAACAGAGAAACAATGGCTCTTATGCTGATTTAAACCTTGTTCGTTTGTCTGCTGAAGTGCCTTAACAACTTAACTCAAGTTGTCGACAAAATCTCCCAAAAACTTCTTATTCGTAATGTAAGGTATCAACATATTGTGAAGAAGTTGTTGAAACAAAATATTATTAAGGGTAATTTCTTTTTACCTGACACTGGCAAAAGTATAACCTTGTGTGTCCAAGATCAAATAGGAAAAAAGAAACAAAATAATAATAATAATAATAAATAACAATAAAACATTTATTCATTGCCACCAATATAGTTACAGTGAGCAGTATATACAGAAATAACCAAAATTACAAAGTGTAGTAATGAATGGGCTCTAGCTCAGCATAAATGTTGCAGTTGCCTGCAACGCTGTTATTCTGCCAGCGCCCACATAAATACAATATACAAAATACAATAAAATATATACATATATTTTATTTTGAGTGTTAAGTTACAGAGAGATAGTTAAGTTTGAGAGATAAGTTAGTTTGAGTTAAGATATACTATAATACACTCGCGTGTGTAGGCGCCGACTTCAGAAACTATTACAAGGAAATATTTTTTTTTTATTGTTTAAGTCTTCACATGTTTTCGAAATATTTTTATTCTTACGATGTTTTATTTCACCACCGTGCTTGTGGTGACCCTGCACTTAAAATTGCAATTAACAAATTTAATTGGTGTCGGCGGGGATCGAACCCGGGTTGGTCACGTGCTGTGAAGTTTACAGCGGGCCCTTAGCCCCTGAGCTAGTACGACTCATTCTAATTATATAGTAAAATATCAACGGCATTATATACATTGTTATATTTTACACGAGCTAACAAACCAGTTGTTAAAGCAATTTTGCAACAAATCAGTTGACGAAGTGGACCCACGGTGCAACAATACTTTTTTTCCTCGTCAATGTAGTCAGTAAGAATTTTAACTGAGGTACCTACACAAACATGTCAAAAATAGTTTCATTTGTACATGTCACAAAATGGCACCTTTTAAATTCATTACATATTTTTAGTATACTAATATTTAAGTAATAATACAATGTAATGTTACAGCCTCTTTACGTCCCACTACTGGGCACAGGCCTCCCCTTATTTCTGAGAGGGTTTTTGGGGCAAGGAAGTGTCCGCCGCGCTGCCTCAATGCGTGTTGGCGAACTTCACATGTCTTCGTGAATTTTTTTCTTACTCCTTAGCTTCGATCAATTGTATAAATTGATCGAAGTTCCTTAGACATGCAGGTTTCCTGACGATGTTTTCCTTCACGGCTGAGCACGTGGTAAATCAACACTTAAAATTGCAATTAACAATTTCATTGATGCCAACGGGGATCGAACCCGGGTTACTCGCGTTCTGTTATACTGCGACCTTTACCATCTGGGCTACCACGGCTCGTTTTTATTTATGTATATTATTTAAGTCATATATATTAATATACTCATTTTTAAATACATTTAACAAGAGTATGTCGTTATTTTTAAATGTAATTAGTAATTTCCGAAGTTGGGATAGCAAAATGTTTATATCGTAGTCGTTTTCCCCAATACATAATATAAGTTTTACATTGGGCGTAAAATCAACGTTATAACAGTCTTTTAAAATATCTGTAGTCAGAGCATCAGGCTTCGTTTGAGATGTGAATGTATATTTTTTATCTCTTGATCGAATTAGGGCTGAGCATGGGCCGACACACTGTTGTGATCCGTAGGTAAATATTCTTTTCCCGTTATCGTTTTTCTTGGCAGGTGTAGGGCTCAATTCAACACAGGGTTGTGAACGTGCTGAGTCATGCAATTTCAGTTTCAACTTGTTAATATGTTTATTGAGGTATTCTATTTGCACATCGCTCAATTTTGTTGAAACTCCGTGATAGATTTTATTTACTGATAAGTGCGTTGTCGATAGATGTCACCGTTTTATTAAAAAAGGAAATAAAATCAAACCCAAAACCTTCTAGTGCTTCGCTCTGGATGTACTTCTTCTGATTTGATGATATTGTTATTGCTATCACCCAGTAGATTAAGTTGATTTTTATTTGTTAATTATATCGTTGAATACAGATAATCAGATTAGTTAGCTAATCCACAAATAGATGTCACTGTATTGTGTCTATGTCGGTAAAAAAGATAATCAATTTAGTTTTACTTACCCGCAACAGATGTCGCTGACTTTCTCTTTAATAATGTACGAGTCAGTGTCGATAAAAAGTGTAAATTTCAAACCAAATAAGAGCTGATTTTTGTTTACAAAGCGGTATTACTGAATTTTCAGCCAAAATTTTTAGTATTTATTTATTCCACTAACCTTTGTATTAGAAAAGGGCAGGCGCTTTGGCACTGCAGTCCGTCAAATTTCAATTATATCTTCATCCATTCATCCAGGTGTTAAAATTGAAGATATTACTGCGACTAATATTTCGTCGTTTTCTTTGTGATTTACTTGAGATAGATATTGATTGTGCTTATTGCATTATTCCTTTATGTAGATATAACTATAATAACAAGTTTAGCGTTTTAAAATCGCACTTTTTATATTTTTAAATTGATAAAGTACGCGGAGCCTACGTTTTTTTGTGACACACAAGCGACATTTTTTTATGTAATACAAATTACTTTGTGAACGTCGATAAAAATCTTGCTGAAAGCAGCATAAAATAAACAATTCTACCACTAATCAGGAACTTTTTTCTCTCGTTCACATTATTAGATACGTAGGTACGCTACTGAGGTGGAAAAGCATTACTTTATATATATATATATATATATATATATATATATATATATATATATATATATATATATATATATATATATATATATATATATATATAACTTAATGTGGAAAAGGTTATAATGGGACTAAAGGCTATAATGAAACATTTTAGCGATAAATTTAACACTATATTATTTAACTTATGGATGAGCTCACAGCTTCACAGCATTATCATAACGAATTATTTAAACACAAAACGAATCACTTGTTTTATAAGTAAAATAATACTAAAATTGCTCACTTAAAGTATGAAGAGCATAAAACTGGTTACGCAATAATACCTTGCTGCACTGACAAATATAACAGTTAAAGTTACAGCCTACATATGTCCCACTGCTGGGCACCGGCCTCCTTACATTTGTGAGATATAACAAATATATAATACTAATAAATAATTGGCTGCATATTTCTGAATACTGAAAAGCGTTATTAGGCTTTTGGTCGGAAATAAAATACACTATTCAATTACCGTACGAAACAGTGGCGTTAATATTAAGTACGATTTCAGTCTGGTATTCTGTGAAAGCGTGGTCCTTTCCTACTACGTTGGAATAAATGAGAACATAATAATCACGTTTAAATCAAATCGTACTGTATCACATATTTTAAATTACATCAGAGGAATTTATGTAAAATGAAATAATTTGTATTATCTACAGGTTAACTTTCATTAGGCATTATGCATTGAAGTAATATGTACTTACGTACTAGAACAGCTATCTCAAACAAAAAATGTGCGCTACTCTGTGTTCGCGCGGTTGGTTTTTTTATCATAGAATAAACACAGGTAGAATGATCCGTGGGTAATAGTAGATTATATTGTTAAATAGGTAAATTATATCGAGAGCAATATTTAAATTTTGTCATCTATTTTGTATATTATATTTGCTTATTTAATATAATATTACGTAATATTATATCACAATTACATTTTAATTATATTTTTATCTGAATATTTTAAAAGGTATCTATGTCAAATATAAAAAACATACTAAATGTGTGTTTAACAAAACCTATTAACATAAAATTTAAATTACAAATATATTTATTTTAATTAAAATAAGAGTCGTTCATAAATGCTGGTCACGCGAGATTTAAAAATGGACGAATTTATTTCACTTTGACTTTGATATGAAAACCTAAAAAAAAATAAAAGAATAATAATCAGATTTAAACATGAAAAATATTTAGCCTAATTATAACAACTTATATATGTTTCTACAAAAAAAATGTGTATATTAATATATTCGTCTTATACTTAAGTACACACAGAAATGTCGCATCTGAACATATTAATTTCATAATCTATATTTCATGACACGAGATGGCGTCTTAGGAATTATTTGTTTTATTATTAATATATAATACTTTTTTATTGATTGAGTATCTTATTAACTGATGAAAAGTAATTCCTTGGTTTTTACTGAAATTTCTTGAATTATTTGTGCAATATCTAAGTATACACGACGCGACGCCATATTTTTATCAAGAGATTTTTTTCAACTCTACAAGCGCCTAGCGAGCGACTGATTAAAGTGCGGTATATGCACCGCAGTTGAGTGGAACATAGTAGCTGAATGCAGTGTCGCCTCTAGTACGTAGTACATAGTAGCTCAATGGTATTATGTAATGTTTTTATAATATAAGGGTGAAAAACGAGCTCACTGTCCACTTGATGGTAAGTGGATGCTGTGGTTCATAGACATCTACATTTATCCTCATTTTAAAATTTAAAATGCAGATGCGTTGTCACACCTGAGGACTAAGACGAAATGCCTAGTTTCAAATAAGAAGGGTCTCCGGTTCTCTACACTCATTATATAACAGCAGCTTACGAGGGAATATAGTAGTATAATACTCTGTAATTAAATAATTATTCAATATAGCAACAGTGGCAGAGCCACGCTGTAGCTGCAACTGTATTACAGTTGCGGCACGAATGGTTCGGCTCGTTCGGGGCAGAAAAATGATCTCATAGAACACCAGCGTGAAGTTGCAGCTAATGTTGATGTATTTTGTATGGTGAGTGAGTGAACGGGACACATCTTTTACTGGTAACGAGACATTAAAATCAAGTACAGATGAAAATATCTACGGGCGTGAGCATCCACTTACCATCAGTTTGACTGTCAGCCTGTTTGTTATCCTTACTTGTACAAAAATCCTTACTGTTTTTCAAAAACTATTGCTGTAAATATATTGAAAAAAAAGCTTGAAAAAGAAAATACGGTTTGTACAGTGGAATTGATTACTCCCTCTTGTTTCGTCCAGTACCTGAGCGACCGAACTCCGTCCGACGTTACAATAAATTTGTTTTCTCTGTGACGAGGTCTCATCTGCATAAATTTTGAAAGTAAAGTACATATCTTTATACAAAATTTTCTTTTTATCTTTAGAGCATTAATATAAAATGTTATTTAACTTTACTATTATAACCTTTACAGTCTATATAAGTTCATTGATTAACATAGGCCTGCTGAATAGATTGGTTGATTGACTGACTGATAAATTATTTGACGGCTTTGTAGTGCAGTGGTTTAGGAATGAGTAGCGGCACTAAGGGCCGCAGGTTCAAATCTCGGAAGGAACAATTATTTGCCTGGCCTAGAAATAATTGCTCAGAGTCTGGATGTTGTTAACTGTCTCCACGAAACAAGAGAAAACCCCAGTGTGGTGGTTAAGTTTTTTTTTAATAAAAAATAACCAAAAATTATTTATGAAAGTTTTATTTTCTTTCTTTTTTGGTCTATTAATTTGGCATTATTTAGATTTAGCATAGTCAAAGACCATTCATGTTATCATTTTTTTTGCTTAACAAAAAAATCCAACTTTTCGGATTAAAATCCTTCTATATCCTCTCAACCCCCAAGTGGTCTCATTTCATATTATATATTCCGTCAATTCCCTAGCGGTCTCATGAGAGCGCACCCGCCCATAGCACTTCAACCCATAAAAACTTAAGAGACATAGAGACTACTTTTGTATGAAGAAGTTTGGTATTATGAATCAATATGAACTTTTCTATTCTCTAGTCACTAGGTCATTTCAATCGATAAATTGTATAAAATCATTATTGTGTGTATCAATTTGCGCGGTAAAAATGGAATGGTACTGCATCACGATCGCGGTTGTACTCCATGATCCTCAGAAATCCTGACAGAAATCAGACGTTAGTTTGTACATTTACAAGCTGTTAAAACCACAAATAAACGATATGTGTAATAGGAAAAGGAATTGCTTTTAATTGTATTAATTCTGTAAAGCCGTGGTAGCTCAGATGTTAAGCGTTCGCTGTAAATTTCACAACGCGAGCAAAACCGGGTTCGATCCTCGCTGACTCCAATGTAACTGTCAATTGCAATTTTAAGTGCTGATTTACCACGTGCTCGGTGGTGAAGGAAAAAACGTGAGGAAACCTGCATGTTTGAGAAATAAGAAAAAAAAATATTTCGGTAAAATGTAAAGTTCGCCAACACGCATTGGGGCAGCGCAGCGGAAAATTCCTTGCCCTAACACGAAATGTTTTTTTATTGCACTAGAGTCTAGCGCAATAAAAAAACATTACTTACGCCATTTTCGCGTGAATGTTATTAAGTTGATTTTTGGATTTTTCTGGTGTTTAGTGTTTTATTATATAATTAGAGATGGGCCGAAATTCGGTTCACATTCGGTTCAACCGAATTTCGGCAGCTTGAACCGAACTTTGGCATTCGGCCGGAAATTCGGTACAAGAAAAATAATATCTACTTGCACTTATTTTAACTTAAATATAAGGTGCTTCTAAATTACAATATGCAAAGGCTGCAACTGGCGGTTTTACTCGTGATACTGAACCACTTTCCCCAAGGAAGCCACAGTCAATTCTTAAAAAAAAATTGCGCTTTGTATGGAAATCGGTCAGCTGATTGGCCAAGTCTCCATACAAACAACCGTGGCGTATATTTTAGAAGCACCTTATATAACAACATTAGATACCGTAAAATAAAAGATATTATTTTTACTCACTCATGGTCAATTATTTATTTATTTATTTAGGAACATTGTAAATGTAAACCTTATATTAAATCAGTTCTTATCTTATTATTAATCTTAATCTTAGTTCTTAACCTTAATCTTAGCTAATTAGTTATTAATCTTAGAAATCCCTGCCTAACTAATAATTAGACATACTATTACAAAAATGAAATAAACTTTGTATTCTCCTAGTAAACATCTGGATAGGAGTCCGTAAATTAAATAAAAAAATAACGTTTTTGCCTCAATATTCATTAATCTCAAGTATTTTTTATTAAGTACAATTAAAGGGTATTTTTTTCAACAATCATATTAAACCAACTTTTCTTATCTATCTATTCATATTTAAAATTTACTAGAGGCAGGTTATGGTGCAAAAACACCAAAGACTCTGCCTTATCTGGCAGACGTTTGTTACGTTTTTGCGCGGTATTTGAAGTAAATGCGTAACCAAGTCACGACACGTCGCTCTCGAGAAAACGCGCGAAAATGAACCGAAGTTCGGCCGAACATTTCATTTGAACCGAATGTTCGGCCGAGGTTCGGATTCGGTTAAAATCACTTTCGGCCCATCTCTATATATAATTGTAATGAAAGTTTTTGTGTGAATATAATTTATCGTTTTACGTAAATAATTTCGCGTAATATATTATGAATTATTGGGATTTTCACGCTGCCGTCATTTGCTTGGTACATTTTTTTTTGTTATCAAAATACAATAAAATCTTTTTGTAATGAAGTAAACCCCGACATTTGCTTAGACCACTAGATAGAGAGTTTTGTATAAATTTTATAATGCTAAACTTCTTCACAAAAAAGTAGTCCCTAAATATAAGTTTTAATGGTTTTAAGTGCTGTGGGTGGGTGCGATCGCTTGCGAGCGCTCGGTATTTGCCGGGCGCATGCGACTGGATAGATATCTTCTGGAGGGGATATATATCTTCAGTTTTAAATTTGAAATAAAAAAATATTTATTATTAATCCCCAAATCGTAGGCGAAGTCCACAATACATATTATACGTGATACAGGTGGCATAGTTCATGTGCAGAGTCACGCTGCAACTATATTATGGTTGTAGCTCGAATAGGTCGGCTCGACCGGGGTAGGACCATGCTTTCGCAGTATGCCAGGTAAAATGCGGCTTCATTTCTTATGGTGAATGTAGAGAATTGAAGACTCTTTTTACTGGATGTGTCGCATTTCATCTTAGTCCCCAGGAGTGACAATGCATCTGCATTTTGATGTACCGAGGATAGATCTAGGTGTCAATGGGTCACAGTAGTTACAAGTAGACTGTGTACTCGTTTGTCACGTGTTTACTCTGCACGGTCCGATCACTAGTCTGGTTGATCCAGTGGTCGTAAACGTAACTGCTGATGATGTGGTCCCGGGCTCGAATCCAGGAACGAGCCAAAACAGTTATTAGGTTGTTATGTTAAGAAATTCTAAGTAGCAGTTCGGAGTTAGAAAGTTGATAGTGTTTCACTCTCGTGCGTAGGAGAGCATGTCAATACGTTGGTCCTGCACCTTGTATCTACGGTCGTGACGGATTGCCGCCCCAACGTGCTGTAAGAGTGAGGGGCTAGAGCGCTGTGCTGGCGCATACACTGTAGCATTATAGTCATGTCCGGCGTAGATATGTAGTCTTTGTTGAGATCGGCCGCTATGACCTAAAATTGGCTTGAAGAACGTTATTATTATACACTATAAATTAATGTGTGATTCGTCATCATCATCAGGCTGCGGCAGTCCACTGCTGCATAGGTCTTTCGAACGCTCGCTGCGCGACTTTGAGTTTGTGGAGTAGTCGTGCTGTTAGTGTCCACGTTTCTGCACCAAATGTGAGTACAGGCAGGACGCACTGGTCGAAGACTTCTGTCTTCAAACTTGCAGTATGGGCGACAGAATGACCTGACGAAGTTTCCCAAATGCTGCCCAGCCCAACTAAATCCGCCTATAGGCTTCTTTCTCGAAGTTGTTTCTACCTAACTACACTATTTGGCCGAGTTAGATATGTGTAATTGTTAAAGAAAATTACAAAACCAAATAACAGAAAATTCAACTGACATTTCAGCTTAGATTAAAAACTAAAGAAAACAAATCCCGCAGCTCTGCTGGGATTGCATTATTCAGTTTCATTTTCGTAATGCAGCACGAACCGTTTCACGAAATACTTTGTGGACTTAGGGTTGCCAACTCTATTTATTCGTTTTAACATCTAATACAAAAATAAGTAAACATGATAAAAATAACAATTCAACAGTGTTGAATCAGTCATCAAGTAAGCATAACATGTTTTTTAATCAAAATTATACACTCATGCATAAATTTAAATGAACGCAAAAAAAGTGTTTATAAAAAAATATAATGGATATTTCTGACTAAGTTTGAATTAAGTTTATTAATTCAAATTTTGTTTATTATTTGTTAATTTAAAATTGCAAACGTCGAAAAAAACAAACGATTAAAAGACACAAATTAACCATTTATACAATTGACATTAGAAAGAGCACGGCAGCGATCTCCTCATTCCCAGGCGTTATTCTTATTATCAATCATGTACTCTTCGGTAGTAAAACAACCCCTATCACAGAATGCACCCTTATTGAACTATTTTTGTTTACTAGAATATTTAAGTTTTTGATAGTTAAGGCCTGCATATTATCTGGCACTTTGTTGTAAAAGCGTGTACATTGCGTCATGAAGGAATTACTGAATTCTCGGAGTCGAGTAACTGGTAAAAATAACTGGGAGTAGGAGAAGGAGTTCTATAGTGGAGTATATAAATGTTGTAGATGTGATGACGTGTCAAAGTTCCAAGTGTGTTTACCGAAAGGAAAAAATAGGATGTTTGACAGCTGCTTGCTTTATATAAAGCACAAGTCTGGTCGTGCATGGGGTATTGCTGCCATATATGGGCTGGTAATGCAAAATGCCACCTAGCAGCTTTGGAATCAATGGAAAGGCGTGCAGCTGAATGAAGAGGCTTATTGGTGACCCGAATTTTGTTAAAACCAATCTTATCAGCCTCAAACACAGGCGCAAAGTAGCCAGCCAGCCTTTCGTATTTCTACAGGATGCATTTCGGAGAGCGGGCGCAGGAAACGGATAATGTAATTCCTCTTTCTCCCTTCCATCATCAGACACCGCATTAAATATTTCTCATTTAGGTGAATACACATTGCTTTAAAACACCTTGCCGTATTTAAACTCACCGCAGACCGTGCAGTGTAAGGATATCCACTGACCCTCATCGCCCCGTGGCTCCGGAAGGAGGAAACAGAGGAGACAGACACAGCGTCTTACTAATAACAGCTAAATACATAAAATACCGCAGTACGTGGTAAGGACAAGCTCCAGGTATATTAGTACTACTAATTGTAGCACGAATGGGGCGGCTCGACCGGGGAAGGACCACGCTCTCACAGAATACCAGCGTGAAATAGTAGTGTTTCGTGTGGTGAGTGTAGAGAACCGGAGACACTTTTTACTGGAAACGAGGCATACCATCTCAGTCCTCAAGGGTAACATCGCATCTGCATTTTGATTCTAAATTGAAGATAAATCTAGATGTTAATGGGCCACAGTATCCACTAACCATCAGGTCGACTGTGTGCTCGTTAGTCACACCCAACTTATAAAGAAATGTTGCCATGCTCCCTGCTAAGCGTGTCAACTGTTGCAAATATTCCCCTCGTGAGACAATCTTCAGGAGGCTTGTGTTCAGTGGTGAACTTATATAGGCTGTAATGATGAAACTGATTATATTTAAACGTTACGTGTTTGTAGGTACGCAGACTCTAGACTTGCTTAAAAAATGCTGAATAAATAACCTGCCATATTTCACAGCAGTTTTTTATTATTACAACTTTGATTCAGATAATTTTGTTTCCCCGTTTACTATACATGTCTATCAGTGGTTTCCAAGGTACGACCGGAGGTTGGAAGGACGCCAGGTGGCGGGCTTGTGTGGCTTTATGTCGCCTCGACACGCACGGGATGACATGTGATATAGTTTTGAATACATGTAGTTATATGTAAATTGTAAAAATGCAATGTAACACTGATATGGCGTATGAGTTTTTATGTATACTACTACTGGCTACTAAGACTTATTTATTTAAATATAAAATGAGTCTAGATTTTCATTCCGAACATAAAGGAAATCACTAAAGCTTAAAATGTTACAAAATGATCGGTAAAAGGCACTTTCATTATATCCCGATGCTTGCTGTTGTATTTTCTTAGAGAAAATTTTACTGGCTCACAGCGCTCACATTTCTTTGTCGCAGAGATGCTAGCTCAGAATATTACAAATTTCAAATCTTACTCCAGCAATGAAATACCAGGCGCTCCCATAATGAACTGGCCTGATATAGTTCAACGCGACATATCGCTACATGTCGTATTGCATTAAATAGTACGTTTATCGTGCACTTAATATAAGAAACATGCATCGACATGAAATGCTTAGTCTTAGTTTAACAGGCATTTGAATAACGAGAGTCGCGTATTTTTTCAAAATGTCGAAAACTGAGTATCGAAGTGTCATAAAGTTTCTGTTTAAAGAAGGTTTATCCCCTGCCCAAATAAAAGAACGATTGGATGGCGTGTATAAGGAGTCTGTCCCCTCCTATAGCACAGTGAAAAATTGGGTGAAAGAGTTTCGCCTCGGGAGAGAAACCGTCGAAGACTTTGGCCCCGACGGTCGACCTGTGGAAGTGCTCACTCCCGAAACGATTGCTCTTATCGAAGAGGAGGTTCTGAGTGACCGCCGTTTGAAGATTAGAGAAATTGCAGCAAGGCTTGGGCTCTCTAAGAGTACCGTTCATCGCGCGATCCATGAACATCTTCACATGAAAAAAGTGAGTGCAAGATGGGTACCGAAACTTCTTTCAGCGGTACAGAGACAGGAAAGAGTGCGCTGCGCTTCGAAGTTTTTGGATCTTTGTGGCGAAAATCCAAAGACTGTGATCGAGCAGCTAGTGACTGGTGATGAAACTTTGATCTTGTATTATGATCCACAATGAAAGCGCGAGTCAATGGAATGGCGTTATAAGGGTGAAAAACCCCCTAGAAAGGCAAAGGTGCAACAATCGACTAAAAAACCGATGTGCACAATATTTTGGGATTTTCAAGGCATTTTGATGGTGGATTTTAAAGAACGTAATACAGTCGTGAACGGCGAATATTACGCTTCTTTAATGTATAAATTACGAGACAAGATAAAGGAAAAACGAAGAGGCAAGCTGTCTAAAGGTATCCTGTTGCTCCATGACAACGCCCCTGTTCATACCGCTGGTGTTTCGAAGGATGCAGTTCGTCAATGCGGGTTCACAGAAGTTCAACATCCACCTTACAGTCCAGACATGGCCCCGTCCGTCTATTATTTATTTCCAAATTTAAAGCGGGACTTAAGAGGAAGAAAATTTTCAAGCGATGAAGAGTTGCAGGCGGCCGTCTTCAGTCATTTTGAGGATAAAAAATGTGATTATTTTTATAAAGGTTTAGAGATGTTGATTCACAGATGTCAGAAGTGTGTTAGTATTCATGGTGATTATATCGAAAAATAAAATTGGTTTCGTTTCATTTCCTTCATTGGTTCATAGTTAGGCCAATTCATTATGGGACCGCCTACGTAAATGAATAAAGTGAAAGCTCTTTATCCTTCGATTTAACAAATTAAAATTTCGTTTTGTTGAACATCATCATTCTCTAAACCATTTCCCATTATCTGGGGTCGGCGCAGTAAACCTTCTTGTTCCATTCCTCTCTATCAGCCGTCATTTCCATACTTACTCCTTTCATTCTCATATCACTCTTCACACAATCGATCCATCTTTTATTCGGCCTTCCTCTGCCCGTGTGTCCCTCCACATTCATATTCATTACTCGTTTTGTGACATGACTTTCATTCCTCCGCATCACATGCCCAAACCATGCCAATCTGCTTCCTCTCACGTTTTCTACCACTGGCGCTACTTTCAGGCTTCCTCTTATATACTCATTCCTTATCTTATCCATCCTTATCACACCACACATCCATCGTAACATTCTCATTCATTCGCATGCAGTCTATTTTCATCCTTCTTCTTGACGGCCCAGCATTCACTTCCATACATGACGACAGGACGGATGATCGATTTGTAAATTTTCCCCTTCAGCCTTATTGGCATTCGGGGATCGCACGTTGTGGCTGTGACCTGTCGCCATTTCATCCACCCTGCGTTAATCCTATGCTGCACAGCTCTATCTATTCCGCCGTCGCCTTGAATGAGGGAACCGAGGTACTTGAAATCTGAGCAGGTAGGCAGTATATCGCCATCCAACGACATGGGTACAGGACTGGAAAGACCGCCGAAATCACAGCACAGATATTCGGTTTTGGATCTGCTGATCTTTCCAGCCTCTGTTGCCACCCCGTCAGTCTGCTCTGTACCTCGATGCCTTCTTCCCCGACAAGCACGATGTCATCGCCAAAGAGCATGCACCAGGGTGCCTCATCCTGCAGGTCCGACGTCAAAGCGTCCATAATCAGTAGGAAGAGGTAAGGGCTCAATGCCGACCCTTGGTGCAGCCCTACCGCCACATCGATACTGCCCGTAGTTCCCGCGGCAGATCGTACACATGTACAGGATGCTCTGTACATAGCACGGACTAACCTCACATACTTCCCAGGCATACTTTTCATCTTTAAAGCCCACCACAAAACCTCACGGGGAACCCGATCGTACGCCTTTTCAAGGTCGACAAAAACCATGTGCAGATTTTTATGCACGCGCTTCTACTTTTCGCACAATTGGCGTAATGCGAAAATGGCATCGCACCTCGACCGGGCATGAATCCGAACTGGTTTTGTGTTATCTCACACTCTTCTCTCATTCTTCTCTCTATTATTCTTTCCCAGACTTTCATCGTATGTGACATGAGTTTTATTCCCCGGTAACTGCTGCAGTTTTGAACGTCTCCTTTGTTTTTAGAAATGGGGACCAGTATACTACTGCACCATTCCTCAGGTATTTGTTCTTCCTGCAACAATTTACCGAAAAATAAACTCAACCACTTCGATCCATCCGCACTCAGCAACTTCCACACTTCTACTGGTATTCCATCTGGGCCGACTGCCTTCCCATTCTTCATATTCCTAACAGCCATTTTTACTTCTTCCACACTAATTTCTCTCACTAAGCCCATATTCACTGGTGGGTTTTCAAGCATACCATTCCATTCATTCTCCTCATTCATCAATTTCTCAAAATACTCCTTCCATCGCTTCTTTATACTTTCATCGTCAGTCAAAATCCTTCCAGAATCATCTTTTATACATTTTAAATGTGAAACATCTCTTCCATTCCTTTCTCTCGCTCTTGCAATTTGAAAAAGTCGTTTTTGACCTTCGGGGCTTTCAAGGGACCGATATAATTTATTTTGCGCCTCTGCCCTACAAATAGCAACTTCCTTCTTCGCTCTCTTCTTACATTCTTTATACGCCCCTCTCTTACTTTCTTTTATGGATTCATTCTGGTCTTCTACGCTCTGCCATTCTTTAAAGGCATTTTTCTTTTCTCTCAAAACTTCTCTAATACTTTCACTCCACCACCACCCATCCTTATCTATCATACGCTACCCTTTTGTTTCTCCTAACACCTTCCTTGCCACACTTCGGATACAATCAGCCATTTCCTTCCAGCACTCATTCACACTCATTCCTTCCATATCACCCATCTCTATCATCTTGTTTACAACTAGCTCTCTAAATTCACTTGCATACTCCTCCTTATGCAACAAATGCCACTTTATTTTGGGTGGGGGACGATCCTTATTTTTGTTGAGGTGAACAGTTAAGCAGATGTCAGCCAGCCGAATTCGGTGCTGGGATACTAAGTCTTCACCTGGAAGCACTTTGCAGTTTTTTACACTCTTGATTTGGTTCCGTCTTAACAGAAGATAGTCGATCTGTGTCGCGTGGCGCGTGGTGTTTTGTTGAACGCTAACATATTTTAATACTAACATATTAAAATCTACTAGAGTTTGAAAATGATTTAATGAAATCTATGAAAATCAAATACTTTCAAGAAATTGTGAAGTTATTGGTTTCCTTGCGGTTTTCGAAAATTGAGTTCTCATCAGATCTTCACGTTTCGAGTTTCTAGGAAGCTGTACCTTCGTATGTATATAAGTCTGTGTATTACCAAAGCAAAGTTTTGCAAAACTGCGTGCGTGTGTGTGTGCGCGCGCGTGCGTTTTTGTTTGTATCAATTCGGCTCAGTTGATTTATAAAAAAATATCTCAAAAATTAAATTATCAACAAAATGTTTTATTGACATAGTTGTAAACTAATATATCAATACATTCCAAAATCGAATCAGCTATTTACCTCGTAACACAACATCAATTGCCGCAAACTGCATCAAAATCTATTTAAACCCAAAAAATCGTAAATATTGTAAATCAAAATAGTTTCAGTTACATTTTATGTTCGATAGATTACATTCAATATATACAACAGTAATAAATCCAATAAAATAACTGTCGCAGCGACCAATGCCGTCTATTACTTACAGTAATACGTATTATGTTTGCTAGAATTACGAGGCTGCTGGTTGGTACAATTACAACGTGACTTCAATCATGAGATAAAATATTTCAATCGGAGGCTTGTGTGGCGTATTGTCGTATGAACATGATTCAATATAGATTTTAATCTTTTTATGGAGTACAACCAAGTTGCAGCTACATTATTGCTGCAGCACGAATCGGTTGGCTAGATCTGGGTTGGCTTGACGATATCATAAAATATCAGCGTTAAACAACCGAATCATGTTGTGTTTAGTGTAGTGAGTGTAGAAAACCAAAGACCGGTAAGTGGATGCCATGACTTATAGACATCTGTACATCAATCCTCTACGACTAAAATGCCTCGTTACTAGTAAAATATCTAATGTTCATTTTGGTTCGCATATTTTTCACGGGATTTTTTTTATTAAAAAACACTAAGTTGAAATGTGAGTCTACACTACTTTTTGTAGAATAATGTGGTCAAGTTTTGGGTTACAAATGGCTCTATGGCCCTTTTATATACATAATCACTATTTACATGCATATACCTACGCATACATGCTCCGCAATTAAGAGTGCTCTTAGCCCATCTTCAATATATATCGCCAATTTATTCGATAAACTTTTGTCTAGGGCGTCTCTTCCCGACTTTGCCAGTCACTTCTGCAGCATTAATATTCTTTGTTACCCTTTCTACGTTACGTATATATACGTATACGGTCTTTAAACCATCAAAGCATTCCTTTCTGAATCCTGTTCACAAAATCACATCATACATCTTCTATGTAAAAGAAAAAAAAGTTTTCGAGCCAATCACGTGTCTATAGAAAGCGTTGTACTTACGTGTTTAAATGTTTGGAAATAAAACCTTCATTTTAAATTTCAATTTATTTGAAAGATTATGTTATATTTATCGCTACGTTGGTGAAAATTATGGCGTTGGAATACAGAACGAAGGCAATGCTACAGTCTGCTTTTATGTATAGAATGAACTGATAAATTAAGAATGATGGACGGGGCGCTGCGTATATATAAATTAAAAACAAGGCATTTTATCTTAGTCCTCAAGGGTGACTGCACATCTGAATTTTGATTCTTGTTTAAGAATATAATGTGAAGTTATATGGGCTACATCATCCACACTATTAACAGGCGGACTAAGTTTGTTAATAAAATAAGGGAGACAAACTGGCACACGGTCTACCTGATGGTAAGTGGATGGTGTAAGCCATAGACTTTTTAATCTACTCTAGATTAACAACCAAATTGCAGATACATTGACACCCCTGGGGACTTAGATGGAATGCTTCATTTCCAGTTAAACGAGTCTCTGGTTCTCGACACTCAGTATGCGAAACAGAGTAGCATTAGGCAGCTATTTTATTCTGTGAGAGCGTGGTCCTTCTCTGGTCAAACCGACCTACTAGTGTTACAACTGTAATACAGCTGCAGCATGACTCTAACATGTTTAAAATTACAAAAACAACTTAATGCTTGGTTTTATTAAACAAAACTCACAAGTTATATCAAGTTTCAATACAATTGGCAGTCATAACGCTTACTTTTTACTTTACAAGTGGAACAAACCGCGGTGCGAAGTGTCGGTGGTAATCAATGAATGTCAATTCGTACGTTCGTTTTATTTTACGAGAGGAAATGTATACCAGCTGAAGATGTATGTGAGCTTGTGAAGATGGTTGGGTGTTTATCACCTCAGGTCAATACTTACTTAATAGCAGAAAAATAATAATTTTACTTGGGGCTGGGACTCATTTTCTCCCTCGGAGTCTGTCTGGATAGACACCATCGGTTCCACTATAGCGTATGAGTGTCCACCACTGAACACAGGTCTCAATATTATATTACATATTAGTGGTGATTGTGTCATTGTTGCCAGACTGGACAGCCGGGTGGCAACCACATTGTTTTATTATTTTGAGTACCCGGTTGACCGAGCTTTGCTCGGTATTTTTCGCTCGATTTTTTTTTTAATTCGTGTGTTTTGGAAATTATATTTAGATACAAATTACGTACTGATGAAATATAAATAATATTTTTTGATTTTAGCGACATAACAGAAAAAACGGAACTGATTATTTGAATAAAAAATCATGAGTGCAATTATTTTAATTTAAATTTTCGTGTTTTTAAAAAATACCAAAAAAAAGGGCTCGAAAAAATAGATTTTTTCAAAAAAGAAAGGAACTTGAAAACAAAATTAAAAAAGTCGGTAGGTCGGCCTGGGCTCGAACCGGGGTTTTACGATTCTGTGACCGCCCATTATACCAATTAAGCTATTTATAATCGTTAACAACTTGTCAAAATTTACCTTCTTATTCTAACGATATTATTGCAGTTTTTCATTGCCTAAAAACACGGACAAAAAGACATTTTCTAAAAATAAATCCTAGCTAGATCGATTTATTATCCCCGAAACTCCCTGGACACTAAATTTTATGAAAATCGTTGAAGCCGTTTCCGAGATCCCGATTATATACATATACAAGAATTGCTCGTTTAAAGGTATAGGATTAGATGTCAGAAAACTGTATCTGTCCATCTCCTGTGTGTTTCCCTGTGTCGGCTCTTACGGCACCCATGGAATGGGCCAATGGATATTCTCACACCGTCAATACGCGATTCATTCCAGGAAAATAATATTTACTCTTAACTTAATTCTAATAATACTCTTACCCTTTTGTGCCATCAAAAAGTTACCCCGGCAACGGCAATACATGTTGGCCAAGCCTCAGACAGCGCGAGCGTGGGTAAATTGATACAAAGCGAGTGCTACAGTCTACACATTGGTCAAGTTCGAATGAGACCAACGCCAATGTCAATGTTCACGAGTTTTTGTGGAGCTATCCACACGTTGACCGTAATTAAATGTCATTGGGAATTGGAACGATGTGGACGACGTAGAAGTTATTGCAGCTTCTGCTTTTTATTTAATGAGTGCATTTAATTATTATGTCAGTGTACTCCGTAGTAAAGTTATTAAAAAGAAGAAAAGAAGGCAGAAAAGAAGGTGGATGATGAGTATAATAATTAAAACAATATCTCACCGGGACGGACGCCAAACTTTAACTGAGTTGGCCGACTAACATGTGGACGCGACTTGCTGAGTACAGGCGGGTGCCTTTGATTTATGAAGAAGAACCGACACTGTTCTGGAGTATATGTGTCCCAGTGAGCGATCCTGAGTGGCGACCATGCACCCCAAACGAACCGTATACACGTTAGTGCATGCTTGCACTCGGCCAGCTAGGCGAGCGACAGCTATGGCGAGTCTGGACAAATGCACTGTCTATACGTTGGTGCTTGCCTTCGCACGGCCAACATGTAGAGCTGGCTTTATGCGTGCACAGTTTTGTGCCGTTTTTTGCTTCCTACTTCCTACTTTTAATCTGAAAGCTCATTCTTTAAGTCGTACATTTAAATTTTAAACCTAAACAAGAACATTCAGCTGATCACTGCGATTTGATAGCGGAATCAAACCAACGACGGACGTATTTTTTATAGAATTTAGTAAAGAATTAATAAACACACAGTTCACTTGGTGGCAAATGAAATGAGTGGTTCATTGACGTAGATGTTTATCTTCGATTAAGAATAAAAATGCAGATGCATTGTTACAAAGAATTTGGAACCCTGGTTCCATTCATTCGCCTTTTCAATACGATCTGTATTGAAGTTGTGTAAATCGCCGCATGTATTTGGAGAACTATCTATTCAGTTGCCTGTATGCTGTCAAATGTGCTGAAGAGTGCAGTTTCATTTCTCGTCTAACAGCCATGAGATTAAGGGTGTGCTCGAAAAGTTTTTGTATTCTTCTGGGGCGGGTCTTGCAGAGCTTCTATGCAAGTGCACCATCGCCATACCAACACTTCTCTTCCTGATCAACTCCACCTTGACTGCAGCGGTAGAGGAAGAAACACCCCTCTCACCGCATCCCACCAACACACCCGTCCCATCCCACATCCTTGGGTCGACTTAGCGAGAAACTGTCGCCTCTTGTGACACCCACGGAACGATATGTACTCTCACACTTACATCACACGTCGTAATGAAGTATAAGTAATGAATACAATCATTTTTATTTAATAGAGATGACAATAACACTTATTGAAAGTCATTGCAGTTCTACCACTGGTTTGGAAAAAACCTCTGTCCTTGAGAGAAGCATCAAGAAACCCAACGGGACTGTGATGAGTATTAATAAGATAAAATTCTCTTATCGTTTTTGCAGACCTGTTCTAAATATATGTATTAATGTCCTTCCTTCTTTTAATGCACGACTGTTTTTCTTTAAACTGACGCTTGTCCCGGTAAGCAAATATTGTAAAAAACGTTTTGAAATGAGTAATGTTTTTGTTTCCAAAAAGCAGCCCATTTAAACAAATACTGTAAGTAGCTGAAAAAATTAAAATATAATGATTTCTTATATTTACGCGAACACTACGCTCTGAATAAAACTAGTTTTACGGATTTAATATCGTTTAATTCACTTAATATTGATTTAACTTACTTATTTAAGTAAATTAAACGCGACAAAATCCGTAAAAGTAATTTTATGCAAAATTAAACTTACTTAACCCCCTAAATTGATTTCGTCCGTTTTAGAGGACGTAGTGCTACGACGCGCATATGCTGCGGCTACACCTAACGAGCAACGTCGCGATAAAATGAGTGGCTACACTTGAACGGTCAACGCCGTTTCCCGTTGAACGGCATTAAATTTGCCGTTGAACGGCGTTAAATGTTTTTAATGTTCCTTGAATTTCAAGCAAGATGGACGTTGACGCAGCTACTCTATATTTGATGAGTGTAAATTTTTATTATATGAATATATTGTATCATTGCCAAACGAAGAAAAAAGAATACAAAGAAAAAGAAGATGGTGGATGCTACAGATGCACAGGTAACGTACACTGTAAATCTATTTATGTTTATTAATTTAAATTCCTTTTTTTTCTGCACCCAAATTGCACTAGAAAGACGTCCAATGGCTAAGACAAACGTAAATATATTTTAATAAAATAATAACTAATAAGCCAAGCATAAATACTGGTAAATACATGCACCCAGGGTTTAGTACCACTATACACTATGTATTACGAACTGCAAAAATTGTTTTTTTTTGCTTCTGCTAATTCTTATTTCTTTCATACCGTAAATTAAAGTGTACTTTTGAAGTAATTTTTTTATTTCAATTTTTATATATTCTGCAGGAACACAATGGAGTAAATATTCTCCGACCTACTAGCAGAACCAACCAATCAGTTTCAGGGATTCGTTCGAATGTCAGCAACTGACTTCGAATTACTTCTTAGCAGAGTTGGGCCTTTGATAAAAAACATAAAACTAATTATCGTGAAACTATACCTGCCAAAATTCAACTAGCAGTTACTTTACGATATTTAGCTACAGGAGATAGCTATAGGAGCTTACACTATTTGTTCAAGATGTCTCACCAAGTAATTCCCAGTATTGTAAAGGAATGTTGTGCTGCTCTCATATCTGTATTGAAGGATACGATCAAGTTACCTGAGAATGAAAATGAATGGCTACAAAAAGAATCTGAGTTTAAAGATACATTTCCACATTGCTTGGGAGCAATCGATGGTAAACATGTTGCCATTGTATCACCGATTCACTGTGGGTCTGAATATTTTAATTATAAGCATTCATTCAGTATTGTTATGATGGCCTTGGTGGATCGCAATTTTTGTTTTATGTTTTGCGATGTCGGAAACAAGGGTAGAATCAGCGATGGTGGTGTATTCAGAGATAGTGTTTTATTTGAAAAACTTCAGACAAATTCCTTGCATTTACCACAACCTAAACCACTTTCTGATGGCGATGAAAATGTGCCCTATATTTTTGTCGCTGACAATGCATTTCCATTGCATCCCAACATAATGAAACTTTTTCCTGGCCAACACTCCCAAGGAAGTATGGAACGAAATTTTAATCGTAAACTTTCTTCTGTTCGTATTGTTGTGGAGAATACATTTGGTGTTATGTCAGCCCGGTTTCGAGTACTTAAAAAACCTATAACTCTACAACCAAACGAAGCTTCAAAAGTTGTAATGGCACGTGCTTTACACAATTTTTTAAGAAAAAGTTGTAACTCTCGATCCATTTATCGGGCTACACTGACACAATTGTCAATGGAGAATTAATAAACTCAGGAACTTGGAGACAAGACATTGGACAAGGCGAAGGCGCTTTCAGGTCAATGAGCAATATTGCACGACGTTCAGCTTTAACAGCAATCGAGGTTCGAAATAATTTCGCAGAACATTTCAGGGACATGAATTAGTCGCAAGGTATGACGTTTAGATAGCACAATAGCGCCGCCAATAGAAATAAATGAATTTTAATATTTAAGACACCAATTGACTTGTTGATTAGTCGATAAACAGTAAAGAATATAATTGCATTTTTTAAATATTATCATGTAATTTCATTGTAACTGCCCGTCATATAAAATTTTTGTACTTTGGGAAAAAAAATTAATATATCTTTGTAATAAAAACTACGAAACATTTTTGTTACAAAGATATATTGTAAATACAAAAGAGGATTATTGGTTAGGTAGGTATATATTATGATTAATAAAATATTGATAAATAAACCTTATTATATTATATCCACTCCATCGCAGCCATACGTCTAACCCCGTGGCACTAACCGTGCACAATGAGACAAATGTAGTGTGGCCGCTTCAACGCGATAATTCGCGCGTTAATCCTTTGATGTACCGACACTCGAGTTGTCGGCAAACGGGAAACGGCATTGTTAATGCCGTTGAAAATTATCGCGTTAATTCGTGGCCACACCTAAATTCAACGTCCATCAACGCGATAATTAACGGCATTTCTCCTTAGGGTGGCCGGGCCATTAGAGACTGTTTGAAATACACATAAGTTCTGTGACAATACGTTAAGACCTTGAATTAGTTATCACCTTCGCGCTGAGCATGTGGCGATGATGCAGTAATAAATGGGCGCGTAAAATAATTATTTAAAAAAGTGCAACGGTCAGGCTTGTTTACGCTACTGATAAATTTGATGATATGTTGATGGTAATTGGTTATTTTGTTTATGACGTCGTTTTTTAGTTAGAATATAAATAAAGGTATTCTACTGTAATAATTTTGTTTAAACATTACACTAATTACATTGACGAAAACTTGGTTTATTTATATGTCCCATAAAACCGACCTTGCCAACTTAAGCTATTAACTAGTGTATTGTTTGTGTGTTACATGTAACGTACATTGCCAATTGGGCCTACTTATAAGTGTTTCGTTTAATTTTCGTATGAAACGGACGTCGCCAATATATTCAATCATAATTTCGACTTTTTTTATTTAAATTTACTATAACATTACTCGGAGATCAAAGAAAATCAAATCGCTGATAACTACGTCAGATTGTGAAGAGTCAGTAATGAAATCTGTTAACGATTTGTAAGTCAACCTCCAGCTGCATGTGTTTTTTAGCTGTGGTATAAGTGATTCATTTTCGCCTCGTACAATTTTACAGTATAATATGACTTATTAGCTGATCTCAGCAGCAGTGAAGACTAAAATGGACAGGAATATACCGATTTCGAACATTATATTACTGAAAAACAGAGACTAGAGACGGCGCGAAATAAATCGTCTCCACACCCCACTAAGTTTTAAGCCCAAGTATCGTGTTATATACCTGAAACACCATCACCAATATTTGCATTAACACCATGATCAAGTTTTTCCAGACCTATACTGATGTCAAACATGGAAACACGTCAAACCTAATAAACCACACCTATAGATACGTCACTTATGCTTCTTCCAGCGGTAACGAAACCTTTAGTTAAAAGCGTATAATGAAGAGATTAGATTAGATTTTTGTGTTTCAAAACAGGAAATATACCGGATCTGCAAATACATCAGTCTACACCAGCTTCGAAATACCATGACATCCTTATTCCTAAGCTATTTTTTTAATTATTCAGCGATGAGTTAGTTATTAGAATTAATAGTTGAAATGGCAAATTTATATTCAGTACAAAGTAGCAGTAAGTCCATACGTGTGACGCAAAAAGAAATAGAAATATTATTTGAATAGAAATCACGATGGGTATTGTAGACTTGCTGGTTATCGAAGATTACTGTAGTGCCAATCTGAAGTATGAGTAAAATTATAAGCTGATGACTGATGGCGTTGTGATGAAAACACAGAGGAGGAAATTTTGAGGTAGTGTGTGATAATTCCAAGAGTCCTCGTGTATAAATACTCTTGGAGTTATCATAATAATCATAAATATCATATAAGTGAATGGACAGTCGATGTATTTACATTGCAAGTTCGTTTTGTGCCCAAGTCACTGTTATGAAATGGTACGTCGAAAAACAAATAAAGAGAGAACTTCTTTTTTCTTTTCTCTTTTCTAACCAGAAATTGATTGTTTGTATTTGAATTTTTTTATAATATTGAAAAAATGTTGTATGGTAATTTTTTATTGATTTTTTTAAAGCTTTACTATTGTTCTGAGATTTAAGAGACTGATTCCGATGGTTTCTAATTATAAGTTGTTGTTAATTGTTATTCATGTTTGCAAACACATTAATAGTATGATAGTTAAAAAAGAGCTAAAATATTCTATAAAATAAGTTGTTTAGAATAGTACAGGTATAACTAGGATCAACCTGTGTCTCAAGAGTATGTTGTGATAGATACACTTTTAAACATTTTCTATATTTCATATTAAGGCATAACTTACGAAATAATTAGAATTTATTTTAATCAGAGCTGATTTTTGAATCGACAGTTAAAAGTTATCCACAAAAAAAATATAACCCGACGACATAAAACTGAAACAATTGAACTCTTTATCACATACAACTGAAAGCTTTAAAAGGTTTATGTTATATTTTATACCGGCGACGAGGTTCGCCACCCGTCACGTTATGTCTCCCGGAGGGGCGAAAAGTGGATTGCGGAAACCCGTCTGGCTACGCTGAATGTATGTGGAGGAATGAACGATAAGATGGATGAAGTATGCGAAATGATGAATGACAGAGGAATAGATGTGTTATGTGTGAATGAGACGAAACGAAAGGGAAAGGATGCCACTGCACATGGCTCGTATACCGCGTATTGGTCTGGTGTAGGCGAGACCGAACGGGCATGCCAGGGAGTCGGTTTCATCCTTTCAGAAAGAATGGGTAAATGTGTGAAAGAGTATGAATGTGTAAGCCCGAGACTGCTATGGATACGAATGAAAGTGGGCTTAAAGAAGCTGTTCCTGCTAGGGGTGTAAGCCCCAGACATGTCTAAGCCCACTTACATCCGAGAGCAGTTTTGGGACATGGTAAGGATGGTGTTGACAAAATGTAAGGAAAATGAAAATATTATTATGTTAGGAGACTTTAATGGAAGGGTTGGGGTGAAGAGGTCTGGTTATGAAAGGATATTGGGAACGTTTGGTGATGAAAGTATAAATGAGAATGGTGAAGACCTACTCACCGTATGTGCGGAAAAGAATCTTTTTGTGACGAATACTTTTTTTCGTCATAAGAAGATTCACATGTATACATGGGAAAGATGTGATGATAGAAGCATGATAGATTTCGTAATTGTGGATGAAAGAATGAGGAGCGCAGTCGTAGATACAAGGGTTTACCGGGGGTCCAACGTAGGGACGGATCATTACCTGGTCTTATGTCGAATTAATGGTCTTTTCAAGCGTTGGCGGCATCGGACATCTGTGTCTACCACTGCGTTACAGCGTATAAGAATAGAGAAGTTACAAGATGAAGATGTGAAAGAGAAGTATAAATGTAGACTGAGAGAAAATTTTAGATGTTTGAATGAGTTGTGTATGAATGATTTAGACTTGAATACTGTGTGGGATAATATAAAGAAAGGTTTGGTGGATACCGCCACCGAATTATATGGTGTAAGTAAGAGAACAAATGAAAGGAAAAGTAATACGTTATGGTGGGATAATGAGGTACGGGTGGAAGTTGAATCAAAGAAGAAAGCATGGTTAGATTTACTAGCAACCAAAGCTGGTAATTCTTCTGGTATGAATGATGAGATTGAAAGAAAAAAGGCAGAATTTAGACGCCTAAATAAGAGAGTAAAAGAAGTTGTTGAAAGGAAAAAGAAAGAAAGAACGGATAAGAATGATAGAAGGATATCTGATAATTTCCAGGCTAACATAAAAATGTTCTGGAAACTCGTAAGAACTGCCAGGGGAAATACAAAACAGCCTATAATAAATGCTATAAGAGACGAGAATGGATGTATTCTGAATGATGAAGTTTCGAATTTAAACAGATGGAAGGAATATTTTGAAGGCGTATTTAAGAGTGAAGAGTCGTCTGATTTAAATGAACTAGAAATTCCGAAAGAAGTGGAAAGGGGTATGGAGATAAGTGTAGATGAAATAATGAAAGCAATGAAAAGCATGAAAGCAGGTAAGGCAGCTGGATATGATAGAGTATCACTCGAGATGCTAAGGGCTGGAGAGGGAGTGGTGGCAGGCCTGATGTACACCTTGTTTAATTTATGTTGGGAATTAAAACGGGTACCGGATGACTGATGCAAAGCAGTAATAGTACCAATATATAAAGGAAAAGGGTCACAGCAGGACTGCAAAAACTACCGCGGTATCAGCTTGCTTAGTATTGTGAGTAAACTGTATGCTAAGGTGTTATTTGAAAGAGTTATGAAAGAAACTGATGGAAAAATTTGGGATGTGCAAGCGGGTTTTAGAAAGGGAATGGGGTGTACAGATCAGGTCTTTTCCATGCGCATGATTGCGGAGAAGTTTTTGGCCAAAAACCAGAAAGTTTTTTGTGCATTCATGGACTTGGAAAAGGCTTATGACAGAGTGGACAGGAATGTGTTATGGCAAACACTGAACTCATATGGGTTGAGCGCTGGTTTGATACAGGCATTAAGGTCTCTTTATAGGGACTCTAGTGCTTGTGTCAGGATCAATGGGGTCTACTCGGACTGGTTTGGCATCCACAAAGGTGTCAGACAGGGCTGTGTGGCTTCCCCTTGGCTGTTCAACCTATTTATGGACCGGTGTTTGCAAACTTTGAAAGATGAAGAATGTGGTTTAAGAATGGGCGAGTTAACCGTCAAATGCCTTTTGTATGCCGATGATCAAGTCATATTTGCGTCATCGGCGTCTGAATTGCAAATGATGGTTACATTAATGAACTGGGAATTAAAAGAAAGGGGAATGAAAGTGAACACATGTAAGACGAAAGTGATGGTTTTTGAAAGAGAAGAAAGCAAAACGGTATGTGAAATAAGAATAGAAGGAGAGTTAATTGAGCAAGTGGATGAGTTTGTGTATTTGGGATGTGTATTTAGCAGGGATGGTAGATATGATAGGGATATAGAACGACGAGTAAACGCAGGGAATAGAGTGAATGGGGCACTACACTCTATTATGGAGAACCAGAATGTGTCAAAACAGGCACGTATGGTGATTCATAATTCTGTGTTAGTCCCTACTTTAATGTATGGTAGTGAAAGCTGGGTGTGGCAGAAGAAGCACGAAAGTAGAATAAATGCTGTAGAAATGCGGTCTTTAAGGAATATGCTAGGGTTGAATCTGAATGACAGGGTGAGAAATTGCGTGATAAAGGATAAATGTGGTATGCAAGATGATGTTTTGACCAGGATTAAGAAAGGAATGCTTCGGTTGTTTGGTCATGTGGAAAGAATGAATGAGGAAAGAGTGACAAAGCAAATTTATATGGCAGATGTGAACGGCCGAGTCGGGAAGGGACGCCCTAGGAAAAAGTTTATCGACCAAATTGGCGATGTTTTGAAGATGGGCCACGTTAGAAGTACCCTTAACCGACGAGCATGTATGCGTAGATATATGGATGTGAAGGAGGCGATAGAGGTGTGTCAGGATCGTGCCAAATGGAAGTCCGTAGTCTCTGCCTACCCCTCTTGGTGACAGGCGTGAGTGTTTATGTTATGTTATGTTATATTTTATCTTATTGGCAATTTTAAACTGATGATTGAAAAATCGACTCCAAAATCAATCACAAATTAATTTAATACAATCAGAAACTTTTTGGCATCGTACGACAAATTTTTTGACTATATTTTAAACATTGTAGAGCCACGCTGCAGTTATGTTTTGTCTGCACCGCGAATGGGTTGGCTCGACCAAAGAAGGACAACGAGCTCACTATTCTGTGACAGCGTAAAGTAACTTCGCGAAGTCTTTCTTATGGTCCCTTCACTGGTAACAAGCCATTCTATCATAATCCTCAGGAGTGATAACGCATTTGTATTTTGATTCTGCATCGGGCATAAATGTCGATATCAATGGGCCACAGCAACTTTATTTATGAATATTTATACATAGATATAAAATTATTAATATGATTGTTAGAGCTTGCATTCGTGTATATGTAGCATTAATTTATATATATGTACCTTTGATAATATACTATAATCAAAGATATGTACTAAGCTCAAATTTTTAGCAAACGCATTAAATGAATTATATACCTACCTAATTGCTTAATGGTACGGATAAAACTTGAAACTTAACTGAGTCGATATATACAACGCTTATAAATCTACTGCTGTAAAATTAAGTGAAAATCAAGTGGGAGGAAAATTAAGTTGGAGGTGAAGCTGCAGTGTTCGGACTTCGGATCCCACTCCGACAGTATCGCCGGCATAGACAAACACATCGCCGGTGCGCTGGTCCGGAGCGCTCGTGTCCGCGTCCGCCCAGACTCCCGCAACCACTTGTACCGCCCTCACGGAAAAAATTACTTAACTGATTTTATTCCAGTCGGTTTTACATAGAAAGAGTACAGAGTGAACTTGTAATTTAATTATTTATATATTTAGTAATCGCTTGTTACCAGGAGTCGTTGTTCTGTTTTGTTCTGAATTATTTACACTTATATTAAAATTATATTTTATATAATGTAGACGCATATAACATCTGAATAAATTACGTTTAAGTCAGCTTTTAAATTTTAAAAGTAAAGAATAAAAAAATATTTTAGTAATTTTTAAAACAAATCACAGTAGGTCTTTATTGATTATTATTAAGGATAGTATGGTTGCGAGATTTTGCGTGTAGCAAATAATTTATGCGCAACATAAATTATTTGCTACATGCAAAAAATATTATCTTTTCATCATCGTCACCATAACTGCATACTATCACAAGTCCACCGCTACACATAGGTTATACAATGCTCACCACGCTTGGCCACAGCTGCCGCGCTTGGCAGGCGAGTTGCCAGGTTTTTCAATAGAATGAGGTGACAAACGACCGCACACCTGATCATAAGTAAATGGTGTAGCCTGTAGGCATTTGTCTATCTTCAATTATGAATCTAAATGCAAATGCATTGATATATATAATACCACGTTACCAGTAAAATAAGTCACCGGTACTGGTGGTGGTACTGAGCGTGATCCTCCCCCGGTCGAGCCGACCCATTCTATTTATGACTTCTTCTTTTATATAAATTTCTTCAACATCTGATGATAGATGGTAAGGATAGGGTGATGATCTTTGAAATATTATCAAACTCTTTATTTGCAAAGGTATATATTTGCACGACGTAAGAGCTAATAATTTTATACCACGTTAACTGAATTTGATGATTATTTAATTTTGTTCTCTTAAGTCAGTTTTTACATCGTAAAAAGTTTCAATAATTCTTAATCGGACGCATAAACTGTAATGTGACGTCATTAATCTAGCTCATTAACTTGTTAAGTGCAATGAACGAAGATCTGCGTTTTAATTGTTTGAAAATTGTGAAAGAATCGACAGGTCGCAACACATTGTGTACACAATCACAAACCTAACATCCCATTAGTGATTTTTTATTGCATATTCTTTTTGTTATGTGTCCCAGAAAAAACACTCTAAAAATAATACACTCTAAGAAACTTTAGGATAAACACAAGCTCTGCTTAGCTTGGGACTAGATGGCGTTGTGTGATGGTTGTGGAAAAAAAAAAAGAAAAAGAAACGTAATGAATTGAAGACGATAGAATGTTTCCTTTCTCAATAATCTTTGTTTTAAGTTTTACAACAAGCTAACAAAATATAATCCTGTTTTGTTTTAAGTCCCATATAAATATGACACAAACAGGAAACTAGGAACTGCTAGGCTACAATCAGTGAACTGATGATGATAGAATGTTTTCTTTGACTAATAATTTATTCGATTAATAAAATAATTTCTGCTTTAAGTTTACAAACCATCCAGTGCTGCACCGTTGTACGAGTAGGTACTATTATTGCCCTCGACGACAAGCTAGACAAATAACACAGTTGTTACTGTTTGTTTGTGATGAGTGCCACGTAGAAATGGGAGGGGAACAGAAACAGAAACAGATTATTTTTGGTTTTGTATTTAATGTAAGATGTCTTAGATTATGAGGAATACTTATTGAAAGTCACTTTTTTAAATTAACCATGTGGGACATAAATTTTAGTACAACTTGAGACAAACAGTATCCAGAGGAACTGATAGGCACAGAGTAGTGAATTAATGAGGAGAGAATTTTTTCTTTCTCAATAATCTTTGATTTATCATCATCATCATCGTTACAGCCCTTCACAAGTCAAGCTGAACGTAGGCCTCGTCCAAGTAATAATATTAAGCATAGTTCCGAGCCACCTGTATTCACCAAATTTTCGCATGTTCTACCAGATCGTCACTCCATCTAGTGAGGGGTAATCCATATTGATATCTGCACTAGAACCAGAGTAGCCGATATAGCCCAACTGATCAATAATCTAAAACAGCAATGGCCAGCTACATTGCTCGACGAACTGACAACCGATGGAGAAAAATGTTCTCGAGTAGCAGCCGCGTCTTGCCTATAGATGAGTGTATGCCATACATTCGGTTGTCAGTTCGTCGAGCAATGTGGCTGGCCATTTCTGTTTTAGATTATTGATCAGTTGGGCTATATCGGCTACTCTGGTTCTAGTGCAGATATCAATATGGATTCTATCAGACTGAGGAAAAATTTAAAACAATATTGAACATATTTATTATTTGAAATTCTAATTTTAGAAAGCTGTTGAAAAATATTTCAGTTATATAAAATGTATTTATCCGACCATCACAGCTTAACAATTGTCCACAGCTGAACACAGGGCTCCCACAGATCATCTCATCAAGAGGATATTTACCGCAGACGAACTTGACAAGCGGGTTGGAACTCCACAGCTGAACACAGGGCTCCCACAGATCATCTCATCAAGTGGATATTTACCGCAGACGAACTTGACAAGCGGGTTGGAATTCCACAGCTGAACACAGGCCTCCCACAGATCATCTCATCAAGTGGATATTTACCGCAGACGAACTTGACAAGCGTGTTGGAACTCCACAGCTGAACACAGGGCTCCCACAGATCATCTCATCAAGTGGATATTTACCGCAGACGAACTTGACAAGCGGGTTGGCGGCCGCAGTTTTTGTAAACATTTTATTGTTATAAGAAGATGATGCTGTCTATCTTCTGTTTCAGTTTAGCTCTGTCGCCTCCTACGTCACGCTCCGGATCACATAATACTCGGCAGCTGTATAAAACCCTGTAGCATTATATGAGCAGTATTTATTTGTTAGTTTGAAATCGCGTTCCTGGGAATGGCTCTAACGATTTCTATTAAATTTACATTATAACGGCTTACTGAAGCAGAAAATCAATCTAGATAGGTCTCATTCTTAGGAAAATATTTTTTTCCATGTGCTATAACAAACTTAACTTGCCATCGCAATATAATCGGTGATTTCATGACAGATATCACTTGTCAATATTATAATGGCTAGAGATAATTTGTATAGTGTTTTGTATTTTTGTTCCTTAGTATTTTAGTCCACATGAACCCACAGAAGCACAAAAACATTTCTGTTTTGGTATATAGAGTAAGGGTGATAACCGAGCACACATTCTACTTGATGGTAAGTGGCGGTGTGTATCTATCCTCCATTAAGAATCAAAATGCAGTCGCGTCGTCACCGCTGAAGACTAATATAGAATGCCTCCTTTGCAGTAAAAGAGTTTCTGGGTCTGTACACTCACGATACGAAACACAGCAGCATTGAGTTGCTATTTTACGCTGGTATTCTGTGAGAGCGTGGTCCTTCCTCGGTCGACCGACTCATTTGTGTTAAAACCATAATATTACGTACATAACAGCGTAGCACTACGACGTATAAAGATAAGGTTATAGTCTAATATAATATTTTATATGCTGATTTACATACGTTTTCATGGAGCTATGTTTACTTTTTAAGCGTGAGCTCAAAGCTTTGGTATAAAAATGTTTGATTACTGTTTTTTTGTTTTATTGATATGTATTATTACTCAGATGATTACCGCTCGCTGTAAATTTCACAGTACGCGAGCAAACTGATCGATTCGATTCCTGCCTGCATCAATGAAATTGTTTACTGCAATATAGGGAGCTTATTTATCACGTGCTTAGCGGTTAAGGAAAACATCGTGAGGGAACCGGCATGTCTGAGAATCAGGAAAAAACCAACCAACACGCACTGAGACAGCGCCGCGGACATTCTTTGCCTTACAACTCTCTGAGAAATGAGGGGAGGTCTGTGCCGAGTAGTGGGACATTTGTGGACTTTAACTTTGTTTATGAATAATAAAATTTTGTATTTTATTGGAACGATTTCTTGTAAACGTTACTCTAACAATTTGTTAAATATCTTAATTATATAACAATATGTTTAAAATTTCATATATAGGTAATGGTTTATTTTACAGGTTAGATATCTGTAAGACTAGATAGCTGTAATCCCTAAAAATATTTTATTTCTTTTCTGACTAAGATCGGTCGCCAAATACCACAATATAATCTTAATTATAATTTCAATAACTTTATCTTCTCTCCTTGCTTCTTCCTAAATACGCGGATTATCTTAGAGGATAGCCCCCTCCATAGCTTACTTTAATTTTTATAATGTTACTTTAACAATAACAGTATCCTGTGTGTTAAAGTTAGATCTACTCTTTGGAGACTACAGTTCAGTAGCTGATAGGACTCATTCCTAGGCTAGGAGTGTGTCCGGGTGGGTGTCACAGACTTAACCTATTTCCATAGCAATGCTAGTCATGCCGTACGTACGTATCTAATGGCTTGGAGCTATGGAGAGCCCTGTGAGGCATTCCTCTTAGTCCTCAGAGGTGACAACACATTTGCTGCCTTCTTTGTTAGAAGCTAGTTGGAGGTGTCCATGGGCTGCAGCAGCCACTTACCACCAGGGTTGTTGTTTAGTTTGTCACTAGTTTGTGTCGTTTTATAAAAAGTGCTCGCTAGTTACACCCACGGGACGAACTTACCATCATACGGTAATATACATAAATAATGTAGAACAGTATTTATTACAGTAAAAACCAAATGAATCATAGGGTATCACTTCTCCCATAATAGAGTCAATTTTGTTAATAAAAAAGAATATACTTGGCGACAGTCCAAGCTCTTAGCAAATTGCTAATCTCAGCTTGTTGAAACAGGTGTGCCTCTAAGCTGCAGCTTGCCAAATGAACTGTATTTATGTCTGGGGATATACTCAGTTGTAATCATTATCTGCAGCTCCAGGGTCCACTTAAGCTCGGTCTGTTAACTTGTGGCTTCTGTCAAGAGTTAATTCAGATGGATACAATATAAAACTTGAACTGTGTTTATATTTTAGCCGACTCCATGGAAGGAGAGAGTTCTTAATTATACTGTTTTTACGTGTGAACTGATTTTATAATTATATCTTTAAGTAAGTAGAGTAGTATTGGAGTAGTAATAGAGTAATAGATTAGAGTAAGTAAAAACAATGATTAAGTTTTATGATGACGCGGTTTGAACCGCCGCGCCGCAAGTTATGTACAATGCGTCATTATAAATTAAATTCAGAGTATGCAAAAAACATTACACACATTCCGTCCTCCATGGTGGCGCTACTCCGGAGGCGTGGAGCAGAAGTGCGATGGTCTTATTCTTTAAGAAAGGCGACAGCGCTCCCTTAAGGAACTACAGACCGAATTCCTTTCTGAGCCGCGTCTACGTGCTGTTTTCGAGAGTCATTACGAACCGTCTCGCAGGCAGACTCGACGACTTCCAGCCTCCCGAACAAGCCGGTTTCCGAAAAGGCTTCAGTACCATAGACCACATACATACCCTGCGGCAGATTGTAGGTACAGAAGACCGAAGAGTACAATCTGACACTTTGCCTGGCATATGTGGACTGTGAAAAACCATTTGATTCCGTCGAAATTTGGGCGGTGCTACAGTCGCCTCAGCGGTGCCAAGTTGACTGTCGGTATATCGAAGTACTGTAACGTTTGTACAGTAGGGCTACGATGGCTATCCAAGTACAGAACCAGCACTTTGCTCGAAGTTGTTGACGAGTAAGTTTACCTGGGACAAATAGTCCGAATAGGTAAGTCCAACTTCGATCAAGAGGTCAATCGAAGGATTCAACACGGCTGGGTAGCGTTCGGGAAATTACGACATATCTTCTCGTCAGGTATACCTCAATTTCTGAAAACTAAAGTGTACAACCAGTGCGTGTTGCCAGTGATGAATTACGGATCTGAGATGTGGTCCTTCACTGCTGGCCGTATGAGGACGCTCAAGGTCACTCAGCGAGCTATGGAGAGGGCTATGCTCGGAGTTTCTCTGCGTGATAGACTCAGAAATGAGGATATCCGCAGTAAAACCAGAGTGACTGACATAGCCCAACGGATTAGTAAGCTGAAGTGGCAATGGGCCGGCCATATAGCTCGAAGAACCGATAACCGATGGGGAAGAAAGGTTCTCGAGTGGCAGCCTTATACCGGTAGGTGTGGTGTGGGGCGACCCCCCACTAGATGCAGTGACGACCTGGTAAGACAGGCAGGAAGTCGATGGATGCAGGTGACTCAGGACCATGCTTTGTGGCATTACTTGGGGGAGGCCTATGTTCAGCAGTGGACTTCTGAAGGGCTGTAATGATGATGATGATGATAATGATGATAACAATGCAATAAACTGTGGAAAAACACACACGTTTGCGTACTTTATACGCCACTCTCACTTACACTTAAACAATCTTAAAACTAAATAACTATAAACTAATTTAATTATAAAAGGTGATATAAGAGTCGCAAACGGTGGCTCGTAAACCATATAAATTCGAAAAATAAATTTCACCCATAATGGTGGACAAGTAGGGTATGAATTTCATAATGTAACCCGAAATAATTAACAATTGCGGTTGCCTCGTCTGGCCAAGACGTCACCTGAAGCAATCCATGGGGGAAGTCTTTAAGTATAAAATAGTATTTAATTATACAGTTAACGATTTACCATCGCCATATTCAATTTATTTAGTCGTAGATTAAGTTTTAATTTTTACAGGCAGGTGTTACAGTCCATGGATAATATTTTAGCTCACATCGGTTACTTCGCAAAAGTAAGTGATTGACGTAGAGATTGCAATCAATTGTGATGCGGATAAATTTTATTTTGCAATGATTAAACATAGTTGAACATGCCAGAAAACACTTATGGCTTCCAGTGGATAATGGTACAGTAGTAGTAGTAGTAGTATATACTTTATTGTACACCACACATATACAACGAATAAATACATTACAGAGAAAACTTAATATATACGTATGTACAATAAGGCGGTCTTATTTCTAAAGAGCGATCTCTTCCAGACAACTTTTGGGCTAAGGAGAAACTGGAATTAAGAACAGTTGGAGGTGGTGCGTTTTATGTTACAATTACATTCTAATATCTAAATAAACTATATTTTGTTAAAATACCACAATAATACAAAAAAATAATAATAAAATAAACATACATATTATTAATAGGTATATATATATGAATATATACACGCATATATATATATATATATATATATATATATATATATATATATATATATATATATATATATATATAGATAATAAATAAATAAATACAAAACAAAGAGGAAAAAAAAGAAAAACACAGAATAACTATCTGTTGCTAGAATTGGTTATCAATAACCACAAAGTTTTAGGTAACGCTTCTTGACGTCACTTTTAAAACTTTCCACTACAGGCTATATCTTGAAGCGAGCTTCCATTAAAACATACTACAAGCCGCCGAAGAAGATTAGTCAATTTTTACCATCCGTCAAGTGTAATATCCCTCTACAAGATGCAGGAGTGTACAAGTTAGATTGTGAATGTGGTCTCTCTTACATAGGTCAAACAAAACGATCCATAAAAACCCGCGTGAAAGAACATATAGCTGACCTGAAGCACCGACGCTCCGGGAAGTCTGCAGTCTGCGAACATGTTCAAGATCGTCCCCACCATTACATTCGATTTGATAAACCACAAATTCTCGCAAAAGAACACCGATTCCTACCAAGGATGATACGCGAGGCTATTGAAATTAAAAAACATCCAAATTTCAATAGAGAAGATGGATGGGTGCTGCCACCTGCTTGGGATCCTATAATTAACAAAATTAAACCCAAACCTAAGCATACCACTGCAAGACTTCATGATACAATAAGCTCGTTTTGCGTAAATCGGACCAAAAATTAATATTCAAAAACTGAAGGTAGCCGGACTAACTATGACATTGGGACGTCAAACATCTCAGTCCCCCCCGTGAACATGGTTGCTGTAAAGCACCCGAAACGTCGGGAATTAAAAATAAGTAAAAGTAGTGAAATAAACGCGATAAAATCCGTAAATTTAGTTTTATTCAATGTGTAGTGTTCGCGTAAATTTAAGAAATCATTATGTGAACCAGTACGGACTGGTAATAGCAAATAAAATTCGCCGATTAGAAGATCTTAAAACCAAGCGCGCAAGATATATAACATCTTTAAATTTCTTGAAGAGATGCAGAGACCATAATCTCATTCCTACGTGTGTCAAAATATCAACAAAAAAGGACATTCGAGGAAGCGCAAAGATCTTAAATCAGGCAAGTAAAAAGTTGTTACGAACGGTGATTCAGCAGAAACGGTTCGATTTACATTTCATAAACAACATCATAGACAATTTGTTCAGTGAACTAAAGACAGTTTTAACGACATTTGATTTTAATAATTGCATCGAAACTTTAAACAAACGAGAAACAGCAAAATACAATGAATGCAAAAATAAACAAATAGAAAAATACCAAAAATTAACAATCAAATCAAATGCCAACCATCTAAGTCAACGTCAGAACGAAACACAACCGTTGACCACAGACGCAACAATAAACAGCGCACGGTCTATAATCTGTCAAAACATACACTGGACGAACCAACAATAAAGGTGTTAGCGAAGGGAATGAATTTCGCATTAACACCGCGAAAAATCCCGTACGAAGAAATTATCTGCAGCGTTGAGGATTGTCTGTTTAAAAATAATATTGGTAAGGAAGATTTGGAGGCTATACGTCAAGATATTTCGTCCTTGTTACGTCGTAGTTCAGTGCCGAAACCAAACCTTCCTAAAGACGAACTTACAGCGTTGATTACTTTAACTTACGGAACAGACCAGAGCTGCCGATTCTCCGCGCGGATAAAGGAAATGCTACGGTAATAATGGACACGTCAGAGTATAATTTTAAAATACTACAGCTTTTATCGGACGAAAGTACATACAAAAAGGTCAAAACAGACCCCACAACTAACAAGCTTAAAGCAACTAGCGATTTAATAAAGAAATACTCCGAAAAATTAAATCTCGACGTGAATTCGCTAATACCATCGTGTACCAAACCAGCGAGGTTGTATGGGTTACCAAAGATACACAAACCAAACGCTCCACTACGTCCTATAGTGAGCCAGATTGATTCACCAACTTATAAGCTGGCACAACACTTGGCAAAAGTACTGTCACCACTGAGAGGACATACCAGAGCGCACACAAAGGATTCATACCATTTTGTTAGTGAGATAAAAGACCTACATCTTGCTGACAATGAAACTATGGTCAGTTTTGATGTTCAGTCACTATTCACATGCCTACTTATTGAAGACTGCATATCAATTGTAACTAGGAAGCTAGAATATAATAACATGCCTGCTGAATATGCAGTATTACTCAAACACTGCCTCACATCTGGCTATCTATTGTGGAAGGAAGAGTTCTACAAGCAAGTAGATGGTGTGGCGATGGGCTCACCTGTATCTCCCATAGTCGCTGACATATTCATGGAGGACTTCGAGGAGAAAGCCCTTCTTACTGCTCCTGTAAATCCAAGATTCTACAAGCGGTACGTAGACGACACTTTCACAATTTTACCATCTGACAAAGTAACTGCATTTTTAAACCACCTTAACTCTATAAACTCTAAAATACAATTCACAATGGAGTTAGAGGCAAATAATTCTTTAGCTTTCTTAGATGTTTTAGTCATTCGAAATCCTAATAACACAATTGGTCACACTGTGTATAGAAAAAAGACCCATACCAACCGATATTTAAATGGTGAATCTCACCATCATCCTTCACAGTTAGCTACCGTGGGTAAATCTTTGTTTCAGAGAGCACGAGGGATCTGTGACAGAAAGCATCTGGCCGCCGAACTTCAGCACGTCAAGCAAGTGTTGCAAGACAACAAGCTTCGGGTCCCGCGCCTACGTCACAGTGACCGAGTGAAGCCGGCCACGGTCGAGCGTATACCTGCTGTACTACCATATGTCAGAGGAGTCACAGGCAAGGTTGGCTACATCTTGAAGCGAGCTTCCATTAAAACATACTACAAGCCGCCGAAGAAGATTAGTCAATTTTTACCATCCGTCAAGTGTAATATCCCTCTACAAGATGCAGGAGTGTACAAGTTAGATTGTGAATGTGGTCTCTCTTACATAGGTCAAACAAAACGATCCATAAAAACCCGCGTGAAAGAACATATAGCTGACGTGAAGCACCGACGCTCCGGGAAGTCTGCAGTCTGCGAACATGTTCAAGATCGTCCCCACCATTACATTCGATTTGATAAACCACAAATTCTCGCAAAAGAACACCGATTCCTACCAAGGATGATACGCGAGGCTATTGAAATTAAAAAACATCCAAATTTCAATAGAGAAGATGGATGGGTGCTGCCACCTGCTTGGGATCCTATAATTAACAAAATTAAACCCAAACCTAAGCATACCACTGCAAGACTTCATGATACAATAAGCTCGTTTTGCGTAAATCGGACCAAAAATTAATATTCAAAAACTGAAGGTAGCCGGACTAACTATGACATTGGGACGTCAAACATCTCAGTCCCCCCCGTGACCATGGTTGCTGTAAAGCACCCGAAACGTCGGGAATTAAAAATAAGTAAAAGTAGTGAAATAAACGCGATAAAATCCGTAAATTTAGTTTTATTCAATGAACAGTCATACCGTGTAGTGGCGTTATCAGAATTTCCACGACCCCATCCCGTGGGCTGTGTAAGAGGAGACAGAGGTAAACAAATCAGGAGGTGCCCTCCTCAAGCGTCTTTCTAATAACAAGTTAAAGATACTTGTGGTTGCTAAAAAGCTTGTCTACTATGGACCTATATATATATATATATATATATATATATATATATATATATATATATATATATATATATATATATATATATACCATACAACTATCGTAAAAATCAACCCATGAGGCAACCTATGTGGGAGGCATATGTTCAATAATGGACTTTAATAGGCAGTAACGCTGACATATATTTAACGCCTGACGTAAGATAGATATCCAGCGACGTTTTTCAGTAAATTCATAAAATGAGATGGCCAAAATGTGCCCCAAGCAGTAAAAAAATAAGACTAGTGCTATGAACTTAAGTAAAATAATAAAATAAATTTGACATTACATTCAAATATTAACATTTCGTAGCAGCTGTTGAAAAATAATCAAGTTAAAAGTATTTAAAGTGATATCTTTGAAGTCAGTCTCTATAGCACCTTTAATGTGGCCATATAATACTTAATAAGATCAAAGTAGGGTAAAAATAATAACTAAACTCATAAAAATACTTTATTTTTTTTTTTTTTTTTTTTTTTTTTTTTTATAGAAGAGGGGGCAAACGAGCATGCGGCTCACCTGATGTTAAGTGACTACCGCCGCCCATGATCAACCGCAACACCAGGAGAATTGCGGGTGCGTTGCCGGCCCTTTAGAAAGGAGTAAGCTCTTTTCTTGAAGGTCCCCAGGTCGTATCGGTCCGGAAAAATCGCCGATGATAAACTATTCCACAGAGAGGTTGTACGTGGAAGAAAACTCCTTGTGAAACGTACTGTGGTGGACCGCCAAGCATCCAGATGGTGTGGATGGTATCGGGACGTTTGCCGTGTCGTGCGTTCACGAAATTTGGCGGCTGGGATTAATCCGAACAATTCCTCAGAGCACTCCCCGTGATAGATGCGATAAAATACGCAAAGAGATGCAACATCTCTTCGCAACGCCAGTGAATCGAGCCGATCGGAAAGCACTCCGTCGTCGACGATTCGAGCCGCTCTGCGCTGGATGCGGTCAAGTGGAAGGAGCTGGTACTGGGGAGCCCCAGCCCAGAGATGGGAACAGTATTCCATGTGCGGCCGAACCTGCGCCTTGTAAAGTTGCAGGCGGTGTGCCGGCATGAAATACTGTCCCGCTCTGCTGAGCACGCCAAGCTTTTTAGAGGCCAATTTGGCCTTCCCTTCCAAGTGACCACGAAACTGCACGTCACTCGATATGTCGACGCCGAGGATTCCGATACTGGCTGAGGCAACAAGGGGAGTGCCTTGAAACTGAGGGGATACGACAAAGGGGTTCTTTTTAGCGGTTAACGCGCAAACTTGTGTCTTCTGGGGGTTAAACTGGACTAGATTTAGTCGTCCCCAATCCGAGACTCTGTTCAGCAAAGACTCGACTTCAGACACAAGTTTGTCCCGGCACTCGGAGACGTTTTCCCGAGAAATATTGGCTCGGCCGGTGTAAAGAGCATCACCAGTGCTGTCATCTGCATAGCAATGAATGTTACGGGTATGCAACATATCATTGATATGCAGAAGAAACAGCGTTGGCGATAGCACGCAGCCCTGTGGAACACCAGCATTAATAGGCTTGCAATCGGAGCTTGCACCGTCTACAACGACCTTGATGCTCCGATCTGCAAGAAAGCTGGTGATCCAATTGCACAATTTCTCGGGAAGCCCATAGGAAGGGAGCTTCGAAAGAAGCGCTTTGTGCCAAACCCGATCGAAGGCCTTCGCAATGTCCAAACTAACGGCCAATGCCTCCCCCTTGAACTCTACTGCCTCCGCCCATCTGTGAGTGAGGTAGACCAGAAGATCACCAGCTGACCGACCACGGCGAAAACCGTATTGGCGGTCACTAATCAGCTGGTGATCCTCAAGGTACCTCATGAGCTGGCAGTTTACAATGGACTCCATTGTTTTGGAGAACAAGGAGGTGATGGCGATTGGCCGGTAGTTGGACGGGTCTGAGCGGTCGCCTTTTTTAGGGATCGGGTGGACGAAAGCCGTCTTCCACGATTTTGGGACTACGCCTAGGGAGTAGGAGTACCGGAAAAGACGCGTTAAAACCGGTGCCAACTCTGGAGCACACGTCCTCAGCACAATTGGGGGGATTCCGTCAGGCCCACTCGACTTGTGGATGTCCAGGGAGAGGAGTGCTTTGCGAACCGAGCGCTGTGTGAACTGCACTTCCGGCATGGAGCACTCACACCGCGGGATGGTCGGCGGCGTACTCCCCCCGTCATCGAGAGTCGAGTTAGACGCAAAGAAGGAGCCTAGAAGATCGGCTTTCTCCTTTGCAGTATGGGCCAGTGAGTCGTCCTCCCTGTGCAGAGATGGAAGAGATGGCTGACAGAAATTCCCCTGGACAGCCTTGGCGAGAGACCAGAATGCACGGGTTCCAGAAGGAAGGCGAACTAGTTTCTCGCCAATTCTGCCTATGTGCTCTGACTTTGCCTTGGCAATGACTCTTTTGAAGGACCTAGAGGCGGAATTATACTTCTTTTTTAGAGCGCTGGTGTTTACATCCCGGGACGCTGATGCATCAACCCAGGCTTGGTAGCACTCCTGCTTATAGCATGATGCTATTTTACAGGAGCGACCAAACCATGGCTGAGATTTGCCTCCAATGGGCACCACAGAGGAAGGAATAAAAAGTTCCATACCCTGAAGTACCACATCAGTAACAGAATCCGCAACAACGTTGGGATCATCCGGCGAGAAGCAAACCCGCCCCCAAGGGTAGGATGCAAAGAAAGACCGCATCCCATCCCAATCGGCTGACCTATAGTGCCAAACACGGCGGCAGCCTGCAGAATGCAACCGCGATTTCAGCGTGAGTGGCACAACACTCCGGATCAGACAATGGTCCGAGGAGCCTAAAGGGGCGTCGACGGAAATCTGATATCCGTCCGGGTGAGAGGTCAGCAGAAGGTCCAACAGGGAAGGTGCATGATCCTCCACATCTGGAATCCGCGTAGGCGAAGTAACCAGTTGTGTCAGACCATATGCCAAGGCAAAATCATGAACAGATCTCCCCGCATGATCGGTTAAACGTGAACCGAGCCATTCGGCGTGATGGGCGTTAAAGTCGCCGAGGATCACGATCTCTGCGGAGGGGATCTGCTGTAGCAACGAATCTGCAGCCATTTGGACGTGGTCGAAGAGTCGGTCTGTTTCGGCATTACCGCTGTGGGACCTATAGAGGCACCCGTAGACGCGCGGATGGTCGTCGCTGTCTACGCGTAGCCAAAGGATGGACAGGTCCGAACCTTCAAGTCTGCCGAGGCGTCGAGAACAGATGTCCTCTCTGACGTAAACGCAAACTCCAGCCCGAGGCACAAAGGAGTGTTCCAGTTTGTATCCCGGGTAGGAGAGATACGAAACATCAGCCGGAGAGGACACCTGCGTCTCGGTCAGAAAGAGCAGAGCCGGCCTCGCCGTCTCGAGATGGTAGTGGACGGCGTTTAGGTTGGAGTGAAGTCCCCTGATATTGCAGAAATTCACGGACAGCGTGGCAGGGGTCGCCTTGGTCTTGTTGCTCCGTTTGCCCCGAGCAGTTTTAGTCTTGAGCGGAATTTCGCCCCCCCCAGAATACGCGGGGCAGCCTGAGCACCCACGCTCAGAAGTGGAGAAACATGGTCGTGGATGCTCAGCGAGGGATTCTCCAGGGGTGCTGGTACCCTCCTGGGGTAGTCTATCAAAATAGTCTATTTATGATATGTATAAAAACAAGCCTTCAATTAATGAATTTATACATCAAAATATTCAAAATACACTAAAGGATAGGATTTTATTTATTTGTTTAATACAGCAACAGCTTAAACACGTAGCGTTACATTACAGGGTAGGGTTATTTTACTTTAGTACTTGCAACATAGAATCCGTCCGTCAAGCATCAAAACAGTCAAAGTGTCAATGTCAGACTTGATCTGATTCACGTCTACCGACATACTTAAATACAACGTATTTCATACTATTTCAATTAAGTAACAAATCTATTGTTAAAGTTATTTTTGTGTGGTTAGAGATTTTCTTCGCTATTCACATGTATAACCAGTGTATATTAATCATTTTTTGTGAAACTTAACCACTTCCTCATCAAGTTTATGTGTCATGAAAAAAGTGTGAAAGTTGTAGTCCGGTACTTTGTGAACCCACCAAATCAGAAATGGGTACGTATTTTGTGTGTATATGCATATGAGGCAGTAAAGTTCAAGCTAATTTAGTAACAAACGAGTACATTAGTACGAGTACAATTCACATTTTATCCTTGATCAAAAATCAAAATACAGCTTGGTTGTCATCCCCAAGGGCTAGCACGGAATGCCTCGTTACCATTAAAATGTTCTCCGGTTCTCTACACCCATCATTAGAAACAGCAACAATAAGCTGATATTTTACGCTGATATTGTGTGAGAGCGTGGCTCTATCCCGGTGGAGCCGACACATTCGTGCTACAACCATATCATAGCTGCGGCGTTGCTCTATCACGTAAAGATATATTATAAACAAATAATATTACGTTTGCTGGCACAGGACTCCGCACACTTCTTAATGACTTAACTATTGATCAGTCTGCCATCTGCTGCAGCACCTATCTGCCAAATTCGGCTCAAGATATTTTGTCCCTCAGACATGCAGGTTTCCTCACTACATATTTATTGATCGCAACCTGGGTTTGAGCACCGCCTGCGCCCGTTAAACAGTGATTTGTTATTGTAATAAATGTTGTACCGTTTGCTTAGTGTTACAGGAATACGTTGTGAGAAAAACTGCGTTTAATAAAAATAAAAGAAATATTCCGAAAATATGTGAGGGCTGCCGACGCGCATTGGGTTGGACACCTTATTGCCAGAAAAATTCTCAGAAATTTTAGGCTAGTGCCAAATTTAATAATAATAAAAATAATTTGTGTGTTACCTGGTTGGGTTTTTATTTATTTGAGTAATATTTATTTATTTTATTATGTTTAATGCATATTTAAGTATGTACAATTATCTTTATATATATATATATATATATATATATATATATATATATATATATATATATATATATATATATATATATATATATATATATATATATATATATATATATATATATATATATATATATATATATATATATATTATATATATATTAATTCAGCTCAACCAGAATAGCTCTATATAATTAAAGGGCCTATATACTTTATAATTAGCCCTTTAATAATGTCATTCAGACCAAATTTTAGTTACTGCGTAGAACATGATGAGTGCGTTTTCTAGCATAGATGCATTCTCTATTCACTCATTATTTTGTCCATAGTCCTACGCATCCATATCCATAGTCCGATGATACGGCAATCGGTTAGGACCGGAGTATGATCAGGCGCAGTACTAACGCTTTATGTGCTTCATGAGGCAAAGGGTTAGAAAATAATCAGCCTCGTGACTCCGAGCTATTTCTGGGAGTTTCTTTACAGAATACCCAATAATTCATTTTGCACCCCAACTGAGATTCAAACTTGTGATCTGCCTAGTTGTTCCGGTGGTTGTACCTACAACCACCGGAACAACTAGGCAGTGTGTACACTACACTTGTACTTTGTCTGTAGAGGAAGAGTGCGAGGAGAGCACGAGCCTCCCTGTGCGGCACCGTCCCGAGTCACCCGCTGCCCTGGCGCGTGCCTCCCGGTTCACTCCGCTCGAGATCAAACTCATGTACCGCGGCTTCAAACAGGTCAGATAGTTGATTTTTTGTTGATTGTTCGTTTTTCCGGGAAGTCTGCAGTCTGTGAATAGGTACAGGATCGCACACGCCACTATATCAGACTTGATAGACCACAAATCCTCGCTAAAAAACACCAATTCCTTCCGATGATAATTCACGAGGCTATTAAAATCAAAAAATATTCTAATATCAATAGAGAAGATGGCTGGGTGCTACTTTCTCAGCTTGGGATCCTACAATTAACAAAATTCAATCCCAACCAAGCATATAACTGCAAGACTTCAAGATACTATAAGCTTATTTAGGCTATATTGGACCGAAAATTAACTACTGAAACTAAGTACTACGGAAACGACGCGAATATAAAATAAGTTAATATACGTGATAACATCCATAAAAACCAGTTTACAGTCTGCCTGATGGTAAGTGGCTACTGTAGTCCATGGCCATCTGCCACCAACTTAGTGTAAATAAAGCTGCAGATGCGCTGTCAGCTCTAAGATAGAACGCCTCACAGCCAGTAGTTATAATGACCGAAATAATTATGAGGGTAGGCAAAAAGACTGAACCTATAAAATAGTATGTGTTTTAATTTTATACTACTAAGGACGAGAAACGCGGACACTGTCCACGTGGTGGTAAGTGGATCCTGAGGCCCATAAACATCTACATCTATCCTCAATTAAGATTAAAAATGCAATTGTGATGTTGCCCTTAAGGACTAAGATGTAGTGCCTCATTTTTAGTAAAAAGTGTCTCTCGTTCTCAACACTCGCCATAGGAAACATAGCGTCCATAGGTCTTTCCCCAATCGAGTCAACGCATTTATTCTAAAAACAAAAAAAAAAACTGGAGAAAATATAAAAAAAAAACTAAAGCTAATATATCCGATGAGTTCCCAAAAGTTTGTATGAATTACTGTTTGTTTAATAAAACTATTTATTGGGATTTTATCGAGTTTAATTAACATATATCTAGCTTATTTTAATTCCCGATGTTTGACGTCCCAACGTCATGGTTAGCCCGGCTACGCACAGTTTTTTTAATACTAATTTTTGCCTCGATCTACACAGAACGAGATTACACTATCTTGAAGTCTTGCAGTGGTATGCTTGTGTTTGGATTTAATTTTGTTAATTATAGGATCTCAAGCAGATGGCAGCACCCATCCACCTCCTCTAATGAGATTAGGATGTCTTTTAATTTCGCGTATTATCCTTGGTAGTAATCGAAGTTTATTTATTTATTTATTTATGCTTTATTTGCACACCGAGTACAAAAAGGCGGACTTAATGCAACAAGGCATTCTCTGCCAGTCTACCTCCAGGCTAAGCAGAGAAGATATTGTGGGTGCAAAGTGCTACTGAGTTAAAACATTTAAGTAGACATACACATTAAATATTGCAACACATATTATAAACATACGTATCATTACACATACATATATATATACATACATATATATATATATATATATATATATATATATATATATATATATATATATATATATACATATATACATACACATATATATATACATATATATATACATATATATATATACATACACACATACATACACATACACACACATACATACACATACATATACATACATATGCACATATACATATACATACATATACACATACATACATACATATATACATATACAAACATAATTAAATATAGCTGTTTCCGATTCAAACACCTATGAAATATTTGAAATAAAAACAGGATAAGGGAACAGTTAGAATTTAAGAATATGAGAAAAAAAAATGTTAATCGACAAACTACTCCTGCAACGCCAGAAAATGATTCCATAGCAAGCGTTTGAACGATGCTTTGCTCGTGGCTGCACGTACACTGCTCGGTAACTCGTTCCACAATCTTACCGCGTGAGACGTAAAAGATTTATACAAGAAGCTAGTGTGACAGAGGGGGACATGGAGATTAGACTTTTCCGTAGAACGGAGACAACGATTATGAGAATCACCCTGATACTGAAATTTACATTTCAGATATTCAGGGACAAACGGATCGTGTAAAACTGAAAATAATGTGCACAGTATTCTGAAATATCTGCGATAGCGGAGGGGTAGCCATTTAAGCTGAGAACGATAAGAGGAGATGTGGTCGTATTTACGTAAACCGAAAATGAAGCGTATACAGTTATTAAGGAGTCGATCCAGTTTGTTTAGAAGTTCTTGAGAGGCATCAGCATAGCAAACATCTGCATAATCTAAAATAGGCAACACTAGAGTCTGTATTAGCATCACCTTAGTCCCTATCGGTAAAAAATTCTTGAGTCGATACAGATAACGCAGAGTGTGAGTGACCTTTTTGCTCACTTCATATATATGCGGTCGCCAAGTGAGGGTGTTGTCAATAACTAACCCAAGATCTTTAACAGTTATTGAGTAAGGAATAGCAACATTATTAAAAATTATAGGAGGTAGCACCTTCATATCAATTTTAGGCAATCTACGAGAACTACCAACCACAATAGCCTGACACTTAGTTGGATTAACCCTAATACCAAATCTGTCTGACCAATAATAAATACTGTTAAGGTCGCAGTTAAGCTTCTTAATCACATCATCGATACCTGCCGCCTCAGTTTGAGCATAAATTTGTAAGTCATCAGCATACAGATGGTACGAACAGCGAATGTGGGATGTAATGAGATTTATAAAGACTGAGAACAGGAGAGGAGAGAGAATTCCGCCTTGAGGAACGCCAGCAGACAACGAACACCAATCAGAGACGATCTGACCCACTCGAATAGCCTGCTGACGACCCCGAAGATACGACGAGAACAAGTCCCGAGCTGACGAAGAGAATCCCAGGTGACAAAGTACAGCTAGGAGAATATCATGATCAACAGCGTTAAAAGCGTTAGAGAAATCTATTAGGACTAACACCGTCAATTTTGAGTTCTCCATTCCAGTACGAAAATCTTCTGTAACTTTCAAAAGAGCTGTGGTTGTACTGTGCCCAGGCCTAAAACCAGATTGAAATGTGCTAAGAAAATTATTTTTGAAAATGTAACAAGAAATTTGTTTGTGGACAATATTATAAAAAATGTTATATATTGTTCTAAGACATTTTTTCTGGAGAACAAATGTGGATTGTATATCTGTAGAGTTTCCCCAGTATATGATACCGTAAGTTAGAAGTGGATAAACGCTTCCAAAATAGGCATTTCTAGTAACACTTATATTTGTAGTCTCTGCCAGGACGGACAATGCGTAACACGCACTGAATATCTTTTTGTTTATTTTTGCAATATGTGCCTTCCAGTTTAGATGTTGATCTATTTCGACTCCTAGAAAATTTATGTTCATTACTTCTTCGACCGCTATATCGTTCACGGTTATATTTAATTTGGCGGGTACACTTTTGTAATTTCTAAATTGTACGAGTTTGGTTTTTGACAGGTTTACTTTTAAGTTTATTGACTGTAGCCAATCCGTAACTGTTTTTAATGTTTTGTTTATTTCATTTTCATAATCAGATTCATTTAAGTCATCATTAGAAATAAATATAGTTGCATCATCGGCATACATTACGCATAGGTGTGTAACTATGTTTGGGAGATCATTAATATATAATAAAAATAAAGGAGGCCCCAATAAACTGCCCTGGGGTACACCCAGTATTACATTTTCAAATTCAGATTTAACTACCTCAACCATTTTTGTAGATTCATTATATATCTCAAAAACAGTTGCTTGCATTCTATTATTTAAATAATTTTCTATTAATTTAAGTGATAGTCCCCTTATTCCTATGCCTTCTAATTTATTAAGCAAAATATCATATTTTACACAGTCAAACGCTTTTGACATATCAATAAAGAGAGCAGAACATTGTTTTTTATCATTGATTTTATGCCAAATGCTATTAAATAGTTTATATATTGCCAGAAATGTAGTTTTGTTCTTTTGAAATCCGAATTGGTTTTTATTTAGAATATTATTAATATCTAAAAACTTTGTGATTCTGATATATATTACTTTTTCAAATATTTTAGAAAAACTTGGTAACAGTGCAATTGGTCTATAGTTATTTATGTCGTACCGTGATCCTTTTTTATATAATGGCTTTATAAGAGCTTTTTTCAAGGAATTAGGAAATTCTCCTGTTTCCAACATTATGTTTATGATATATACAAGCGGGTCAGCAATAAAGGATATGCTTTCTTTGATTACTCTAATGGGTATATTATCATATCCATAGCTGGGTTTGTTTTTTAATTTTTTAACTATGTCTATTATTTCACACTTATCTACTGGATAAAGGAACATACTTTTCAAGTTAGAACTGTGTTGTGGCTTATGATTATTTGATTTTAATGTGCTAGAGTTTTGATTAATATAGTGATGATTGAAAGTACTTGCTAGTTTTGTAGGTGACTTTATAACATTGTCGTTTTGCACTATGTAGTCTATTGTAGGCTGAATTACATTTGTGATTTGGGTTTGTCGTTTAATTAATGTCCAGGTTGCCTTAGTTTTGTTTGTACTATATGAGATATATTTAGCATTAGAGATTCTTTTGGACTCTTTTATTACACGCTTTAGGATTTTACAGCAGCGAACGTATTTAATTTTTAATTCCTGTGAGCCACTATTTTTTGTTTGAAGGTACATTTTACGTTTACTCTTACTTGAGACTATGATACCTTTGGTTTTCCAGGATGTATCTTTTTTATACCATATTTTAACTTTTTCATTTGGAATACAAAGATCAAATACAAGTTTAAATAAATGAATGAATTCTTCATAAGCTCTGTTTACATCATTATAGTGATACACGTCCTCAAATTTTATTTGAGAGATGTATTTTAAAAATATTTCGATGTAATAATTTATGTTACGTTTCATTTTGTACCAGTATTTTTTTCTAAAACTTACACTGCAAGGTATCTTTATAACTTGGCCTGTATGGTCTGATATACCCAAATCCCATATTTCAGCTTCGTATTTACGAATATTTGTGATGATGTTATCAATGCAGGTTCCAGAGTGTGATGTTAATCGTGTTGGCTCATTTAAAGTTAGGTGCAAATTATATTTTTTTAAGGTGTTTTTAAATAACTCACTTTTGCTGGAACAGATTAGTGTATCTATATTATAGTCACCCAGAATAAATATTTTTTTATTCATGGATCTTAATCTGATAGTAAGTTTAAATAATAATATCTCAAGTTTTTCAATAAACAGATTAATATTACCGTTGGGCGTTCTGTACATACATAATATATACCAATTTGTTTCTGGAATCATTATACCACAACACTCAAAGTGATTTTCAACAGCTAGTTCGGAGATCCAGTCAATTTTTTTGTAGTTAATTGAGTTTTTAACATAAATACATACACCACCTCGAGATTTATTTTTTCTTGAGAAATAAGTTGCCATTTTATAGTTTGATAACTGTAGTATATCTGCATTTTTATCACGAAAGAATGTTTCACTTAGACAAAGAACGTCAATGTTTCTTGAATCTACTAACAATTCTAAATCACAAATTTTTGATCTTATGCCTTGTATATTATTGTGTAGTATTGTAAAGTTGTCAGTCTCGAAATAAATGATTTTCCGTTTGAGTTTCGACTGATAATAAATTAGGTTGCAGTAACAGATCTGTTTGCGTGGAAGTTGATATTGTGTTTTTCTTAATATTTTGCCTATTAGACTCGATGTATTGTTTATAATTATAAGACTTCACTTTAGCATCAACTATATGATCTTTCACGCGGAATTCTTTCGTTTGTCCTATGTCAGAGAGACCATTCACAATCTAGCTTGTACACTCTTGCATCGTATATCGGAAACTGTTGTAATGTTTGTTGCCAAAATTAAAAGGGTAAAAAATATTTCAGGGCCCTTGTCAGGCCAGAGGGTCTTGGGTATGAGTCCTTAGGATAAAGACACAATTCTGGAAAAGCAGAGTATACATGCATAGGATAAAAATAGTAATTTTCCTTTTTGCATAAGTTTTGGCTGCTGCTATGAATGATATATAATAACGATGACTTGTTATTTAACGCGGGTTGACGACCGCAGTTTGTATTATCCAGGTGTTGTTAGGAAGAACGCTGCCCATCTCCAGGTTTGTTTCTCTCTGTCACCTCTCACGGCACCCACGGGACGACATGCTGTACTGGATATTATAACAACGCCGCTGCACGGATTTTTGTTCACGGAAAAAAACCATTTGAAATTGTTTGTCGTGACAGGAGTGCCCGACGGGAATGGTAGATGAAGAGTCCTTCAAGAACATATTTTCACAGTTCTTCCCTCTCGGAGGTGAGTGTTACTTGAATTATCGGTTCCATGCTACCGTGGCTCTAATAGGAAACCTATTTAGTGCAGTGGTATTTTTTTAAATCATTATTAAGTGATCGCGAGTTTTGAAAACCCATTATCATAGTTGGCAGTATTAAGTTGAAGTACAGACTAATGTCCGTTTCCTATATTGAAGAAACTTTCTTCTTCTTAATTACTTACCTTCTTTAACTTCCTTCGAAATGAAGTGAAATGACAAACTCTTTATTTATCGACACAATAATTTTAATTTCCGCCGGTCAAGTGAGAGTATGACCTGTTTATATAAAAATGATGACAAACGAGCACACAGTGCTCCTGATGGTCAGTAGATGCTGTGGTCCATAGACTATCCTCGTGCGAAAATCAAAATACAGATGCGTCATCACACTTGAGGACTGAACAAAAGGTGGAATGCCTCGTTACCAGTACAAAGGGGCCTCCGCTTCTCTACACTCATCACACATAACACGGCAAAATTTAGCTGTTATATCGCACTGGTATTCTGTGAATGCATGGTCCTTCCCCAGTCGAGTCGACCCATTCGTGGTCCAACCACTTACAATCAGGTAGACCGTGTGCTCGATTGTCACATTAATATAATCAACAAACTACAGCGCCAATAGTATACTAAATGCTATAAATAGTTTTGTGGGCGAAAACATTTCCAAATTTCAAATCTAAAAACATAGACGTCTTGTAATTTAACCGCAAACTTGGGTTAGTACTTTAACTAATCCTTTTTTATTAGTAAGAGAATTTAAACTTTGTTCCTGAACAAAGTAAACCTGTTTATTTCTAACTGAATACGAAATATACTAATATTATATTATTTGGTGGTAAGGCTCCTTTTCTATGTAATTTTTATATAATACATAAGAGTACATACCGCACCGTTTCTTTGTACAAAAATAATTTTCTATGTTTACATTGTAACAATATTTTATGCCTACATAAATTATTAAATAAATAAATAACGTGTGCAACTTTGGTATGTAAACTGCCTTACTAAACTAATGTAACTGGATTTGTCCACGTAATATGAAATGTTTAAGCTACCACGAACTTGCAGAATATTAGCTACCATTTAAATTATGTCTTTTAAATGCAGATGCATCGCAATACGCGCGTATCGTGTTCAACGCCGTAAAACACAAGCATGGAGACAAATTAAGATTTGAGGTAAGTTTCCTTATGTTACTTGTAAATGGTAATATTCGTCATTCTGTGGAATGCCTAAATATTTCAACATACCCGGAGAGGAGTTAAAAATAGGAAATGCTTTTATTTTAAATTTAAATATTCAATATTTATTGCCTTGACCCTTCCTTGACCCGTGAATAATATATGAACGTTTCAATTGTTTAACTATTTTGTCAGCTTCCTGGACAGGCAAACTATAAAAATAATAAAATAAAAACTTAAATTGTCATACAGTACTGCAGCCCAGCAACTACCCCGCGGTGCAGCGCCCAGCACGCTGGTTTTAATTTGAAATGATAATTTTTTAGAACAATAGTTTTTCATAACAAATGCGAGCAGGAAATACATTTTAAATAAAACTAAATTTACGGATTCTATCGCGTTTAATTAACTGATTTTACTTTTTTTTAAATTCCCGACGTTTCGGGTGCTTTACAGCACCGCTTTCGGGTGCTATACAGCGCCGCTTTCGGGTGCTTTACAGCACCGCTGTGAAGAACCCGAAACGTCGGGAATTAAAAAAAAGTAAAATCAGTTAAATAAACGCGATAGAATCCGTAAATTTAGTTTTATTCAATGTGTAGTGTTCGCGTAAATTTAAGAAATCATTATAGGAAATACATTATTTAATTCCTCAATATTCTTTCCACCATCGGGCAACCAGACGTCCAGCTGGTCCACCTTTGTAGACAATTTTACGCTGTGGAACCAAACGGTTCGCTTCGTCTTTCGTAACGCGTACAGCAAAGGAGTGAAATAATTGGCCGGTGTCTGTATTTACGTTCCAGTTTGGTTATCTTTGGGTGTCATGAATACTTATTTTGCAGGAGTTTCTTGACACACTGTCACGAGTTGCACGTGGGTCTATCCAAGAGAAACTCTCCTGGGTCCTCGCGCTGTACGATGTCGACGGTGATGGGCGGATCTCCAAGTCGGAGATGCTGGCTGTAGTGCAGGCAGTATATGAACTACTTGGGTAGGTGGCGGTACCTCACGTACTTCCGGCATCTGCTAAGAATCACGTAGATAAAATCTTTGACGTGAGTTCATTTACTCAAAATGAACATTTGAATCGATATCTATCAAACGTCCACTGAAAATAGATATCTTCAATAAATTGCATCATAAGGGAGAAGTTTGCCATTGTCTGTCAAGTAGAATTCATGGATCAGTTGTCAATCCATAAGTTAGTTGTTCATATCCAGCTTGAAGGACTCCTTTGTTTTAAACGACTTTAAAATAATGTCTGCTTTTGCTACTTAATGCTTTTACTGTATGGAGACAGTAAATATGGCATTGGTACTCGTACAATTATTTAGAGAGAGAGAAAAAGAGAGAATTTGTTATTTATGGTAGTTTGAAAGGACACACAAACAGTTTAAGTAACGGAATGAAAATGTTGTTTGTCAAGAGTTGTTCGTGAGTCGTTATTTATTATTATATCGTGTTCGATATGTCGAATCGCTGGGTGAAATAGCAATAAGGGATAACTCTCGTACATATGGATATAGGTTTTTGTTAAAGTTTTTTGATTTAAAAGTGTATTTGGTTATATAAAAAATACAGAATTCGATGGATTTTGCTAATCTCTTAGGGTATTCAATATTTATGAAAGATTTAAGTAGTAAAGTTTTTAGGTTTTGCTTAGCAATAGATATCTTCGCTGTAATTCTTCAACCCATCATCTATAAGGCTGGCTTCGGAAGCTACGCCTATGTAAAGTTCGCTGCTAAATATACACCTCCTCCGTGGATTTGCCGCTAAGGGAGGATATAGTTACCAGGTGTGCTTATTATTGCGGTCTGCGACCAACAAGATGCTGCTGTCCCTTCCCCGTTTCGACACATGGAACGATATGGGAAAGTGAATTCCCTTTCACTGGATACGGTCGGTTTTAATTTTTTATATAGTTCTTGCAATTCACGAAGTCGAGCAGGCTTTACTCGTTGTTGGACGTGTACCTGCACATTGTAATAGTGTGTCACCAGATGTCGCTACTTGATCATAACTAAAGGGTAAAGGGTACGGGGTAAAGTTTTTGGTTACGCAATAGTTTTAATTGAGAAGTTTATTTTAAATAAAAGTTTATAAGTTTCCAAAGTAATAAGTTAATACACAAAACACTGACTCAGTGGTTTGCTCTTAAATTTCTTGCACATTTAATCTCTTTATATAATTGTTATTACATTTATGAATATCTGTGGTTTGGTTTGTTTGTTTTTAATCTAATTAATATAAAATATAACTAATAGTACAGAAATAAACATTATCCTTTACATTTTTCGTACAAATGAACTTCCGCGCTATGAAGCCTATCAAATATTGCACCTCATCTGACGTTGACGCCCCTCTGGCGACAAAAAAAGTCATGGAGGCCCTCATTAGTTGCAAGCATGCCATTGCTAACCACACCCGCTATCGGTCTCACGCACACTATATCAACCACGGTAGTTCATGGGCTAAGCGCTCGCTGTAAATTTCACAGTACGCGAGCAACTCGGCCGATTTTCACCGGCACAAATGAAAATGTCAATTGAAATAGTAAATGTTGATTTACCACGTGCTCGCCGGTGAAGGAAACGTCGTGAAGAAACCTCTATGTCTGAGAAATAAAAAAATGTTTCCCAGATATGTGAAGTATGCTATTGGGGCAAAGCGACGGACATTTTATTGCCATAAAACCCTCTCAGAAGTAGCAAGAGGCCCGTACCCAGCAGTGGTAAGTATATACTCGTAGATTGTAACTAAACACTTAGTCATATAAATAGATACGTGTTTACCACAAGTAAAGCCCGCTAGACATCGTGAATTGCAAGAACTTATAGATGGTAGGGCCATGCTGCAGCCGTATTGTGGTTATACCGCGAGTGGGTCGGCTCGACCGAGGAAGGACCACGCTCTGACAGAATACCCTTGAAAATAGCAGTTCAATGCTGCTATATTTCATATGGTCAGTGCAGAGACCATTTACTGGAAACTAGACATTCCATCTTACGCCTCAGGGGTGTCAACACATCTGCATTTTGATTCTCAATCGAGTTTCGATGTAGATGTCTATGAGTCAGAGCATCGACTTACCATCAGGTGGGCTTTGTGCTCGCTCGTTACCCTTGTTCCATAATTGAAACGCTGCTGCAGATGATGGACACGAACGGCGACGGCGTGGTGAGTCCGGATGAGCTAGCACGCTGGTGCGCGCGCGAGCCAGCGCTGCTGCAGTCGCTACAGACGCTGGACACGGTGCTGTGATGCGCGTCTCCGCTCCAGAACACAAGCAGGTTTGTTCGGTAGGTGTGAGCGTGGCACACCGTTATTGTCACGTAATTTTAATTTTCTTCCTCGCACAACTTCATTGTGTAATTGACTAGCACCAGTGATTTTTCTGACCCTTACAAATTATGAACCTTAAACAAATAGCCTCCACTTTTTTAAAAGGCCAGCCATGCATCTGCAGTTCCTCTGGTGTTGTAGTTGTACGTAGGCGGCGGTCAACACTTTTTTTACTTATCATAAGCCAGTGCTTGACCGCAATCCCACCTGGTGGTGAGTGGTGATGCAATCTATAATGGTAAATCACATGCATACAGTATGCGCAAGCACAGGTGCCCTCTGAATTACCTCATTTTCATAGAACACGAGCGGGTAGTCCGACATGACCTGATATCAGACGCGGTTCTGATTTACGTGCTAACCAAGGCACGGGGATGAAGTACCGTCAACTTCCTGACTTTGCTACTAAAAACACCAATAACCCGACCCGGTAAAGTTGGGGTAATACCGGATGGATTTCCGACCAGTTAAAAGAGTCTGGCAAAAACTTTATTTTCTCGATATCCATATACGTCAGATTTCTGAAACATGGCGCAAGTCGTTAATGGTTACACGTTATTTAGCTATAAGAAGCTTTTACTTTTCAAAACTCAACAGTTTCTGCTTAAAACGTGCGCGAAGACAAGGCATAATTTTTTATATGCATGATGAAGAATTGGCCATCAAGGGGAAGACCGGACGTCGCTACAAATCGCAAATAAAAGTGATAGGGAAAGACCAGACAGACAAAAAAATTTGAAAATTACCTTGTTTTATAAAATACTGCGCAGTGCACGCCCTACTTTTCGGAGCGACTGCCTGAAACTTTGGGTCGGGGCAGAATAAAATCGAGTCTTGTACCATATTGCTAGCTTTCAAAAATATAGCATAATTCACCGGAAATTTGAATTTTACGGACTTACCCCATCACCGATCTTACCCCAATGCTCTATATTCGAAACGAAAACCTTACGAACAGCAATCGCATTTGCGATCACTAGATCAATGAGGCAGTTAGCGGTGTAGTAGTGGCGTAAAAAAATTTACTACCCCATGTCATCCTGTGGAAAGAGGTGCCTCTCCAGCAGGTTTATAGACAACTCCAAAAAAAAGTGTAATACTGCAGGATTAAGCTGTTGATAGCGTGGTCTTTTCCCGGTCCTGCTATGCATGATCCTTTGTTATTGTAAGTAGATTTGTCCTTTTGGTTTTAGCAGAGCTGTTAACGTTTACAGTATACTTTTGACGGGTTTAGATAATACATTTTACAGACGAGACTCTTTTTACTAAAACAATGCATTTAATCTTAGTGCTCTGGGGTAACAATGCTTTCGCATTAGATTCTTAATCGAAGTTTGATTGTAGATGTGTATGGGCCTTACAAAACAAATCTTCTTTTTTAATTCTTTAGACCTAAAGTCTATGGTCGTGTTTTATCTTTTAAGACATCTTAGATATCTTAGAAGTTATAATTTTGTCTTGTTATTCAAGGAAAAATGAAGCACAGGCGACCGCTCTCCGCCCGCACGCATCACAGTCATGGTATGATTAGATTATTTTATTGTATTTATTCCAATAAAATTAGATAGATAGATAGAAAATTCTTTATTACACGCCAAAAATTTAGTTTAAAGGCGAACTTAACGCCGAAAAGCGATTCTCTGTAACTAAACTTTAAAAGTGTGGTGAGAACTATGGGTAGAACCGCAACAGAAAAACCTAACTTATTTTTATAATTTTTTTAAAACGCGTAACATAATATGAATATAAATAAATATGGTTGATAAATAATTTGAATATTAGGTACATTACCACAGTTTCATAATGACTTCTTAAATTGGTTTTAACATAATTTTGTTAAAGATAAAGATAAAGATAAAGATACATTTATTGCATAACTGTGTACAATAAGATCTTAGTACAAAAACATATAGTTTTAGGCTCAACAGTTTACCCATTTCGGGTATGCAACAATAAAGAAAAAATAACTTTTAAATTTACTACATACTAACATTTATTTTATTAAAATACTCATTGAGATTGTAAAAAACATTTTCAATTAACAATTTCTTTAATTTTTTTTAAACATATTTCCATTTAATTGTTTAATAGCTGGTGGTAAATGATTGTATACACGAATAGCAGTAATGTGGGTACTTTTATAGTAAATCATATTTTTAATAATAGGTAAGCTTATATCATATTTATATTGATTGCGAATGTTTTTCTTTGAATCATATTTCAAATTAAAATATTGCATATTGTTTTTAACAAATAAACATAACTCTAGGATAAAGATTCCAGTCAGTGTTAGGAAACCCTTTGTTCTGAAGACATCTCTTAATGATTCAGTACTATGCATGTTATATATTGTTCTAAGACATTTTTTCTGGAGAACGAATGTGGATTGTATATCTGTAGAGTTTCCTCAGTATATGATACCGTAAGTTAGAAGTGGATAAACGCTTCCAAAATAGGCATTTCTAGTAACACTTATATTTGTAGTCTCTGCCAGGATGGACAATGCGTAACACGCACTGAATATCTTTTTGTTTATTTTTGCAATATGTGCCTTCCAGTTTAGATGTTGATCTATTTCGACTCCTAGAAAATTTATGTTCATTACTTCTTCGACCGCTATATCGTTCACGGTTATATTTAATTTGGCGGGTACACTTTTGTAATTTCTAAATTGTACGAGTTTGGTTTTTGACAGGTTTACTTTTAAGTTTATTGACTGTAGCCAATCAGTAACTGTTTTTAATGTTTTGTTTATTTCCTTTTCATAATCAGATTCATTTAAGTCATCATTAGAAATAAATATAGTTGCATCATCGGCATACATTACGCATAGGTGTGTAACTATGTTTGGGAGATCATTAATATATAATAAAAATAAAGGAGGCCCCAATAAACTGCCCTGGGGTACACCCAGTATTACATTTTCAAATTCAGATTTAACTACCTCAACCATTTTTGTAGATTCATTATATATCTCAAAAACAGTTGCTTGCATTCTATTATTTAAATAATTTTCTATTAATTTAAGTGATAGTCCCCTTATTCCTATGCCTTCTAATTTATTAAGCAAAATATCATATTTTACACAGTCAAACGCTTTTGACATATCAATAAAGAGAGCAGAACATTGTTTTTTATCATTGATTTTATGCCAAATGCTATTAAATAGTTTATATATTGCCAGAAATGTAGTTTTGTTCTTTTGAAATCCGAATTGGTTTTTATTTAGAATATTATTAATATCTAAAAACTTTGTGATTCTGATATAGATTACTTTTTCAAATATTTTAGAAAAACTTGGTAACAGTGCAATTGGTCTATAGTTATTTATGTCGTACCGTGATCCTTTTTTATATAATGGCTTTATGAGAGCTTTTTTCAAGGAATTAGGAAATTCTCCTGTTTCCAACATTATGTTTATGATATATACAAGCGGGTCAACAATAAAGGATATGCTTTCTTTGATTACTCTAATGGGTATATTATCATATCCACAGCTGGGTTTGTTTTTTAATTTTTTAACTATGTCTATTATTTCACACTTATCTACTGGATACTGGATGTTCAATTTGTTTTCGTGAAGTGGCGATTTACGAAAACAAATCGAACACAGACATCGATCCTGTAGATAATCCTTGTGTAGAGTAATAACGTCTTTTTATCAAACCATGACAATTTTTGATTATTTATTTAAGATTTATTTTTAGTTGACTGAAGCGGCAGCAGTTCAGAAGACGAAACGACGTGGTCAACAATCATCTTCACCTCAAAGGACTCGGTGAACCAGACTTTAATAAGCTGTACGTAGGGATCAAAGGGGATCATTTCACTATTCTTTTATTACACATTGTGATCTAAAACTTGTTAAGTATTATTATAAAGATTGTGAAAGCGAAGGATCTTGGGGAACTGAAAGTGAGTATAATAAAATAACCCCTTGAAATGAGATGGTTGTTTCCAATGTGTTTCTTAAATAAGTTTTGTAAGTACAACTTGTGTTCTTATTGTATGATATACTTTGAAAAATAAAGTCCCGTTGGGTTTCTTGCCGGTTCTACCCATACTGAGGTTTTTATGACCAATGGAAAAAGTAAATAATAACTTTCTATAAAAAATACCTGTAATATATATTTAACAAGACAATATTCTATTCTGTCCCTTGAGCTACAGCGGCTGGTATTCGTAGATAACTTCTTCAAATTCTTTACGGCTTGGTAGCCCAAAGGCGTTTGGCTGCGGTGGTGTAGCGGGTTCGAATCCCGCACGGATCATTATTGTTTGTATGACCAACAAATAATTTATCTGGGCCTGGATGTAAGTGCATTTGCATTTTTTTGTGTGCGGAGAACAAACAATAGTATAATGAACGTTACAAAAATAATGGTTTAAATAAAAAAATATGGATAGTAAAAAGATACTTTTAAATATGTTACTAGGTTTAGTCAAGCGAAATTAAGCCTTAATAAATTTAAGTAAGTTTTTGTTGTTATTTTAAATTATTCAGTTATGTACAGTATTCGTTTAAATAGGCTGTTTTTCAGATCGGGAAGACTATTGACGATTACGAAAAAAAAAATCAACAAAAGCATTTCTCATTTCAAACCTTTTTACAGCACTCGCTTAGCGGGACAAGGGCGGCTTAAGAAATATAATTTCACTAAAGGGAATGAAGGAAATTAATTTCAGAACATGTTTCAATTTATTAATTTCCTTCATTTAATGAAATATTCGGTAATTTGGTTATTCCAATAAATTGAATGTTATCAGTACTCATCAAGGTCTTGCTGAATTTCCCAAGGACAGAGGTTGTTTCCCGCACCAGTGGTAAAGCTTAAATTACTTTCAATATGTACTCTTGTTATTTATGTTGAATAAACATCTTTTTATTTTATTCTATTTGTTGAGTATATTCCATCACGACATGTAGCGTCGGTGAGAGACTGTGAGAGAGTGCATGTCGTGCCGTAGGTGTCGTAAGAGGTCACAGAGGAAACTCAAACAGAAAATGACTGAGCAGCATCTTGCTGATAAAAACGTTAAAGCTCAATTTTGTCGATCGATGATCGATCGTTGCACCTGCCAGACGTGGCAACTATGGCAAATATGGCCCTATGAAGAGACCTATACAGGGAATGTTTGTCTTCAGCGTGGGACTTTGAGAGGCTGTAACGATGATATGAAATGTGAGAGTTCGGAATAAAGTTTAATGCTGTTAATGAGAGAAATCTAACGCTCTAGTTTTTAATAGTTTTTAATTACGTATTATGTCGTACAATCAACTTTTCAAGTTATTTTAGAAATAGCTTGGCAGCGATCACCTCGTTATTATCATGATATGGTACTGGAATACATGGATTCCATTACAATATCATGATAATAACGAGGTGATCCATTACCATACATACATATACATGCTACAGACTGTCGTAGCTAGTATGTAGAAAAGCTACGGTAATTTGTCGCTGTCATAAAACGCCCCAGGTAAATCTTAGCCTTAGTCAAATAGAAGATGGCCTGTAATTAATCTTCGGTTTAAAACCTGGGACTTTTATTATTATTATTAGTTCGCCTAACACTTCAATTTTCTAATAAATGATAAACTACATTTAGTGTTAATTAGATCCTTCCATCAATACAGTGAAACATGTTGGCAAAGAATTGATGAATCGCTTCAGTGACGCGGCCACTTCCGCAGCGAGGCGTCGGCAACAATAGCGCGGAGATACATTGGAGCTGTCGGTGTGAGATAGCCGTGAGCTCGTTTACAAGGGCTTTTACCGAACTCCGCTTACTATACATAACTTTAATTATACTGTTATCTATTAGCATAGATGTATTTGCCGGATAATTATAAACTTTTTAGTAATTTTCTTTTAATAAAATTGAAGTAATAAACAAACTAAATGTTTATATACTTAGTGATGATATACTCTTTGACATGTAACATACTTGTACTATGTACTTATTCTGTGGTAATACATGGAATATTATTTAAATTTCAGCTTTCTGCACTCCTTGTGTAAATTAAAGCCAGTATTGATACTCGTTTATGAACTTAATTTGTAGACAATTGAGGTGGATAACATTAAAAAATGTTTTGAGATTAACATAGAGTGCCATAATAATTATCACTTTCTAACTCCCTTCAAAACGTGTACAATAAATATCTTCCCAAATTTAAATAAAGAACACATATTGGTTATGGATAATCTGGTAAAGACCATGTAAACATAATGAAGAGCGTTTTGACTCCTTAACAAAACATCAAAGTGGGTGTCAGCGTTCAATACCAGTTTCTTCAGAGTCGGTGTGTACTGATAATATTATTTCACCACCAAAACTCTATGACAGTACAATAGTAGAGGAGGTTTGATGCAGTGGTTTACTAACGAGGGCCGCGGGTTCGAATCCAGCACGACATAAGTATATGTATGGCCTACTAATAATTGCTCAGAGTCTTTTGTAAACTGTCTCCACGACACAAGAGAAAATCCCAGTGTGGTGGTAATGTTTGTTTTAATAAAGAAAAGAAACAATAAGTGAAATGGAACCAGACAAACTTTAAACTAAGAAACAGAAGGGGGGAATCGAGGCTTCTCTCGATCCGGCCTCCTATAACGCCTACCTACGTTGGGTTCGGGAACAACGTATGTGATCTCCGCAACGGAGTAACACACAGGGGCGATAACCTCTTCCTTTTCCGAAAATAGGTTCAGGCGGGGATTACGGGTCTTCCGAAGTCGTCCCGGTCCCAACGCCTTAATTCTTCGATATGGACTGTATCACTTTAAGGGGAGAATTCATTGGGAATAAAACAGCAATTATCCTCAAACCGTTCCGTGAGAGAGTAATTACTCTTCCCTATCACTTCCCTATACTTTTTCTTTCTTCTTCTTATTGACTGCTGGTCTTGCACTTTTCCCGAACGATTTGCAAGAAAAATCAATTTACTGAACTACCCCGAAGCTAAACGCGAAAGTGAGCCGCGCCATTTGTGCGCTTGCGCAACTCAATTACATCAATTTGTACTATCACTCTCTCACGGTTTGCTCAATAACTTTATTTGTATAAGACATACATTTATACAATTTACTTATAAAGATAGCACAAAAAATATCTATACTACGATATACATTACATTTTCATATCACAAAAAACCTTTTATTTATTTAACAAAATATGCTTATTTTACTCACAAGTTCAAAGTTGGAATTTCTTAAATATTTAACATAGAAAGTTAAAACAATGTTTTCCACTTGAAATTATACATATCTTAACTAATGCAATAGTTTAATTTACATTTTCTCTATACATTCACTATTAAAACACTTTTAAATTTCTTATACAAAACTATCATTATTTTACTTATTCACAGGAATTTTCACATAAAAATAACACAGAATTCACCTCTTTTACACGTACCATCAATCTGAAATGTTTTACAAGTCATTTTCCATAAATTGCTGAAATTTGCAAATATTTAAATTTCTACATATTTGGCCTCCTAAGTACGTGGCTAGCGTGCGTCTGATATATGAACTCACACTATTTGAACAACTAACTTTTGCACGGCTATCGACTATCAGTAAAAATGGAAAGTTTAGTGTAAGCTAATATCAACAATACTCGGTGAATAAATGATTCTACACAATTCTCAAACGTTGAAAACTATTTCTAATAAGATTCTTATCGCTTATCATGTTTCTTATCAAACAATATAAGTGAATGATTTCATAAATCAATCATAGAAAATAGGCATTTGTTTTCATACAAAACATATCAACCTCATATAAGACAATACTTATGCAATTAATTTCCATTAATTCTACTTATGCACAGCGATCATCTCGACCGGGGAACAAATCCTGGTCTCTAACTTTATTTTAATATTTCTTTAAATTAACATTATTGGAAAGATGATTTCAACCGGTAACATAATTTATGTCTTAAAAATTCCCTATATGAATTTATTAAGAGATGTTACTAGGAAAACGATAAACTATTCCGGCCTGGGAGTCGAACCCAAGACCTTCATATCATTAATTCGATATTTCTTTAAGATTCAACTAAGCATTTTCTTATCGGAATATTGTTGCTTGATAATTTGCTTTTTAGAAGCTATTCGTAATCGGTTAACTAATAAATTGAAATATTCTTATAGGCTCGTCGCCAACAATAAGAAACAAAACTTCGTTACAAAACTTTTATTCTTTTTCTTGTTGTCTTTTTTAATCCAATAATGTGACGTTATTCAGATTTAAGATAAAGACCATTTATTTTATCAAATGTTTGCTTTAAAAAATCAAAGATTTTCGGATTTAAAAATAGCCTTGAATGATTTTCTCTGGACCACGTTCATCTTGAGAGCTACCCTCATTATAACTTTAATAAAAATAAATGTTGTTTGTTTTATACGTAATGAAAAATGAGTGAGCACACAAATTATGCAAACAATTAGTGAGCAGCAAAGTTTTAATTACACAACTTCTACCGCACGAGGCGCCATGTTAGTTATTTACATTCACAAAACAAAATTTATTATAAACTTGTAATGGCACATGTTTCTTTATAGAAGAGAGAACGAAAGAGCACGCGGTTCACCTGATGATAAGTGTTGACCTCCGCCCACGAACAACTGCAACACTAGGAGTATGCAGGTTTAAAAATGGTGGTATGAAACTTAGGTTGTATGTTAATAGATAACTTCATGGCTGTATTCCCCGAAGGTTAGGCAGAGTCCAAGGAGCAGCGAGATAGTATACGTGATAGAACTGCAGCTACATGTTGGGGTAGGACCATGCTTTCAGAATTTCAGGTGGTGTTGCAATTGTTCATAAGTGGCGGTGGTCGCTCACCATTAGGTCAGCTACATGCTAATTTTCACCCTTTGATATAAAAAATAACATAAAAATCAATGCTGCTGTGAATCGCAGTTGTGTGTAGAGAACTGGAGACCTTTTTTTCTGGAAACGAGGCATTCCATCTCTCGTCCTCAAGGGTGACAACGTTTCTGTATTTTGATTTATAATCATGGATATATTTAGACGTCTATGGATTACAGCAGTTAAAGGTGGCCTGTGTGCTCGTTGATCACTTGCTATCTCGTTGGTCAAGTGGTCGTAAGCGTGCCTGCTGATCATGTAGTCCCGGGCTTGAATCCCGGAAACCAAAATAGTTTTTAAGTTTTTCCGTCCAGAAATTCTCAGTAAAAGTCCGGAGTTAGGAAGTTGGGGATGTTTCACTCTCAAGTCACCTTTTTTTATAAGACAGGGTGACAAACGAGCAAACAGTCCACCTGATGGCAAGTGGTTGCTGCGGCCCATAGACATCTACATCTATCCTCGATTGCAAATCAAAATGCAGATGTATTGTCACTCGTGAGAACTAAGATGGAATTCCTCATTTCGAGTAAAAAGGGTCTCCGGTGCTCTACACTCACCATACGAAACACAGCAGCATTAAGCTAATGTCTTAGGATGGTATTCTGTGAGAGCGTGGTCCTTCCCCGGTCGTGCCGACCCACTCTTACTACAACTATACTACTAATATAATTGCAGCATGGCTCTACTAGGTATGAAAACTACACACACACTACATATACTACACCTGGTCTCCAATCTATGACACTTAAACTCAAATGGTTATTGCTTCTACGACATATGTGACCACCCCATTGCCACCGATGGCAAGCACGGAAGGCTATTTCGGTGACCTTGGTTCTCCGACGGTTTTCTTCGTTGGGAATACTATCCACTTCGAGCATAGCTCTTTGCAGCGCTCGCTGGGTGACTTCGAGTTTGTGGAGTAGTTGTACCGTTAGTGTTTCGGCAAGTGTGAGTACAGTAAGGATGAACGGGTCGAAGACTTTTGTCTTCAAGCTTGCGGTATGGGAGACTAAAAAACCTGACGAAGTTTCCCAAATGCTAACCAATCCAGTTGAATCCACCAATCGGCTTCTTTTAATAAGTTGTTTCTATCTTAATACACTATCTGACTGAGGTCGATATATTTAATTGTTGAATAAAATTACAAAATCACATTGCATCAGTAAAACCCCATTTACATTGTAGCGCCGATTATAAACGAAAAAATAGTATTTCAAAAACAAATTGCGAAGCTCTGCTGGGATTGGATTATTCAGTTTAATTTTCGTAATGCACCACAAGCCGGTTCACGAACTGCTTTGTAGACGTGTTTGTGCCTGAGAGTCGGTCTGGGCAGATAGCACCCTGTCAAATATTTGTGTCGTCAAGTAGCAGTGCTGGTACTGCTGTGAGTCGGTCTGCAGCGTATAGAAGAAAGCCAGTAAACATGCTGTAAGGAATTCCATCTTAGTCCTCAGAGACGAAAATACATCTGTAATGTTCTGTGTTTGAGGTAGGTTGCAGGTATTCATTGATTGCAGAACAAGTGGACTGTGAGTTCATTTGTCATTTCAGGTTTATAAAAATAATGTATGGGGTGTAGGGAGGCCTCATATGTTCATCAGTAGACTTATAATGCGCTGTAATAAATTAAATCATTCTAATTTTTGCTTAGTCTCACGATATTCCGTACAGCAATCAAATCAGCGCAATGAAAATGTCAGCGCGTTCCCTCGCGGTCGCGGCGCGTCATCCTACACCTTTAAACGAGCAATTCTTGTATTTAAAGGTATAGGAAAATTTTGTGTGCAGGGAGTTTCGGGGGCAATAAATCGATCTAGCTAGGATTTATTTTTATAAAATGTCTTTTTGTCCGTGTTTTTGGGCAATGCTACAGTGTCGTTGGAGTAAGAAGGTTAATTTTGACGGTTTATTAATGATTACAAATAGCTTAATTGGTATATTGGGTGGTCACAAAATCGTAATACATTGGTTTGAGCCCAGACCGACCGACTTTTTTAATTTTTTTTTTCAAGTTCCTTTCTTTTTTGTGAAAATCTATTTTTTCGAGCCCTTTTTTAATATTTTTTAAAAACACGAAAATTTAAATTAAACTAATTGCACTGATGATTTTTTATTCGAATAACCAGTTCAGTTTTTTTCTATTATGTCACTACGATCAAAAAATTTATTGGTATTTCATCAGTATGTAATTTGTACTTATCTAAATATAATTTCCAAAACACACGAATTAAAAAAACCGAGCGAAAAATACCGAGCAAAGCTCGGTCAACCGGGTACTAATTAATTAATTAAATTCTGTCGCACGACTCTCTCCGGCTGTCCCATATCAAAACTTAATATGTGACAGCAGATCATAAAATATTTATTGCAAGTATTCTCTTTTTTTTTCAGAATTACCATGCAAGTAAGTTTTATAAAATTATTTGTTTTAAGATTCTATTCAAAATCTTACTTGTATAGTAGCTGTTTACGGAAAGATGACAAAACTTGCAATAAATATTTAATTACATATTTTTATCATATTCAATTATCAGTAATTTGTTATCTTCGTTATCATCATCAATAAAATTACAACAATTCATAAGTGCAATGCTGATATTATATCTATATACTATAGGCCATACCATAGGCCTCCCCCAAAACTTGAAATTTGTAACTAGTTTAAAAAATCCCTATTTACAAAACTAGATAATATATAAGTGATGTCACTTATTAAACTTTTTACTTCATAATATGCATCACGACCAGAAATCGGTTCATGATGAAGATAAGAGATATCTTTATGATTTTTTTCTATTGTGTTTTTAAGCAATAACTTCTCTCAAAACGACGATGTAATATTCATATTAGTATTTTTCGTTACTTTGTACTCTATTTAACTATGTAAAAATCCGATCTACGATTGGCTATTTGTGGGCACACGCGCTCTTAATTTAGGATAAATGTAGATGTATTTGAACCACAGCTTTAACTTACTATCAGATGGTCCTTTTTGTTTGTCACCCTAATTCTTAAAAAAAAACCTTAAAGTTTAAATAATTTGATTAATAAAAGAATCGCCGAAACAACGAACAAGAATGAAGAATAAAATCAAGTGGAATAAATTTGTAATTTAATACTGGAATTGAATACAGAACCTGTAGTCGTGTTCTCTAATGACACGTTCGTAACATTAAATAGATACCTTATACAAGTGTCTGACCACGTGCAATATTAAAAGGAACGTTTTATTTCAGTAAGCAAAAACTTTTCTCTCTAAAATGTTAAAAGGGCGCGCGCCCAGCAGTTTTCAATAATGGCAACTCGGGTATGTTAATCTTAATGTATATTAATTACGTGTCACGTTGTTTGTCCGCGACGGACTCCTAAACTACTTAACCGATTTTAATCAAATTTGCAAACCTAAGAGATAGGATAGCTTTTTTACCCATGAATGACCAACAATATTTTTTTTTTTGGGAATTTAAGGATTTTTAATAGGATTTTCTCAAATGGTCATCGAAATGCGCAGAACAACGTCTGCCTGGCAAGCTAGTTTTTTTTTTCATATATATAGGATAGGGTGACAAACGAACACACAATCCATCTGATGGTAAGTGGTTGCTGTGGCCCATAGACATTTACGTCTATTCTCGATTACGAATCAAAATGCAGTAAAAAGGGTCTCCGGTTCTCTACACTCACCATACGAATCACAGCAGAATCAAGCTACTATTTTACGCTGTTTGTTGTTTGTGTTAGTTGATTTATATATTTACACTTTATTGCATAGTACAACTAAATTTATTAAGAATGAACTAAATATCTTTTGGTAGGTATTCTCTTCTAATCATTCCGGAACGGGTTAAAAATGACATAGTAATTTAAAAAAAAAATGGCGCACTGAACGTTTTATTAAAAACGATAAAACAATACAATTTACTCGTAATCAAAGGGAAAAATATAAAAAATAACTTTTCTAATGCATTTTTTTGGTTTTTAATAATTTCCTCAAGCTCTTCATTTTTTGACATAATTTCCTTAAATTTTAAGTTCGTATTTTCAATGATAGGCTTTGAAATATTTTCTTGTAAACTTTTCATTTCTTTTCTTTGATCCGTTTTGTCATCCCGCGTTTTCTATTTGTTATTTCTTCCATATTGATAAGTGATTTTAATTATTTGGATGTTATTATGCGACCTCTTGTGTCAAGTTACTATATTTTTATTAATGGTATTTGATTCAGTTCGGTTTGTATTAGTTAATATCTTTAAACTCCGTTAGATGGGTTTTACTCGTAACTTCTTCTAATTAACAATAGATGGCGCAATACTTGATAAACTATTTTTAGATGATTCAACGTATTGGTAGTTTGTTTAATTTCATAGGTTATAATTGCGAAAATACAATTATTCAATTATTTTCACCAAATTTTTACTTTCTTTATATTTCATAAGTTTCCTTAAAGCGAAATTTTAATGTGGATTTGCTTCACTTTAAACTATTTAATCATATTTATGGTTACAATGTTCGAAAAGTTCACTTACATATTTAAGTCTGAATTAACGGTTTTCTTTTTCACACTGATGTTACACTATTACTTGTCTAACTTAATAATTTTTGTATTAACTTAATAACACAAATTTTAACATCTTTTGACTAGAATAACAAATGTTAAATTCAATTTAAGTACGGAGCTTACGTGTTTACATGGCATGCAGCGCCCTCTCCCATAATAATCTTAACAGAACACCAGCGTGAAATAGCAGTTGCTGTGTTTCGTATAGTGAGTGTAGACAACCAGAGACCTTTTTCACTGGAAATGAGGCATTCCATCATAGTCCTAGGGGATTATAATGCGTCTTGATTTTAATAAATAATAGAAGATAAATGTTGATGCGTAGGGGCTACAGTATCTACATACCGTCAGGTGTACAGAGAAAAAAAGTCGTCAGAGGTGACAACGCATCGAAACATTACTCTTCTGCTACATAATATTAAATCATAATAATTCTTTAGAATTTCACCAATACAGTCAAAACAAGCTTCGCCTCGTACCCAGCATTCAACGTAATGGATCTCCCTCTATTGTTATATATATCTGTACCAATAATATTGTCATTTAATGTAGCCGTGTGGAGTTGGCATATGAGAATACATTTTTATAGAGTACGGGTGATGAACGAGCACCAAGTTAAGTTTCGGCCTCACATATACAATCTCTCTGGACTCTACCATGTAATAAATTTTATATTGATATAAATAAATCACCTCAGCGCAGCTTTTTTTTAATAGAAGAGGGGGCAAACGAGCATGCGGCTCACCTGATGTTAAGTGACTACCGCCGCCCACGATTAACCGCAACACCAGGGGAATTGCAGGTGCGTTGCCGGCCCTTTAGAAAGGAGTAAGCTCTAACATGACACAAGAGGTACTAGGGAGCCCCAGCCCACAGATGGGAACAGTATTCCATGTGCGGCCGAACTTGCACCTTGTAAAGTTGCAGGCGGTGTGCACCATTTTAGGCTGGTATTCTGTGAAAGCGTAGTCTTTCTCCGGTCGAGCCGACCCATTTGCGCTACAACTATAATATAGAAGCGGCGTTGCTCTGCCACGTAGAATACTTACTCATTACTTGAAGCAATTACAGTATAATACCTAATAATAAATAACACCATTTCGCACTACACTGCTTAGATAAATGGTAACAATTAAGTAGTGTAGCAGCGGGCTGCTAGCTGCGACTGAGATAATATATTGAGATATACTGCGGGAGTTCCGGCGAGCGCGCGCCATTGCTTAACTGAATGAACAGTTCCTAATTTTATGTCAATTATGGCTTGTCAATTAGTTGCAGCGCTAAGAGCCGCGGGTTCGAATCTTAGATAAATCTCAACTGCTATACGGACTCACTCTTCTATATATATATCTGGTTCTTTTTCAATATATTATATATATATATATTGAAAAAGAACCAGACGGGCGGGAACGTTCGATTAAGAAACAGAAGGGAGGAATCGAGGCTTCTCTCGATCCGGCCTCCTATAATGCCTACGTTGGGTTCGGGAACAACGTATGTGATCTCCGCAACGGGGTAACACACTAGGGCGATAACCTCTTTCTTTTTCAGCAAGTAGGTTCAGACGGGGATTACGGGTCTTCCGAAGTCGTCCCGGTCCCGACGCCTTAATTCTTCGATGTGGACTGTATAACTTTAGGGATGAATTACTTGGGAATAAAACAGCAATTATCTTCAAACCGTTCCGTGAGAGAGTAATCACTTTTCCCTATCACTTCCCTACACTTTTTCTTCTTATTGACTGCTGGTTCTTCACTTTTCCCGAAGGATTTTCTTATTTTTCCGAACTAATTCCCCGAACGAATTGCAATAAAACCCGTTCACTAAGCTACCCCCAAAGCTATACGCGAAAGTGAGCCGCGCCATTCGCGTGCCTGCGCAACTTAATAACATGAATTTGTACTATTACTCTCTCACGTTTCACTTAATTTCTTTATTCACATAAGTCATACACAAATACAAGTTATCTATTTAGATAGCACAAAACAATATCTACACCATGATATACATTATTTTTTCGTATCACAAAAATCCTTTAATTTATAAAACAAAATATGCCTATTTTAATCACAAATTCAAAGTCCAAACTTCTTAAATATTTAACACAGAAAGTTAAAACAATGTTTCCCACTTGAATTTATACATATGTTAATTAATTCAATAGTTTAATTTACATTTTCTCTATTTATTTCACTATTTAAAACACTTTTAAATTTCTTATACAAAACTATCATTATTTCACTTATACACAGGAATTTTCACATAAAAATAACACAGAATTCACCTTTTTAGCACGTACAATCAACCTGAAATGTTTTACAAGTCATTTTTACATAAATTGCTGAAATTACAAACATTTTAAATTTTTACATATTCGGCCTCCTAAGGGCGTGGCCAGCGTGCTTCCGTGAACTCACACTATTTGAACAACTAACTTTGCACGGCTCTAGGCTATCAGAAAAAATGAAAGTCTGAAATACACTAATTTTAACAATATTAGATAAATAAGTGCTTCTACATAATTTTCGAACTGTAGGAAACTATCTCTGATAGGATTCTTATCAGTTATCATGTTTCTTATCAGATAACAATACAAGCGAATGTTTTCATTAATCAATCATAACAATTAGGCATTTGTTTTCGTACAAACATATCATACTTATACAAGACAATACTTATGCAATTAATTTCCGTTAATTCTGTTTATGCACAGAGTGATCATCTCGACCGGGGAACCAATCCGATCTCTAACTTCACTTTAATATTCCTTTGAATTTACATCGTTGGAAAGACGATTTCAACCGGGGAACAAATCCGGTAACATAATTTATATCATAAAATTCCCTATATGAATTTATTGAAAGATATTACTTAGAAAACAGTAAACTAGTCCGGCCTGGGAGTCGAACCCAAGACCTTCATATCATTAATTCGACATTTCTTTAAGATTTAACTAAGCATTTTCTTATCAGAACATTTCTATTGGACAATGAGTCTTTGAAAAGTTATTCGTCATCGGTTGACTTGATAAACTGAAATATTTTTATAGGCGCGTCGCCAACAATCTCCCCCCCGTGCGTTAGCACCATCATTTGGGAGGCGTCGCGGGTACCAGGACTATTATTCTGGATGTAGGTCTCCTCAAGATACCTGTGCTAGTAATGACGTCAACCACTCTGGTGTGACCGTCTGGTCCCGGTAACGTTCTACTAATTTTGCCTTTCGGCCACGTATTTCGCGGCAACGAATGATCTATTATCAAAACAATATCGCCTTCTTTAGGTTCCATGAACTTTCCGTTATTACCTGTTCGCGGTATTAAGGTAGGCATGTATTCCTTCAGCCACCTTGTCCAAAAATGGTCGGCTAACCTCTGTGCAGCTTTCCAATTGAGTTGACCCGTCAGATGCTGCTCTAGAAATAATCCAGGTGGTCGATCACCACATGAGCGTCCCAGAAGAAAATGATTGGGTGTCAAACCCTCTTCAGGACTATCCATACTGAATGTTACCAGAGGCCTGGAATTTACTGTGTGCTCTGCTTCTAAAAGCAACGTATGTAGAATTTCCTCTCGTGGGCTCCTTTCTCTGAGCGTAGCGGTCAACGCAATTTTAATCGATCTTACTAACCTCTCCCAGGCGCCACCCATGTGCGGTGCTCCCGGAGGTATAAATTTCCATTTAATATATTTCTTAAATGACTCATTTTTCATGCTCTCATGGCATTCTTCGCATGCTTTCAATAATTCTTTATTCGCAGCTTTGAAATTTGTCCCGTTATCGCTGTATATAACGGCTGGTTTTCCTCTTCTGGCGATAAATCGCCTCAACGCCATTATCATTGACGCTGGTGTCAACGAGGCTGCTAATTCCAGATGTACTGCTCTGGTAGTCAGACACGTGAATAAAACACCCCAACGTTTTTCGTGTCACCTTCCTATAGTCACACTCATAGGACCGAAATAATCCACAGCTGAGCATGTAAAAGGTGGTTCATGATGAGCTATTCTCTCCAGAGGAATATTTCCTTGTGGCACGTTCTGCGGTTTTGATCTGTATGTCCTGCACCACTGACAATGATGTGACACACTTCGTACTACATTACGTAAGTTCAAGACATAAAATTTCTGGTTCACCTCTTTCATCACCTTCTGGTGATTGGCATGTCCAAAATGATGATGAACTTCTCTAATCATCATTTTAACGATTTCGTGTTTACCGTCCAATATGACAGGTTTTCTACTTTCCTCGGTCAAATTAGACTTGAAAGGTAAACGTCCATTTAAACGGAGTAAGTTATCTTCTCCTATTTCCATAGATAATTTACTTAAGCGTGAACTTCTTTCAACACTTTTGCCTGCTTTCAAGCATTTTATTTCCGAATAAAAACACTCGTCTTGAACGAACTTCCAAATTAATAATACCGCTTTTTTCAAGAGCGCTATGTCCAACGCGCCATCGGGTCCTTTAACCGACTTTGCTAAAACTTTGTTGGAACACATAACCGACTTTTCGGCTGCGTCGTCGGGTCCTTTAACCGACTTTCTTAAACTTTTGAATTTTTCTACCGCTTGTAAGGTGCGTGTAGTTGCCCCAAGGAATTTCTTAAAGCTGCTAAATCGTCCGTAGTCGGGTAGACTTAACGGTTCTTGCTTTCTTAACGCATTTACGCCCTTTGGCGATTTTAACAGGCGACTTTCAACCTGCGCTCTATTCGACAGCATGCACTCATTGTCTGTGCGCCATAAAAAAGCAGTCTCGTACCTATTATTAGGTATACGACGTACCGTTTTGTTCAAAATATTTAAAGCTCGTTCTTCTGGGTCGTTCGCGGGCTTTCTAGCCGACACTCCCAGAGATTCCAAACTAAAATAATCCTTGATCAATTTATCCATATCTTCCTCCTTCTTGGTGGAAATGTGGTTAACGATCTTGATCGGTTTAATACCACCCGATATGTGACCATGTAAAACTCATCCAAGTTTGGTGAGCGATGCTACAGGTAGGTTCTTACCTCCTGAAATTAATTCACGAGTAACTATGAGATGCCAATTGTCCTGACCAATTAATATGGTAGGTTTGGACCTCTCATACATCAACTCATCCTTAATCGGTGTCAAATGAGAACACCGTTGCAATAATTCTCGGCTTACCGACTGAGGAGAAAGGTTAAGTGACTTAATTGTTTGTACACTTATCTCTTCTAAGTCGCTCGAGTAAATGCCTTTTATCTTAACGTTTAAGCGATACGAACTGTCGTCGTTAATTCGCTTACCTCCCACGGCTTCGATACGTAATCCCTCTTTACGTCCGCGAGGCGCTAATTTCTGAGCCATACACTCCTCTATGAGTGTCATGGTCGATCCCTCATCCAGAAGAGCTGTTGTCTTGACCTTTCCTCTAGGTCCATACAACTCGACCGGTATAATCTTTAAGTATGCACATGCCAGTGCATTCACTGTACTAACAGTTGTAATCTGAGCATCTTTACCCCCCTCGTCCCCTTGTGGCGAGGTTTTTTCATTGGGGTATCGGTGTAGCATTTGATGATGTGACATTCTACATCCCTCTACACCACATTTTTTCGCTTTGCACTCTAACCTCCTATGGTTAGGTGACAAACATTGGAAACATACTTTCGCTTTTTTGACCGCTTCCCATTTCTCGCGAATATTCATGTCCTTAAACTTGTAACAACTCACTATAGAGTGCTCCTTGTTGCATATAACACACTTATGTGTTACCCGACTTACAGGCTTATCTTGGGTTGTCATAACCACTTGTCGGTTGTGCCCTTTACTATTTCGGCGTTCTAGACGCTCGCTCGAATTACTTCGGCGCATATAGCGCTCGCTCACGGCACAGCTGCGTACACCTCCCTTTGAAGTGTGTACAGTTTGCTTCCTGAATTCAGGACGCTTCCTTTTTTCAGGCGCATTTTCAATGCTTAAGGACGTTCCAAATTGTTCACTCAATAAATTTAAAAACTTGGCCATCTTCTGTAACTCTGGCTCCAAAGGAGCTCGATATTCAAACCATTTAAATGAGTACAAATACTGTGGTTGATTCAACGCTTGTATCGTGGCAACCACGTTCGTAATACGACTTGCAAAAGATCCTATATTCCGGCAATCTTCTGCCGATCTTGGCATACGCTTTACATTCTCGATTTCGGCTAGAATGAGCATCTCAACCCTACCGAATCTTCTTTCGAGAGCGTTCATTATTTCTTCCGGTTCACATAAAGTAAATAACAGCGACTTTACCGCCTCTTTAGCGGTGCCCTTTAATGCCCTCCTAAGGCGTGCAACATTTTGCACCCCTGAAAATTGGCTTCTCGTGTCTTCAAACACCGTTTTGAAAATTATCCATTCACCCGGGTCTCCATCGAACACCGGTAATTCCTGGAGGAAATGAAGCTGGGAAGACTTATCTTTACCCGCTATTTTTATTGCACTCACAATCGCTTCGGTCAATTCTGACACCTCACTCGCGTGTGTTTTCTGTGCATTTCCTTGGTTGCGCTCGATCTCCACCCCTTTGCGGCGTGATCCTTTGCACGCTTCCTTATCAGTAATATCGGGTTGTGCTACACTAACCGGCGCGCTCATTATGGTCTGCTGAACCCAACTCCTTACGAAAGGTTCCACCTGAGTATTCCGCTCTTCATCATCCTCACTCGAGTCGATCTCCTCTTCTCGGTTGAGTCGTGCCAACTCCAATTGAGACTTGGCCAAGGCAGCAGCTGCCTGTGCTCGTTCGAGCTCTGAGCGTTCGAATTTAATCCGCGCTTCTAATTCGGCTTTCAGCCTCGCCGATCGCGATGACCTACTACCTCTCTGTGACCCTTTGTCACTAGTGTGCCCGATTACTGTCCTTGACGATGCCGCTTCTTCGGTCCTTTGACCTACTTTTTCGACCACCGTTTCACTCCTGGATATAACGGATTGTTGTGCGGTGCTGGCCTGCGTACCACTGGTGTCCGTCCTGTTGTTTGTCGTTGCCATGGACGTCCCTGAGTCCCACGTGCATGTGGACGTGTCGGTGGTGGCTTCACTTGAAGGAGTTGCTCCATTTGACGCAGTAGCGGTCGTCGCTCCAGATGGTTCCGCTTCTTTAGCTTTTCTTGAGAGCCCTGTCCTTGTCCTGCTCCCTTCGCTTCTCCCTGTCTGGTCTTGTGCCTTCTTCATCTTGCAGGAAGGTGATTGTTGGCCTACGGTCCCTAACTGTCCCTACGGTCCCTACAACCCCTTACCTACAACCCTTCTACACCCCAACCTAACACCACTACCCCTCCCCCCCTTATCTCCCAACCCTTCAACCCTACTACCACCCTAACAGCCCTATCAGCCCTATCAATCCTGGACGGGGCCTACCGAGGTGAGCCGTCCAGGGATGGAGTCGTGCAGGAATGGAATGGAGGAAAGGTTTAGGAACTTTTAACAGTGGTAGAGCCACGCGGCAGCTTTGCTGTTGCACGTATGGGCCGGCTCAAACCGGGGTGGTACCACGACCTCACAGAATACCGGCGTGAAGTGGAAGCTCTGCTTCCGCGTTTCGTCTGGTGAGTGCAGGTGGCCGGAGGCCCAAATCCCCCCCCCCCATCAACATGGTAGCGGAATTAAATAATGATAGACTACCCCAGGAGGGTACCAGCACCCCTGGAGAATCCTTCTCTGAGCATCCACGACCATGTTTCTCCACTTCTGAGCGTGGGTGCTCAGGCTGCCCCGCGTATTCTGGGGGGGGGGGGGCAAAATTCCGCTTAAGACTACAACTGCTCGGGGTAAACGGAGCAACAAGACCAAGGCGACCCCTGCCACGCTGTCCGTGAATTTCTGCAATATCAGGGGACTTCACTCTAACCTAAACGCCGTCCACTACCATCTCGAGACGGCGAGGCCGGCTCTGCTCTTTCTGACCGAGACGCAGGTGTCCCCTCCGGCTGATGTCTCGTATCTCTCCTACCCGGGGTACAAACTGGAACACTCCTTTGTGCCTCGGGCTGGAGTTTGCGTTTACGTCAGAGAGGACATCTGTTCTCGACGCCTCGGCAGACTTGAAGGTTCGGACCTGTCCATCCTTTGGCTACGCGTAGACAGCGACGACCATCCGCGCGTCTACGGGTGCCTCTATAGGTCCCATAGCGGTAATTCCGAAACAGACCGACTCTTCGACCACGTCCAAATGGCTGCAGATTTGTTGCTACAGCAGATCCCCTCCGCAGAGATCGTGATCCTCGGCGACTTTAACGCCCATCACGCCGAATGGCTTGGTTCACGTTTAACCGATCATGCGGGGAGATCTGTTCATGATTTTGCCTTGGCATATGGTCTGACACAACTGGTTACTTCGCCTACGCGGATTCCAGATGTGGAAGATCATGCACCTTCCCTGTTGGACCTTCTGCTGACCTCTCACCCGGACGGATATCAGATTTCCGTCGACGCCCCTTTAGGCTCCTCGGACCATTGTCTGGTCCGGAGTATTGTGCCACTCAAGCTGAAATCGCGGTTGCATTCTGCAGGCTGCCGCCGTGTTTGGCACTATAGGTCAGCCGATTGGGATGGGATGCGGTCTTTCTTTGCATCCTACCCTTGGGGGCGGGTTTGCTTCTCGCCGGATGATCCCAACGTTGTTGCGGATTCTGTTACTGATGTGGTACTTCAGGGTATGGAACTTTTTATTCCTTCCTCTGTGGTGCCCATTGGAGGCAAGTCTCAGCCATGGTTTGGTCGCTCCTGTAAAATAGCATCATGCTATAAGCAGGAGTGCTACCAAGCCTGGGTTGATGCATCAGCGTCCCGGGATGTAAACACCAGCGCTCTAAAAAAGAAGTATAATTCCGTCTCTAGGTCCTTCAAAAGAGTCATTGCCAAGGCAAAGTCAGAGCACATAGGCAGAATTGGCGAGAGACTAGTTCGCCTTCCTTCTGGAACCCGTGCATTCTGGTCTCTCGCCAAGGCTGTCCAGGGGAATTTCTGTCAGCCATCTCTTCCATCTCTGCACAGGGAGGACGACTCACTGGCCCATACTGCAAAGGAGAAAGCCGATCTTCTAGGCTCTTTCTTTGCATCTAACTCGACTCTCGATGACGGGGGGAGTACGCCGCCAACCATCCCGCGGTGTGAGTGCTCCATGCCGGAAGTGCAGTTCACACAGCGCTTGGTTCGCAAAGCACTCCTCTCCCTGGACATCCACAAGTCGAGTGGGCCTGACGGAATCCCCCCAATTGTGCTGAGGACGTGTGCTCCAGAGTTGGCACCGGTTTTAACGCGTCTTTTCCGGCACTCCTACTCCCTAGGCGTAGTCCCAAAATCATGGAAGACGGCTTTTGTCCACCCGATCCCTAAAAAAGGCGACCGCTCAGACCCGTCCAACTACCGGCCAATCGCCATCACCTCCTTGTTCTCCAAAACAATGGAGTCCATTGTAAACTGCCAGCTCATGAGGTACATTGAGGATCACCAGCTGATTAGTGACCGCCAATACGGTTTTCGCCGTGGTCGGTCAGCTGGTGATCTTCTGGTCTACCTCACGCACAGATGGGCGGAGGCAGTAGCGTTCAAGGGGGAGGCATTGGCCGTTAGTTTGGACGTTGCGAAGGCCTTCGATCGGGTTTGGCACAAAGCGCTTCTTTCGAAGCTCCCTTCCTATGGGCTTCCCGAGAAATTGTGCGATTGGACCACCAGCTTTCTTGGAGATCGGAGCATCAAGGTCGTTGTAGACGGTGCAAGCTCCGATTGCAAGCCTATTAATGCTGGTGTTCCACAGGGCTGCGTGCCGCCAACGCTGTTTCTTCTGCATATCAATGATATGTTGCATACCCGTAACATTCATTGCTATGCGGATGACAGCACTGGTGATGCTCTTTACACCGGCCGAGCCAATATTTCTCGGGAAAACGTCTCCGAGTGCCGGGACAAACTTGTGTCTGAAGTCGAGTCTTTGCTGAACAGAGTCTCGGATTGGGGACGACTAAATCTAGTCCAGTTTAACCCCCAGAAGACACAAGTTTGCGCGTTAACCGCTAAAAAGAACCCCTTTGTCGTATCCCCTCAGTTTCAAGGCACTCCCCCTGTTGCCTCAGCCAGTATCGGAATCCTCGGCGTCGACATATCGAGTGACGTGCAGTTTCGTGGTCACTTGGAAGGTAAGGCCAAATTGGCCTCTAAAAAGCTTGGCGTGCTCAGCAGAGCGGGACAGTATTTCATGCCGGCACACCGCCTGCAACTTTACAAGGCGCAGGTTCGGCCGCACATGGAATACTGTTCCCATCTCTGGGCTGGGGCTCCCCAGTACCAGCTCCTTCCACTTGACCGCGTCCAGTGCAGAGCGGCTCGAATCGTCGACGACCGAGTGCTTTCCGATCAGCTCGATTCACTGGCGCTGCGAAGAGATGTTGCATCTCTTTGCGTATTTTATCGCATCTATCACGGGGAGTGCTCTGAGGAATTGTTCGGATTAATCCCAGCCGCCAAATTTCGTGAACGCACTACACGGCAAACTTCCCGATACCATCCACACCATCTTGATGCTTGGCGGTCCACCACAGTACGTTTCACAAGGAGTTTTCTTCCACGTACAACCTCTCTGTGGAATAGTTTACCACCGGCGATTTTTCCGGACCGATACGACCTGGGGACCTTCAAGAAAAGAGCTTACTCCTTTCTAAAGGGCCGGCAACGCACCCGCAATTCTCCTGGTGTTGCGGTTGATCATGGGCGGCGGTAGTCACTTAACATCAGGTGAGCCGCATGCTCGTTTGCCCCCTCTTCTATAAAAAAAAAAAAAAAAGAACTGTCCCGCCAAGGAATATGACGAAACAGTCGAGCGGTAGTGCAAGCGCAGTCTCGCTCGAGAGAACTGCTCCACCCGAAGGTGTTGTGCCAGAGCTCAACCGTTTAGCACCGTTAGGTGGTCGGGATGTATGCTGTGCTCGCCGCCCAGTTTCCGGTGACGCCTCGTCCGAGCGCCCTCCTCCGGCCGCGATGCAGTCAGGTGCCCACGCGCACCCTCGCCTGGCAGCAGCAGCGGTGGATGCTTCTTCCTGCACCCTGATGACCCGACAGGAAAACGCCGGACACGGTCGTCCGACAGGAAATGCCGAGCACGCTTGCCCGACAGGAAAATTGCCAAGCCCTGCTTGGCCACGATGAGTGCCTTCACAAGACACCTGCGCCCGGCTGCGATACGTGCCCCATGCGAGCACACGCCCCAGGCCGCAATCCCGGTTTTCTTTCTTCCGGTAGTTTCAGGTCCAGTCCTTCAGCGCTGACGTCCTGGTCTTCTGGCCTTTGGTCCTATTGCTTCAGCTCAAACCTCCGGCTTCCTTCGGTTGCTGATCTTCACTCGGCTCCGAAGGTCTTCTTTTCCACAACCAGCAGTCCACAGCTGGTTCCTTGATCCAGCTGGCGGGGTTCGGGTGGTCCTTTTAATCTGGCTCGAAGGACCAATTGAAAAAGAACCAGACGGGCGGGAACGTTCGATTAAGAAACAGAAGGGAGGAATCGAGGCTTCTCTCGATACGGCCTCCTATAATGTCTACGTTGGGTTCGGGAACAACGTATCCGCAACGGAGTAACACACTAGGGCGATAACCTCTTTCTTTTTCAGCAAGTAGGTTCAGACGGGGATTACGGGTCTTCCGAAGTCGTCCCGGTCCCGACGCCTTAATTCTTCGATGTGGACTGTATAACTTTAGGGATGAATTACTTGGGAATAAAACAGCAATTATCTTCAAACCGTTCCGTGAGAGAGTAATCACTTTTCCCTATCACTTCCCTACACTTTTTCTTCTTATTGACTGCTGGTTCTTCACTTTTCCCGAAGGATTTTCTTATTTTTCCGAACTAATTCCCCGAACGAATTGCAATGTTGTTGTTGTCCTCTGCAGGGCATGAATGCCGTGCAGGTCTCGGGCCTCGGGGTGTACCCCTTTACCCGGATGTTCCTCACGGCACACTACAATGTGCCGGTCCTGGGCGCCTTGGTGTTTAAGGCGTTGCATATAACGACTATAGTCGCAGTCGGTTAATTTATAAGTAAGGATGGTTGTCTAATAATTGTGTTTAAGTAACACAATTATTTGTCAGAGTTGGCCTTTCTGCGGCATTGAGGGGTTTACTCGGACTCCCTAATCTATATAGGGAGGAGTTCTCTTGGATAAGGTCGCCCGTCCGGCGGCCTTGCATGCAACGGCGCGAAGCCGTTGAGGTGTTCGTGTGGCCCGTTGTCTGCACGGTCGAACATACCGCGCGCCAGCCGGACCACGAATTCATGAAGGCTCTCTATCTTTAGGTTGGCCGCTATGACGTCATTACGGACGTAGCGACCCGCACCGACTATAGTTCTTAATGACAAATTCTGCTGGGCCTGAAGTCGCCGCTTCTGACGATCACTCAGGAGTGCATACCAGGCCGGAGCAGCGTATGTTAGCAGGGGTCTTATGTATGTTTTATAAATTGTTATCTTCGACTTTGTCGGTAACTTGGATGTCAGGACAGGGCGGAGCATTGCCCGCGCACATCGAGCTTTGCGTATAGCAGAGTCGACATGCGCTGTCATGTGCAACATCCTGTCAATCCGACATCCAAGGTAGGTCACGGCCTTCTCATATGCGATCTCCTGGCCTCTGAGTGTTAATGGTGGTGGTAGATTTCTATAGCGGCGAGTGAGTAGAGCGGTCGTCTTGCTAACATTGACGGCCATCCTCCACTCATCCAACCATGGTGGCAGCAGGTCCAGCAGACGTTGCATCCTGGCAGCTGCTATATGGGCTCTTCTGGACGACGTGAAGTATGCACTGTCATCCGCAAATAGTGCTAGTTCGACGTCGTCCTCCCATTCTTGCAAGTGTCCTGCCAGGGTGGGTATGTCATTAGTGTATGCCGCGTACAGGGCTGGAGATAGACAGCTGCCCTGTGGTACACCAGCTGTTATGGTCTTAATTGCGGACTCGGCGTCCTCTACGCAGACGTAGAACTTCCTGCCTTCCAGGAAAGACGCCACTAGCCGCAATATAGCAGGAGGGATACTTGTTTGTACATCTAACTTGTAGAGTAATCCTGTGTGCCACACCCGGTCGAACGCCTTCTCAATATCGAGAAAGACGCCCAACGATATGCGGCCACGGTTGTGTTCGGCCGCAAGCAGGTGCAGCACTCTGGTCAGCTGTGTTGCTGTTGAGTGACCCCTCCTGAATCCATGTTGCTCCGCCCGAAGTTGGATGCACGGGCTGAGACGTCTTAACAATAATCTTTCGCACAGTTTAGCTATATTCGGTAGCAGCGTGATCGGCCTGTAGTTGGCAGCTCTACGCCTGTCCTTCCCGGGTTTCGGCAAGACGATGACTTTGCCTTTCTTCCAGTCCTCCGGGAAGTGGGATGTCCGCAATATTCCGTTGTAGAGCCGACCTATCTCTACAAGGACTCTATTGGGCAGCTGTCGTAGTGCAGCGTTAGTAATCCCGTCGTGCCCCGGCGCCTTCCTCGGTTGCAGGCGGGTTACTGTCCTCCGCAGTTCGGCGGGGGAGATAAACCACTCTCCCGCAAGCGGTGGCGCGGGCGACGACAGGAGCTCCTGCACGTGGCTTTCCTTCCTTGTATGGGATTCCAGGAACTCCGCACTCGTAGGGTTCGGCATAAACTGCTCCTCGAAGTGCTCAGCTAGGATATCCGCTCTGCCCTTGGCATCGTAACATTGAATGCCCGCGTTGTTGGTCAGCGGGCAAACAGGTGGACGGATTTTCGTTAACTGCCGGTTCAATGTGTAGAGCGACGCGTGCTGTTCGTCAGCTTTCCATATGCGCCGCTCCCAGGCCTCTCCTCTGTGGGCCTGTATTGCAACCGACAGTTCGTCTGATAAGGTATTTAGCTTTCTCTTTACTCTAGGGCAGCGAGTGCGCGCCCAGAGCTTCCTCAGCGCTCTTTTATGGTTTAGCTGCACGCGTATCTTTAGCGGCAGCTCCTCTTTCCTTCCCGAGAGAGGGACGATCGTAGAGGCCGCGTTGAGGGCCTCCTTGATGCTCGTGGAAATTCTGGTTGCAGCGGCCTCTACGTCGTCCGCTGAGGTGATCGGTATATGGACTGGAGGTCTCTCCTGCAGGTGTTGGTGGTAGATCCTCCAGTCGATCTTGGTCTTGCTGGCTCTGGGCGGTGAGGTCACTGCCTTAGTGCCAAGGGTTATCAGAATCGGGAGGTGCTGTGTATTTAGGTCATACAGCACTTCTACCACTACTGGGTAGTTGACGTTCCTAGTGAGCACGATGTCTAATACATCCGGACGCTTCCTAGGGTCGCTAGGGATATGCGTCGGTTCCTCGGGACCTAGAACGTCATAGTCGTGGAGTTCGGCGTCATCATAGAGTTCACGACCCGGCGGGGTGATCACTCTGGACCCCCACGCCGGGTGTTTGGCGTTCAGGTCCCCGGCAATGATGGTGGGTGTTGTGCCTTCCATTACCGTCCGGATGTCTGAGGAGTGAAATGGAGTCCCTGGCGGGCGGTATGCTGCAAAGATCCTAAGTTCCTCGCCCGCCGCCTCCATTTTTATACCGATTGAACGCATCGTCTGGAAGTCTGGCAGGTCCAGCTCCTGGTGGACGATGTCTCTCCTCACCAGGATCGCTGTCCCTCTATAAGCGACCCCTTGAGGATCGACCTCGTCCCTCCTGTATATATGGTAGTTGGGCAGCTTAAGATGCGTTGAAGGTCTTAATTTAGTTTCACCCAGCAAGATCACCTGGATGTCCTGTTGCTGGGTGAGAGTGCGGAGTTCTTGGATCCTTTGACGAATCCCGTCCGGGTTCCAATATAGCAGGCGCAGGTTATCCTCCATAGTGCCTTGCCAGTAAGGATGCCAGCGCCTTCATAACGGCGGTTACGGGGTCAGTCCCGGCCCTTATGTCAGCCAGGACTTGTGTACCGACTTCGATGGCTATGCCTACCAGTCTGTGGATGGCATCAGCCGTCTCGAAGCCGGACGCTGGTGGTCTGCGTTCAGAACTACGCTGTGAAGGCACTGGTCTCGGGGCATTTGTGGTGGTTTTCCTTTGCATTGAGCGCGCTCTGTGCGTAGAGCGAGCTCTGCTTTCTGGCAGGGCCCTTTCAGGTGCTCTACCTGCCGTAGGTGGTACTGGTGCTCTTGTAATAACCTGTGCCTGGGAGGCTATTGGTCCTGCAGTCGTAGAGGTAGAGGTGGTCACAGCCTGAGGAGGAGGCTGCTCCGTTCTCCTGCTCCTGTTCCTCCGCCTCTTCCTCCTGGAGGGTTGCCTTTCAGTGGCGTCATTGGCAGGAGGTCGGAGAGTCGCCCCGGTGGTTGCCCTTTGTTCTGTGGGTCCAACCGTTTCTGATTGTGCTGCAGGAGGGGGTGGGGGGGGGCTAGTTGCCTACCCTTCCCTCTAGTGACGGTAGCCCACCCGTCCTCCTGTATGGTGACGGCCTTTGGGCGACTTGAGGGGATCCTCTTTGGGTTCTCCGGTAGTAGCCCAGGTAAAACGATCCCCTGCTTCCTGGCTATCCTCCTCAGGACCGGGCAGCGGCGATCGTTGGCCGTGTGGTTCTTTGCGCAATTTGCGCACTTCGGCTCCTCTTCTCTACCCCTTGGGCAAAGGCTGGCAATATGTTCACCGGCACAGCGAACGCATTTCACTGGCCTGTGACAATTAGCGGAGGCATGTCCGAAAGCCTGGCAACGGTGGCATTGTGCCGGTCCGGTCTTCCTCTGCCAGGCTTCGATGACGACTCCTCTCATGTAGAGGAGCTCGTCGAGTTGGTAAAGCTGCTGTAGCCGTTCCAGGCTCAGGTGCTCCAGCTGTGCAAAGTAGAGGCAGCCCGGTCTGCCCCTACGTGGTGGTATAGCCTTCACATAGTTGATAGGGAAGCCTTTTGCCCGAATAGCCTCCTCAATCATCTTTGCGTCGGTGCCCACAGGCAGGCCTCGGATGCCCACTTTAGTGGGCTTCTCTTCTGCCGGTGTATAACAGTACCACGACATTGATTTATCCTTTTCGGAGAGTTCCACCATGTACCTCTGTATGGTACGGAACTCATCCGGACTCTGGGGAGTGAATCTTACTCCTTTCCCGAACGGACGGGCATTAGGTGGATGGCCCAACTTTTCGTTAAGGGCCTTAAAATGCCTGGTCCAGTCCGGGAGGCATTCTGCAACAATCGGCGGATATCTCTTCTCCTTTTCCTTCTCAGTTCTTTGAGGTTGCTCCGCCGATTGCGGTCGTGGTACTGCCGGGGCTGCAGCCATGTGGGCATAGCTCGTTGACGGGCGCTGTCCGTCATCCTGAGCTAACCCGGACGGGTTGATGGTTTGAGCCGGGGATGATTTTCCGGCTGTTGCAGCTAGGGTTGCGTACGTTGTCGAGCCCCAGCTGTAGGACTCCTCACCTCCTTGCTCGAATTGGATCGAGTCATGACTCCGACGGTCCGGTGAGATGGGTGGCGGTGATGGCGACTTAGGAGGTGAGGTGTGGACCTTCTTCCTAGTCGTTGCTTGGGGCTCTTCATCTTCTGATGATGTCGGCGAATCGGATGAGTTACCGATGCACTGCCTCTTTTCGTGGAGGGAGGCTTCGGTCTCAGGAGGCGTGTGCCTTCGTGGCGTCTTCATGGCCCGCTGAGACTGAGAGGGCAGCGGTTCACGCCCAGTCGTACACTCAGGTACGATGGGCGAGAGTGCAACCCTAGATGCGGACTCCTTACCCGGCGACGAAGGTTTCCGGGTCGGTATTTGAGAGTAGGATGAGACGACTCTCATCCTCTCCGGGTTGAAAATGTCCCTATAGGCGATGGGTCTGTCCAAAACGCCTGGTCGATCTGGTGGTTTTCTTGCTCTCGGAGGAGGTTCCCCCTTATCGTTTCCTGACATCCTAATCTACCTATCAGAGTCAGCGGTAATCTTACTATGGCCCTATCTATCGTCCAAACGATCGGCAGCAAATGTTGATGCGCGACGCGGATGGTGGTGATATTATTATAGAGACTTTCTTCACTGTGGGCACTGCCTACCCCTTTTGCAACAAAAGGGTTGGGGGAAGTGCAAAGGTGGCACTTTAATGCGCGACTGGGCACAGTATGCACGGAACGCATAAAGTGCCAAGAATCAACTAGGGGCCGGTGACCTCAACGCCTCACGGAATCGCGGGACTCAACGTGGGCGGAGTTTGTCGTACCGGCGGTTATTTGCAGCCACTGTATACTGCAAGTAACACACACCTAGGAGATCCTTGCAATTGCAATAAAACCCGTTCACTAAGCTACCCCCAGAGCTATACGCGAAAGTGAGCCGCGCCATTCGCGTGCCTGCGCAACTTAATAACATGAATTTGTACTATTACTCTCTCACGTTTCACTTAATTTCTTTATTCACATAAGTCATACACAAATACAAGTTATCTATTTAGATAGCACAAAACAATATCTACACCATGATATACATTATTTTTTCGTATCACAAAAATCCTTTAATTTATAAAACAAAATATGCCTATTTTAATCACAAATTCAAAGTCCAAACTTCTTAAATATTTAACACAGAAAGTTAAAACAATGTTTCCCACTTGAATTTATACATATGTTAACTAATTCAATAGTTTAATTTACATTTTCTCTATTTATTTCACTATTTAAAACACTTTTAAATTTCTTATACAAAACTATCATTATTTCACTTATACACAGGAATTTTCACATAAAAATAACACAGAACGTTTTAGCACGTACAATCAACCTGAAATGTTTTACAAGTCATTTTTACATAAATTGCTGAAATTACAAACATTTTAAATTTTTACATATTCGGCCTCCTAAGGGCGTGGCCAGCGTGCTTCCGTGAACTCACACTATTTGAACAACTAACTTTGCACGGCTCTCGGCTATCAGAAAAAATGAAAGTCTGAAATACACTTAATTTTAACAATATTAGATAAATAAGTGCTTCTACATAATTTTCGAACTGTAGGAAACTATCTCTGATAGGATTCTTATCAGTTATCATGTTTCTTATCAGATAACAATACAAGTGAATGTTTTCACTAATCAATCATAACAATTAGGCATTTGTTTTCGTACAAACATATCATACTTATACAAGACAATACTTATGCAATTAATTTCCGTTAATTCTGTTTATGCACAGAGTGATCATCTCGACCGGGGAACCAATCCGATCTCTAACTTCACTTTAATATTCCTTTGAATTTACATCGTTGGAAAGACGATTTCAACCGGGGAACAAATCCGGTAACATAATTTATATCATAAAATTCCCTATATGAATGTATTGAAAGATATTACTTAGAAAACAGTAAACTAGTCCGGCCTGGGAGTCGAACCCAAGACCTTCATATCATTAATTCGACATTTCTTTAAGATTTAACTAAGCATTTTCTTATCAGAACATTTCTATTGGACAATGAGTCTTTGAAAAGTTATTCGTCATCGGTTGACTTGATAAACTGAAATATTCTTATAGGCGCGTCGCCAACATATATATATATATATATATATATATATATATATATATATATATATATATAAGGAAGTGAAATGAAATGTATGAATTTTTATTTTTGACGCGAGAAATAAATTTTTTAGTTATCGATCCACAAATCACTAATTGAGTGGCAACATTTAGATTTAATTCTGAAATTTGTTACGTCACCCCGTTAAAAATAAACATGATATTAGCCGTTTTAGTTGTATTGGGTCCTTAAATATGAAATTAGCGTTTTGTCGTACTGACCAATTTGATCTGAAATATCTCCTCTTTGGTTAAGAATTCCAAATTCAAATTTATAAATTCATTTAGCTGGTACATTTGAGTTTCGAACAGTCATTCATTTGTTTTTTCCTCATTATTTTTCTTTGGCGTCGCTTATTACCGCACAATGGAAAACATGAAAAATATCGGTATATTTATAAGTACGAGTTCTACCGTGTTCTTACCGTTATGTGTACCGCGCTGGTGGCAAGTCCGCAGGCGAGGATGGAATTACAGCGGAGCTTGTGAAATCGGGTGGAAAACCGATACTCGAAATCCTTCAGAAACTCTTTAATTCCGTTCTCCATGGAGGCACTACTCCCGAGGCGTGAAGCAGAAGTGCGGCGGTCTTGTTCTTCAAGAAAGGTGACAACGCCCTCTTGAAGAACTACAGACCGATATCCCTTCTGAGCCGCGTCTACGTGCTGATTTCGAAAGTCATTACGAATCGTCTCGCACGCAGAATCGACGACTTCCAGCCTCCCAAACAAGCCGGTTTCCGAAAAGGCTTTAGTACCATAGACCACAAACATACCCTTCGGCAAATTGTACAGAAGTCCGAAGAGTACAATCTGCCACTTTGCCTGGCGTATGTGGACTATGAGAAAGCCCTTGATGCCGTCGAAATTTGGGCGGTGCTATAGTCTCTTCAGCGGTGCCAAGTTGACGGTCGGTATATCGAAGTGCTGAAGTGTTTGTATAGTTGGGCTACGATGGCTACAGAACCAGAGTACGAAACCCATCCAACTGCAGAGAGGTGTAAGACAGGGTGGTGTTATTTCCCTTAAACTCTGCATTAGAAGACGTTTTCAAGCTACTGGATTGGAAAGGATACAGTATTAACATCAATAGCAAGTACATCACTCACCTTCGGTTTGCCGACGATATAGTCCTTATGGCAGAATCGCTGGAGGACTTAAGAACTATGCTCAATGACCTCAATAGTGCCTCCCAACGGATAGGTCTTAAGATGAAAGCTCGTTTACTCTGGAAATATTACTTAACGAAGCAGTAGTGGTTTCGGATAATAATGAAAATTTAAAAAACTTCGGAAACTGTTATATTCTCAAGTATGTATAATATAAAAATATCATATTTATTTATTGTGTATGTATTTATTGTGGGTATTTGTGTATATGTATAAAATACTATTGTATGCATGTAAGTAGTAATGTAAATGTATATGTATGTGTATTGTATTAATTATCATTATATTATAATTTTGTATTTTTCCTTAAACCTTCAATTTTTTTTTCTAATTATGGGTTTTGCACCCATCACTAGATTCTCTGCACAAACCAAAGGTAGACTGGTAAAGAATGCCTTTAGGCATTAAGTCCGCCGTTTTGTACATTTCTTTTATGTGTGCAAATAAAGCTTAAATAAATAAATAAATAAATGAACATGGACAAAACAAAGATCATGTTTAATGTCCGTGTCACACCTATGCCGGTAGTTGTTGGGAGCACTATGCTCGAAGTTGTTGACGAGTACGTGTACCTGGGACAAATAGTCCGACTAGGTAAGTCCAACTTCGACCGAGAGGTCAATCGACGGATTCAACTCGGCTGGGCAGCGTTCGGGAAATTACGACAGATCTTATCGTCAGGTATACCTCAAAATCTGAAAACTAGATTGTATAACGAGTGCGTGTTGCCAGTGATGACTTAGGTACGGAACCGAGACGTGGTCCTTCACTGCTGGCCGTATGAGAACGCTCAAAGTCGCACAGCGAGCTATGGAGAGGGCTATGTTCGGGGTTTCTCCGCGTGATAAACTTAGAAATGAGTATATCCGCAGTAGAACCAGAGTGACCGATATAGCGCAACGAATTAGTAAGCTGAAGTGGCAATGGACCGGCCATATAGCTCGAAGAACCGACAACCTTTGGGGAAAAAAGGTTCTCGAGTGGCAGGCTCGTACCGGTAGGCGAAGTATAGGGTGAACCCCCACTAGATGGAGTAACAACCTGGTAAGACATGCGGGAAGTCGATGGATGCAGGTGGCTCAGGACCGTGCTTTGTGGCCTACCTTGAGGGAGGCCTGTGATCATCAGTGGACTTGTGATGGGCTGTAATGATGATGATGACGGCGCTGGTTTCGCAAAAGAAAGCACGGTGCGTTTTTTGGTTTCAAATTTTTCGTGCTGAAAATTTCGACCTTCAGAACCAACCCCGTGGACGGCCGAAGACCAAAGTGGAAAATGAAGAATAGAAGGCTATTGTGGAAGCCGATCCATCACAAAGTACTTCGGAGATAGCTGCAGGCTTCGGGGTAAGAGATGAAACTGTATTAATCTACTTGAAGCAAATCGGGAAAGTAAAAATACTTGAACGATGGGTACCTCATGAATTGATTGAATCGAACTTGCAAACACGCGTCGACGTCCGTACCGTCCGTACTTTGCTCAATCGACACAAAAATGAAGGGATTTTTAATCGAATCATTACTTGTGATAAAAAATGGAAACTGTACGATAATCGGAAGTGCTCGTCGCAATGGCTGAACCCTAGAGACCCAGCCAAATCCTTCTCTAAACGAAAATTGACTCAGAAAAAGTTAGTAGTGAGTGTTTGGTGAACTAGCGCCGGTGTTGTTCACTACTGCTTTCTAAAATCTGGCCGAATGATTACGGCAGATATCTACTGTCATCAACTGCAAACCATGAAGGAAAAACTAGCTGCTAAACAACCGAGATTGGTCAATCGCTCTAGGCCACCCCATAACAAACAACCACAAAGTTAGATGAGCTACAATTAGAATGTCTGCGACATCCACCGTACTCCCCGGACCTTGCTCCAACAGATTACCATTTTTTCCGGAATTTGGATAACTTCTTACAAGGAAAAAAATTCAACTTCGAAGCGGCAGTCCAAATCGCCTTCAAAGAGTTTATTGATACTCGTCCCCATGGTTTTTTTTAGTAAAGGGATCAATGAACTTTAAGCGACAGTAGCCTAATGGCAGGGCGCAGACCGCGAACTCAAAAAGGTCGTGGGTTCGAATCCACTATTCGACTGCTGGCGTGAACCACTCGTAACACAAGCAATTTAAGCTTACTACGAGTGGTTAAAGGGGAATATTAGTAATGTTTATAGCATTGTTAATATTCTTTAAAAAACCAAAAGAACTACCTATGAGATGGCAAAAGTTCATAGATAGCAACGGTGCATACTTTGAATAATTAAATATATTTAACGAAAAAAAAAATAACTTTATATTCCTCCCGTACATAACGCCAATTTCATATGTAAGGACCTATTTAATTTTACCTTCCTCTTTTTATATTGACTAAAAATGTCACTTCGCTTTAGAACCCTCCGTGTCTCCTATTATATGAACTTAGTAACCAACATTACTAACATCCATAGTTTCAAAGTAAATCAAAACATTTGGAGTTCTTCAAAACTACTGCAATTCAAACTACGTACAGTTGACGAGGGTTCAGATATCGTCCGTTTGCAAAACGGTGTTGCGCATTGTTGTGTGAAACGAATAGTTTGAATATACTGGTTCAACATTTATATTGCTTTAGCTGGCCCGGCAAATATTGATCCGCCCTTCCCGAGTTGAAATACTGAATTCATTTGTGATTTTTATTGTAAATTAGCACACAAAATTAAATCTACCAATTTATTGGTGCCGGCGAGAACTGTGAAAGCTTATTATCTTTGCGCAGGAGTCCGACTGGTGTTATTTATTATTAGGTATTTATTCTAATATCAATTCTTCAATAAATGAGACAAAACTAGTCGCTTATTCTTCCATACAAACGTAGTCCGGCGATAACTCCACTGTTTGATGGTGTACGTTCAAAATAAAAAATGATTTCAATTTCTCTCATCATTATCCAGCCCTGTATGGAAACAAAAAAAAAACCGGCCAAGAGCGCGTCGGGCCACGCTCAGTGTAGGGTTCCGTAGTTTCCCGTCCGTCACAATAAGTGTTCCCACTTATGAGTTTAAAGGTGGGTATCCATTATGTTCGCGCTCCAGCAGCGCTCCGCGCTCCTGCAACTGCTCCCGGTAGTGAGTACTGTTGTTTCCATCCAAGTTCAAAATGTTCTATAATACATAAAGTTATGGCAAAGTCTATTATACAATAAAATCTAATAATTAGTTTCTTAAAGTGCAATGTGAGAGCTTAGTGTAAAAATAACATTGTGAGCATTACGTAAGCAATAACATTGTTTTTATGCAAACCAATAACATCCTATTTTTTTCTACTATGAAGCAATCGTAAAAATTTTTGTTTTTTGGAAATGGTATTGGTATATAAATAAAATAATGTAGTAATCGTTACTGTAACATCAGGCCCAGCTTTCTATGAACTTTTGCCCGTCTCCTTTAACAATATTAGTCTACGACGCGGGTTAATTAAGTCGGAAATAACCATTTAAACTTTAATGGCGAAATTCCATAACTGTTCCACACAGCACTCGAATGATAACACTGACAGCTATTCATGCGGCTCTTAGTGGATATAATTTCTAGATAAGCACTATGTTACCGTTGCAGCCTATTGAAATCCACTGCTGGACCTAGGTCTCCTCTTAGATTATATCATAAGGTGATGTTTTCAATAATTGTCACACTTGGCGAACGGGTCGACAGCCGCATGTTACTCTTTCGGCTCTTACGAAACTTACGGGCCACAACGCGGTAGTGGATATTCCTCCACATAATTTAATGTTCATAATTAAGTCTCATCGTTTATTTATTTGAAAGCAAAAGTTGCGTGCAGTAGCGGAGAGGATACACTGCCCGATATCATCCCGTGGATGTCGTAAGAGGCAACTGTCCGATGACAGCTCAAAACCATTAATGAATGGCATGGCAAGTATGGCAAATATCTCTTTATGTCGGAATATATGGGGCGAAGATGAACAGCAGCATCTTCCCGACAACTCCACAGTAATAAGAAAACTGCGTTTGCCAACTTGCCAATTATGGTAAACATACCCTATGTGTCAATTTATTGGGAGGTTTATATTACCTATGTCACACTTATAAGTGTGATTATTTTCTCTTTAGTTTAGTCGAGTTTTCAATCGTCAGATAAATTTTATCTGAGGAATGATTTTGGCGGTTTGACAGCATTTGTAAAAGAATATTGTCAAACTTGCAAAATTATTCCTCAGATAAAACTTATCTAGTTATTGAAAAAGTGGCCCTTATTGATTTTGCCGGTTTTTCAATCGTCAGATAACTTTGTCTTTTTTATTTAAAATAAAAGCAGTATATACCTATGAACTTACATTTTTTTATTACTCCACATCATTTGATTTAATCCTTTTTATTATATTAAATATTGACCATATGAAACAAGCTTTACAAAAACATTGGATTACTTTTGTGTTAGATTTCCGTTATCGTAACATAAAAGTTCCTCTGTCATAGTCAAGGGGTGACAACGCATCTGCCTGTCGATTTTTAATCGAGGATAGACGAATATTGGTAGTAGAAGTGAAGTGTTGGGCCATGCACAATGTAGTGCCCCACCTGGTTCCGTAGTCACAATACATGGGCTTTCTTCATAATGAGCATAATAAGTGGGTTTGCGGTTTCACCACTATAATGACTAAAAATGGGCCTACATCAAAAGATGATAGTGGAAGGACTATACGAAGACGATATGATTGTATGAGTACTTTGAATGAGGCCTACAATAAATACCAAATAAAAAATAAGCAAAAGTAATGAATAAGTAAGTAAAATCCTTCCCGCCTTCCCGCAAATAAAAAGTATTGCTATTATAGTAATGCATATAAGTCGTTTTCTTCACAAAATGTTTATTTCTCACAGTTTACAATAACGTTACAAAGTTATAATATAGCAATGTTTAGGTCATTTTATATGGAGTTGTAACAAATTTTCTTTTATAAGATAGAGTGACAAACGAGCACACGTTGCACCTGATGGTAAGTGGTTGCTGTGGCCCATAGATATCTACATCTCTCCTCGATTACGAATTAAAATGCATATGTGCTGCCACCCGTGAGGACTAAGATGGAATGCCTCGTTTTCAGTAAAAAGAGTCTCCGGTTCTCACCATACGAAACACAGCAGCATTAAGCTACTATTTTACTGTGAGAGCGTGGTCCTTCCCCGGTCAAGCCAACCCATGCGTGCTACAACTATACTACTAATAAATATAACTGCAGCACGGCTCTACCACGTATAACGTTTTACTATTCCAAGTGCATTTTATAAGTTGGTCTACTATTACTCGTTATTTTGTTAATTCTACCTAGCTGTACTCGTAATAGTTTTACTTTTGATTCCATTATACATGGTACTACTATCGTGTACGTAGGTCAACCAGTAAGTTTGAGATGCTCAAAATTTAAAAATGGAACACACCTGTGTTATACGTTTCTAAAAAGCAAATATATTTAAAAATAGAACTCCATAAGCCAATTGCTCAATATTAAAAAAAAAACAAATTTCTATCAATTTTACTGCAACGCTCCTTCGGCTTTTCATTTAAATTTAATTTTAAAAAAATTTACATTTAAAACATTTGCACGCTATGATATTTTATGATTTTAAATTTAGTTTAACCAAACATTTAAATTTACCACGGTTACAATCACCATTACGGAACTCAGTTCCACCACGCGCAACAATTTTTTGGTGATTTGCTGCATTCAAAAGGGGTAAAATTAACTTTAAAAATGACCAAAGAACTGGGGCGACGCAAACAGCAGTAGTGGCAGAAAATGTATGGACTACTGAAATGTTGGTGCAAGAAGACCCACAAATTACATATACGGAGATCGAAAAGATTATAGGAATTAGTTCGGGAAGCATTCGTACGATAATACATCAACATCTTGGAGTGCGGAAGCTTTGTTGTCAATGGATCCCTCGTTAGCTCTAAAGCGTCGTTAGCGAAAAACAGACTCGTGTGGATTGATGCTATAAAATGGCATGCCATGCAGCCATGATGACGTTTTCAAAACGGGGCATCTAGGCGTGTTTCAGAAATCCTTACTAGTGACGAGACATGGATCTATCAATATAATCCGGAAAGTAAAAGGCAGTCATCGGTATGGGCCAACTCAGAAGGACAGTAAGCGACAAAACTGCAAAGACCTCGCAACTTCAGCAAGAAAATTGTGGCTAGTTTTTTTTCGCGGAGCGGATATTACGACGTCAATACTGAAAAATTGTATGTCAGTCAACTCTTAATGGTATACTACAGTTGAATTACCCAAGGCTTTTTAAGCAGTGCGGGAGAGAAGACCAAAAACGAGCTTCGGGAAATCATGCTGCATCACGATAACGCCTTTTCAGATACCTCCCTTAGAACAAAAGCATTTATTGAGGAATCTAGTGCTGAAACTCTAAGTCACCCACTCTACAGCCCTGACTTAGCTCCTTGTGATTTCTTTTTGTTCCCAAGAGTCGAAGAAAAAATAAAAGGCAAGCGCCAAGAAGCCTTGGCTGCCTACGAAGAAGCGATTTCCGACCTGTCAGATCAAGACTGGCAAAAGTGTTTCAGAGCTGGTTTTGGCGAATGTAACTGTGTAAAGAGCATGGTGGAGAATATTTTGAAAACATGTAAAATAAATATTAATAGTATCTAAAATACTTTTTGTATATCTGAAAACTTATTGAGTGTCCTACGTTTACTTTTAACATTTCCATATACAGCAGTTTAGTTGGTAGGCCCCGAGTTCCCGGCGCCCCTTTAATGGGGTAGGGGTGCGAAGAATCTCCGGGAGGAATATCGGCGACGAGGTTCGCCACCCGTCACGTTCTGTCTCCCGGAGGGGCGAAAAGTGGATTGCAGAGGCCCGTCTGGCTACGTTGAATGTATGTGGGGCAATGAATGATAAAATGGATGAAGTATGCGATATGATGTATGATAGCAGAATAGATGTGTTATGTGTAAATGAGACGAAACGGAAGGGGAAGTATGTCACTACACACGGCATGTATACCGCATACTGGTCTGGTGTAGACGAGATTAAGCGGGCATGCCAGGGAGTAGGTATCATCCTTTCAGAAAGAATTGGCCTATGTGTGAAAGAGTATGAAATTGTGTAATAAGAGAAGACTGTGGTTTGCAAGATGATTTTATGACCAGGATTAAGAAAGGAATGCTTCGGTGGTTTGGTCATCTGGAAAGAATGAATGAGGAAAGAGTGACAAAGAAAATTTATGTTGCAGAAGTGAATGGCAGAGTCGGAAAGGGACGTCCTAGGCGAAAATTTATCGACCAAATTGGCGATTTATTGAAAACGGGCCAAATTAGGAGTAACCTTAACCGACGAGCATGTATGCGTAGGTGTATGGATGTGAAGGAGGCGAGAGAGGTGTGTCAGGATCGTGCCAAATGGAAGTCTGTAGTCTCTGTCTACCCCTCTGGGTGACAGGCGTGAGTGTTTATATTTTATTCAGTTGGTAGATGAGGAAGACATATGACTCTAATTAAAAATACCACTTTAAAGCTATATATTTCGCTAACGAACCGCTCAATCGAAAAGCTTCTTAATCCCCAATGTTTTTGAAAAACCTATACAACGATACCCCACACGATGGATTAGACAGGTTAAACAAAAATAATCCTTCATTTACCTGTATGGGAGGTATCCAAAATAAAAATGTTTCTTAAAAAAACAACATCAATTGCCGCAAACCGCATTACAAAGTACTTCGACGCTGATATTCCGTGGGGGCCAATAAAAATTTAACAAAAACTAAACTAAAGAATATTCATTATTCTACAGTTATTAAGTCAATATGCGCGCAAGTATTTCATGCACACACATGTATACGTTAGCACATACATAATTATAATAAAAGTAGCAACTTCTTGAATAAAATTAAAAAGAAACGAATAAACATCTGGATGAGTTGACTTTTGAATATTTAGTAAGTATTTTTTGTTATTACATTTACGCGATTAAAGATAGCTTTCTGATCGATGGTGAAATATTCTTACATCATTTTGTGACTTTAGTTTTACGTTGTGTATTTCGGTAAAAATAAGGAATCATTGTTATTGTGTAACTTGTAAAAAGCACTTGTAGCTCTCTATGACGTGGGCAGCAGATTCGCTACTCATTGTTATCGTTACAAAAATTAAGTTCGTATGATATAAAAGTTATTTTACCACATAAATATTTGAAATGGAGGCAATGAACGCGGAACTAAAACGACAAAGCGTTCCAACCAATTGGCAAAACTTCGCAAAGCGCATTTTGCTTGAATTGTATGAGCCTTTACGAGCTCGGCACGTGGCGGTAATGTTGCGTCGTACATTTGACTTACTGACTAGTGCGACTTGAGCGAGACCTGTGGGAGGAGAGGGAAGGAGTTCCATTTTGCAGTACCTATATAAATATTGTAGATGTAATGACGTGTCAACGTATGTGTGCTTAGAATGCAAGTCAAATTGGAAAGGAAAACTTGGGCGTAATAGATGACAAAAAAGTAGCCTAAGGCAATTTTCCCGTTCAATTTTAGTTGAACTTTTTAATTTCAAAGCAATTAAAATAACGAAATTCAAATCCATTCTAATATACGCGCGGCAGGTGGGTAAAAATCAAAGTAAACCACTCGCCAAGTAGTCTTCTAATAAAGTATTTAGTTTAATAGTTTGATAAAATTCAATGAAAAACAACAAAATTAAAAAAAAGCTATGTCATAGGCCTATTATATTACCTTATATTTTTCTTTACGATAGTAAAAAGTTAGTCTAACCAGCTATGAGTACGTTTTAATGTGTTTGTATTTCGAGTTACTTATGATATTTCTTTATTTTATGGCTTCACTTACAAGAATTCTGCCAGCTCACCTGAAGGTAAGTGTCGACCGCCGTCCATTAAGATCTGCAACACCAGGGGAATTTCGGGTGCACTGCCGGCCTTTTACAAAGGAGTGATCTCGTTTCTTGAAGGTTCCTACGTTGTATCGTATGTCACTTTCATTTTGTTTTAAATTAAAACCACGTGACTAAGGTACTTACAGTCCACCTGAAGGTAAGGTGCTTTACATATTTATGCCTCTAAATATCACCAGTTGTATGGATGTAGTGACCCAGTATAACTATAGCCTGTAACTATTCAAGCTCAGTTCTCAGAGGTAACAACTCAACTGTAGCCTTCTTTGGTTGCAGTTAGTTTAAAGTGTCAGTTTGCTGCAGCAGCCACTGTAAGTTACTTTGTCAGTTCAGTTTTATAAAAAATCATGTGTATAGCCTGCAACTCTACTTCACTGGTGAAATAAATTGGTCTATTAGTTGGTAATAATGTACGTGGTAGAGCCACACTGCAACAATATTATATTTGAAGCACGAATGGGTTGGCTCGACACGGGGAAGGGACCATGTTCACACGGAATACCAGCGTAAAATAGCAGCTTGATGCTCCTGTGTTTCTTACGGTGATTATAAGGAAGCGGTGACATTTTTTGATGAATACGAGGCATTATTACACCTTAGCCCTCAGAGGCAATAACGCATCTGTATTTTCATTCTTTACTGAGAATATATGTGGATGTCAAAAGGCCACAAAATTCAATTAAGATCTGGTAGACTGTGTGCCCGTTTGTCTCAAATACAAATTTTTTATTTGCAAAAAACACAGTTGACAGGGTCTTCAGTTAAATATCTATAATGTACACGTGTTTATTTTGCTCGCAGACGTGCAAATTTTAGGTACATAAAATAAAAACTATCTATAAGTGGAGCATATAAATGATTAAACTAATTCTTCTATTCTAAATATTCTTTTAGGCTATAGAGACAATTTTCCAGCAAACATTTTCTTAAATTATTTTTGACTGATGCTCATTCTTTTCCTTTTAAATTCTTAAGTAATATGTTATACAATTATATGCTTTTTCTATCTTTTGTTATATTACTTATATTGTCTTTATGATCCCACATTCTTTAATGAAAATTTGAGCTAGTATCTCTATGACAAAAAATGTGAGCTCAGAAAGTTTTCTTAGAGAAAGTAAAACAGCAAGCCTCAGGATATAATGAAAGTGCTACTTAGCTACTTACTTTGTAGTAGTTTAAGCTCTAATGGCTTTCTTTATGATCAAAATAAAAAGCTAGACACATTTTAAATTTAAAAATATAAATGGTTTTTTTTAAAGTTTGTTCTGTTATATTCAAATAACAGCCATTAATTAAACTCAGGGTATTATTTGTCTGCCTGTCCGTCAAGTGTTCTCAGAGGCTGCACAGAACCAGTTGTGAGAAATAAACTCGCTGTTGATGACGATGTGTATATTTCAAGAATAAATCAATAAATAGATGACGGCCACGTCCAGCCGCTGCTTTGGGCTGACAAAGGAGAAGAATAGAACAATAACTACCTTATAGCGGGGACTTTTGCTGCAGCAGGCGAGTTAGCCACTACAATTTTTATTGTCTAGTTGGTTAGACGCTGCTGCACATCACCTTATTTCTGTCGCTTCACATCACCACCACCACGGGACGATATGGGGTAGTGCATATTCTTACACAGCCACTCTACGGTATGGCTGATGAAGGAGAAGTATATGAAAATAAAACCTATCTTAAACTACTTCAATAAAATAAAATATTGAGTAAAATAAAATTTGAATAAAATGTTCCAGAAAACTAAATAAAACAAATACTGAGAAAGATTTGAACTGATCACTGAAATTTGTTTTGACAGTATCTGAAGAAAAATGAGCTTCCGAACTTTCATCTCGAGGAAATTCAAGAAAGAAACTGCGTCGTTATAATGTAAATGTTCAGTTTGTAGCTGCCTGCATGAGCTTGCAATTATTTAAAGACTTAGAGGCTTTGCCTGATGAATCTTCAGGTCACATAGTGTAGGGTTGCTTGCGTCGTATTTCTTTGTATTAAATTACATTATTTATTTATTTTTAAGTATAACCTACGTATGTACGATTTTATGATCATCCGTATGACGCCTTGTATGTGGTAAGTTTATGTACAGTATTCAGATCATATAAAATTGGCGGATATTTTAGCATGACAGCTTCATCTTACACTCGAGCTGTCTATGTGTGTGTTCCGTAGGCATACCAAAAGATTTTTACCATGAGGTTCTTTTTAGTTTTATTAATTTATTAAACGTTACCACCATACCAGGATTTTCTCCTATAGTGCGGAGGCAGTTTAAGTATATTAATCTCACGAGAACGAACACCATAACCCAGAACAATTATTTGTTGGTCATACAAATACTCCGTATTTTTTCCGTGAGGGATTTTAACTCCCAGCCCTCTTTGCTGAAACTTATTGCTTATCCGTCGCCACATAGCCGTCAAGATGTGGAGAATATATAGTAATGTAGAGCATGTAGAGCAATAAAGAGATGGAAGAAATATTTTGAAAGCGTGTTTATGAGTGAGGAGACAACGTGCGTACTAAGTGAAGTAGAAACTCCGAAAGAAGAGGAAAGAGGTAGCGAGATAAGTATAGATGAAATAATGAAAGCAATGAAAAGCATGAAAGCAGGTAAGGCTGCCGGATATGATAGAGTTTCACTCGAAATGCTAAGGGCTGGAGAGGAAGTCGTGGCAGGCCTGCTGCACACCTTGTTAAATTTATGCTGGGAACTGAAGCGGGTACCGGTAGACTGGTGCATAGCCGTGATAGTCCCAGTATATAAAGGAAGAGGGTCGCAGCAGGACTGTAAAAACTACCGCGACATCAGCCTTCTTAGCATCATCATTCATCATTCTCTAAACCATTTCCCATTATCTGGGGTCGGCGCAGTAAATCTTCTTGTTCCATTCCTCTCTATCAGCTTTCATTTCCATGCTTACTGCTTTCATTCTCATATCACTCTTCACACAATCGATCCATCTTTTATTCGGCCTTCCTCTGCCCGTGTGTCCCTCCACATTCATATTCAACACTCGCATCAGCCTTCTTAGCATTGTGCGAAAACTGTATGCTAAGGTACTGATTGAAAGGGTCATGAAAGAAACTGATGGAAAAATTTGGGATGTGCAATCGGGATTTAGAAAGGGAATGGGATGTACAGATCAAGTCTTTTCCATGCGCATGATCGCGGAGAAGTTTTTTGCCAAAAACCAAAAGGTTTTTTGTGCGTTCATGGACTTGGAAAAGGCCTATGACAGAGTGGATAGGGATGTGCTATGGCAAACACTGAACTCATTTGGGTTGAGCGCTGGCTTGATGCAGGCATCGGAGTCTCTTTATGGGGACTCTAGTGCTTGTGTTAGGATCAACGGGGTCTACTCGGACTGGTTTGACATCCATAAAGGTGTCAGACAGGGCTGTGCGGCTACCCCGTGGCTGTTCAACCTATTTATGGACAGTTGTTTGCAAAATTTGAAAGTTGAAGAATGCGGATTAAGAATGGGTGAGTTAACCGTCATATGCCTTTTGTACGCCGATGATCAAGTTATCCTTGCGTCGTCGGCTGCCGAGTTGCAAATGATGGTTACATTAATGAACAGATCATTAAAAGAAAGGGGTATGAAAGTGAACCCAAGTAAGACGAAGGTTATGGTTTTTGAAAGAGAAGAAAGTAAAACTATTTGTGAAATAAGAGTAGAAGGGGAGTTGATCGAGCAAGTAGATGAGTTTGTATATTTGGGCTGCGTATTTAGCAGGGATGGGAGATATGATAAGGATATAGAACGATGAGTGAATGCGGGAAATAGAGTAAATGGGGCCCTGCACTCTATTGTGAAGAGTCAAAATGTGTCAAAAAAGGCACGTATGGCAATTCGCAATGCTGTGTTGGTCCCTACTTTAACGTATGGTAGTGAAAGTTGGGTGTGGCAGAAGAAGCACGAGAGTAGAATCAACGCAGTAGAAATGCGGTCGTTAAGGAGTATGTTAGGGCTGAATCTAAATGTCAGGGTAAGAAATTGTGTAATAAGAGAAGAGTGTGGTTTGCAAGATGATGTTGCGACCAGGATTAAGAAAGGAATGCTTCGGTGGTTTGGTCATGTGGAAAGAATGAATGAGGAAAGAGTGACAAAGAAAATTTATGTTGCAGAAGTGAATGGCAGAGTCGAAAGGGACGTCCTAGGCGAAAATTTATCGACCAAATTGGCGATTTATTGAAAACGGGCCAAATTACTAGTACCCTTAACCGAGGAGCATGTATGCATAGGTGTATGGATGTGAAGGAGGCGAGAGAGGTGTGTCAGGATCGTGCAAAATGGAAGTCTGTAGTCTCTGCCTACCCCTCAGGGTGACAGGCGTGAGTGTTTATGTTTATGTAGAGCATATGATTGACTTTTTCTTTTCTTTTCGTATTTTGTACATCATCATCATCATCATCATCATCATCATTACAGCCCTTCACAAGTCCACTGCTGAACATAGGCCTCCCCCAAGTAATGCCACAAAGCACGGTCCTGAACCACCTGCATCCATCGAGTTCCTGCATATCTTAACAGGTCGTCACTCCATCTAGTGGGGGGTCGCCCTACACTACGCCTACCGGTACGAGGCTGCCGCTCGAGAACCTTTCTTCCCATCGGTTATCGGTTCTTCGAGCTATATGGCTGGCCCATTGCCACTTCAGCTTACTAATCCGTTGGGCTATGTCGCTTACTCTGGTTTTACTGCGGATATCCTCATAGACTAGACAGAAGAAGCCTAATGGTAGGTTGTGACCCGCGAACTCAAAAGTGCGTGGGTTCTAATCCACCATTCGACTGCTGTCTTGAGCACTCCTAACACAAACATTTGAAGCTTACCAGGAGTAGTAAAAGGGATTATATTAATGTTATTAGTAATTGCAGTAAAACCAGAGTGACCGATATAGCCCTACGGATTAGTAAGCTGAAGTGGCAATGGGCCGGCCATATAGCTCGAAGAACCGATAACCGATGGGGAAGAAAGGTTCTCGAGTGGCAGCCTCGTACCGGTAGGCATAGTGTAGAGCGACCCCCTACTAGATGGAGTGACGACCTGGTAAGACACGCAGGAAGTCGATGGATGCAGGTGGCACAGGACCGTGCTTTGTGGCATTACTTGAGGGTGGTCCAGGTTCGGCAGTGGACTTGATAATGCTGTAAACATGACCAATATGAATGAGATAACAAACGAGCACACAGCCCATCTGATGGTAAGTGGATGCTGTTGTCTATTAACATCTACATCCGTTATTGATTAAGAATTAATTTGCAAACATGTTGTTAACCTTTAGGACTAAGATGGCCTCGGTCTCAGTATAAAGGGTTCTCCGGTTCACTACAATCACCAACAAAACTTAGCATCTTCCTACTTTAGTGCCTATTTCACATCGGTATTCTGTGAAAGCGTAGTCCTTACCCGTTCAAGCTAATTCCATTTGTGCTATAACTATAGTATAACTGCACCGTGGCCCGTTCAGTGATTCTGTCATGAAATTTAATAAAATTACTACTTTATGGTTTAAAATTTGACGGTAAATTTATGTAGGCAAATGCATAAATATATAAAGTTTAACCAAATAGGCTTTGTAAACGAGCTTACGGTTTTACCTCCGCACTATTGTTGCCGACGCCCGACGTCTCGCTTTGGAAATTGCCGCGTCACTGGAGCGATCCATCAATCATCAATCCTTTTTACGACATGTTTTACTTTATGATCCATTTTGACGCCGAATGCAGATTACTTTCTTATAAGGAAATGATCAGCGAACTAGTCAGTCCTCCCGGTGTTAAGTAAAACACCTAATAATACAGCTAACACTTCTCAGTCCACCATACAATAATTTGGTGTACAATTCCGGCTCCGTGACGCAGTAGCTTAGCAATGACTTACAGCGCTGACGGCCGCGGATTCGAATCCCGTACGGAACAAGTATTTTTATGGCCTACAACTAATTGTTCTGGTTCTGGAGGTTTGTTCTTTTGCAATTTATGTATGTTAACTGCCTCTAAGATACAAACCTTCAGTACAAGTGATGTGAACGAGTTTACTCATATTAGTGTTGTTGGGGACCAGAGAAGTCTTAAATTTGTTACACTTAATAATGGTATATAGAGGTCACATCTTTCATTGGATCATAGTGTGAACTTAGTTTTCCTCCGTGATAATTGTTGGAGTCCTTTTTTTTAAATGACTTAAACATAAACCTAAAGGTTGTTCGCACAACCCAAGGTACACTTTTATATAGTACAATAAAGAAAATTGTACCTATGTACCAATAAAATGAAAAACATAAAAAGTGCAATTTTCCCGCTAAACTTGTTAATATAGTTATATCAGGAATAATGCAATAAGCACAATCAAATCTATCTCAAGTGTACATAAATAACAAAGAAAATGACGAAATATTACATGCAGTGATATCTTCAATTTTAACACCTGTATGAAGATATAATTGAAATTTGTATGGACTGCAGTGCCAAAGCGCCTACCCTTTTCTAATAAGAAGGTTAGTGGAATAAATAAATACTAAAAATGTTGGCTGAAAATTCATTAATACTACTTTGCAAACAAAAATCGGCTGTTATTTGATTTGAAATTTACACTTTTTTATCGACACTGACTCGTACATTAAAGAGACAGTTCCGCGACATCTGTTGTGGGCAAGTTAAACTAAATTGATGATCTGATTTACCGACAGAGACAATACAGCGACATCTATTTGTGGATTAGCCAACTAATCTGATAACCTGTTTTCAACAATATAATTATTAAACAAAAATCAACTCACATAATCTACTGGGTGATAGCAATAACAATATCATCAAATCAAAATAAATACATCCAAAGCGAAGCACTTGAAGGTTTTGGGTTAGATTTTATTTCCTTCTTTAATAAAACAGTGACATCTATCGACATCGCACACTTATCAGTCAATAAAATCCAATGATTATCACAAATTTGAATTTTTTGAATAAGCAACAAAAAAACGAAAGCTCAGCAAACCAATTAAAAAGTCGTCCACAAGATGTGATGTGCCAATGGTAACACTAAAGTCAATTTACTCTCGCGATCCAGTTCACTTACACAGAGCCAATCTTTTATAACCGATGATCGGGTAAACCTGCAACGGAAAATCACGGAGTTTCAACAAAAACTGAGCGACGTGCAAATAGAAATTGAAACCCTCAATAAACATATTAACAAGTTGAAACTGAACTCAGCAAGCTATCTAAATTAACATTTACATTTTAACCGCGCAGTTTCTTTCTTGAATTTCCTCGAGATGAAAGTTCTGAAGCTTGTCGAGAGACATTGAGTGAGCAATCCAAAACTTTCTCAATATTTGTTTTATTTAGTTTTTCTAAAACATCTTATTCAAATTTTATCTCTTTCAAGATTTCATTAAATGTAATAGTTTATGATAGGTTTCGTTTTCGTAATTCTTTTCCTTCATCAGCCTTATCGTGTAATGGCGGTGTCGGAATATCCGCTCCTCTAAATCAAACCGTTGGTAAGAGTAAGGTAGGAGACGATAGAAAGAAAAAATACCACGAGATAGGCAGCAGCATCTTCTTAATATCTAGAAAATAAAGAAAAAACTATGCTAAGTAATTATCTAATAAAAATTGAGCGTCTTCTTGTATTAAGCTTTAATAAGTACTTAACTAAGTAAACCGAATTTCGGTCATATATATATACGACACATCTTCTCTTTAGGTATACCTCAATCTCTGAAAACTAAAGAATACAACCAGTGCGTGTTGCCAGTGATGACTTACGGATCAGAGACGTGGTCCTTCACTGCTGGCCGTATGAGGACGCTCAAGGTCGCTCAGCAAGCTATGGAGAGGGCTATGCTCGGAGTTTCTCTGCGTGATAGACTCAGAAATGAGGATATCCGCAGTAAAACCAGAGTAACCGACATAGCCCAACGGATTAGTAAGCTGAAGTGGCAATGGGCCGGCCATGTAGCTCGAAGAACCGATAACCGATGGGGAAGAAAGATTCTCGAGTGGCAGCCTCGTACCGGTAGGCGTAGTGTAGGGCGACCCCCAACTAAATGGAGTGACGACCTGGTAAGACATGCAGGAAGTCGATGGATGCAGTCGGGTCAGGACCGTGCTTTGTGGCATTACTTGGGGGAGGCCTATATTCAGCAGTGGACTTGTGAAGGGCTGTAATGATGATATATATATATATATATATATATATATATATATATATATATATATATATATATATATATATATATATATATATATATATATATATTGTGGAATGTTATTATTATTATTATATGCTAGTAACCTATACATACTAGATCTCTGAAACGTATTGTGTATAAATATATGCGCATATAGCGTAAAATAACTGCTCAATGCTGCTGTGTTTCGTACGGTGAGTGTAGAGAACCGGAGATCCTTTTACCATCGGAGAGGAGGCATACCATCTTAGTCTTCAGGAATAACAATGCATCTACATTTTAATTCTTAATCGATGATAAATGTGGATGTCCACAGAGGCCACAGCATCCACTTACCATCGTAAGTGGATGCTGTGGCCCATAGACATCTACATTTCTACATTTTAGCTGATGAGCTAGACTTTTTGCATATATGTATATACATATACAAAAATGTATGCCCCTTCATTATCATCATCCCCGTTAACAGTCTCCTGCTGCAAATAATAAGCCCTCCCTCGTGGTAGAGAGGGATCACCATGACGTCACACTTGGCAGGCGGGTTGACGATCGCGTTTACGGACGTTTCGCATCCTTGATGCAGCTCCCGTAGCCGTTATAGGGATGTCAAAAGCGTTGTCATCCATAAGGACAAAGATGTGATGCCTCGTTTCCAGTGAAAAGAGTCTCGTATGTTAAATGTAAATCGCCCAAACCTGTAAAATGAAGCAGCTTCGAAGGTGTGAGGCATCTGATATTGCTAACGGTGATCAACCTATCACGTGTAGTCATTAAAGCAAAACCTTCTTACAATAGCTGTAGAACATGGCTAGCAGTTCACCATTGCAAGTTTACGGGCTGATCAGTTTTTGCATGGTAGTAGTAAGGTTTTTTTATAGGATGGCGTGATAAATGAGCACGCAGTCCACCTGATGGTAAGTGGTTGCTGTGGCCCGTAGATATTTACATATATCCTCGATTACGAATCAAAATGCAAATGCGTTGTCACCTGTGAGGATTAATATGGAATGGCTTGTTTCTAGTAAAAAGGTCTCCGGTTCTCTACACTCACCATACGAAACACAACAGTATTAAGCTACTATTTTACGCTGGTATTCTGTGAGAGCATAGACCTTCCCCGGTCGAGCCGGCCTATACTACTAATACTAATATGCTACTAATATACTACTTACATAACTGGCATGCTAGCTAGCATGGCTCTGCCACGTAAAAGGCAAGGTAGGGGAAGAACTGCGCTCATACAACATATCAGTGTAACTAAACAGCTTAATACTGATGTGATTCCGTAAACTTTCTCGTTGATCTGGTAGTCGAAAACGCGGTTGCTGATTCTAAGGTCCCGGATTCGAACCCGGTTGATCCATAATCAGTAATTGTTTTTTTCTGTCAAGAAATTCTCAGTAGTCGGACTGTGGCCAGAAAGTTGGCGTTGTTTTAGCCCCATGCCTTGGAATGCAATTAAATCCGTCGGTCCCGCACCTGATATCCGGTCGTGTCGAATTACAGTCCCACTGGACTATGAGAGTGAGTGCACTATAACCGTGTCCTTCGCTAGTGGCTAGTCTCCGTTGAGACTGGCTGTGACACTACAGGACAGCGACTGTGTTTCACCCTCTGCTGCTGCAGAAAAAACCTGCATGTGTTCCGGGGCGTAGGCGCGCATCACAACACCGTGTCCAGCATCTGTAGCGACTGCAGCAGCGCCGGCTCGTGCGCGCACCAGCGTGCCAGCTCGTCCGGACTCACCACGCCGTCGCCGTTCATGTCCATCAGCTGGACCAATGTTCCATTTATAGAACAAGGATGACGAGAAATTCACAGAGCTCATCTGATGGTAAGCGGCTACTGTGGCCCGTAGACATCTACATCGATCCTCGATTAAGATTTAAAGTACAGATGCATTGTCATCTTTGAGAGGTCCTTGTTGATGTCTCGTTTCTTGTAAATGGGATCTCCGATTCTTTACACTCAACATACGAAACATAGCAGGATTGAGCTGCTATTTTACATCTGTACTCTATGAGAGCGTCGTTGTTGTCAATGTGAGATGTGTATCACACACATGTGTAGTTGCAAGTTTCAATTTGTTCAACGAGATTCTCGCAGTTACCACAAAGAGTTATTAAAATCGTCTCCTTCGAAACGGGCAATGATCATTGATGATAAAGCCTATTCAAGTGTATCAAATATTATTCAAATGTTTCTTGAGTTTAATAAAATAACCTATTCAATAGTTTTTCTAAATAGATTTCTTTTATTCAGCAATAATCTCCACAAATACATTTTAATATTTCAATATTATGAGTTTTCATTCGCAATTCTACTACCGGTCAGTGCAGTCGCTTCGCAATATTTTCAAGACGTAAGCATACTACTGAACGAAAATAATTCGAAATGGCGTGTCAACCTAAACGCTTCGGTGCCAATAAAGTCCACGACTTCCTGGCCTTTGTTCAAAAAAATTGGATGTCATATATCAGGTGTCTCAAGAGCAGATTCTGGTGACTAGCTTCACCATTCTGCTGTGGTTCGTATGGTGAATGCAGAGAACCGAAGACCCTTTTTACTGGAAACACAATTTATCTTAGCCCTCAAGGGCGACAACGCATTTGCATTTCGATTCTTAATCGGGGATAAATGTAGATGTAGATGTCTATGGGCCACAGAATCCACTTACCATCAGGTGGACTTTGTGCTCGTTTGTCACCCTATTCTATATAAAAATAGAGATGTTGGTTATGACTCGTTTGTAACCAGCGAGGAGCCTCCAAAATAAACGCAAGTACAACTCTGCGTGTTATAGAGCCCACCACACAGCTCTACATCTCCCGTTTGGATCAAAGTACGTCGGCAGAAGACGTCCTGCGTTTCGTGAAAGAACGAAACCGATGCCGTATAGAAGATCCAATTTCATTACATTTACAGTGTCTGGAGTCTAATAGGTCAACGAGCTTCAATTCCTATGTACTCCAGGTTCCTGCAAAATACACAAAGACATTCCTTGCTCCCGATTTCTGGCCTTCTGGGCTAGTGTATCGCCGATACAGTGACGCACCAATGAAGAAAGTTCCCTAAATAGTGTGTTCCCTAAATAGTGTATTATATATATTTTAGGTTATATATTATGTATATGTTTTACATTATGTAATTATTTTAGGTTAAATTAAAAAATGAATAAAGTTATTATTATTATTTCTCCACAAATCTTTTAATAGGTCGATAGATCAAGTCTATATACATCATGGAAACGTTGAAAATAAAAAATAGCCTTCATTATGGAGGTGTTGTATGTTACTTTAGCGTACAGATTGTTGTTTATAGTTTCATTGTTTAAATAACGTTTTTGTGAATTTATTGTCTGCGTGTTTTATATTGTTTAGGTTAAATTAAAAAATGAAATAAAGTTATTATTAATATTTCTGAACAAATCTCTTAATCGGTCAATAGATCAAGTCTATATACATCACGAAAACGTTGAAAATAAAAAATAGCATACAGATTGTTGTTTATAGTTTCATCGCTTAAATAACGTTTTTGTGAATTAATTGTTTGCGCGTGTGAACTATCAGATAAAACGACGAAACAAGTGCATCGACGTTAATATAAATCTCAAGTAATATTAGCGCCTTACAAACTCGAGTGACTGTCGTCATCGACTATCCGGTGGGTTAGGTTGACGTCAAAGTCTCTCAAAAACTTCGCAATGTGACACGTCAGTATGTTGTAAAAAAAATCTTTAAATACGAAGATCCCGAATAAAATGAAGAATGGCTTAAAAGACAAGCATCCATGGCATAAATCTTGTTAAGAAGCCATAATTATTTATTGCCATAGACAAAATACAGAATAACGTTTATTAACGTTTGGTTTTTGCTATAGTAAAAGCGTTAGCTTTCGTCTTTCAGTTTAAAAAGTTTTTAATGATTTTTCTGGGACTACAGAAATAAAAACCATTTAATTGTGCTTATAATTTATCGTTTTATTACCTACCTACATATTTTTGTATAACTATTCGAAACGATGTCAAGCAACCAATTTCGTTCATCTCTTTTCTCGTTTTATCTAGAAGATAATGCACACTCCATATCCCATATCTATCGAAAGGTCGTGTTGAATGTAACAGAAGGTTTAAAACCTCAGCCCCTCGTGACCACACAAAGAAAAGCACCGCAAACGTTGACAAAATAAAATTAAATAAAGGAATCGCGTTAATTCCTTAAAAAAATTCATTTAAAGAGCTAATCTGCGAATTAAATTACATTTTCCAAACAATTTGCGATGTGACGTAATTTCCCAAAGGAACGCTGCAGCGTGCGTCGCGGATGTTGTCTACTAACTGATAATTACTACAATAATACACCACACGTAATGTTTCAACTTCGTACGTGAATGTAAAATTGCAGAAATCTTGTTGCCTTCTGGCGCAAGTATTTTAAATACACAAGTACTGGTTTCAACTTAACACGGTATAGGTAGTGATGTGTAATATCTTCCATTCGCCAGATGTCGCTATTTGCGACTGAGGTGATGTCTTGTTATACATGTCATGTCATTTCATTGGGAAGTTAGTTTTAATTGAAGCTTTTTCAGTTTATAGAGTTATTACATAATACAGTTCCTCAGTGGTTTGCTCTTTAATATTTTGCTCATTTTTAAACCTTTCAATTTTTTTTCTTTATGATATTTCCGCAATTTGGTTTGTGGCGGCGCTGTTGTCGCGCCGCAAGCGAAACACACCGAAGCATAAATCATGCTATCAAAATTCTGTCTTAGCTTTTGCCCGTCTGTCTGTTCGGGTTAATGTTCAGGAGTTATGCTAATGAATATGCTATATGAACTTGTTACTGCTAAACTGATTGTGTTTAAAAATTACGAAAAGAACAAGAGCAATGTTAGGAGTGATATAGACTAGATTTTATCTGGAAAAAGTTAGAGATTTCGTAAGAAATTCTTCGATGATTGTCTTAAACCTCAATAACGCCACACTAATTGGCCCTACCCAGGCGAATCCGGGTGGGTTGCTCGTTTTAAGTAAATTAAAAAGTAATTCTTAGTGTGTTGTGCATGAACAGGCGCTCAGAACAAAAGGAACCAACACGACTGTATCTGGAACTAGATCCCAAACCCTCGTTACTGTCACTTAGCTGCACCGTCGCACCGGTGTCCATCAAATAGAGCTGGGTGCTACAGTAATTTTTTTTTAATTAAAATCTGAAGTGACAAACGAACTTACGGCCCATATGACGCTAGGCATCTCTGAATGCCAACGTAAAATAACAGTTCAATTCTGCTGTGTTTCCTATGGTGAATGTAGAAAAACGGTAAAGTTTTCTGTATTTTTGCACCTTTTAATGAAATAATATTAATGTCCTCCAGACCGAATTTGTCATGGCGGCCCTCCCCAACGGTAACTATCCATCTGCGCAGGACAGAATTATAGTATACCCAGGTATATGCGCAAGCACTGGTCTCTCCCCGTATTCCCTCACTTTCATATCTCGATGGAATGGTAACCTGACATGACCGAAGAGAGATCAGGTGCAAGACCAACGTCTTCACGTATTATGCGAGGCACGGGGATAAGACACCGCTAACCGCCTGACTCCGGGCTGTTACAGAGCATTTCTTGACATTTCTTGTCATACAATTACTGATTTCTACCCGACCCGGGATTTGAACCCGGGACCTCACGACAGCAGTGGCGTTTATGATTATTATCAACGAGGCAGTCACACAAAATCATTTTTCACATTAAATTGCATTGACAAATGGATTTAAAATCCACTTGATGCTCGTTGTATGTACACACCATCATATCGTCCAGCCGGTGTCGTAGAGGTAATAGAGAGAAATTGAAACAGATGTTCGGCAACAGCGTCTTCCTGATAACGACTCAAATAACAATATAAAACTTCGCCTGCTGAGCGTGGCAACTATGGCAAAATACTATGCCAATAATATTAGACAATCAATGCTATATTATTCCACATTTCTCTTGTTTTTATAGATACACCACATTTAGAATGTAAATAGTTAGACATTTATTTAAAAACTCGCGTAATTAAACTAAAAGATGTAAAATGAACACTAATATTAATCGTAATTTAATATTTATGCTAAAAAATGATTACTAGTACGTACCAAAGTATTAAAAGCAACCTTATTATCTACTCGTATATAAAAATAATTAAAACCGGCCAAGAGTGTGTCGGGCCACGCTCAATGTAGGGTTCCGTAGTTTCCCGTCCGTCACAATAAGTGTTCCCACTTATGAGTTTAAAGGTGGGTATCCATTATGTTCGCGCTCCAGCAGCGCTCCTGCAACTGCTCCCGGTAGTGGGTACTGTTATTTCCATCCAAGTTCAAAATGATTTTCCTAGGAAGTCCTTATAAAGCACTAGTTTTCAGATTTTTTTCATATTTTCTAAACTTATGGTTCAAAAATTAGAGGGGGGGGGACACATTGTTTTTTCAATTTTGGAGCGATTATTTCCGAAATTATTGACATTATCAAAAAATGATTTTAGTAAACCCCTATTCATTTTTAAATACCTTTCCAACAATATATCACAAGTTAGGGTTGAAATTAAAAAAAAATCACTTCCCACTTTACATATAGGGGGGCTACCCTAATAAAACATTTTTTTACAATTTTTATTTTACCACTTTGTCGACGTGATTGATACACATATTGGTACCAAATCTCAGCTTTCTAGTGGTAACGGTCACAGAGATTAACCCGTAAACCAAGCCATGCTCACTTTGGAGCGAGGAGAACAGACGCGAGAACAGACGCGAGGACGGACAGACGGACAGACAGACATGGCGAAACTATAAGGGTTCCTAGTTGACTACGGAACCCTAAAAAACATATTAGTCTAAAGAAGTTTTCTGAATTCAGTGCTCGATTCTGTTCATGATTCATGTGATATTCGGAAACCGAGCAATAATTCCACGCTTGATATTCATTATTATAACTTTTAAAAAAACGCAGGCAGTTAGCAGTCAGATAAAAATAGAATTGCCCTAGAAGCGCATTGGGTTAAAGAAAACATAGACGACGTAAAACATTTTTTTTTAAATCTTTATAAAGTAGATAATCCACATATATCAAACACATTATAGTTTAACATTGAAACTGAAGACTGCCACAATTGCTGAATAATGAGGGCCATCCACGTCTTTTTCTGCCACCAGGTAGGCGCCATTTAGGTATGGGGAATATGCGGAAGATTTCATTGCGGGGAAGTTAATTTTTTTTTCTCTAATATTTGTCACATTTTTGATTAATTAGATAAAAAAAGGTTAAGCCAAACTACGTACATTTCTAAAAGTAGAGGAACTAATAAAATATTAAAAATATGTAAAAAAAATTAAATAGTTCGGTACTGATGAAGTCTTGTGTGCACTAGAAACCGTTAATAACTTACAATTAAATCGTATCTTTGTAACAAGTAAGTTCACATGAACATGAACACTTAAATCTTTGTTTGAGAGTTAGTCTAGAGCGCGAGTTCTGGTTGGTGTGGAGCTGCATTTTTCATGCTACTGAATGCGCGGCGACCGCTGGGCGTCTAACAATGTTCACGTTTACATATTGAAGCTTTCTGGAGCTGCCTACAGCGTTAATAATAAGGGTAAAGGATGGAGTTGCCGTTTGAATGGCGTGGCTACTTTGAATTAAAATTAAACCTGCGTAGTCTAATGTTTCGTATGTTTTTTTCTTTGGTAAAAGCTTGTACTATTGTAGCATGTCGGGGAAAAGCTTTCTCCCTATTTTGTTTGGATAAGATTGAAAAAAAAATCGCTTTGGTTGTACTGTTTTTATCTGGCTGGTTTTAATATCAATACATTAAGGGCATTAAGAAAACGAAAAATAAAAAGTAAAAAACGCTTTTCCGCCATTTTTCAATTGTTTTTCTATCTGCTTATGGATCGAATTTTAACAAATAAATTCGATATTTTTTGAAGTATGGTTTATAAAAAAGGCAAATTTGAGATTCAAACATTTATGGATCTAATGCTGTGTCAGTAAGAGTAGAACAAATCAAAAGTGTTTTCATTCCGAGAATTCAGATGTCAAAGATGCAGCTCGCTCTGTTCACCCTCATACGGATAAAGATGCAACTCGCTCTGTTCACCCTCATACGGATAAAGTCGATCTCATTTTTTAAATTTGGAGCTAGATTGGTATATTAGTAGTAACAACATAGCCGAGGAATTGAGAATTGAACACAAAACAGTTTTGATCCATTTAAGGAAATATGGCTATACAAAAAAAGCTCGATATTTAAGTACCACACGATCTCACTGATAGAAACCTAATGAATTGTGTACTCGTTTGCGATTCTCTATTGAAGTATAATAAAACCGAACCATTTCTGAAATTGATTACTGGTGACGAAAAGTGGATCACTTACGACAAGAACGTGAGAAAAAGATCATGGCCAAAGGGTAGTCAAGCTCCACAGACTGTAGCAAAACCCGGATTAACTCGCAATAAGGTGATGCTGTATGTATGGTGGGATTGGAAGGGCATCGTTTATTATGACCTTTTACCGCCGGGCAATCAATAGATTTGAATTGCTATTGCCAACAACCAGTGAGACTCAAGCAAGAGATTGAGAAAAAATAGCCGGAATCGATCAACAGAAAAGGAGCAGTCTTTCGTCATGATAAAACCAGACCACACATATTTTGGGCCACGCAGCAAAAATTGAGCGATGAATATAGAGCCAGCATAAGATTTTACCCTCGCATTTATTTGGAGCTATAAACGCAATTTGCTGAAGACCTGGGATTCAATTTGAATACAAACCATTTGACGAGGTTCTAAATAGGCGATCATTCGTTTCGTGAACTAAAGGGTGTTAAGCGACGGTTGGATTGTAACAAACGTTTTTAGTCATTCATTATAGGATTTCCATTGTTATTATTTATTTATCACTAGCGCTCCGCCCCGGCTTCGCACGTGTGATTTCTGGATCGCGACAACAGCGCCACCTACCGGATTCAAATGTTAAACTAAACCAACTAGAAATACATTAAACCACACAAAAACTATTCCTCAAAATCAGTCGAGCTGTTGTTGAGTTAGCCAAGACGGACGGACATCAGTTGACTATAATATGTTTGAGGTCTCAAGTGTAATAAGTTATTTATTTATATGTACGTGTTAGAGCCACGCTGCAGCTGTGTTATGGTTGCAGCACGAGTAGGTCGGCTCGACCGAGCTTTCACAGGATACCAGTGTAAAATAGCAGCTTAATGCTGTGTTTGGTAAGATAACTGTAGAGAATCGTACACCCACCCACATTAATACATAGTATACAGGAGAAAGCAGGACATGTTGTTAGTAAATAATAAAAGAAATCGTGTCATTTTGTTGACTTTGGAACACTTAATAACTGCAGTGTAATGAATAATGTAACGGGGCTCAGCAGTTGCAATGTAATATCTCATCAAAGTTGCGCAGCCCGAGATAAACCTGGGACGAACTGATTAACTACATCGATAAACTCTCTCGACTTCTATCTGTCCGTGGCAGCGCAGCATCTCATTTGTTAAATTAACAAACGGAGATTAAAATTCCGTATCCGTTGTTTTATGGGATTAAGTTTAACGTTTGTACAGGCATTGTTTGTGTAGTGTTAACATAGCTTAACGGTCAAATTAACATATCGAACCAGATCTGAGTTTGAATTGTCATTTGAGGAAATAATTTAAAACCTATATACTTTTTTTTTTCAAATTCCACCTGATGTTAAGTGATTGGTGTGGCCCATTAAAATTTCACATCTTTTCTCGATTATGAATCAAGATGCAAATGCGTTTTCACCCCCGAGGACAAAGGTGGAATGCATCGTAACCAGTTAAAAGGGTCGACAATTTTCTGAGCTCACCAAACGATACACAGCTTTCTGGTGGTATTCTGTAAGAGCATGACTCTCTGCCCGTCGAGTCGACCCATTCATGATAAAACCATAATTAGCTGCAGAACGGTTCAACCACATATAATATAGTAATACCAAGCAAGGTCGTACAGCACAAGAAAAGAAAAAAAAATCTGAAAATCCTTAATTTGTCCTTAAATACTTAATTCATAAGAAAAAAACTCACAGTCCTGAGAGGTGACAACCCATCTGCACTTTTTACGAATTTTTAAACGCAATTTTTTAATCGCATATTTAAACGAAGATAAGTGTAAATTTCTAAGTGTCACAGCATCCACTTACCATTAGGTGGACTACACGTATGTGCTCGTTCGTCACCCTTATTCTATAAAAAAATACATATTTAATTATATAAACCCTCAGCGCACAAATACTTACTGCACTTGTTTGTTTTTAACGAAAGACCACAGGGTTATGCTAAATGTGCTCAGGGACACTACATTTCTCATAAATATTATTACTGTTTCATTTTTAAATTTAACTATTTAGTACAAGTGTACAAATAAAAACATCTTAGTCCCCCCGTGACCATTCTGCTTGGCACCAAATGCTTGGGTTTGGTTTTAATTTTATTAATTACAGGGTCCCAAGCAGGTGGTAGTCCCAGCCTCCTTCTCTAATGAAATTGAATTTTTTTATTTCAATAGCCTCACAAGGATGATCCTGGGTCGATTCCTACCGATGTTTTTAGTTATGATTTGTGGTCTATTAAATCTGATGTAATGGCAGGAGCCGTATAAGATATGATCACAAACTGCAGACTTCGCGAAATGTTGGTGGTTTACGTCAGTCAAGAACATATAGTCTTTTACGCGGGTTCTAATTGATGTTTTTTTTTGCCCTATATATGAAACATCAAATTTAAAATCAAGATCGTACACTCCTGCATCTTGCAGAGGAATACGACACTTTACAGATGGTAAGAACTGACTAATCTTCTTCGGCAGCCTATAGAATGTTCTAATAGAAGCTCGCTTCAAGAAGTAGCAAATCTCGTCTGTGACACCTCTGACATATGGTAGTACAGCAGGCACACGCTCGACTGTGGCCGGATTCACTCGGTCCCGACCCTCAGACTCGGATCCGAAGCTTGTTGTCTTGCAGAATCTGCTTGACGTGCGGAGTTCGGCGGCCAGGTGTGTGCTGTCAAAAATAGATCGTGCTCTCTGTAACAAATATTTGCCCATGGTAGCTAACTGTAGCTAACTCTATGTTTAATCATCGGTTTGTAAGCGGTGAATCTCACCACCATCCTTCACAATCTGCTACCGTGGGCAAATCTTTGCTCCATAGAGCACGAGGGATCTGGGACAGCGAGCACCTGGTTGCCGAGCTTATAATAATCAATTCACAGCTGTGTGTTTATCTGTCACATGTATGGAAAGGTTATAAAATTTTTATGAGAAATAATATTCTATATCACAATTATCACTCACAAACATCATCATCACCATCAACAGCCCATAAAACTCTACTGCTGGGTTTTCCTATTTTATTTTATTCAGGGCAATAAACAATTACATAATAAGGCTTAAACTTTTGACTTACTTGCTTTAAAGTTATCAACGTATAAAAATTGCGGATTGAACGCGATAATAAATCTGAGTCACCTATACGTTATAGGTTTACCTCTGAGCATGGATTTCACAGCTGGTCGACTTAAAACATGAACATCTTAAAACATCTAGTATTAATATAATTACATAAAACCTTACCGTATGACCCAAATTTACTAATTAAAGGAGAAAAAATACGGTTGTTCCTGTTACTACATTGAACTCAATTTTAGCTAGACGAACAATACAATATAATTTGTGCTAAATATACAATTAAGGTAATAAACACATTAACATACTTTCACAAAATAAGTAAAAGTAAAGTTATAGCCTATATACGTCCTACTTGCTGGGCACATGCTCCCTTCACTTCTAAGAGGGTTTTAGGGCAAGGATGTGTCCGCCGCACTGCCTTAATACATGTTGGCGAACTTCACATGTTTTTGAAATATTTTTTTGTATTCCTCAGACATGCAGGTTTCCTCACGATGTTTTCCTTTATCGCCGAGCACGTGGTAAATCAGCACTTAAAATTGCAGTTAACAATTTCGTTGGTGCCGTCGGGGATCGAACCCGGGTTATTTGCGTTCTGTTATATTTACAGCAAGCGTTAACCAATAATAAGAAACTCGTTAGTGAATTACACATAGATTATTATTTAATATAATTAACATACTGAGACTGGAACCCATTTAAACTATGCCTTACTACATGGCAATCTAGCCTTTCATTTGATAATTAGGACTTTACTTGGTAGAGACACAATGCAGCCATATTATGGTTGTAGCATGAATAAGTCGGCTCGGGGAAGCATTACGCTCTCACAGAATATCAGCGGCAAAATAACAGCTTAATGCTGCTGTGTTTCGTATGGCGAATGCAGAGAAACGGATACAGACCGTCTTTACTGGAAAAAAGGCATTCCACCTTAGACCTCAGGGGTAGCAATGTATCTGTATTTTGATTCTGAATCGAGGATAAATTTAGTCTATGGACCACAGCTTCTACTTACCATCAGGTGGACTGTGCGATCGTTTGTCACCCTCATGCTATATATTTTATTTATTATTTAACAGACAGTCGGAGAGTGCGCAAAAACCAAACTGTTGTTCCATCGTACGCAATGTGCAATGGAGTGGAATAATTTGCCAGCGGACATCTCTCTTGCGATTACAATGTGGGAATCGGGTGAAAAGAGAGTCGTAATAGCTTAGTGGTGAAGTACTCTCCTAATTTAACAATTTTACAGGGGTACGGTACAGTTTTTTCATTTACATTAATATTATGAAATTGATCTATCAATAAATACTATTAGTTGGATGCGTAATATTTTAATTTTTATAGTTTTTAATTGATTTATTTATTAAGTTCAAAATTTTTGTTTTTATTTTTTAGTACCGTAAGTTTATTTCAAATTATTTAGTTTAAAAAGTTGAGTGTGAAAGAAGATGCACGAGAGTAAAATAAACGCAGTAGAAATGCGGAAGGGCTTAATATGCATGATAGTTTTTTTCAATTTCTTAAATTGTGTTTTAAGAGAAGAGTGTGGTTTGCAAGATGATGTTATCACCAGCATTAAGAAAGGAGTCCTTCGGTGGTTTGGAAATGTAGAAAGAACGCATGAGGAAAGAATGACCAAGGAAATTTATGTTGCAGAAGTGAACGGAAGAGTCTGAAAGGGACAGCCTAGGCGAAAGTTTATCGACCAAATTGGCGATATATTGAAAAACGGCTCAATTAAGAGTACCCTTAACCAACGAGCATGTATCCGTAGGTATATGGATGTGGAGGAGGCGAGAGAGGTGTGTCAGGATCGTGCCAAATGGAAGTCTGTAGTCTCTGCCTATCCCTCTGAGTGACAGGCGTGAGTGTTTTTGTTTTATAGTTATGTATTTATTTACATAAGAAAACAACATTATATTAAAAGAGATTTAAAATCACACCCCTTTATACATTGTTTTTACACTACAAACTTTTTAAAATCTATCAGATCAGATCAGATTAAATTACATTACGGCCTTGTCTTTAATCCATGTTATTCAAAAATTAAACAGCGTATTACTTTATAATTAAACAGTGAATCATGAATACTAGGCAATCGTCCATATTCGGCGTGCGAACAGGAGTTCATGTTATGCCTGTCGGCCAATATTGGTCGACAGACCGCTAGAAGAGTTATTAGTAATGTTAATAAGTAATTGTTTTCCTTAAAAAGTAAAAGTTCTACAATAATATAATCCTTTATCACCTTCTGACAATTTGCAACGCCTGGCGAATATTCGGCACAGGTAAAGGAGCATGGAATGACTGTGTTGGTGGTTCAACTATGCGATAATTTAGTTCGCAAGTGCAACTGAGCGGTTGTTTAGACGATATTAACGTAGTCGAGTAGCATACTATAGCTTCAGCTCGAATGGGCCGACTCGACCGGGGAAGGACCACGCTCATACATAACATAAACTCTTAGACCTGTCATCCAGAGGAGTAGGCAGTTTATTTCATATTCATATATCTAAGCATACATACTCGTCGGTTAATGGTTTACTTATTAAATAAAACAAGTTTAGTATTAACGGAAATTTTTAACTTTCATAACTTCTCTCATTATTTTAATATATTTAAACATATCTATCTAAGGGGTATGTCGCTCGCGTCCGTAGGCTTTGACCACCTAATCCTAGGTCACCCTACACATGTCCCCCGGGTGGTGCTAAATGAGCGACAAGCCGATAGCACAGACTCGGCTCCTCGCCGTGGTAGCGGCGTTAAATATACTACCATTTCGCACAATGAGGAATCAAATTAAAGAAATGACCCCGAGTTCCCGGCGCCCCTTTAATAGAGCAGGGGTGCGAAGAATCTCCGGGAGGAAAACCGGCGACGAGGTACGCCACCCGTCACGTTCTGTCTCCCGGAGGGGCGAAAAGTGGATTGCAGAGACCCGTCTGGCTACGTTGAATGTATGTGGAGCAATGAATGATAAAATGGATGAAGTATGCGATATGATGTATGATAGAGGAATAGATGTGTTATGTGTAAATGAGACGAAACGGAAGGGGAAGTATGTCACTACACACGGCATGTATACCGCATACTGGTCTGGTGTAGACGAGCTCGAGCGGGCATGCCAGGGAGTAGGTATAATCCTATCAGAAAGAATGGTCCAATGTGTGAAAGAATATGAATGTGTAAGCCCAAGACTGCTATGGATACGATTGAAAGTGGGCTTAAAGAAGTTGTTTGTGCTAGGGGTCTACGCCCCAGATATGTCTAAGCCCACTCATATTCGAGAGCAGTTTTGAGAAATGGTAAGGATGTTATTAATGAAATGTAAGGGAAATAAAAATGTTGTTATGCTAGGAGATTTTAATGGAAGAGTTGGTGTGAGGAGGCTTGGTTATGAAAGGATATTGGGAACGTTTGGTGATGAAAGTATAAATGAGAATGGTGAAAGCCTCCTCACTGTATGTATGGAAAAGAATCTTTTTGTGACGAACACTTTCTTTCGCCACAAGAGGATTCACATGTATACTTGGGAAAGAGGTGATGATTGAAGCGTGATAGATTTCATAATTGTGGATGAAAGAATGAGGAGCGCAGTGGTAGATACAAGGGTTTACCGGGGGTCAAACTTAGGAACGGATAATTTTTTGGTCTTATGCTGAATTAATGGTCTATTCAGGCGTTGGCGCCATCGGTCATCTGTGTCTACTACTGTGTTACAGCGTATTAGAACAGAAAGATTACAAGATGAAGGTGAGAAAAACAAGTTCAAATGTAGACTGAAAGAAAACATAAGTGGTTTGGATGAATTATGTAGAATGAGTTAGACTTGGAGAATGTATAGCAAAATGTTAAGAAAGGTTTAGTAGATGCAGCTACCGAAGTATGTGGTGTTAGAAAAAGAAAGAATGAAAGGAAAAATAATACGTCATGGTGGGATGATGAGATACGTACGGAAGTTGAAGCAAAGAAGAGAGCATGGCTAGATTTACTAGCAACTAAGGCTGGTAATTCTAGTGATACGAATGATGATTTTGAAAGAAAAAAGGCAGTATTTAGACATCTAAATAAGAGAGTAAAAGAAGTAGTTGAAAGGAAAAGGCAAGAAAGAACGGATAAGAATGATAGAAGAATATCGGATAACTTCTTGGCAAATATTAAAATGTTCTGGAAACTCGTAAGAACTGCCAATAACACTTTTCATTATAGGCTGTTTAGAACTGCCGTTCAAAACAGCCTATAATGAATGCTATAAGAGATGAGAATGGCTATATTCTGAATGATGAAGTTTTGAGTTTAAAGAGATGGAAGGAATATTTTGAAAGCATGTTTATGAGTGAGGAGGCAACGTATGAACTGAATGAAATAGGAACTCCGACAGAAGAGGAAGGAGGTAGCGAGATAAGTATATATATAAACAGTCTTTAGTCATCCTCTAAATAAATTTAACAATATTAGTCTACGACACGGGTTAATTAAGTCGGAAATAACCATTTAAACTTTATTGGCAAAATTCCATAACTGTTCCACACAGCACTCGAATCACTGACAGCTATTCATGCGGCTCTTAGTGGATATAATTTCTAGATAAGCATTGTGTTACCGTTGCAGCCTATTGAAATCCACTGCTGGACCTAGGTCTCCTCTTAGATTATATCATAAGGTGATGTTTTCAATAATTGTCACACTTGGCGAACGGGTCGACAGCCGCATGTCACTCTTTCGGCTCTTACGAAACTTACGGGCCACAACGCGGTAGTGGATATTCCTCCACATAATTTAATGTTCATAATTAAGTCTGACCGTTTATTTATTTGAAAGGAAATTTTGCGTGCAGTAGCGGAGAGGATACACTGCCCGATATCATCCCGTGTATGTCGTAAGAGGCCACAGAGTGGAACTGAAATAAGGTATAAGCAGTAGTAACTGTCTGATGACAGCTCAAAACCATTAATGAATGGCGTGGCAAGTGTGGCAAATATCTCTTTATGTCGCAATATACGGGGAGAAGATGAACAGCAGCATCTTCCCGACAACTCCACAGTAATAAGAAAACTGCGTTTGCCAACTTGCCAATTATGGTTAACATCCCCTATGTGTCAATTTATTGGGAGGTTTATATTACCTATGTCACACTTATAAGTGTGATTATTTTCTCTTTAATTTAGTCGAGTTTTCAATCGTCAGATAAATTTTATCTGAGGAATGATTTTGGCGGTTTGACAGCATTTGTAAAAGAATATTGTCAAACTTGCAAAATTATTCCTCAGATAAAACTTATCTAGTTATTGAATAAGTGGCCCTTATTGATTTAGCCGGTTTTTCAATCGTCCGATAACTGTCTTTTTTTATTTAAAATAAAAGCAGTATATACCTATAAACTTACATTTTTTTATTACTCCTCATTATTTGATTTAATCCTTCTTATTATATTAAATAGTTACCATATGAAACAAGCTTTACAAAAAAATTAGATTACTTTTGTGTTAGATTTCCGTTATCGTAACATAAAAGTTCATCTGTTGCATTTGTGTTATAGGTGGAATTTTTGGCGGCCTTACACTTATGCTATAAAAATTTAGCAGTTGACTGTTTTATGGCTGTTTTGTATAATGAATGAATTGTTCGATGTACAAGCCAATAAGTATATTCATACATTGGTTTTTCATCGTGTCGTTTAGTTCTAAATTGAACTAAGTCATCGTAATTTGTCTTTAAGTCGAAGCAATCTCAGCCGGGCGCTTGTCGCTTCCGCTCGGGGATTGGATGTCTTAATAAAGATTTTATATTTGAAGTTGAGGAGCTGAATAACTGATCCCAAATATTTCAGGCCAATACTTTTGTAACTTAAACAATATTTAAGAGTTTTTCTTTAATATGATTTGGATATATTTTTAACTTTGCTGCAGCTTTTAAATGATTGAATGGGTCAGCTCCACCGGGGAGGGACTACGCTCTCACAGAATACTAGTGTGTTTGTAGTTGGGTTTTGTATGGTAAGTGCAGAGAACTGGAGACCGATTTTACTGAAAACGAGGCATTCCATCATAGTCAAGGGGTGACAATGCATCTGCCTGTCGATTTTTAATCGAGGATAGACGAATATTGGTAGTAGAAGTGAAGTGTTGGGCCATGCACAATGTAGTGCCCCACCTGGTTCCGTAGTCACAATACATGGGCTTTCTTCATAATGAGCATAATAAGTGGGTTCGCGGTTTCACCACTATAATGACTAAAAATGGGCCTAAATCAAAAGATGATAGTGGAAGGACTATACGAAGACGATATGATTGTATGAGTACTTTGAATGAGGCCTGCAATAAATACCAAATAAAAAATAAGCAAAAGTAATGAGTACGTAAGTAAAATCCTTCCCGCCTTCCCGCAAATGAAAAGTATTGCTATTATAGTAATGCATATAAGTCGTTTTCTTCACAAAATATTTATTTCTCACAGTTTACGATAACGTTACAAGGTTATAATATAGCTATGTTTAGGTCATTTTATATGGAGTTGTAACAAATTTTATAAGATAGAGTGACAAACGAGCACACGTTGCACCTGATGGTAAGTGGTTGCTGTGGCCCATAGATATCTACATCTATCCTCGATTACGAATTAAAATGCATATGTGCTGCCACCCGTGAGGACTAAGATGAAATGCCTCGTTTTCAGTAAAAAGAGTCTCCGGTTCTCACCATACGAAACACAGCAGCATTAAGCTACTATTTTACTGTGAGAGCATGGTCCTTCCCCGGTCAAGCCAACCCATGCGTGCTACAACTATACTACTAATAAATATAACTGCAGCATGGCTCTACCACGTATAACGTTTTACTATTCCAAGTGCATTTTATAAGTTGGTCTACTATTACTCGTTATTTTGTTAATTCTACCTAGCTGTACTCGTAATAGTTTTACTTTTGATTCTATTATACATGGTACTACTATCGTGTACGTAGGTCACCCAGTAAGTTTTGAGATGCTCAAAATTTAAAAATGGAACGCACCTGTGTTATACGTTTCTAAAAAGCAAATATATTTAAAAATAGAACTCCATAAGCCAATTGCTCAATATTAAAAAAAAAAAAACAAATTTCTATCAATTTTCCTGCAACGCTCCCTCGGCTTTTCATTTAAATTTAATTTTAAAAAAATTAACATTTAAAACATTTGCACGCTATGATATTTTATGATTTTAAATTTAGTTTAACCAAACATTTAAATCTACCACGGTTACAATCACCATTAGGGAACTCAGTTCCATCACGCGCAACAATTTTTTGGTGATTTGCTGCATTCAAAAGGGGTAAAATTAACTTTAAAAATGACCAAAGAACCGGGGCGACGCAAACAGCAGTAAAGGCAGAAAATGTATGGACTACTGAAATGTTGGTGCGAGAAGACCCACGAATTACATATACGGAGATCGAAAAGATTATAGGCATTAGTTCGGGGAGCGTTCGTACCATAATACATCAACATCTTGGAGTGAGGAAGCTTCGTTGTCAATGAATCCCTCGTTAGCTCTCCGAAAGCGAAAAACAGACTCGTGTGGATTGATGCTATAAAATGGCATGCCATGCAGCCATGCTGCCATGATGACGTTTTCAAAACGGGACATCTAGGCGTGTCTCAGAAATCCTTACAAGTGACGAGACATGGATCTATCAATATAATCCGGAAAGTAAAAGGGAGTCATCGGTATGGGTCTACTCAGAAGGGCAGTTAGCGACAAAACTGCAAAGACCTCGCAACGTCAGCAAGAAAATTGTGGCTAGTTTTTTTTTTCGTGGAGCGGATATTACGACGTCAATACTGAAAAATTGTATGTCAGTCAACTGATTTCCGACCTGTCAGATCAAGACTGGCAAAAGTGTTTTCAGAGCTGGTTTTGGCGAATGTAACTGTGTAAAGAGCATGGTGGAGAATATTTTGAAAACATGTAAAATAAATATTGATAGTATCTAAAATACTTTTTGTATATCTGAAAACTTATTGAGTGTCCTACGTTTACTTTTAACATTTCCAGATACAGCAGTTTAGTTGGTAGGCCCCGAGTTCCCGGCGCCCCTTTAATGGGGTAGGGGTGCGAAGTATCTCCGGGAGGAATACCGGCGACGAGGTTCGCCACCTGTCACGTCCTGTCTCCCGGAGGGGCGAAAAGTGGATTGCAGATGCCCGTCTGGTTACGTTGAATGTATGCGGAGCAATGAATGATAAAATGGATGAAGTATGCGATATGATGTATGATAGAGGAATAGATGTGTTATGTGTAAATGAGACGAAACGGAAGGGGAAGTATGTCACTACACACGGCATGTATACTGCATACAGGTCTGGTGTAGACGAGATTGAGCGGGCATGCCAGGGAGTAGGTATCATCCTTTCAGAAAGAATGGGCCTATGTGTGAAAGAATATGAAATTGTGTAATAAGAGAAGAGGGTGGTTTGCAAGATGATTTTGTGACCAGGATTAAGAAAGGAATGCTTCGGTGGTTTGGTCATGTGGAAAGAATGAATGAGGAAAGAGTGACAAAGAAAATTTATGTTGCAGAAGTGAAAGGCAGAGTCGGAAAGGGACGTCCTAGGCGAAAATTTATCGAAAAAATTGGCGATTTATTGAAAACGGGCCAAATTAGGAATACCCTTAACCGACGAGCATGTATGCGTAGGTGTATGGATGTGAAGGAGGCGAGAGAGATGTGTCAGGATCGTGCCAAATGGAAGTCTGTAGTCTCTGCCTACCGCTCTGGGTGACAGGCGTTAGTGTTTATGTTTTATTTAGTTAGTAGATGATGGAGACATATGACTCTAATGAAAAATACCACTTTAAAGCTATATATTTCGCTAACGAACCGCTCAATCGAAAAGCTGCCGTCCTTTATCCCCAATGTTTTTGAAAAACCTATGCAACGATACCCCACACGATGGATTAGACAGGTTAAACAAAAATAATCCTTCATTTACTTGTATGGGAGGTACCCAAAATAAAAATGTTTCTTAAGATTTTATTTCACAGTTTTGTGATAAATATGTATAATTGTGTCAAATTACAGATTTGTAGTAATTGTACATTAAATTAAATTTTCAAAATAATATTTTTTGAGATAATTTGAAACTATCGACCGATACCAAAATCTAATCAGCACTTAATTCCAAAAAAAAACGACATCAATTGCCGCAAACCGCATTACAAATTACTTCGACGCTGAAATTCCGCGGGGGCCAATAAAAATTTAACAAAAACTAAACTAAAGAATATTCATTATTCTACAGTTATTAAGTCAATATGCGCGCAAGTATTTTATGCACACACAAGTATACGTTAGCACATACATAATCATAATAAAAGTAGCAAGTTCTTGAAATAAAATTAAAAAGAAACGAATAAACATTTGGATGAGTTGACTTTTTAATATTTAGTAAGTATTTTTTGTTATTACATTTACACGAATAAAGCTAGCTTTCTGATCGATGGCGAAATATTCTTACATCATTTTGTGACTTTAGTTTTACGTGGTGTATTTCGGTAAAAATAAGGAATGATTGTTATTATGTAACTTGTAAAAAGCACTTGTAGCTCTCTATGACGTGGGCAGCAGATTCGCTACTCATTGTTATCGTTACAAAAATTAAGTTCGTATGACATAAAAGTTATTTTACCACATAAATAGTTGAAATGGAAGCAATGAACGCGGAACTAAAACGACAAAGCGTTCCAACCAATTGGCAAAACTTCGCAAAGCGCATTTTGTTTAAATTGTATGAACCTTTACGAGCTCGGCACGTGGCGGTAATGTTGCGTCGTACATTTGACTTACTGACTAGTGCGACTTGAGCGAGACCTGTGGGAGGAGAGGGAAGGAGTTCCATTTTGCAGTACCTTTATAAATATTGTAGATGTATTGACGTGTCAACGTATGTGTGCTTAGAATACAAGTCAAATTGGAAAGGAAAACTAGGGCGTAATAGATGACAAAAAAGTAGCCTAAGGCAATTTTCCCGTTCAATTTTAGTTGAACTTTTTAATTTCAAAGCAATTAAAATAACGAAATTCAAATCCATTCTAATATACGCGTGGCAGGTGGGTAAAAACCAAAGTAAACCACTCGCCACGTAGTCTTCTAATAAAGTATTTAGTTTAAGAGTTTGATAAAATTCAATGAAAAACGTAGTTTAAAGTGTCGGTTTGCTGCAGCAGCCACTGTAAGTTACTTTGTCAGTTCAGTTTTATAAAAATATCATGTATATAGCCTGCAACTCTACTTCACTGGAGAAATAAATTGGTCCATTAGTTGGTAATAATGTACGTGGTAGAGCCAGGCTGCAACATTATCGGATTTGAAGCACGAATGGGTTGGCTCGATACGGGGAAGGGACCATGTTTACGCGTAATATCAGCGTAAAATAGCAGCTTGATGCTCCTGTGTTTCTTACGGTGATAAGGAAGCGGTGACATGATTTGCTGGATATGAGGCATTACATTTTAGTCCTCAGGGGTAACAACGCATCTGCATTTTGATTCTTCATTGGGAATAGATATGGATGTCTAAGGGCCACAAAATCCAGTTGGTATCCGGTGGACTGTGCGTCCGTTTGTCTCCCTTATTCTATAAAGAAAATCTAAGCTAGTATCTCTATGACAAAGATATATGAATCCTGTGAGCTAGGAAAGTTTTCTTAAAGAAAGAAAAATAGCAAGCCTCGGGACATAATGAAAGTGCTACTCAGCTATTTACTTTGTAGTAGTATAAGCTTTAATGGCTTCCTTTATGATCGAAATGAAAAGCTAGACACATTTTTATTTTTAAAAATTTAAATAATTTTTTTAAGTTTCTTCTGTTACGTTAAAATAACTGGCTGTAATTAAATGCAGGAGATTATATGTCTGTGTAATACGACAAATGTTCGCAGTGGCTGTACAGAACCAATTGTGAGAAATCTTAATAATAGATATAGAACAGTGCCATTAGGAAGAACCTAGACTATATAAGTATTTTATCCTAAAATGTTCAAGTTATTTTACGAAGCTGGCTGCCTCTACTTTTTAATTATTCTAAGAACAGCGAACTATTTCTTTGTTTTTAGCCTTGATTTTTTTACATTACTCCACATTAAGATTTTCTCGTGTATAATGGAGGCAGCTTACATACATATTGCACAAGAACTAACATCTAGACCTGGATTTATTATTAATAGACCGTACCAATACTTGTTCCGTGCGGGATTCGAACCCGCGGTCCTTAACGCTACAATTGAATGCTTAGCCGCTGCGCTACGGACCTGTTTTAGATAAAATTACCGTGCCTGTATTGTTAGTAAACAAATGTTAGCTTTTTATAACTAAATAAATAAATTATATAACGTACTAGCGATCCGCCCCAGCTTTTCTTGGTTATGGTTTCCTAGTGTCGTGATATATCTTTAAGGCGCTACCCTGACCAAAACCTGGCAAAAGTGCGTTTTTCAGAGACTATATATTATACTATATAATATCTCATTAGTTATGAGAAATAAGCTACATCTAAAAGCACATTATTAATGTTCGATATCCTATCATCACATTCCACGTTCTAATTTGTTTTTATGTGTTATGAATACATTTAAAATCTACTTTTAAAAAATGACTAAAATTATTGATTACATGCATCTGTTGCTAAAGGAAATGCTCTAATCATTTGAGAATTACACTAATGGATAGATAATTTAAAAATCTATATTCTACACGTTTTATTTAATTTCTTAAGTTCGCTTATCTCTTTTAATTGAAATAATTCCAAATATTCGGGCGTATTTTTCCGTGATATATTGTAGCGAGAGCGCGTGGATTGTATGGGATCGAACGCTCAAGGTCTCTCGCTAGGGGAACCGTCTTAAGAATTGATAACAACATTGCCACACAGAGGTTTGGCAGTATCGCTGTTGATGAAAATGTGTATATTTCTAAGAATAAATTAATGAGTAGATGACGACCACGTCCAGCATCTGCTGTGAGCTGACGAAGGAGAAGAATAGAATAACAAAACTTACCGTTACAGCCCAAGTCCACTGTTGAGCATAGGCCTACCCCATTAATAACGTTATAGGGGGGACTTTTGTCGTAGTTGCTAGACTTGGCAGGCAGGTCAGTCACCGCAAGTTTTATTGTCTAGTTGGTTAGACGCTGCTGCCCATCTCCTGGTATCCTTCCTTCTGTCGTCTCTTACCACCACCACCAGCTGAAGATATGTGGCGTGGATATTCTTACACTGCCACTGCACGGTATGGCTGATAAAGTGCAACTATATGAAAATTAAACTTGCAATAAACTACTTCAATTAAATGAAATATTGAATGAAATAAGATTTGAACAAAATTTTCCAGAAAACTGAATAAAACAAATACTGAAAAAGATTTGAATTGCTCACTGAAATATCTCTCGACAGTATCTGAAGAGAAACGAGCTTCAGAACTTTCGTCTCGAGAATATTCATGAAATAAACTGAGGCGTTATAATGTAAATGTTCAGTTTGTAACTGCCTGCATGAGCCTGCAATTATTTAAAGACTTAGAGGCTTTGGCTGATGAATATTTAGGTTATTTATTGTACGATTGCTTGCGTTGCATGTTTTTGTATTAAATTATATTATTTGTTTTTGAGTATAACCTATGCCTGTTCCAATAAAAAAATATTAATTAAAAAAACGGTATCACCATACCAGTATTCTCCTCTGTAGCATGGGAGGCAGTTCACGTACATAGATCTCACGAGAACAAATATCAAAACCCAGAACAATTATGAGTAAGCCATAGAAATTCTTTCTGCGTGTGGGATTCAAACTTGCAACCCTCTTCGTTGCAAACTATTGCTAATCCATCACCACAGAGTTGTCAAGATGTGAAGAGTATAGAGTGATGTAATGTATATTCGTATTTACATACATAATAGTAACGTAGTAGAATTTAACATTTTTAAGTAAATACGTTCATAAATACCTACATACTATCTAATAAATTGTAATTATTTTGAAATTCGTAGTGGCTTTAATTCCTCTATACAATATAACCAACGCGGTCTTCAGAATGTGAAATGATTTTATTATTTTCATTTTTTTGAAGCCGGCTCTAACTTTTTATTAAAAGTTATTTCTGACATTGATGCGGTGAAATCAGCAGTCTGCGATCTTGTTCACACGAGCACACTGTAGGTACCTACGTATAGTACGTATTATAGCACGAATGCATCGGCTCGACCAGGCGGGGTGGACCAAACTGTCACAGAATATCAGCGTATAGTATTTATATAGCCAGACTAATGCTGATGTGTTTCGTGTGCTGAGTGTAGAGAACCTTTTACTCTTCAGGAATGACAATGGATCTGCAGTTTGATTCTTTATTGAGGATTGATGTAGTTGTCTATGGCACACAGTACCCATTTACAAACTGTACTGTTGACTGGGGATTCGACCATCACACATACATATTATTATCAAAATAATACGCGTCTGTTCAGCTTAGCGGTTTATTCCAGGAGGGCGAGCAACATAACAATCATGTAGGTAGGTAGGCGGGCCTTAAAACGAACTACCCTAAAATACACAAATAATACACAAACAGGTGCACTGTGTGCACATTTGACACCCTTATTCTATAAAAATACTATGAGTACGTTTGTTCTATTATTTCTTTTGTCCTGTCGAACATTTGTAGGTTTTATCTATTCAATTAACAAATAATGTCAAAGTAACAGCTTTTTAAATGAATGTGAAAGCTTACCGTACTTATAACAAAAATATATTTTTAATTTTTCTGTCTGTCTGTTTATTCTGGCTAATCTCCAAATTGGTTAAACCGATTTTGGCGGGACTTTAACTAGCAGATAGCTGATATTAGTAGCTTCGGCTACTTTTATTTTTAAAACGAATTAGGGTTATACGCAAAATAATTGAAACCATAAATTGTACGTGGGCGAAGTTGTGGAGAACAGCTAGTGTTAAAATAAACTTCAGAAAATGGTTACCACTTTAGCAAAATATTGCAGATTCCGATGCAATTACTCAGGAAAGCTTTTGAATGTAGAAATCTGTGCGAATTACATCCGAGTGCTGGAGCGTAGTGCGCACCCGGTATGCAATACAATTGTAGATTTTAACATTTTTTCGCAATCACAATCACGGACAGGGTTGCCAACACAATTACTTTATATTTCATTAAAAATACCAGCAGAACTGTTCTACTGTTTTTGTGTATAACTGCTGGGTGATAGTACACCTTTTCAGTCTACAAGTCGCACGACACGCACGGCATTACAATATGGTGTGATGGAGTCTCGTACGCCACCAACAAGAGGCCTGCGTGCAGCTGCAAGCTGTTACAAACTGGAAGGTGAAGAAGAAAATGTAAAAATATATACTTACTACAGTACAATGTCAATGGTCAATGTACAATGGGGAGGCCTATGTGCATAAGTGAAATTTTGATGCGCCGTTATGAATATTATGACGGGTAATGAAGAAGTACCAAGTCTTCGTGATGGTATACATCCTCAATTATGATGGCGCCTGGGGCCTAAGTTTGAATGACTCTTTAAAAGTAAAAAAAGGATTTCCGCTATACGAAACACAACAACATCAAGTTGCTATTTTACGCTGTTATTCTAGGGAGAACGTGGTCCTCTTCCTCAGTCGAGCCAACCCGTTGGTGCTTAACCATAATATAGCTGCAAAATAACTTTACCACGTATAAACCTTATAATTTTTTCAAAATTATCTAATGTTTTCGAAAAGAATAAGTAAGTTAGCAGAAAGCGGTGAAATTTCCTCTCACAGTGCAAAATCTTGAAAATTTTAACGATGAAATGTGTTGATGTCCAGTGTGAAAAGTTTACACACGTTGAATGTCTGTGCGAGTTCTCCCGGCGATTGGTGGTGTATATTGGTACCATACTTGGACAACTCTCACAAACTGGTTGTCTAATTATAAAACCGTTTTTGTAAAGCATATAATTAATATCCAATATATTTGTGTTATCTAAAGCCACAATATTGCACGATGTCGTTTTAAGACAAATAAAATTATCCCGGACGAGCTTGTAGAACCAGCATTGAAACGACGACAAATGGACTTCCCGAGAAATTGTGCAACCGGATCACCAGTTTTCTTGCTGATCGGAGCATCAAGATCGTAGTAGACGGTGCATGCTTCGGTTACAAGCCCATTAACGCTTGTGTTCGACAAGGCTGCGTGCTATCACCAACGCTATTTCTTCTGCATATCAATGACATGTTGCAAACCGGTAACATTCATTGCCACGCAGACGACAGCACTAGTGATGCTTTATACACTAGCCGTGCCAATATTTCTCGGGAAAACATCGCAGAACACCGGTACAAATTTGTGTCTGAAGTCGAAACTTTGTTGAACAAAGTCTCGAACTGGGGGCGGTTAAGTCTAGTCCAGTTTAATCCCCAGAAGACACAAGTTTGCGCGCTTACCGCTAAAAAATCCCCCTTCGTCGTATCAACTCAGTTTCAAGACACTCCCCCTGTTGCCTTAGCCAGTATTGGAATCCTCGGCATCGACATATCGAGTGACGTGCAGTTTCGTGGTCACTTGGAAGAGAAGGCCAAATTGGCCTCTAAAAAGCTTGGCATGCTCAGCAGAGCGGGACAATATTTCATGCTGGCTCACCGCCTGCAACTTTACAAGGTGCAGGTTCAGCCGCACATGGAATACGGTTCCCATCTCTGGGCCGGGGCTCCCCAGTGCCAGCTCCTTCCATTTGATCGCATCCAACGCAGAGTTTTTTTAATCGTTAGCGGCCGAGCCCTTTCCAATCGGCTTGACTCACTGGCATTGCGAAGACATGTTGCATCTCTTTGCGTATATTATCGTAACTACCACGATGAGTGATCTAAGGAATTATTCGGGCTAATTTCAGCCGCACAATTTCACCATCGCACGACAAAATTCGCGATACCATTCATACCATCTGGATGAAAGGCGGTCCACCACCGTGTGATTTAAAAGAAGTTTTCTTCCTCGCGCAACTTCCTTGTGGAATTGACTAAAACCAGACATTTTTCCGGACCGATACGACTTAGGGACTTTCAAGAAAAGAGCCTACTTCTTTTCAAATGGCCGGCAACGCATCTGCAATACCCCAGTTGTTGCAGTTGCTCATGGGCAGCGGTAATCACTTACCTCTGTTTCCTACACTCTCCTATAAAAAAATGGATTTTCTAAAGATCTCAGATTATAATAGATTGAACGGCTCAGGAACTAATAGGTGATGAAATTCAAGAAAGTAGAGTAAAAATAATCATTAGATTTTGATTATTTTCTATTTATATACGTGACCATAAAAGTAGAAATTAGGAGTCATAGAAGGAACTTTGTAAGAACTCGGCTTAACCAATCGTAGGTACAGGATATTTTTATTCCCGCCTGACGTGTTTACCTCGTTTTATTGATGTTTTTTTTTCAATATAAAATTGTTTCACACCTCTAAAACTGTTTGTCTTGTAGCTTGAAATGTACAAAGCTCTTCTATTGATTCCTAAAAAAGGTTGTAATTTACTTTTTTAATTGACTATCCAATATAGAAGACAAATGTTTACATTATGATTATTACAATTTACATTTAAATTTTTTTTATAGAATAGGGGGCAAACGAGCACTGCAGCAACTGATGTTAAGTAACTACCGCCGCCCATGATCAACCGCAACACCAGGGGAATTGCAGGTGCGTTGCCGGCCCTTTAGAAAGAAGTAAGCTCTTTTCTTGAAGGTCCCCAGGTCGTATCGGTCCGGAAAAATCGCCGGTGGTAAACTATTCCACAGAGAGGTTGTACGCGGAAGAAAACTCCTTTTGAAACGTACAGTGGTGGACCGCCAATCATCCAGATGATGTGGATGGTATCGGGACGTTTGCCGCGTGGTGCGTTCACGAAATTTGGCGGCTGGGATTAATCCGAACAATTCCTCAGAGCACACTCTCCATGGTATAAGCGAAAGAAAATGCAAAGAGATGCAACATCTCTTCGCAGTGCCAGTAAATCGAGCCGATCGGAAAGCACTCGGTCGTCGAGGATTCGAGCCGCTCTGCGCTGAATGCGGTCAAGTGGAAGGAGCTGATACTGGGGAGCCCCAGCCCAGAGATGGGAACAGTACTCCATGTGCGGCCGAACCTGCGCCTTGTAAAGTTGCAGGCGGTGTGCTGGCATGAAATACTGTCCCGCTCTGCTGAGCACGCCAAGCTTTTTAGAGGCCAATTTGGCCTTCTCTTCCAAGTGACCACGAAACTGCACTTCACTCGATATGTCGACGCCGAGGATTCCGATACTGGCTGAGGCAACAAGGGGAGTGCCTTGAAACTGAGGAGATACGAGAAAGGGGTTCTTTTCAGCGGTTAACGCGCAAACTTGTGTCTTCTGGGGGTTAAACTGGACTAGATTTAGTCGCCCCCAATCCGAGACTCTGTTCAGCAAAGACTCGACTTCAGACACAAGTTTGTTCCGGCACTCGGAGACGTTTCCCCGAGAAATATTGGCTCGGCCGGTGTAAAGAGCATCACCAGTGCTGTCATCCGCATAGCAATGAATGTTACGGGTTTGCAACATATCATTGATATGCAGAAAAAACAGTGTTGGCGATAGCACACAATAGGCTTGGAATCGGAGCTTGCACCGTCTACAACGACCTTGATGCTCCGATCTGCAAAAAAGCTGGTGGTCCAATCGCACAATTTTTCTGGAAGCCCATAGGAAGGGAGCTTCGAAAGGAGCGCTTTGTGCCAAACCCGATCGAAGGCCCTCGCAATGTCCAAACTAACAGCCAATGCCTCCCCCCTGGACTCTACTGCCCCCACCCATCTGTTAGTAAGGTAGATCAGAAGATCACCAGCTGACCGACCACGGCGAAAACCGTATTGGCAGTCACTGATCAGCTGGTGATCCTCAAGGTACCTCATGAGCTGGTAGTTTACAATGGACTCCATTGTTTTGGAGAACAAGGAGGTGATGGCGATAGGCCGGTAGTTGAAAGGGTCTGAGCGGTTGCCTTTTTTAGGGATCGGGTGGACGAAAGCCACATTCCATGATTTTGGGACTACGCCTAGGGAGTAGGAGTACCGGAAAAGATGCGTTAAAACCGGTGCCAACTCTGGAGCACACGTCCTCAGCACAATTGGGGGGATTCCGTCAGGCCCACTCGACTTGTGGATGTCCAGGGAGAAGAGTACTTTGCGAACCGAACGCTGTGTTGACTGCACTTCCGGCATGAAGCACTCACACTGCGGGTTAGTCGGCGGCGTACAACCACCGTCATCGAGAGTCAAGTTGGACGCAAAGAAAGAGCCTAGAAGATCGGCTTTATCCTTTGCGGTATGGGCCAGTGAGTCGTCCTCCCTGTGCAGAGATGGAAGAGATGGTTGACAGAAATTCCCGTGGACAGCCTTGGCGAGAGACCAGAATGCACGGGTTCCAGAAGGATGGCGAACTAGTTTCTCGCCAATTCTGCCTATGTGCCCTGACTTTGCCTTGGCAATGACTCTTTTGAAGGACCTAGAGATGGAATTATACTTCGTTTTTAGAGCGCTGGAGCTTACATCCCGGGACGCTGATGCGTCAGCCCAGGCTTGGTAGCACTCCTGCTTATAGCATGATGCTATTTTACAGGAGCGACCAAACCATGGCTGAAAGGGGGATGCCCATGTTAGGCCATGGAACGCCCAACAATGTGCATTTGTTAAAAAAATATATCTTTATTTATGGTTATAAATCGCGGTATTCATTTATCCTATAACAATGGGAATATTTTTGCACAAATTAAAAGTACCGAAAAGATAAAAATAAAATTAGGTAAATACGTAATTCATTAGTCTGTGAATAAAATAAAAAATGTTGCCAATCACAAAAATCATTAAAAAAATCGATTCCCCTTTTCGATCGATTACTTATGGTGTCATTATTACAATGCTTATATAATTTTTCGATAATTATTACGATGTTATGATATAGGTTTAAAATAACCGTTGACAATGGATATTTATCCAAAGCAGTCGATACGCAACCGTTATTAACCAATTGTTTATCCGACTACAGACGAAAAAGGATGGTTATGTTTTTACTGTGTGTGCGGTTTAGGCTATGTTGAATCGTTTTTTGCTATGGTGCTTAAAACGTAGGATGCATTTTATTATTGAGGGCGCTACTATCAAAGAATATTTTATTCGCTAAACTCGTAAAGTACTTGACCAACTTTGAGAATTCTTTCACCACTAGATTGTTATGTATAATTTTAGATATCCAATATAGGGTTAATTTTATTATAGAGGGCGCTACTTTCAATGAATACGTTTTTTGGCTAATCTCAAAAGTTACTAGACCGATTTTGAAAATTCTTTCACCATTACATTGCTAATGAGGGCGTTAGCTGTGTGATAAATTTATATTATTACAATAAATGATTGTGAGATTAAGATTTTCTAAATAAATAAAACTAAATACCTACCTAAGATGTTCAAATTCAATTATTATTTTTACAATTTAAGAATCGTATTTACACACTTTACTTACTCAGATTGATTATTATAGATAAAGAGGTAATAAGTCCAAAGTAAAAGAGCTCCGCTTAAACGAAAACACTATTTATTAGAATAAAACTAAATGTTGAAAAAAAGTGGTTCAGTGCGAGTCGGACTCGCAGGCCCATGAAGAGTTCAGTAGTAACAAGCATATATTTTAAATCGAGTCAAAATACCACTATCATTATCGCCAGCAACAAATTATTTTGTTTTTCATAGTGTATGTATAAATAACAAAGTTGTTTTTGCGGTTCTTTAAAATGTGCTACTTGTATCTAAAAAAAAGGACTATAATACATTATGGGGTTTTCTGTGGTTTATTCATTACCAAAGAGAAAAAACTTATTGCGCAAAATAGGTTTTTATCCATTTCAAGTCATCAAAAGCGGCAGTCAACCGTTAAAAACTAAAACAACCGTTGTTATAGGCTCGGTTGAATTCATTGACAACCTTCACATTTATAGTTATGATAATTAAACAAGCGAATTACTAGCTGATTTACCAAGAATTCTTTAGAGTATAACAAAACGCTACTGCACAAGTTAACTGTTATTCTTATCTGTTTTTAACATAACATTTAAAATGGAATCATGTTATGATAATTCAAGAAGTTAATTTCCAGCTGATTTACCACGAATTCTCTAAAGCATAACAAAACAATACAGCACAAGCTAACTGTTCTTAAAAATACATTTGAAATAGAGTTTCAATAAATAATGGAAATTATATTTTAAAAAGCGTGCAGAACTTAAAACGCGTCAAAGATTATTCTTTTTATGATATTATTAATCGAATAAAAATCGATATCATTTCATAGATTTTATGACAGTTAAGTGGCAACATCGAATCTGACAGGTAGGCAGCTGTCACTGTTCTGTCACAAGAATTCAATTGCGTGTTATCGTGTTATTTTATTTTGTTGGAAAATGCAATTGTTGATCTCTCAACAATTGGTTCGAACACAGCAGGTAAATAGTTGGTACATATCAGGATGTGGCATGTCTTCCTCTAAGAAATGCTTTATAACTGAGTTTACTTGAATAATATCAATATAATAATTGTAGCTTCTTTATTAGGTACAAGTTTCGAGTACAGTGAACGTGTAGTGTGGCACTCGCAAAATGCACCAATAGTTCGTCTTGAACATGTATACATCAGCTGTGGCACTGACACTTATGAGAATAAGATCACACACATTGTTTGGGTTCGATTTTCCACGTGAGGAATTATTTGCGCTACGTGAGGTAAGTGTTTGTGTGACATTTTTCAATTTATTAAATGTGATCCATATATCTGATAATTATACATGTTTTTACACTGATTGTATATCAACTCAAGAACTTGTTTTATTTTTTCACATCTGCCCTAGCTATATCTGACAAACATACTAACTTATTTATGAGATTGACCAGTTTTATCAACTACCAAGAAAGGAGACAGTTGATTTTTCATTGTTTTTGGACTGCTGGTAGTCTGTCAGGCCTTAATTATTAAATAATATAGGGCATTAAATCCGTCCTTGTGCAGTAACATTTAACTTGACAAATATTTTATTTATATTTGAGTTTGAAATAAACAAATCTATTTTATTATTATTTTTTCACTTTGACTTCATTTTTTGTATTTTACATTATTTCAGTTGTCATGCCGTGTATATCATAATTGCTGGCAATGAACTGCTAGAACAGCATCATGTTCAACTGCAGAACGGGAACCATCTGAATCATGTAGTCCGTCCTCGTTGCAATCTGAAGTGAGTAATGTATTGCACTCAGAACAACAAAGCTTAGATCATACATCACACAGTGTACTGCTAACTAATTATTTAAAAGCACAATATTTTTTACCTGGTTGTAACAATTCCATCAGCATTGCGAGTATGTCTCTTTTGTGATTAACTACATTTTGCGATAACAAACATACATAGTGACAATTACTATGTATGTGTGTTATACTTGGTAGAGCCATGCTGCAGTTATATTAGAAGTATAGTTGTAGCATGAATGGGTCGGCTCGACCGGGGAAGGACCACCCTCTCACAGAATACCAGCTTGAAATAGTAGCTTAATGCTGCTGTGTTTTGTATAGTGAGTGTAGAGAACCGGAGACCATTTTTACTGGAAACGAGAAAATGATCTTAGTCCTCACGGGTGACAACGCATCTGCATTTTGATTTGTAATCGAGGATAGATGTGGATGTCTAAGGGTCGCAGCAATGTCTCCAGCAGATGGTGAATCTCAGTTAATGACAAGATATGCTAATAAATCCAGAGCCGTGACTATGTGTCGATATGGGTAGTAGAGGTGGTGAATGGCATTTTTAAAACTGAATTTAAAATATTTCATCAAAATTACTTTAACAGGACTTCTACACATTTGATGATAGACTGCTGTGGCTTCTGCTATAGTTAATAAATTCCACACAAAAATAAGGGACAGGGATGATGCGGCTCAAATACTTGAAATAGTTCATCAAAATATGGAGACAAATAATGATTTTTCTGAGTATGCTAGGGAAAACAATCTAAATAGAGCTAGGGCAGGCAGACTTTAGAAATATAAATGAAGACTTTAAAATGTTAGGGAATTTCCTGTTTTAACTTACAGTGACTTAATATTAATTGCTTGTGTCACATACCAATTAAAGCAAGCTCGCTACTATTATGGTGAGCATATAAGATTTAATGGTTGCTACAGGATAGAACTCTGTAATAACCAGAGGAGCAGCATTATGGAAGGAATAAAGTTAAGCCCTAGCTGATCTTTACTTAGGGCTAGAATTGCAAGTCATCACTATTAGTCGTAAAGTGTATTTTATTATATAAATTCTATATAATATCTAATATATTAATTCTTTTTTCAATAGAGAAGGAGGCTTGGTACTACCACCTGCTTAGGACCCTGTAATTAATGAAATTAAAATTAAACCCAAGCATACCACTGCAAGACTTCAAGACACAGTAAGTTCATTCTGTAGATCGGACCATAAATAAAAATTAAAAATCTGAAGGTACTCCGGGTTAACACTGACATTGGGACGTCGGTTATCTCAGTCTGCCGTAACCATGGGTGCTGGAAAGCACCCGAAACGTCTGGAATTAAAAATCAAAGAAATAAAACGCGATAAAATTGATAAAAATAGTTGTTAAAAAAACTGCATTTTTGAAAATAAAAACTTCAAATATTTTCAAAACCCCGACTTTTTTTAAAGCAATTCCTTTACCATTTCATTGTTTTAATTACATATTATCATATCTATATGCTTTTATATGTGGGCACTCATGGCCGAAGTGTCTATGAAGAGTGGGCATTCCCCTTTACCTCCAATGGGCACCACAGAGGAAGGAATAAAATGTTCCTTACCCTGAAGTATCACATCAGCGACAGAATCCGCAACAACGTTGGGATCGTCCAGCGAGAAGCAAACCCGCCCCCATTGGTAGGATGCAAAGAAAGACCGCATCCCATCCAATTCGGCTGACCTATAGTGACAAACACGGCGGCAGCCTGCAGAATGCAACTACGATTTCAGTGTGAGTGGCACCACACTCCGGACAAGATAATGGTCCGAAGAGCCTAAGGGGGCGTCACGGAAATCTGATATCCGTCCGGTTGAGAGGTCAGCAGAAGGTCCAACAGGGAAGGTGCATGATCCTACATATCTGGAATCCGCGTAGGCGTAGTAACCAGTTGTGTCAGATCATATGCCAAGGCAAAATCATGAACGGATCTCCCCGCATGATCGGTTAAACGTGAACCAAGCCATTCGACGTGATGGGCGTTAAAGCCGCCGAGGATCACGATCTCTGCGGAGGGGATTTGCTGTAGCAACGAATCTGTAGCCATTTGAACGTGGTAGAAGAGTTGGTCTGTTTCGGCATTACCGCTATGGAACCTATAGAGGCACCCGTAGACGCGCGGATGGTCGTCGCTGTCTACACGTAGCCAAAGAATGGACAGGTCCGAACCTTCAAGACTGCCGAGGCGTCGAGAACAGATGTCCTCTCTGACGTAATCGCAAACTCCTGCCCAAGGCACAAAGGAGTATTCCAGTTTGTACCCCGGGTAGGAGAGATACGAGTCATCAGCCGGAGAGGACACCTGCGTCTCGGTCAGAAGGAGCAGAGCCGGCCTCGCCGTCTCGAGATGACAGTGGACGGCGTTTAGGTTAGAGTGAAGTCCCCTGATATTGCAGAAATTCACGGACAGCGTGGCAGGGGTCGCCTTGGTCTTGTTGCTCCGTTTGCCCCGAGCAGTTGTGGTCTTGAGTGGAAATTCGCCCCTCCCAGAATACGCGGGGAAGCCTGAGCACCCACGCTCAGAAGTGGAGAAACATGGTTGTGGATGCTCAGCGAGGGATTCTTCTGGGGTGCTGGTACCCTCCTGGGGTAGTCTATCGTTATTTAATTCCGCTACCATGTTGATGGGGGGGGGGGGTATTTGGGCCCCTGGCCACCTGCACTCACCAGACGAAACGCGGATGGAGAGCTTCCACTTCACGCCGGTATTCTGTGAGGTCGTGGTACCACCCCGGATTGAGCCGGCCCATACGTGCAACTGCAAAGCTGCCGCGTGGCTCTACCACTGTTAAAAATTATATAGTAAGGATTTCTAGAAGTGCTAAAATTGTATTACAAGTTCCGACTAACTTGTTCTTTGTTTTTTTTTTTATTTTTGTGATTTGGTTAAGCACTTGTACTCATTTCACAATTTATTTTAAATAATTAATTTACCGACTATACACAGACCGCAACTTTTGCTGGTTCTTCCCAGGACAGAGGTTTTCTTGCGAACCAGTGGTAAATTAAAAAATGGCTTTCAATAAGTATTTTATAATAATCTATGTTGAATAAAATCATTTAGGTATTTCATTTCATTTCGATGATAACATCTGAAAAATAGGGAAATTTCGAGATCTTTTTGTTTCGATTTTTGAATCAAACTTAAGGTTCCCTGTTTTTGCAAGAAAACGAACGTTTCAACCCGATCTAGTTGTTCTCCTACGTACAAACCAAATGAGTTTATTTCCTTTTAATTTTCTTTTCTATCATCGCTTTGCAATAACTCTTGTGCAGAATCTATAATTTTTTTTATCTCCTAGCTTTTTTCTGCCCTTCTCATGTTCTGATGATCTAGATTCCTGAAAAATAAATATTTGTTTCAGTTATCCTCATCGAAATATGAATGGAACGTGGCTGCGAATTTTTTTAAGAACAATGGAAATTTCACAACTGTGTAGGTTGCATGGATGGCAAGCATATTATAATCGAAAAACCATCCGGAACGGGATCATTGTTCTACAACTATAAGGGTACATTTAGTGTGGTGTTGTTTTCAATTGTCAATGCAAACTACGAATTCATTTATATTCGTACGGGTTCAAATGGAAGTATGTCAGATGGAGGAATACTCAAAGCCACCGTGTTCTATGGAAAACTTATCAACGATGACCTTAAGTTGCCAGAATCATTTATACCGCCAGGTACAAACTTAACAGTTCCCTATGTTTTTTTAGGAGATAGTGCATTTGCACTTGAAACAAATATAATGAAACCACTCCCCGATTGGAACATCAATATGGAGAAAAGCATATTCAATTATCGTCTATGCCAAGCTAGAACAGTTGTTGAAAATGCTTTCGGCATCCTTGCCACACTTCAGCGTGTTTAGGCAACCTATTAGCGCTAAAATTGAAAATCTCGATGCAATTGTTCTAGCCAGTTGTGCGTTACGAGTACACAATTTCTTTGTGTACTCGTTTGTTTGTTTGTTTGGAGAGTGGTAGAGCCACGCGGCAGCTTTGCTATTGCACGTATGGGCTGGCTCAAACCGGGGTGGTACCACGACCTCACAGAATACCGGTGTGAAGTGGAAGCTCTGCTTCCGCGTTTCGTCTGGTGAGTGCAGGTGGCCGGAGGCCCAAATCCCCCCCCCCATCATTATGGTAGCGGAATTAAATAATGATAGACTACCCCAGGAGGGTACCAGCACCCCTGGAGAATCCCTCGCTGAGCATCCACGACCATGTTTCTCCACTTCTGAGCGTGGGTGCTCAGGCTGCCCCGCGTATACTGGGGGGGGCAAAATTCCGCTCAAGACTACAACTGCTCGGGGCAAACGGAGCAACAAAACCAAGGCGACCCCTGCCACGCTGTCCGTGAATTTCTGCAATATCAGGGGACTTCACTCAAACCTAAACGCCGTCCACTACCATCTCGAGACGGCGAGGCCGGCTCCGCTCTTTCTGACCGAGACGCAGGTGTCCTCTCCGGCTGATGTCTCGTATCTCTCCTACCCGGGGTACAAACTGGAACACTCCTTTGTGGCTCGGGCTGGAGTTTGCGTTTACGTCAGAGAGGACATCTCTTCTCGACACCTCGGCAGACTTGAAGGTTCGGACCTGTCCATCCTTTGGCTACGCGTAGACAGCGACGACCATCCGCGCGTCTACGGGTGCCTCTATAGGTCCCATAGCGGTAATGCCGAAACAGACCGACTCTTCAACCACGTCCAAATGGCTGCAGATTCGTTGCTACAGCAGATCCCCTCCGCAGAGATCGTGATCCTCGGCGACTTTAACGCCCATCACGCCGAATGGCTTGGTTCACGTTTAACCGATCATGCGGGGAGATCTGTTCATGATTTTGCCTTGGCATATGGTCTGACACAACTGGTTACTTCGCCTACGCGGATTCCAGATGTGGAGGATCATGCACCTTCCCTGTTGGACCTTCTGCTGACTTCTCACCCGGACGGATATCAGATTTCCGTCGACGCCCCTTTAGGCTCCTCGGACCATTGTCTGGTCCGGAGTGTTGTGCCACTCACGCTGAAATCGCGGTTGCATTCTGCAGGCTGCCGCCGTGTTTGGCACTATAGGTCAGCCGATTGGGATGGGATGCGGTCTTTCTTTGCATCCTACCCTTGGGGGCGGGTTTGCTTCTCGCCGGATGATCCCAACGTTGTTGCGGATTCTGTTACTGATGTGGTACTTCAGGGTATGGAACTTTTTATTCCTTCCTCTGTGGTGCCCATTGGAGGCAAATCTCAGCCATGGTTTGGTCGCTCCTGTAAAATAGCATCATGCTATAAGCAGGAGTGCTACCAAGCCTGGGTTGATGCATCAGCGTCCCGGGGTGTAAACACCAGCGCTCTAAAAAAGAAGTATAATTCCGCCTCTAGGTCCTTCAAAAGAGTCATTGCCAAGGCAAAGTCAGAGCACATAGGCAGAATTGGCGAGAAACTAGTTCGCCTTCCTTCTGGAACCCGTGCATTCTGGTCTCTCGCCAAGGCTGTCCAGGGGAATTTCTGTCAGCCATCACTTCCATCTCTGCACAGGGAGGACGACTCACTGGCCCATACTGCAAAGGAGAAAGCCGATCTTCTAGGCTCTTTCTTTGCGTTTAACTCGACTCTCGATGACGGGGGGAGTACGCCGCCGACCATCCCGCGGTGTGAGTGCTCCGTGCCGGAAGTGCAGTTCACACAGCGCTCGGTTCGCAAAGCACTCCTCTCCCTGGACATCCACAAGTCGAGTGGGCCTGACGGAATCCCCCCAATTGTGCTGAGGACGTGTGCTCCAGAGTTGGCACCGGTTTTAACGCGTCTTTTCCGGTACTCCTACTCCCTAGGCGTAGTCCCAAAATCATGGAAGACGGCTTTCGTCCACCCGATCCCTAAAAAAGGCGACCGCTTAGACCCGTCCAACTACCGGCCAATCGCCATCACCTCCTTGTTCTCCAAAACAATGGAGTCCATTGTAAACTGCCAGCTCATGAGGTACCTTGAGGATCACCAGCTGATTAGTGACCGCCAATACGGTTATCGCCGTGGTCGGTCAGCTGGTGATCTTCTGGTCTACCTCACTCACAGATGGGCGGAGGCAGTAGAGTTCAAGGGGGAGGCATTGGCCGTTAGTTTGGACATTGCGAAGGCCTTTGATCGGGTTTGGCACAAAGCTCTTCTTTCGAAGCTCCCTTCCTATGGGCTTCCCGAGAAATTGTGCGATTGGATCACCAGCTTTCTTGCAGATCGGAGCATCAAGGTCGTTGTAGACGGTGCAAGCTCCGATTGCAAGCCTATTAATGCTGGTGTTCCACAGGGCTGCGTGCTATCGCCAACGCTGTTTCTTCTGCATATCAATGATATGTTGCATACCCGTAACATTCATTGCTATGCGGACGACAGCACTGGTGATGCTCTTTACACCGGCCGAGCCAATATTTCTCGGGAAAACGTCTCCGAGTGCCGGGACAAACTTGTGTCTGAAGTCGAGTCTTTGCTGAACAGAGTCTCGAATTGGGGACGACTAAATCTAGTCCAGTTTAACCCCCAGAAGACACAAGTTTGCGCGTTAACCGCTAAAAAGAACCCCTTTGTCGTATCCCCTCAGTTTCAAGGCACTCCCCTTGTTGCCTCAGCCAGTATCGGAATCCTCGGCGTCGACATATCGAGTGACGTGCAGTTTCGTGGTCACTTGGAAGGGAAGGCCAAATTGGCCTCTAAAAAGCTTGGCGTGCTCAGCAGAGCGGGACAGTATTTCATGCCGGCACACCGCCTGCACCTTTACAAGGCGCAGGTTCGGCCGCACATGGAATACTGTTCCCATCTCTGGGCTGGGGCTCCCCAGTACCAGCTCCTTCCACTTGACCGCATCCAGCGCAGAGCGGCTCGAATCGTCGACGACCGAGTGCTTTCCGATCGGCTCGATTCACTGGCGCTGCGAAGAGATGTTGCATCTCTTTGCGTATTTTATCGCATCTATCACGGGGAGTGCTCTGAGGAATTGTTCGGATTAATCCCAGCCGCCAAATTTCGTGAACGCACTACACGGCAAACGTCCCGATACCATCCACACCATCTGGATGCTTGGCGGTCCACCACTGTACGTTTCACAAGGAGTTTTCTTCCACGTACAACCTCTCTGTGGAATAGTTTACCACCGGCGATTTTTCCGGACCGATACGACCTGGGGACCTTCAAGAAAAGAGCTTACTCCTTTCTAAAGGGCCGGCAACCCACCCGCAATTCTCCTGGTGTTGCGGTTGATCATGGGCGGCGGTAGTCACTTAACATCAGGTGAGCCGCATGCTCGTTTGCCCCCTATTCTATAAAAAAAAAAAAAAAACAACTTTCTAAGACAAAAGTCGAAAATTTATTGAACCCCTTCAAGTGTTGACTATGAAGACTTACAATTGAACTGATGATAGGAATACTTAAGAGAGGCAGCAAGTGAGAAAAAACTTAATGGATTATTTTAATACAATTGGCTAAATACACTTTCAAGACAAAATGGTTGAAATAGTCATGGAAAGAATACAATAAAATTGTTTATGGTAATTCTTTAGTAATGCAATATACGCCATTTGTTCGTCAAAATTCCAAAGGAACATTCCACATATCTTCGTGCTCGTGATAATCTATAGTTAAAAACACGTTTTTTCATTGTTAATTGCTTGCCGCTGTATGGTCGCAGCAAATGTTTGTGTAATCCAAAGGCTTCATCGCCAATGAATACCATAGGCAAGGGCCTACCTACAGGGGTAATTGCTTGTGGTCCAGGTAGATCTAAATCATTTCTTTCCATTGCATCATATAAACTGCAGTCCCTCCAAATAGTTGAATCGGAAGTTTTACCATAGGCTCCTACATCAACATACACGAATAAATAATCGGCGTCACATACGGCCATTAAGACAATAGAAAAGAAATGTTTATAATTAAAGAATAATGAACCACTGCGTGGTGGATGAATAATCTTAATATGTTTCCCATCTACAGCCCCTAAGCAGTTTGGAAAATTTGCTTTCTTTTTAAATTTGTTCGCAATATCAAGCCACATTGTTTTATTACATGTTGGTAAACGAATAGGCTGTAATTTATCCCAAATCAGGCGGCACACGTCGTGGACAATTTTGCTAGCAGTTGAAGTACCACATTTAAAAAAATCGGCGAGATCTTCAAACGAACACCCCGTTGCCAAATATCTGTAACAAAAAAATTATATTAAAAACAAATAATAATGAAATGGAATTATACAGGCTGTTACAAAAGGTTGAAATGAATAACACTGGGGTCATTGTATTGTACTCATGAATATGAACAACTTTTACTATGGGGACACATACGAAATCGTAAAAAATCAGCTGTTTCATACATTTAGGTCATGTAGGTATATGTGTCCCCATAGTAAAAGTAGCTCGTGTTGAAGAGTACAACGACCCCTTAAAGTATTAGTTATTTCAACCTTTTTTAACACCATTCAATAGGCTGATGACATTTTGGGAAATGATCGATCTTACATTATACTGGACTAATATAAAATAAATCCAGTTAATTTTAATATGGTAAAATTTAAAAAAAATGTAAAATATTAAATACTACTTATTTATATATTACATAACGTGTAGTCCACGCGGGTAGAAAGCTAGTACATTAAATAATTATATTACGCTTTCAAAAAGCGCTTATGCCACCGGTATAAGAAAAACTAATCATTTATCAAACCATAATTATAAAGATGCTTGGCGGTCATAAATTTAAGAATAACTTGAAACTATTAACATGGATATTTAAATATACAGAAATTATCTTCAATACTTAGTTCATTATATGATCTGATCGCTGTAATTTCGATATTGTAAAATATCATTATTATTTTATATGTTATTTTCAAATTTAACTACCAACTTACTTTTCTACAAATTTCAATTTAACAATTAATTTTTCAGCTGCCAACTTACAAAGAAAATGGAAAAGCTTAAGAGACTCTTTCAACAGAGACCTTAAAAAACAAAATTCACAGAGAAGCGGTTCAGCAGGTAGTTCAAAGAGATACTACTACTTTAGTCAATTATTATTTTTAAAGCCATTGTCTGAAAATCGAAATACAACATCGTCTCTACCGGTACAAAACAAAGACGATGACATCGAACAAATCGATAATGAAGACGATAATACTACTGAAACGAGTGACTCTGAAGTTTGGAAGAGACCAAAAAATATCCAAAGAAAAAAAGATGATGCAGAATATGGGTTAATAAAAAAAATTACAAGTCATTTGAGCGATCAAGTAACTGCACATACTCGTACACAGGAACCTGACAAGTCCTGTGACAGTGATATGCATTTTTTGCTATCTTTATACGATAGATTTAAGACCATTCGCGATGATTAGAAACTGAATGCTCAGATAGAAATATTGAATGTAATTAAAAAATATCACACACCTACAACTACACGTAATGATAATTACAGTGAATATGGAATGGGGTATACGACACCAGCGTACCAACCGTACGAGCGACCATCAACGTCTAGGTATCGGCCGGATATGGAAACAGGCTCTCCGCAGCTTCACAATTTGCGTACTGCATCCACACCAAGAGATATTTCAGTACCAGAATCTCCACTCAGCGTCTCTTCTCAGGCTTCAAACTATAATGATCCGATTATAACGGATATTTTCGGATATTAACTGATTAATTACCTACTCTGTTGATTTTTGAATGACAAAATAAATAAAAATATATAAGTACGCTCCTTGTTTTCGCCTTCCTATCCTCCCTACCACAGTTGCAAATTAACTCATTGGCAATAATAAAGGCCTGAGCAGACCGGATGCGTGGCGTGTGCGTAACGTACAGTCAGCGACACATCGACCTACGAAAATCTGTGAAAAAACCACAACTGATGTTGATCTCTATGCGTTTGAAATTAGGTTGAAATTCAGTTGCAGAAATTTGACAGATAAGGGTAGGTCGATATGGCGCTGACTGTACATGCATACTGTTGTAATAATAGGAAACTATATGAAACGTGCCCACAATCATAATCTTTCTTTTTATTGTTAATGAATTAAGAGGCCGTACCTGGTTTTGCTCGCAACACTAGCGCCACTTTCATTAAAGTAATAATATATTTTTATTTAAGGCATAGATAAAAAATCTGTCTCAGCCACTTTTTAGCTAAATTCTTTTTTTGCTAAATTTACAAATTGGCTGAGACAGATTTTTTTATCTATGCCTTAAATAAAAAGATATAATTTTTTTAATGAAAGTGTCGCTAGTGGCGCGAGCAAAACCAGGTAGGTACGGCCTCTTAATTTGCACCTGTATTTTATATTTTATAAATTAGTTTCATCTGCCCGGTGAGTCTGTCCCGGTAGATGGAACTAATTATATTTTCTAAGTACTTAAAAATAATTAACTATAAAAAAAATTACTCACCTCAATGTCATTGCCAGACGTTCTACAGATGGTATGCTTTTTCTCATGGCCGTGTCTTTTTTTTGCAACTCACTATTCAGTTCGTTTAACAAGTAGTCAAATGTATTCTTGTTCGTTCTAAATTTTTTATAAAATTTCTTCTTGAACCTTCGAAGTTTAGGATAATCAGTACGAAATTGGCTTTGACTTTTGTTTTCCAATAAAGGATGTACCCAATAAATTCTATTTCGACGAATACGATGATGTCGTCGTCTTGTTCTTATTAATAAAAACCATAACAAGGATAGCAACAACAATCTTTCCTCCATGACTACGTTCAGTCAAGCTGTGTTTCCTCTACGAAAGCCGGAGTATAACTGCACACGACCACGTGGTTACCACATCGCAACGGCAGCGACAACGCAACCACATCGACATTTTGTCGGTACCACAACGCAACTGCACAAAGCCGCTGCGACACTATTCACACGCAACCACAGCTTGACCACATTGTGTCGCTGCGACGTGGTGTGGTTGTGGTACGTGTGAATTGACCCTAAGTAGCTCACATTGATTATTTATTTATTAAAATGTAAAATGATGTATTAAGTTAAATGGTAATATTTGCATAATAGCCTGAGATTTGTAAATTATAATTTTATTGTAGAAATTAAAATCATGAACTAATTTATACTGTAATGTAATTATTAAAATAATAATAGCTTAACTAATCTCATATAACATTTAATATTATTTATGTAACAATAATGTAATAATTCAATTAATAATTTATGAACAATTTATTGTATAAGAATTCAAATAGAGTGGATCTCTATAAGTATTTAATTGTACATAATAGTTGAATTCAAAAAGAATATTTGTACATAACTTTTAAGTAATGAAATAATTTTAAAATGTAACACTGATTTGGGTTTGTGTAATTAGCTGTATTTCATATAATTTTTGCATGCCAATTATGGAAAAACATGCCAGTTTCACGTCTTTGGCCACCTTATGTAGGTACCATGTTTTTAAGCAAGTAATTTTTTTATTTATCTATCTTCTTTTGAATTTGATATAACATATAACATAAACATAAACACTCACGCCTGTCACCCAGAGGGGTAGGCAGAGACTACAGACTTCCATTTGGCACGATCCTGACACACTTCTCTCGCCTCCTTCACATCCATACACCTACGCATACATGCTCGTCGGTTAAGGGTACTCCTAATTTGGCCCGTTTTCAATAAATCGCCAATTTGGTCGATAAATTTTCGCCTAGGACGTCCCTTTCCGACTCTGCCATTCACTTCTGCACCATAAATTTGATATCTTTTTAAATTATTAACATAACTTTGTATTACAAGACAGCGCGGACGCTGGAATTATTTCGACGTCTGCCACAGTCGAAAGTCGAAAGGGATGTGAGTGGAATGGCAGAATGTAAATACACACTTCTCTCGATCCCGCCACGGCAGTATTAAGCGAAGTGTGGCCGGCAGCGCGAGGAGCAGTGGCAGGGGCTGAATGTAAATGAGGCATTACATCAACTCCACCAAGGTCACGACGGTTGGTGGTTGGTCCCGACCGTGTAGGAGGCCTGTTACTATGAGGTATTTGTATGCACATTTGTCAGATAGGTGACCTATATATACATTCTACTATATATACCCCACTAGACTGAATGACAATCTGGTAAGATATGCAGGAAGTTTATGGATACAGGAGGCTTAGGACCTCACCTTGTGGCATTCCTTGGAGGAGGCCTATGTTGAGCAGTAGACCTGTTAAGGGTTGTTATGAATATGATGATAATTATTATTTTTGTATAGAAAATGGGACAAACGAGCATGCAGCTCACCTGATGGTAAGTGACTACCGACGCCCATTAACAACTGCAACACCAGGGGAATTGCAGATGCGTTTCCGGGTTTTTAAAAAGGAGTAAGGTTTTTTCTTGAAAGTTCTTTAGTTGTGTCGGTCCGTAAAAATCTCTGGTGGTAGTCGATTCCACAAAGAAGTTGTGCTAGGAAAACACTTCTTTTGAATCACATAGTGGTGGGCCGCCACGATGTGCGATGGTAAAATTGAGATGCTAGAATTAGTACGAACAGCTTTTCCCTTGCTAAATGTGGTGAAATAATATGCAAAGAGATAAAACACCTCTTCGCAGTGCCAGTGAATCAAGCCGATAAGAAAGAGTTTGGTTGGCGACGAGTCTTTGCGCACCGAGCGTTGGTTAAACAACACACCCTGCATGGTGCACTCACACCACGGGATAGTCGGCGGTGTGATCTCCCAGTCATCAAGAGTTTAGCTGGACGCAAAAAGAGAGCCCAGCAGATCGGCTTTATCCTTTTTGATATGGGTCAGTAAATCGTCCTCCATGTGCAGAGATGGAAGAGATGGATTGGATGGATTGACAGAAATTCCCTGTAATAGCCTTGGCGAGAGACCAGAATTCACGTGTTTCTGAAGGAAGTGGAACCAGTTTTTAGCCAATTCTGCCGATGTGCTCTGACTTTGCCTTGAAAATGACTATTTTGAAGGACCTGGAGACAGAATTTTACTTTTTTTAAGAGCGTTGGTATCTGCAGCCCGAGTCGCCGATGCGTCAGGGAAGGCCCGGTTGCGGCACGATGCGATTTTGCAGGAGAGACCCATCTATGGCTGGGTTTTGCCTCCGATAGGTACCAGAGATGATGGAATAAAAAATTCCATTCCCTGTATGAATTCATTTGCAGTGTTCTTTGTTTGAGGTTAGTTGCAGGTGTTCATTGTGCAATCAATCAAAACACACATGGACTGTGAGTTTATTGTCACTTCAGCTTTATAAAAATAATGTAGGGGTGTAGGCAGGCTTCGTATGTTCATCAGTAGACGTACAACTCGCTGTAATAATTTAAATCATTATATATTCTGCTCAGTCTCACGACATTCCATACAGCAACCAAATCAGCGCAATGAAAATGTCAGCACGTTCCCTGGCGGTCGCGGCGCGTCTTAATTAATTAATTAAAAACTGTTGCACGACTCTCTCCGACTGCCCCATATCAAAACCCAGTCTGTGACACTAGATCATAAAATATTTATTGAAAGTGTTTTTTCAAATCTTTTTGTAAAGAATTACTATGCAAGTAAGATTTTGAATAAAATTACTTGTTATGAGATTTTATTCAAAATCTTACTTGTTACTTATCTTACTTGTGTTTAAGGTAGCTTTTTACGGAAAGATGCCAAAACTTGCAACAAATATTTAATTTTATATTTTCATCTTATTCAATGATCAGTAATTTTTATCTTTGTTACCATCATCAATAAAGTTACAGCACTTCACAAGTCAAATGTAATTGAAAGATGTTTTGTTCTTTACTGCAATACAAGGCGCACTAGAAACGAGAAAACAATAGTTGACATTTAAATACGTAAGCTATTCCTGTAGGTATATAAATAGGTCGTTTCCACATAGTTCGACAATATTCATTGACTACGTAGTTCCGTTAAACCACTTCTTAGGCTAATACAATTTCAATATAATTTATTTTCCAAACTACTAAATTAGGTAGAGAATGAGATTAACAAGAGATATAATTAACAAGTGATTTCTTAATAGATCTACATGAAGTTTACTGATGATAATATTTATAAAACAAATCGTCTATATATAATATATAGTTCTCTTGTACGATTGTTTGCCACTAATCTACTCCTTAACGACTGGATCGATTGTGTGACGAAGAAATGTTTTACTTTATTGATGACAGATCTGTTTAACGCCAAAAGTAGGTTATTCTTTTTAGGAAACCTCCTGGTGTTAAGTAAAATACCTAATAATATGACTAATATACCAAAGTCCCCCATACTTTTAATGTACCTATAATTTTTAATGAATACATGGGAAATAGACGAAAACTTTTGAGAGTGTGAACATGCATTCTTTCTTTCATAATTTTTAGTTTTTTAATTAAAAAAGCATAACCTCTAGACTAGTATTTTCTCCTGTACCTTAGAGGCAGATAACATAAATAAATTGCAAAAAGACAATAAGACACGGAACAATTGTTCAAAGTTCACACAAATACCCGTCCGGGATTCGAACCTGAAGCTCCTGGCGCTGCAACATATTGCTAAACCACTGCGCCACGGAACCGTTAAGATCTTATTGCACCTCTAAAGTAGTGTTCTCTGCTTACTTACAGGCATGACTAGTGGACAATTCCTTATCGTGATAAGTCCACCTTTGTACTTATTTGTGCAACAGCATTTAAATAAATTAAGAAATCAGTTAATGAATAAATAAATAATGATACAAGAGAAGAAACAAGAAGAATATTACAAAATATATTTCTGTTTAAGATCGAAACGATGTCAGGCTTAATCTTTATAAACAACTGCTTGTCATGAGACTGAAACCAATTCATTACACAAAGTGCTTTATTGATAGTCTTGGATTTTTACGTTCGTTTCAGAAGAGTCTCTTTAACTGAAGAAGTCCCTTAGCCGAGGCACCACCGATAAGGCGAACTTTTTTAATTTATTTTAAGCTTGTTTTACCTTAACTAACTTGACCGTCTGTACCAAAGTGGTAAGCCCTAGATCACTGTTGCCTCGTTCAGTTTGTATTCAGACGGAAAGTCTATTCCACTGCTTTGCTGTAAGCATAACAAAAGTCAAAGGAAGCCGTTTGGTTCTAATGCGTGGAATATCGACAACAAAGCCTGTCCGATGGTGAAGAGAAAAGAATAAAACCATGTAATTCCTGCGCACACTCTCCGAAATGCATCCTATAGAATATTGATGGGCTGGCTCGAGGTTGTCAAGATTGGTTTCAACTAAATTAAGGTTACCTATGAGCCTCTTAGCACGTAGGCCACTTAACACAAGAGACAATTGCAACCTAATTCCGTACTTTTAATTCTATTTCGCATATCATTTGCAGGCGTCTTTACTGACTCCAGTTTATACCTGACACTAAATACTAAATATTTTTGTAATAGGACGGAAAAGGTTTACACTACGATTAACGTAGCGCGTTATATTGTGGCAGCGACAAGTTATTATGTACCGAAGTGTTTCTACGTACTCGCTACTAAATTCCGCAGCATGTATTGTTATGCTACGTAGCTACTAAGCGAGGGCAAAGGAAATGTATTTTTTAAAGTTGAATACGTCAACCCTAGTAAAATATATTATAATATGGTATACATAACATAAATACAAACCTGAATACTCCAGCAACTGCAGTTTTTATTGTTTTGATTTGTTGTAAGAATGATGAGTATGCCCCGCCCCATGTGCTGTTAAATTTCCCGCTGTCTTATGAGGGTAGTCCTAGTATGGTGTAGTGATATTCTTATACTGTCAATATACGGCGTAATGAAGACTAATTGGTAGAAGAATCATCACAAAAACCCAGTGTGACTGTTACGAGTATTAACAACAGTGAATTTAAATGGAGTAACAAAATATCGAATCGTTTTTACAAACTCGTTCTCAATAATTTATTTTCTTTCATTCGGTTTTAATGTGTTATAAAATATCGTTTAATGTTGTTGGATGTTATAAAATATCGTTTTGAAGTGAGAAATGATTTCGTTTCTTCTTAAATCTTAACGTAACCGTAACAACACTGCTCGCTCTGTAAATCAAATCAAATTAATTTATTTGCATAATACAGGTATAAGAGTTGTTACAAAAAAAAATTAAAATATGTACACTGTATTATTACCTTATGAGGTGTGCAAATACTCTACAATATAGTCTACGCATTACTAATTCAATAATGGTGCTTTAAAATAAATTAAGAATAAGAAGAAAAAAAATAAAGCAACACATTTAAACGAATAACGAATGTAGCTGTACTAATATATATCAAACTTACGTAAAATTATTAAATATTAAATTTCGCTTGACAAAAACTAATTACACCTCTAAAAAGTACTTAAGCTATCTAAAGACATCTGAGCCTCAATTTGTCAAAATAATTTTTTAAGGCACAAGGCACACGTTAAATAAAAGTATTCATTTGATTAGCATGTTTCGATTATAATTAGACATCTTATTAAGATAAATATTTTATTACCGTATTTTAACAAATATCAATCTTATTTTATTCGTATTTAAGTAAAAATTACTATATCTTGATATAGAAAAGTAACAAAATGTTAGACATTCCAAACCAACCCACACTACCAAAACGCCAACTACCGGGTACAGTATGCACATAAACACACACACACACACACACACACACACACACACACACACACACACACACACACAATCGATCCAATCGTTTAGGAGTAGTTAGTAACGATTTGTTTTATAAATATTATCGTCAGTTAACTTCATGTAGATCTATTAAGAAATCACTTGTTAATTATATCTCTTGTTAATCTCTCTCTCTATCTAATTTAGTCGTTTGGAAAATAAATTATATTGAAATTGTATTAGCCCAAGAAGTGGTTTAACGGAACTACGAGGTCAATGAATATTAGCGAGCTATGTGGAAACGACTTAAGTATGTACCTACAGGAACAGTTTAGGTGTTTTAATGTCGACTGTTGTTTCCTAGTTTATAGGGCGCGTTGTATTGCAGTAATGAATGAAACATTTCTTCCTATCTTTCAATTACTTTCTTACATTGTTCTTTAAACTAGCAAATGTGTACTCACAGATGAATCAGTGCAATTTAGCTATTGACCTGGAATTATGAGTTACACTATTTAAGACAATCTCCTGTCTGTTTTTGTTCATGATTTAGAATTAATTTAAATGCAATACTTCGATCTTTTTTTCTAAAAAATTTACTCTATGATCAAGAAATTTCGTTATTAAATATACTCAAATGTAAAGAAGTAAAAGGAATCTAGAAAGCCTTTCGTCGTGCAAATGTGTTTGGAAATTGAATAGTTTGATGATTTTCCTTTTTGTTTTTCCCCAAAACCCCATTATTCCATCTTGAAGACATTCATGAAGTACCTTTTGTGAGGTATCGGCTTCTTAAAAAAAGAATCATTATAATCGGAGAACGTGGTAAATAATTTTTGCTGAACTTATTTCAAAAAATAATCCATTCACATTGAGAACTAATTGAGAATCTCTTTTTTAGGGTTCCGTAGTCAACTAGGAACCTTTATAGTTTCGCCATGTCTGTCTGTCCGTCTGTCCGTCCTCGCTTAATCTCTGTGACCGTTAGCACTAGAAAGCTGAAATTTGGTACCAATATGTGTATCAATTACGCCGACAAAGTGATACAATAAAAATTGTAAAAAAAATGTTTTATTAGGGTAGCCCCCCTATATGTAAAGTGGGAAGTGATTTTTTTTTAATTTCAACCCTAACTTGTGATATATTGTTGGAAAGGTATTTAAAAATGAATAGGGGTTTACTAAGATCATTTTTTGATAATGTCAATAATTTCGCAAATAATCGCTCCAAAAGTAAAAAACAATGTGTCCCCCCCCCCCTCTAACTTTTGAACCATAAGTTTAGAAAATATGAAAAAAATCGGAAAAGTAGAACTTTATAAGGACTTTCTAGGAAAATCATTTTGAACTTGGATGGAAACAGCAGTACCCACTACCGGGAGCAGTTGCAGGAGCGCGAAGCGCTGCTGGCGCGCGAACTTAATGGATATCCACCTTTAAACTCATAAGTGGGAACACTTACTGTGACGGACGGGAAACTACGGAACCCTACACTGGGCGTGGCCGGACGCGCTCTTGGCCGCTTTTATTGATTATAACGACATATCACAGAATCCCATTCAAGTGTATCGCTGGTTATAAAATATAGTTTTTAACTAAGTATTTTATAGCCGGTACTATGTATAAATAAAACTTCATACGTCAGATTAGTTATATTGCACGTTTACAATTTACGAATGATTATACTCAATAACGAAAGATAAGAAACTCTCTTGTTATCCATCCATTACAGCCTGTGAAAGTCTACTGCAATAGAGATCTTCCCCACGGGTAACATCATGGGGTAGACGTGTGCCATAGTTACCACGCTCAGTAGGCGGGCTGGCAACCACAGCTTTAATTCCTAGTTGTTACATAGACGCTTCTGCACATGTCCTGGTTTCTTTCTTTTGCCGTCTCTCACGACTCCTGCGGGACGACATGTGATACTGGATGTTCCCACACCGCCGCTACACGTTGCGGCTGATGAATAACAAAAACACGAAAATGAAACCTATCATTTATGATTTAAAGTGAAAGTTAACTTTATCAATGAAATGAAATATTGAGTAAGATAAACCTTTAACAAGATGCATCGCTCTCTGAAATGTCTCTCGACAATATCTGAAGAAAAACGAGCTTCAAAACTTTCGTCTAGAGAAAATTCAGGAAGAAACAGCGCGGTTATAATGTAAATGTTCAGTGCTATACGCCTGTTGAGAAGCGACATCAAAATTACAATTATGTGAGTGGATTCAAAATTAATTTTTGTAACAATTTTTAGGATAGTTGATCCAGCGTTCGATGGAATCCAGCGTTCATCGCCATACAGTGGCGTCGTAAGAGAATTTACTACCACATGTCTACCCATGGGCTTAAAATGAAGATTAAAATGAAGTAGGAATGTTAGGAGATAGGAAACAACTTCTTCAGAATCACAAGTCAGAGTAATAAAAAGCTGCGGTGCCAACCTGCCTGCCAAGTATGGCAAATAAGCTTGTTATTTTCAGCGTATTCTTATGTTATTTTTATCTAGCTTATCGTCCTAATATAACATGCGTGACGTCACTGCTATGAAGGAAGTAAGTGTCTTCTACGGCCCGCTGCATCCACTTACCATGAAGTATACCATAAGTCCATTTGTCAGACATACTTGTATAAAAAGATACATAAACGATTATTTCGAATTTTCCTCACAGAGATATTCCGTGCCAAGTTTGTAACTGCCTGCTGCGAGCCTGCAATTATTTAAAGTTTAAGAGGCTAATAAATCCCCAGGATTGTTTGCGTTGTACTTCCTTTTATTATATTATTAATTTTTAAGTACAACCTATGTTTGAAATACTCTTGAGGTGTCGCATTCGATTTTAAGATCATCCCCATGACGCAATTTATGTGGTAAGCTTAGGTATGTTCAGTATTCAGATCATATAAATATGACGGATCTTTTTGCATGACAGCTTCATCTTACACTCGAGCTGTCTATGTGGTAAGCTTATGTTCAGTATTCAGCTCATATAAATATGACGGATCTTTTTGCACTACAGCTTCATCTTACACTCGAGCTGTCTATGTGGTAAGCTTATGTTCAGTATTCAGATCATATAAATATGACGGATCTTTTTGCATGACAGCTTCATCTTACACTCGAGCTGTCTATGTGGTAAGCTTATGTTCAGTATTCAGATCATATAAATATGACGGATCTTTTTGCATGACAGCTTCATCTTACACTCGAGCTGTCTATGTGGTAAGCTTATGTTCAGTATTCAGCTCATATAAATATGACGGATTTTTTTGCATGACAACTTCTTCTTACACTCGAGCTGTCGTTGTGTGTGTGCCTTAGGCATCCGATTCAAAGATTATCACCATCATGTGAGAAATTAATAAATTGTAACGATGTGTGTTTCTCTTTTGTTTTTGTATTTCTTACATACGTACATAATAGTAACTTGATCAAATTTAGTAGTGAAGCTATCGCACAGTATATCTACATACTATTCAATAAGTTCCTAGGCTGCTACTTTTATAAGTTAACGAGTATCTCCTTTTTTATTTTTCTTTATTTCCAAAATGATGAGTATGAAATTTTTTTATTTCAAAAACTTAAGTTGCGTTACAGCAACCAAAAACATTCATAAAAGTTTAATTCAATGTATATTATGTGTGTAAATAAATAAAATCGTATGGTTCAGTATTTCATGGCAACTTACACAACTAAACAACTGAACGATACTCGTATTATATATATTATACCAGAGTAGGTGGAAAAACCGGCTTTGATCTAAAATGGCACCAATGAAGTTGCTACTTGCAATTTTTAGTGCTGATTTATCACGTGATCCCTTTGATTTACAAAGTCGATTCCTGCCCAGCTGGGACGTAGTTAGTAAGAACAACAGACATTCTAAACTAAGAATTATTTCTTAATATTAATATTGTAAAACATTCTTTCAATGTAACATAATTTTCATTTCAATTAAGAATTATTCATGTAAATGAATGAAACTTTGAGACGCATATTGTAAAAAGTTTGTTATGCAGTGGAAATGTGTCATTAAAAGTTTCAAAGCACTGTACTGAGAGGCAAAATATCTCCGCTTTTTGCCTACTCATTTTGAATATATTTAAATAAAAAATGTTCGTTATTTTAAAGATATTTAAACTCTTAACTATTAAATTGATAGCTGCTTTGAGCAGTCGCTTAAAAATTAAAATATCATATTGCGAGCAAAAGTCCCTGGAGTCCTAGATATCTAGAATTTTCATATCAAATTTAACGACGTGGCGGTCACAGCTTATTATTTAAAAAAGTCTTCATACAAAAGACATTTTCAAAAGCCAGTCGTAAAGCTTCATTCCCAGCTGCGACTTTAATTTCAATAACCTCTTAATTAAAACCGTGGAGTCGTTTTCACACGTTACAGTTTGGCACGCGACACGCAACCGATATTAAATTTGAACGGAGCGAAATTGTTAAGGGTTAAATGAGTATCATTAATTTTAAAGATAATGAACTCTTAAATTAATGATTGTTGTAATTTTGTAAAAGCTATAGAATATTTAAAAATTAATCACAGAAAAGTAGCTAAGGCTGGACATATTCTCAATTTTAAATTAAAACCCCAACTACAGCAATGAGTTACAGCCCTAAGGAACGCGGGTTCGAATTCCACACGGAACAAGTATTAATTTGTATCGGGTACAAGTAATCGTTGTGGGTCTAGATGTTTGTCCTTTGAAATTTATGTTTTCTGAAACTGCCCCACGATACAGGAGAAATTCCTGGTGTGGAGGTAACATACTTAAAAACAAGAAAATAAGGACTTGTACTCTAAAATATTGTTTTGAAAAACAATCGACGCAGAAAATGAAATTCGAGATTGACTATACCTATAAAAGTACACTGCACTGTAGCAGTGTACTTTTACACAGTTATACAGTGTACACTGCAGTGTAAGTACACTGCTGTGAAACAACAGAATCATGTTGTGTTTTGTATAGTGAGTGTAGAGAACCAAAGACCGGTATGTGGGTGCTGAGACCTATATGCATCTACATCTATCCTCGATTAAGAAACAAAATGTGTATGCGTTGCCACTACTGAGGACTAAGATAGAATGCCTCGTTACCAGTAAAAGCCAAATTCATTCATATTCAATCATTTAGGTTCGCATATTTTTCACGGGACTTCTTTATTGAAACACGCTCTAAGTTGCAACTACTTTTTGTAATAATATAGTTGTATAATATAGTCAAGGTTTGGGCTATAAATGGCTCTAAAGCCACACAAACGCTCTTTTATATCCATATACCTACGCACACATGCGCGAAAATTAAGGGTACTCTTAGTTCAGCCCATTGTCAATATATCGCCAATTTAGTCGTTAAACTATTGTCAAGGGCATCCTTTCCCGACTCGGCCATTCACTTCTGAAGCATACATTTTCTTTGTTACCCTTTCCTTATTAGGTAATTATTTCTACATGAACAAACCACCAAAGCATTCCTTTCTTAATCCTGGTCACAAAGTCACATCATACATTTTCTCTGTAAAAGAAAAAGTTTTTTAGCTAATCGCGTGTCTATAGAAAAATTTCCATACTGTATTAAGCATTGGAAATAACTGAAACAGTAAATCATTGTACTTAAGTGTTTAAAGGTTTGGAAATAAAACATTCATTTTGAATTCAGATTTATTTGAAAGCTGATGTTATATTTGTCACTACATCGGCGGCAATGGCTCGACGTTGGAATAGGTACAGGACGGAGGCAATGCGACGGTCCACTTTATGTACGGAATGTATTGATAAAGTTGCAAAGAAGAACAGATGGGGCGCTGCGTACATGTTATACATGAGAAACGAGGTATTCCATCGTAGTTCTCAAGGATGACAAAACAAAACATTTTCATTCTTGTTCGAGAGTATAACGGAGAGTTCCATGGGTCACATCATTTACATTTACTAACAGGTGGACTAAGTTTTTTTTTAAATAGTATAAGGGTGACAAGCAGGCACACAGTCCACCTGATGGTAAGTGGATGCTGTGGCTCATAGACATCTTAATCTATTCTCGATTAAGAACCAAATTGCAGATGCGTTGAAATAATACTAGTTTTTACGGATTCTATCGCGTATATCTAACTATAAATACCCGACGACGTTTCGAGCGCTTTACAGCACCCATGGTCACGGGGGGGTGGGGGGGTGGACTGACATCTCAGTCCCCCCCACAAGTATCAACTTGCATGAAACACGACTTCATTTGTTCCGGCGCCGAGCTTCGTTTCAGCAACGCATTGTTTGTCTCTCACGGAAGACACTTTCCGCTGAACGTGATATGAGGACGCGCGTGCAATGTAAATGATCACTAACGAGGCCGGAGACGTTTTCCGAGTACATTTCTATTTAAGTCAAGTCACAAACAAACTCGTAGTCCAGCTGATGGTAAGCGCCTCATGCAGCTGCAGACAGCCACAAACAAAGATGGCTACAGATGTGTTCTCACCTCTGAGGACTCAGATGGAATGCCTCAGCCTGTAATTACATTGGAATTCCAAACTCTTCAGATGGAAGCAGCAGTGTAGACACCGTTACTTAGCGGCAGATATTGGTAAGAAGTGGTAACAACGCAAACGGACTCAGAGAAGGAGTCCTATCACCTAGAGCATACTGCATTTAAATACAGAGTATAAAATAGCTTATTAAACTTCCACTGCAAAACATATTCTTTTCATAGACTGCAACGGCCCACAGCTGCCACGCTTTGCAACTGCATTTTTATGAGGTCACTCATACTTCATGAAATTATAATCAGTTAAATCTTGCAGGTACCTGGAAAAACCATGCTGCAACAAGCATGGCTCAGCTCACGGAAAAGGCAACACTTGCGCAGCAAAAATAACAAAATAATGCTGCTAATCTAATCATCAGCTAATCTGCATTTTAATTCTTAGTCGTGCACATACGTGGTATACCCACACATTTATACAAACATATATACAACATTATTGTTACACATACTGTTATTATGTGTGTGTGTGTGTGCGTTTGTTGGATACTGGTAGACAATGCAAACCGGCCTTAACTTGTAGCAATTCCTTCTTCGCTGCATTCATATTTGTCCAGCACGAAGTAAGCGTGCGACATTCAGTGAATAAAAATTTACTTTATTTATAACGTTTTGGCTTATTACAAGGAAACGAAGGATCTTAATAATAGTAGTGCATTAATAATTTAATTCAATACATGCCTTTCATATTGTCGAAAAAAATATGGTTATTTCTTTAAAAAACGAGAACTGGAGTGTAAAAGTTTTTCCCCTGTGATTAAATTTTATTTCTATCGTTTTTAATAAAACGTTCAGTGCGCCATTTTTTTAAATTACTATGTTCTTTACGATGTTTATATTTATGTTTGGCACCTATGTTATGATTAACATGTGTGGGTTGACTGAAAGAGACTACCAAAGAACATTAAGTTCGCCTTTAGTAAATTTTGTTGCATTACGCTATAAAGCGTAAATATATAAATCCGATCCGATTAACATATCCGAATTCTCATTTTTAAAAACTGCATAAATTTTATTAGACTCATTCGGCACTGCTATGTGCGACAGGGAAACCTTCTGAAGAGAAAACCTTTTGCTTACTGAAATATTTAACGTTCTTTTTAATATTGCTCGTGGTCAGACATTTGTATAAATCACTCAATATTATGAACGTGGCTCGGCCCAGTGATTAGAGAACACGATTGCACTGTGCTGTATTCAATTCCAGTATTAAATTACAAATTTACTCCACTTTATTTTATCCTTCATTCGTGTTCGTTATTTTAACAATTTATTTATGAATGAAATTATTTTCAGTTTAAGCCTTTTTAGTAGAATTAGGGTGACATACAAAGAAAATTCCACCTGACATTAATTTGATGCTATGGCTCATATATATCTATATTTATACTCAATTAAGTGCACGTACCACCACAAATTGCCAAAGGTAGATCGGATTTTTACATCATCATCATCATCATCATCATTACTGCCCTTCACAAGTCCACTGCTGAACATAGGCCTCCCCCAAGTAATGCCACAAAGCGCGGTCCTGAGCCACCTGCATCCATCGACTTCCTGCATGTCTTACCAGGTCGTCACTCCATCTAGTTGGTGGTCGCCCTACACTACACCTACCGGTACGAGGCTGCCACTCGAGAACCTTTCTTCCCCATCGGTTATCGGTTCTTCGAGCTATATGGCCGGCCCATTGCCCCCTTCCTCCCGGACCTCCAAAGTAAACGGACGTGTTAAGTGTACGTAATGCATAAAAATTTCTCTATTTTATAACCAAACAAATAAACTTGAAATATTAGGAGCACAGTTTGCTGAGGAAGTTGTGTTAACAAACCGTTCTACGTCTAACCTATGTGTGAGTAAACTATTTATTATTTGATATTGCAATAAGTTGGAAGACGAGCACTTCATAATACAACACACGCCAGTCTATTAAAAAAAGAGGATAAATATACTTTAAGCACTTTGCTTATGAAGAGGTCTTGCATAAGTGGACGGAACATTAATTTGTACGAACTCATCGCTCGACGTCCAGATTACTTGACCCCTAGGAGGTATATTTGAAAAGTGTTACTAATTGTTTAATTCTGCTATCCTAGTACATTCATTTGAACACAATCACAATGCCGTTGAAGCGTACACCCCCTCCGTCGCCACTCACCACACCAATAGCGCCCACGTTCAGTAGTGCAGAATACAGTGCTAACACTCTAACAACAAAAGAAATCAGTTCTATGCATCACAGCAATTCTGCGCCTGATTTAACTACTCTTAGGACGACTGTCAGTGAGAGGAAAAAACGAAAGCACCCTGGAGGAGATGACAGCATCACGTCCTTGATAAAAGATATGTTTACCAATTTCTCTAAGGAACAGGAAACGCGTTTTTATAATTTACAAAGTACAATTGTAGACCTCAAAGAGCAAAATTATGAGTTAAAACGAAGTGTGGAGCATATGTCTAACAAATATGACGATTTACTTACAATAATAGCTAATTTGGAAAAAGAAAGAAAAGAGGACAAACGGCACATGGCTTTAATGGAGGATAGATTGGAAACTATGGAGCGTAAAATGCGTGCATCGGGGATTGAAGTACGAAATATTCCTAAATTAACGGGTGAAACAAAAGATTTTTTGTTTAACATTATTAAAAAGACCGGAAAGGCCGTTAATATATTAGTATAGAAGACTCCGAATTGAAAGATATATATAGATTGAACTCCAAGGACAGTTCAGGTCCGATTATAGTGGAACTAAACTCTGTTATCAGCAAGGAAAAAATACTTAGAGCGGTAAAAAGTTTTAATAAAAACAAACCAAGAGACGAGAAATTAAATACTTCTCACCTACAACTGCAACAACCAAAGAAACCAGTGTTTATATCAGAAACTTTAACTCAAAAGACTCAAAAATTATTTCAACTCGCAAGAGCATTCAAAAAGGCACACAGTTTTATGTACTGCTGGACTCTGAACGGAACTGTTTACCTACGCAAAGATGAAAAATCCAGCCAGATACGAATTAACAGTGAAGCCGATCTCGAAAATTTAAGGAAGACTCAATGACTAGAATTATCATTTATTTTTATTATTTATTTAAAATTTTACTGTTATTTAATATTTCCTTTATGTTACTTTATCATAGTACTAGCGGTTTACATTACACAAATACACTATAACACTTCATACATATTTTTACACTACAAAAATTATTTTTTTAACAAAAAATCCTCACGGAATTACCGTAAGGATGCTATGTTGTATAAAACATATTTTGATATTTTGTTAATATTATTGCTTTCTTTTTTCTTCTATTTCGTGCCGTATACGGAAATAATTAAGAATAAATTCATTAATTTAATTTTAAACACATATTTTGTTAATAATTTAAATTTATGTAATAGGTACAATTTATCATGCCTTCTATGCCTTCTAAATTATAAAAAAGTAATAGAACTTATCGGAGTCCATATTAATTACATTATTCTCTTTGTTCAGAGCCAGGTTAGGATGCAACAACTGTTGCAGAAATATTTTTTTATTAAGCAAAACCAAATAACTTATATAAAAAGACGGCTATCAACGTAAAAAATTTAACAATCGATATTGATAATATTTCTGTGGCAAAATCATACAACTGTAGCACAGAACACTGTAATAATATTATTCAGAATGTCAGTTTTTCTAAATCTATAAATATTTTAACTCAGAATATACGAAGCGTTTATAAAAACATAGATGGGTTAATGGCACAATTGGAAAGATTTACTTTTGAATGTGATATTCTAATTCTAACGGAATGCTGGTTAAGTAGTCACAAACCTCCTCCACTTATTGATAATTACACGTGTTATTTTTCTAAAAAAACCTTAAACCAAAATGACGGTATAATTATTTATGTAAAATCTGGAATAGATTGTATTGTGGAGGAGCCACATTCGATTGGTGGTAACTTCCTTTTGCTAAAGACGGAACCAAATATTGCAATATTAGCCACATACAGATCGCCGTCGTTTTATAGTATTGACAGCTTTCTAAGCACAGTTGAACATGTTCTTCAACCCATTAAGGCAAAAAATATATATCTTTTAGGTGATGTCAACATTGACATTAAACCTAACAATGCCGATAAAAATAGCTCATCTTATTTAAATCTTATGGCAGAACTAGGTCTTCTACCAGGACATACTTATCCAACGAGAGTCAATAATTGTTTGGACCATGTCATGATTAAAACCTATTTGCCTGCCACAGTAGTTGTTCTGAATTCAACTGTTACTGACCATAGTTCTGTGCTTCTAAACCTTTCTTTTAATAACGACTATACTCATAAAGTAAGCTATAATACAAAAATTTATTATAATGAAGTTATTAAAAATCTGTCTACAATTGACTTTTCTTTTATAAACACCAACTGCAATGCAGATAACGCTGCCTCACAATTAGTTGAAAAAATATCTTCGATAGTAAAATTTTGTACTCAAGAAAAAGTGATTACTAGGCGGCAAAGAATTCTTAAGCCATGGGTTACACCCGGAGTTCTACGGTGCATTCGCCACAGAGATAAATTGCATAAAAACCTTAAAAAGGACCCTGATAATAACATTTTGGTAGTTTCGTATAAGCGATATAGAAGTTTTTGTAATTCTCTCCTAAGAAGGCTTAAATTTGAATATGAAAGATCTCTTCTTAAAAAGGCAAAAGATAATAAACAAAAATGGAAAGCTATTAAAATTATTACAAATCAAAATACTATTAATGCACCAGCAAAAGAGTTGTTGAATAATATAGATAATAAGTCTTGTACAATTGAGAGTATAAATGATTTTTTCTCAAACGTTGGTAAAAACTTGGCAAACAAAATAAGTCAAGACAAAACCGAAAACTATCGGTACAACTTCAATTTACCGTATGTTGTCAATTCTTGCGTTCTCATTCCACCCGACGAAGCGGAAATAGAGTCTATTATTATCAACCTTAAAAATGACTGCGCTGTAGGCTGGGACTCTATCTCTAGCAAACTTTTAAAGCTTGCTAGAAATATTCTTGTTCCGCCTTTAACTAAATTATTTAATATCTGTCTAGATCAGGGTATATTTCCAAAAGTTTTTAAAAAATCCATTATAACTCCAGTACACAAGAGTGGCTCAAAAGATAATATAAATAATTACCGGCCTATATCTATATTGCCTGCTCTCTCAAAAATTTTGGAAAAAGTTTTAAATACTCGGTTGATGAATTTTTTAGAAAAGAATAATATTCTGTCACGTCATCAATATGGTTTCAGGTCGGGAAAAAGTACAGAAAATGCTGTTAGTGACTTGGTTGATTACGTTACCACTAAGGTTGATAATAAGCAAAAATGTATTGGTGTTTTTCTAGATTTAGCCAAGGCATTTGACACTGTTTCGATTCCCTATCTCCTTGACAAGCTAGAGAAAGTAGGAATTCGTGGTGTAGTACATTCCATCTTTAAGGACTTTCTTTGTGATCGTATGCAGTGTGTTAAGATCGATCGAATAGTAAGTTCTTATGATGCAGTTACATATGGTGTTCCACAAGGAAGCATACTTGGCCCAAGTCTCTTCTTGGTTTACATTAATGATCTTTGCCAACAGCCATTATATAATGGACAAATATTTACGTACGCTGATGATACGGCGCTGGTATTTTATGGAGAGACTTGGGATAAGGCTTGTAAAAATGCTGAAGTTGGAATACACAAGGTAAACTGCTGGCTAAGATTGAATTTACTTACTCTAAACCTGTCAAAAACAACTTTTATCCAGTTTAATATCATTTGGGCGTTTAAACATCTAAGGTATGTGGCTGATTTTGATACACTTCGCGTAGTATATTACGCGCTTGCTCAGTCAGTAATAAACTATTGTATTAGAGTTTGGGGTGGCGCATGCAAAACCCACATTTTGCGACTTGAAAGAGCCCAAAGGTCGTTGCTTAAAACGATGACTTTTAAGACGTTTAGATTCCCAACTAGAACACTCTATAGTGATTGTCAAGTTCTTACTGTTCGGCAGTTATACATTTTACAACTTATAAGCAGACAACATCTTGCTACTGCATATGACAAAGACAAAATAGAAAGAAAACGTACAATAGTTAATGTCTTGACTCCAACCGCTTTCCGCACATCCTTTGCCAGGCGCCAACATGGTTATCTTAGTGTACATTTGTATAACAAAATAAACAAAATTCTTGACTTTTATCCACTTCCACTTTACAAATTTAAAAAGAAGGTAGAAAAATGGCTTTTATCATTAAATTATGAAGAAACGGAGGACTTGTTTAATGTTATAATGTAATCCGCTTGATGAATCCTGTTATTTTTCATTTATTTATAAGTACGTATAAAACACATGCATACACAAACGCAAAAATACGCTTGCTGACACACACACGCACACGCACATACACAACCCCACACATACACACACACACATACGTACACATGAACCCTAACACACTCAACACACAGTTAGTACGTAAATTAAGTAGTATATTATTTTTTATATATTTATTATATTATATATTTATTTTTTACACCTTTTGAAACATTCTTGTTATTTTGAACCTTTATTGTTAATTTATTAGGTCATAAAATTGGGAGAGGGCGCTGATTGCTGAGATACAGGTATAATTCCTAGTTCAGCAATCAGAGACGTCATATATTCACTGTATAATTATCAATAAAGCTTATTATTATTATTATTATTATTATTATTATTGCCACTTCAGCTTACTAATCCGTTGGGCTATGTCGGTCACTCTGGTTTCACAGCGGATATCCTCATTTCTGACTCTATCACGCAGTGAAACTCCGAGCATAGCCCTCTCCATAGCTCGCTGAGCAACCTTGAGCGCCCTCATACGGCCAGCAGTGAAGGACCACGTCTCAGATCCGTAAGTCATCACTGGCAACACGCACTGGTTATACACATTAGTTTTCAGAGATTGAGGTATACCTGACGAGAAGATGTGTCGTAATTTTCCGAACGCTGCCCAGCCGTGTTGAATCCGTCGATTGACCTCTCGGTCGAAGTTGGACTTACCTAGTCGGACTATTTGTCCCAGGTAAACATACTCGTCAACAACTTCGAGCATAGTGCTCCCAACAACTACCGGCATAGGTGTGACATGGACATTAAACATGATCTTTGTTTTGTCCATGTTCATCTTAAGACCTATCCGTTGGGAGACACCATTGAGGTCATTGAGCATAGTGCTAAGGTCCTCCAGCGATTCTGCTTTAAGGACTATATCGTCGGCAAATCGAAGGTGAATGATTTTTACATAACTAAATTAAATACAAAGTAACAAAAATATGAATATTGCATCGTAATTGCGAGGGACTTCCTTGGCTTAAAACATAATAGAATAACATATTCTCGATAGGAAAAAATCACAAAAACACTTCTTATCTTCATCGTGAACCGAATTGTTCTGGTCGTGTTGCATACTATGAAACAAAAAGTTAAATAAATGCCATCACTTGTTGAAAAGGAAGGAGGCGTTCATCATTTCGCGCCCTAACAGTGATCAACCAGTTACTGGCACCCTTTTCTATGCCACACCTCGTTGGGTTCGGAAGCAATGCAGTGGGCGTGACCCCTGATAAGACGTGTAACTAAGAAACACACACCGCCCTCTGGAAAGAAGGTAGTTGACGATTGAGATTACTGGTCCGGTGGATGGTCCCGGTCTACACTTCAGACATGTACTTGGTGGTCTGTACGTCTTTCTGATTCCCTACTTATAGGGTCGACACTGATGGAATAAAACAACAATTACTCCTAACTGTCCATTGAAAATGTGATATTGAATTTAACTGGTTTCACTTTACTTTAACTTTACTTTTCCCTTATCTGTTTTTTTTCTTGATTATAACTGGTAACTGTAGTTCGTCCCAAACTGTCCCGAATAAATTGCAAATTAAGCGATTTAGTTAAGTACCTCCGAGCTAAACCTTAAAGTGAACCAGGCGCAAAAAGCCTCCTATTTCGCACATAATTTTCACTATCACATTTCAAATTTGCATCATAATTTTATTTGAACACGTCATAAAAACAATACATTACAATATGTATAAAACATAAATGAAATATAAGACATAATATCACTTTTTACAAACAATTTCGTATGGTATACCTTAAAAACTCTAAATACAATTTTTTTCTTAAAACACTAAATACAGTTTTCATAATACAATTCCTATCAATACTATCATCTATTTTAAACAATGCAACAGTTTAAGCGAGCATTAAAACTTTAAACAGATCTTTAATCAAAACTTTAAGTGGAATTGCACCTTTAATGTGTTATTTAATATTTCCATTATCCCAATATTTTATCGTTAAAACAAAATCCTATAAACATTTTTATTGTATTATTTTAATACAGAATCTAGTAAAAACAACTAAAAGCTGCTAATACTTTCGTTTCAGAAAACTTTAAAAAATAGACAAAACTATAAATAAATTAATATCTTAATATTTTGATATTTCTATAAAACGGCTCGTGATTGCCTGTTGTTCTGCTAACGATCTTTTGGGTTGCGCACCTTTTTAAACACAAACCTTTTCACTCTAGCTATAAACTGTCTTTATCTAGCACATCGAAATGCCTTATCATGTACTTAAACTACGTAAACAATCGAAGTGCTTATAGCAACTACCTAAACAATCGAAGTGCATATAGCAATAAAATATTCTTTAGTTCTATATTCATATGGTCATAGTCGATTACTATGTAATGCATGACTCTAAGTTAATACTATAACATAGCTTTACCCTTTTTCACTCAGAAAGTAGCATTTAAAATATTATTTTTGACATTTAATCTATAAGAAACAATGAAAGATGTAATGAGATGATTTATCAACACATTTCACACTTATGGGGGGCTTATGATCAGCATTGAACTTGTGAAGTGCTGTATGAATGCTTTGAATTTATTGATGATGGTAACAAAGATAAAAAAATTACTGATCATTGAATAAGATAAAAATATAAAATCAAATATTTATTGCAAGTTTTGGCATCTTTCTGTAAAAAGCTACCCTAAACACAAGTAAGATAAGTAACAAATACGATTTTGAATAAAATCTCAAAACAAGTAATTTTATTCAAAATCTTACTTGCATAGTAATTCTTTACAAAAATATTTGAAAAACACTTGAAATAAATATTTTACGATCTAGTGTCACAGACTGGGTTTTGATATGGGACAGCCGGAGGGAGTCATGCGACAGAATTTAATTATTTAAATAATACTAGTTTTTACGGATTTTATCGCGTATATTTAACTTTTTAAATACCCGACGTTTCGAGCGCTTTACAGCACCCATGTTCACGGGTCTCTAGTACATAGTCAGTAATCTATGGTCACGGGGGGACTGAGATATTCAACGTCCAGATGTCATAGTTAACCGCGGATACCATAGATTAAAATTTAACTTTTGTTCCGATCTACACAGTATGAACTTATGGTATTTTGAAGTCTTGAAGTTGTATGTTTGGGTTGGGATTTAATTTTATTTATTATAGGATCCCAAGCAGATGGTAGCACCCAGCCATCTTCTCTATTGAAATTAGGATGTTTTTTGATTTCAATAGCCTCGCGAATTATCCTAGGAAAGAATCGGTGTTCTTTAGCGAGGATTTGTGGTCTATCAAATCTGATGTAGTGACGGGGGTGATCCTGTACGTGTTCATAGACTGCAGACTTCCCGAAGCGTCGATTCTTCACATCAGCTATATGTTCTTTAAAGTTTAAAGTTAAATATGTAAATTTCACGAATATCATTAAATAAGATCTTTTTTTTACTGTCACTAGTATTATGTATTATAAGTCTATTTTTCTGTCATACTTTTCGTATTTTGGTTTGCTATGCACACTTTATTGGATTATAGACTAGTTACAAACCATCGAGGTTGTATGGATTACCGAAGATACACAAACCAAACGCTCCACTACGTCCTATAGTGAGCCAAATTGATTCACCGACTTATAAGCTGGCACAACACTTGGCAAAAATACTGTCACCAATGAGAGGACATACCAGAGCACACACAAAGGATTCATACCATTTTCTTAGTGAGATAAAAGACCTACATCTCGCTGACAATGAAACTATGGTCAGTTTTGATGTTCAGTCACTATTCACAAGACTACGTATTGAAGACTGCATCTCAATTGTAACTCGGAAGCTAGAAGATAACAACATGCCTGCTGAATACGCAGTATTATTCAAACATTGCCTCACATCTGGCTATCTATTGTGGAAGGAAGAGTTCTACAAGCAAGTAGATGGTGTGGCGATGGGCTTACCTGTATCTCCAATAGTCGCCGACATATTCATGGAGGACTTCGAGGAAGCCCTTGTTACTGCTCCTGTAAAGCCAAGATTCTACAAGCGGTACGTAGACGACACTTTCACAATTTTACCATCTGACAAAGTAACTGCATTTTAGACCACCTTAACTCTATAAAATACAATTCACAATGGAGTTAGAGGCAAATAATTCTTTAGCTTTCCTAGATGTTTTAGTCATTCGAAATCCTGATAACACTATTGGTCACACTGTGTATAGAAAAAAGACCCATACCAACCGATATTTAAATGGTGAATCTCACCATCATCCTTCACAGTTAGCTACCGTGGGTAAATCTTTGTTTCAGAGAGCACGAGGGATCTGTGACAGAAAGTCAAGCAAGTGCTGCAAGACAACAAGCTTCGGATCCCGCGCCTACGTAACAGTGACCGAGTGAAGCCGGCCACAGTCGAGCGTGTGCCTGTTGTACTACCATATGTCACAGGAGTCACAGACAAGGTTGGCTACATCTTGAAGCGAGCTTCCAATAAACCATACTACAATCCCTCTACAAGATGAAGGAGTGTACAAGTTAGATTGTGAATGTGGTCTTTCTTACATAGGTCAAACAAAAAGATCCATAAAAACACGCGTGACTGACGTGAAGCACCGACGCTCCGGGAAGTCTGCAGTCTGTGATCATGTTCAAGATCGTCCCCACCATTACATCAGATTTGATAAACCACAAATCCTCGCAAAAGAACACCGATTCCTACCAAGAATGATACGTAAGGCTATTGAAATTAAAAAACATCCTAATTTCAATAGAGAAGATGGTTGGGTGCTGCCATCTTCTTGGGATCCCATAATTAACAAAATTAAACCCAAACCCAAGCACACCACTGCAAGACTTCAAGATACTGTAAGCTCGTTTTGCGTAAATCGGACCAAAAATTAATATTCAAAAACTGAAGGTAGCCGGGTTAACAACGACATTGGGACGTCAAACATCTCAGTCCCCCCGTGACCATGGGTGCTGTAAAGCACCCGAAACGTCGGGAATTAAAAATAAGTAAAATCAGTTAAATAAACGCGATAGAATCCGTAAAGTTAATTTTATTCAATTATAGACTAGTTATATTATTTTTGTTATAGTAAATGTGTTTTGTATTGTCTTCAATCTGTTTGTGTGCCTTGTTAATAAAATAATATATATAGTTCGATTTTTCTTTCTTTCACGTTATTTTTATTTTAAATTTGGAGACTTGTTTGTTAGTAAATTCACTTATAACTAGGGACTTTTTGATGGCAGTCTAGAGACCTACGCTAATTCAATGTGGCAATATTGGGCCGATGAGAGCGCCCATAGAGTAGAGTAATATAATATATAGAAAAGAGTGCATCAGTGCGCGCTAGCAGTCGTCGCAAGCGAATGTTTAACGGCACTATGAATACGAACGGAAACAAAGAACGTGAGGTTCTGACCGACGTTTTACCATGCCATGCCATATGCCATTGCCTATTGGGATGGGATATTGGACAGAGTTATATAAGGACAGGAATAAAAAATGCAAGCATGGGAGCTTTTGAAAGATAAGCTTCAAGAAATTGAACCCGAGGTAAACTTCGTTGCAACGAAGAAAAAGATTGAGCATATGCGATCGGCTTTAAAAGAGAGTACCTACTATACCTACTATTTGTTTCAAATAAAGAAGTTTATCCCGATGACATTATAGCAATTTTTTGCTAGTTAATGTCATTCGTTGCCGGTTATATTATTCTTTATTTAATTTCACAGACAATTAAAGTATTAGCTTACTTCCATTTTTAATGTAGATAATGATTTTAATAGATAGACTACTAACATAACCTTTACACGAAAAATACAAAATTTTCTATTCATCATTAACTGTAATTAAATAATCTTTAAGTAGGTGCTTATAAAAACAAAAGGGCTGCACGATAACTAAGCCTATCTTTGTCTTGCTATTTCATTAGGTTAAAGAATCAAACTGAACTGGAGCAGTAGCCAATGATGCCCATGTTCCTAACCTTTGGTATCATAATTTGCTGCTGCCTATATTTAACAAGAAAGATGAACAATCGAGATGCGGGTGGACACGCTGCCCAGTGATGAAGTGAGTACCTAATTTAAATATTTTGAAAAAATATTTGCTCCTAAAATAGATAAAGGCGCTATATTTTCTCTGTTAAAAAGAAGATAAAAGTTAGATTTCGTATAGTGTTTAATTACAAAATCATAAAACAAAATGACAAAACTATCTTACGAAATTACAAAATTCTAAGTTTCTTATAGTTTTCGTATAGTTTCTATTGTCCACTAAGGAAGCTCCCCCATTAAGGATGAGTTTCTCCTCCCTCCCCTCTTCCCCCTGCCCTCACCCACCACCTAATAATGCCCCAAATTACTAAAGAAACACCAAAAACAATTTTATTATATTTTTTCCATGCCTATTTCAACCGTTTTGTCTTGAAAGCATACTTTGCCAGTCGTATTAAAATAATCCACTAAGGATAAGTATTTCTTTCACCAATTCGATGAAGAGGAGTTAGGGCACCTTGTTGTTGTTATATGGTTGCCTAAATACTTGAAACGTGAAGCAAGAATGCCGAAAGCAATTTCAATTTTTTATTTAATACAAATTATATATATATATATATATATATATATATATATATATATATATATATATATATATATATATATATATATATATACAAGTAGTGTAGAAAACCGGAGACCCTTTTTACTGGAAACGAGGCATTCCATCTTAGTCCTCACTGGTGACAACGCATCTGCATTTTGATTCGTAATCGAGGATAGATGTAGATGTCTATGGGCCACAGCAACCACTTACCATCAGGTGGACTGTGTGCTCGTTTGTCACCCTATCCTATAAAAAAAATACGAAACACAGCAGCAATAACACGCTATTTTATGCTATATTCGCATATATTTATATACATTACGTTTCAGAGATGTGTGCGTGGATTCATCATCATCATCATCATTACAGCCCTTCACAAGTTCACCGCAGAACGTAGGCCTCCCCAAGGAATGCCACAAAGCACTTTTCTATTTTCTAGTAGTTAAGAAGACTCTGCCGCCCATCTCTTGGTTTCTTTCTTTCCGTCGTCTCTTACGACACCCGCGGAATGATGTGGAGTAGCGGATATTCTGACAGCGACATTGCACGGTACAGCGGATGAAGGAAAAGAATTACAAAAATGAAACCCATCATAAACTATTGCAATAAAATGAAATATTTAAGAAGATAAAATTTGAATAAGATATATTAGAAAATCTAAATAAAACAAATATTGAGAAAATTTCGGATTGCTCACTGCAATGTCTCTCTACGAGCTTCGGAACTTTCGTCTCGAGGAAATTCAAAAAAGAAACTGCGCGGTTAAAACGTAAATGTTCAGTTAGATAGCTCGTTGAGAAACGACATCAAGTATATGTGCGAGTGAATTTAAGTTTATTTTTAGGGTAGTTGAAATGAATCAAGCCGTATAACGTAGACCACCGCTCAACGTAGACTATCCACCTGCGCAGAACAGGATTATAGTGCACGAGTGAGTGCGCAAACATAGGTGCACTCTCAAGTCCGACGGGTCAAAATCCGACACGATCTGGTGCAGGACCAACGACTTTACGTGCTTTCCGAGGCACGGGGAACATCTGTTACTTCCTGAGTCCAGCTGCTTCTTACTTTTGCGGCAGTTTAGGAAAGGTTGCAGTGAAAGGAGACGATCTAATTTACAAGTCAACTTAACTACTGTGACAATGTGAGTACACAAAAAATACTAGACTAGTTAACTTACAAACTAACTTAATTACTACTGGGCTGTCTTAACAATTATACCTTGGTTTTTATAGCATTGAATATTCTTACTGGGCTGTCTTAACAACTATACCTTGGTTTTTATAGCATTGAATATTCTTACGTCATGTTGGTTAATTGAGTCACATTTTTAAAGACGTGCTGGTTTTTTTCTGAGCAGGCGGTAGGTGACTTCCTGATAGCACTGTGTTGAATAATCTTAAGTTACGTGCTGTTATTTGCTTAGCAGACTAGTATAGCAGATACTGCATAATAGGTGACCTCCTGATTGCTTGTAAGATCTCGGTAGGTATATGTAACTTGCTACTGAAAAATTCTAGAAAGAAAAATCCAATAACTGATTCAGTCTCGACAGGCGATTCGAGTCGAGTCGCATAGAGTTTATATTCAATAGAACAACGAGGCAGTCGACAAAGAGTAAATAATTAAAAGAATAAAATTACTATACTCATAAAGACACACATTTGGTTTTCAGATGGAAGAAAAATTGTTCGGCTCCTGTCATAATTTTTCCTTCCAGTATCAGCAAATATTTCAGTTCAACGTCCTGCGCACTTCTCTACAATTTATGATGAATATTTCTTTGTGCTTAGATTAAGGCTATGCAAATCTTTATTCCAGTCGATTAAAAGTATTTCACCCTTACATTTGTTCGAGAAACAAGTTAAGGAATCTTATTTGTCTCTCACAGCCCTCTCATTTTCTCCTCTTATTTATGGTTACTGATCTACCTGCCTAAAATAAGTTGTCTTTTAATGCGTGCATTGGTTTTCTTTCTTATTTTAGTGAACACTACCGGTTAATATTTTTCTTAGTTTTATTAAATTGTTTTTCTGGTTGTACTTGAAGAGATTGCTACAAAGCAATAAGATCACCTTTTGTTGTTCCCTCAATGTTTTTTTTGTTATATTAATCTTTCCTTGATGTATGTACAATAAATAGTATTGTATTGTATCGTAAAGACTAAAGACAATTACAGTAGCGCAACGTTAAAGTCAACAAAAGCTTTAACTCTCTACAAAGCTAAAGTGAACGAAGTCACGTGAAGAAGAAACGTGTCTGCCTGCTGTACGACACGCTGAGTGTCGCACTTAGCTAACTAAGCTCTCATATACGTTTAAAATTATGCATTTCTCAGACAAAACAATAAATACAAAAATAGTGCAGTCTACATACCTACAAACTTGAGTTCTTTATGTAACAATTATTATACACCACTTAAATTGAATTGAAAAAATTAATGGCTTAAATCGTTTACTTCCTTTATACAAGTCAATGAATTAAAAGCTGAAAGTAGCTCTAACAACATAAAGACTTCGTACAGCTCAGACCCCGAGGTCATGGCTCTACAGCACTCGAGACTGAGTGCTAACCAGCCATGGCAGGATTGTTTAGCTGCAACAGTTCATCAAAACTCTCTGGCTTAAACCGTTTACATCCTTTATACAATTTAATGAATTAAAAGCTGAAAGTAGCTCTAACTAACAACATAAAGACTTAGAACAGGTCAGACGCCCGTGGCCATGGCTGGACGGCACTCGATATTGAGTGCTGTCCAGCCTTGTTCAGCTGTAACAGCTTATCAAACCTCCACTGCTGAACACAGGCCTCACTCAGATTGTCTCACAGCAGGTACATTTGCAGCAGTTGCGTTGCTCGACAGGCGGGCGGGCAGCCGCAGTTCTGTTAATGTTTAGTTGTTACTAGCACGCTGCTGTCTTAGTTTGTTTTCTTCTGTCGCTTCTTACGACACCCGCGAGTCTGTGAGAGGTAGTGGGTGTTCTTACACCGCCTCTACACGTTCAACGTGTTGTTTAAATACGACATAATTAGTTTAACGCAATGTGTATTCACGTAAATAAGAAAACCAAAAGCGGATTTACTACAGTTTTTAGAGCTGTAAGTCTATTAAATACGAATGAAAACAAATTTATAAAGGAAAAAAAACTGTATTTATATAATTATACGCGTTTTATAGGACATCGATTTTCAAATCCTACTTAAGTTACTCAGAAACCGAATGAAAAAAATTAAATGGAAGTTTTTGTTTTGGATGTAAAAATTAAAATTTTATTTGTATATTTTCGTTATATTTTTTATAAAACTTTTAACTACAAACTATTTTGTCAGTGAAATAAAAAGACTTATGTACGTCTTACTCACAATGAAACCTTGGTCAGTTCTGACGTTCAGTCTCTATTTACATGCCTACCCGTAGAAGACTGAAAATAGAGGAAAATAACATGCCAGCAGAATATGCAGTACTACTCAGACATAGCCTTACATCTGGTTATCGATTATAAAAGGAAGAGTTTTAAAAACAAGTATATGGTGTTGCGGTGGGCTCACCTGTATTTCCCATAGTCGCTGATATATTTGTGGATGACTTTGATGAGAAAGCCCTCATGTAACTTCAAGCGGTACGTAGACAATACTTTTACAATTTTATCATCAGACAAATTAACTGCATTTTTAAACAACTTAATTCCATGAACTTTAACATTCAATTTACTATGCGGTTAGAGGCAAATAACTCCTCAGCTTTCCTAGATGTGTTAGTTATACTAAAAAAAACCATAGGTCACGCTGTTCATAGAAAAAAGACCAATACGATCGATATTTAAAAAGTGAATCTCACCATCATCCTTCACAGTTAGCAACCGTGGGCAAATCTTTGCGACAGAGAGCACGAGGGTTCTGTGACAGCAAACTCCAGGCCGCCAAGCTTCAACACGTCAAGCAGGTTCTGCACGACAACAAGCAACGGGTCCCGCGCCTCCGTCACAGTGACCGAGTGAAGCCGGCCACAGTCGAGCGTGTGCCTGCTGTACTACCATATGTCAGAGGTGACACAGACGAGATTGAACATTCTACAAGCCGCCGAAGAAGATTAGTCAGTTCTTACCATGCGTCAAGTGTCATATTCCTCTATAAGATGCACAAGCTTGATTGTAAATGTGGTCTCTCATATATAGGGCAAGCAGTAATATCAAGTAGATCCTGCGTAAAAGAACATATAGCTGACGTGAAGCACCAAAGTTTCGGGAAGTCAGTAGTTTCTGATCACTAGATGGACCCTGCCATTCCATAAGATTTGATAGACCACAAATCCTTGCGATAGAACTTCAATTCCTTCCAAAGATGATACGAGAGTCTATTAAAATTACAAAAAAACCTGGTTTCAATACAGAAGGAGTTTGGGTGTAGTAACCATGCTTGAGATCCTGTAATAAATAAAATTAAAACTAAACCCGAGCATACCACTACACAACACGGTGACATCGGGACGTCAGTCATTTCAGTCTCCCGTGATCATGGGTGCTGGAAAGCTTCCTAAATGTCGGGAATTAAAAATCATGTAAATTAAACGCGATAAAATCTATAAAAGCGGTATCAATGTGTAATGTTCGCGTAAATATAAGAAATCATAACAACACTATATGTTATTATAATTAATAAATATAAAGCATTTACAAAGTGATTTCAACTTATTGTAACTGTGCCAGCTGTTTTACTTTATTAAAAAGTTTAATTTTAAATTTTAACAGCACCCAGCTGGAAATACTTTATATAAATAGCTATTAATCTCCTATAGCTTCTGCAAAGTAACAACATCATTAATTTCAGAGTTCATTATCGTTCGAACTAATGATGCTTTGTTAACCCTTAATCATTTCGCATCGTTCAAATTTAATATCGTTTGTGAGTCGCGCGCCAAATTGAAACTTCTGAAAGCGTCTACGCGGTCTTTAATTAAACTGTTTTTGAAGTTAAAAACCGCAGCCGGGAATTAAACTCTACGAATGGCCTTTGAAAATGCTTTTTTATGAAGACTTCGCAATAAAATATTATTTTAATAATGAGCTGTGTCCGCCATGTCGTTTACCTTATTATTAAAAAGTAAAGTTACATCGCTCTGGGGACTTATATAGAAATTGATATTTTCATCTAGAAGTACGCGGGGCAAACGAGCACAAAGTATAGTATGGTAGAGTCATACTGCAGCTCTATTATTTCCTTTATTTTTTTCAACAGATAAATATTTTCGACCCTTTTAGTAGACTTAGCAATTTTACTCATTCAACCCACAAGCTCAAATTAACAACTAGAATTTCACTTTTACTCATTTATTATTCGGGTGGAATTGTCATAAGAAATCTAAGTTTGATGTAACACTTTGGAAACCCGCTAAGTTCATTTCAATCGGTCAAGTCGTTCAAAACTCATAAGAGGTTTACATACACACACACACAGACATATAGACACCATAGAAAAATTGTAAGGGTTAATTTTAATTGTAAAAACAATAACTTCTTAATTTTTGTAAATTTTCAATTTTATTAGCGCGAAGTTAAAAATCATCAGTGTACTTACATGTTTTGACTTTATGATACTTTTACCAGTATTCTTTACGCTTTGAATGGTTTATAATAAAAATAACTTTCTATTGTAAATATGTTTAAAAATAATAATTGAAAGATATCTAGAATATGAAATTCAGTCGCAGATGTGCATTATCTATATCAATTGATCGGCTGTATTGTGTAAATGCATGTATTGTACGATGCACAAGCCAATACGCATATTCAATCATCTGTTATACATATTTATTGTGTCGTTCAATTCTAAATTGAACCGAAGCTGCGTAATGTGTGCTTATTGAAGTCAAAGCAATCTCAGCTGGGTGCTCGTCATTTCCCTTCGGGAACTGTATGCCTCCCGAGACATTCTAAATATATTGGGAGTTAGGGGCTAAACCGTTACGCCGGATTACTTCAGGCTGATACTTCTTAAACTGAAATAATATGAGAAACAGAAAGAAAAAAGTTAAAATTTATATATATATCCGCCTAATAAATTTTGATGACGTGTCATACGAAGGGAAGTTAAAAAGATCGCGGAATGAAAGAAGAATTAAGGAATATTTAATTTCATCAATTTCAGGTTAGATTAAACCTGAAAATATTTCTCTTTTCCAATATATTCTCCATTAACACTAATACACTTCTCAGGCCATTCAAATAACTCATATATACATTCGAAAAAAAAAGTTTTATCAAGGACCTTGACCTCTTTCCCTGAAGCTTACCCGAAACTACGTTACAAAACCCTTAACAAATATTGCTGTTGTATTTTGTATGAACAGTGGGCACCTGGTTATCCAACCAGGTGCCCTTTACTTGACACAAGGTATTCCATCTTTTAGTCCTCAGGGGTGACAACACATTTGTATATGAATTAGTTACACCGAAAAATACGAACGATTTTGCTTTGAAACCGCAAAACTCGCCCTTGAACAATCGGTTGCGGTGAGACCAGAGCGACAAGAAAATAATATTTATAAAAAACTAGCACACAGTTCACCTTGCGGTAAGTGAGTGCTGTGGCCCGTAGACATTTACATCTCACTTCAATTAAAAATGAAAATTCAGATGCGTTGTAACCTCTGAGAACTATGATGGAATGCTTTGTTGCCAGTAAAACGGATCTTCGTTTCTCTATATTCACCGTAAGAAATACAGCAGCATGATACTTCTGTTTGACGCTAGTATACTGTGAGACCGTGGACCTTCCACGAACAAGCCGTTGCATTCGTGTGACAACCACAATATAGTTGTAGCATGGCTTTACCATGTCTAATTTTTTTTCGCCTGGGTGCGGTCTAATGAGGTATAAATTTACTCTGGAACTAATATGACGAGAACAAAATTACAATTTTTTTAGAATAAGAGTGACAAACGAGTCCACAGTCCATCCACCTGATGATAAACCTGATGATTGCATTTAATGCAGAATCTATTGTTGTCCATGTGGAGTGGCTCATTTTCAGTAAAATGTGTCCGGTTTTCTACATTCACCATATTAAACACAGCAGTGTTGAACTGGTATTTTGTAAGAGTCTGTCTTTGTGCCACAACCATAACATAGCTACAGTGTGGCTCTATAACATATATTTTAGTCAATTTTGTAAGTCAGTTAAGTCTCATTATTTATTTATTTGAAAGCAATATTTGCGTGCAGTAGCGGAGAGGATACATTGCCCAATATCATCCCATGGATGTCGTAAGAGACCACAGAGTGGAACTGAAACAGGATATAAGCAGCAGTAACTGTCTGATGGCAACTCAAAATAATTAATAAATAGCATAGTAAGTATGGCAAATATCTCCTTATGAGGCAATATATGGGGAGAAGATGAACAGCGGCATATTTCTGATAACCACTCACCAATAATAAGAAAACTGCGTTTGCCCGCTTGCCAGCTATGGTAAATATCCCTTATGCATCAATTTATGGGGAGATTACCTATATCACATTTATCCTATAAAAATTCAGCAGTTGACTTTTTAACGGCTGTATTGTATGAATGAATGACCCCAGATAAATGCGCCAACCCCAGATAATGGGAAATGGTTTAGAGAATGAATGAATGTATGAATGAATGAATTGTACGATGTATAAGCCAATAAGTATGTTCAGACATTGGTTTTATATTGTGTCGTTTAATTCTAAACTGAACTGAAGCATCGCAACTTATGTTTATTAAAGTTGGAGCAATCTCAGCCGGGGCTTGTCGCTTCCCCTCGGGAATTCGATGCACTCAAATATTTTAGGTCAATACTTCTGAATAATAATAATAATAATAATAATAATAATATTCCACAACTATCACACAACGCCATCTAGTCCCAAGCTAAGCAGAGCTTGTGTTATGGGTACTAGACAACTGATAAACATACTTATATATTTTTAAATACATAAATATTATAGATAAAATTACACCCAGACACAGAACAAATGATCGTGCTCATCACACAAACGTTTGTCCTGGGTGGGAATCGAACCCACGACCTCCGGCATAGCAGTCAGGGTCACTAACCACTAGACCAACAGGCCTGTCAAATATCTGAATATTTTAGAGTTTTAAGCTATTGCATAGCTTCTATCGCGGGCCTTGAGCGTGGGGACTGAATCCAGAAATTCCGTAACAAAAAAACCTCACGCTCCCCACTCCGACGGGCACGGAGGTGTGGCTTGAAGGCCGTGCATTGCCTAACGTCGTTTCTTTTCGGCAGTCTTCGACACGGTGTTTGCGTGCGTGCAACTAGATGTTTTGTACGACTCTACAAAGCTCGCACGAATCGAGACGAGCTGCTCCGAAATCGGACGAATACATAAGCAGCTGTTTATGAGAAAGTATAAAGGTGTATAGGTATTTATGTACAACAGTGAATAGCTGTACTTGTAAAATTTGTGTATAAAGTGTTTTGAATATGAATGAACAAATGCATTTATTATTTATTTATTTAATAAAAGAAAAAAAATTGTTTTCTTATCGGTCACCACGCTCAAAAAGTGTAACTTGAATTAATGTCAAAGAAAAAGAAATACTGCATAAATAAAATAAATAAATAATTATAATTGCATAAGTTGATACAAAATGCTATGCAATAGCTTTACCGCGGCAGCCCCGAGTGCCACACGTCTTTTTTTCCATATGATTTGGATGTATTTTTAACTTTGCTGCAGCTATATTATGCTTGTAGCACGAATGGGTCGCCTCCACCGGGGAAGGACCACGCTCTCACGGAACACTAGCGTGATATAGCAGCTCAGTACTGTTGTGTTTTGTATGGTGAGTGTAGAGAACTGGAGACTTGTGTAGCCTGAACCTTACTTCTCTGCAGAAATAAATTTTGTCCATTAGTTGATAATAACATATCGCTCATTTGGAGAAACATCGACGTAAATGTAATTTTTTCCAAAAATTAGATAAATATGACAAATCACTTAGAAAGTGTATTTACGTTAGGAGAAACAAAGACGTAAATCAACTTCAGTCTATTTATCGGTAGGTAGCGCTAGCGTCGTTGTTGCATTTATGCTAACTCGCAAAGATCTCGCGGAAACAGCGACGCATCGGTCAGTTGCGCGGGGAGTTCCGCGAAGTGTATTTGTGTTTGGGTGCTATATCGACGTAACGGTAATTATGACATTATTTTTCGTTTTTTTTTTTGAGGCTACAACGACGGAATGAACATTTTTGACATTGTTGTCCCAAAATATATTTGTTTTTGCAGAAGCAATGACATAATTCTTGTAATTTCCTATTAGTAATGTCGTTGTTGGTAGAAAAATATTATTGTTTGGTTCAAATACGCTTAAACATTGCTTTGTGAAATTATTTAAATATATACATTTTAAAAAGAGCAAGCCAGCTTATTTTCACGATACCTGGCCAAGTATTTTTGTTGTGTTGTATTACATGAAATGTTCGTATAATTCTTATTTGTCTGCGTGAAGTTGCAGTAAACTTCCTAAATTCCACGTGGGATTATTTTAGTCTTTGAAGTTAGATTTACTTTTTAAAAATTTCTTTTATGTTGTATCATGTACAGTTGATGCATTTCACGAGCGCGCGTCAATAGTTAAATAAAAGTCACATGACGCGCGCTGGTGATTTATAATTTTGTTTTGATTTCCTATTTATTTATTTTTAGGTCGAACAAATTTTCAGAGGAGCAGAGGCGTGAAATATTTAATATGTATTGGGCTTTATCATCATTTCAGAGACAACGTGATTTTCTTAATTCTATAGTTATGGTATTCCTACCAGCCGTGCGTCGTGTCAGAACAACGATAAAGAATAGAAAACCTAACACATACTATTCCCTACTCAACAATGGGCAAAATGTAAGAGTTTGCAAAACTTTCTTACTAAACACGGGAATTGCGGATAGAACTTTACGCACTGTGATCGAGGCTAAAACAAGTGAAGGCTTTCTAGGCAGTGCACCAATGGACAGTCGTGGCAAGCATGATCATCATATTAAAACTGATCCAGAAGTCTTGGACTCCGTTAGAGTTCATATAAACTCCATAGCTAGGATTGACAGTCATTATCTCCGTGCAAACACGAGTCGAGAATACATTGATGGTGGTCTCACACTAGCTGATTTACATCGTGACTACAAAAAAATGAGGGAATCCGATAACAAAACTGCTGCAAACTATGATTTATATACCGAATATTTACTAAAGAGTTTAATATTTCTTTTTTCATCCCCAAGAAAGATCAGTGCGATCTATGTGAATCTCGTAAAAATGCAGTTGACGGTGATGAAGTATTAGAAAATCAATATTTGGAACATCTGCGCCAAAAAGAACTCAGTCGAGCTGAAAAAAAGAATGACATTGAGACTTGTAAAATGGCGGAAAGCAATAGCATTGTAGCTATATTTGATTTAGAAGCTGTGATGCCTGTACCGATTGGAGAATCATCAGCTTTCTTTTATAAGTCTAAATTAAATTGTCTGAATTTAACTGTAAGTTACTCTTGACTTTTTTATTTCATAAACTACAATTTTATTTCTTAATACAATAAATTTGGATTAATTTTTTAGATCACTGATATAAAAAACAAGGAGACGATTTGTTACTTCTGGCATGAAGCTTTAGGAGGTCGGGGTGCAGTTGAGATCGGTTCCTGTGACTACAAATTCCTGCAAAAAGTATCTGATAAATATCCTAATTCTGACGTTACGTTTTATACCGACAACTGCTGTGGACAGCAGAAGAACAGGTGAGTTGGATAAATGAATTGACTATTTTCAATAATTCAACATTCTTAATCTACCTAAATTATGAATATTAATGTAAGTACTACATTTTATTTTAACGTTTCTAGATTCATTTTCTCAATGTATCTGTATGCCGTCAAAACATTACGAATCAAAACCATCACTCATAAATTTTTGATCCGCGATCATACCCATAATGAAGGAGACACAGCGCACTCGTTAATAGAAAAAGCTATTAAAAAATCTAAAAAGTCTGGGCCCATATACGTGCCAGAGCAGTACGTTCAAATCATAAGGTCTGCAAAAACAATGGCAATCCATTTATTGTAGAAGAGTTAAACTATGACGATTTCTATGATCTCAAAAAATTAGCGGAAGAAATTGGACTAAACACCGCAAAAGACGTACATGGAAACACCATTAAAACGAATGATATAAAAATGATTAAATTTCAAAGGGAAAGTGGAATATATAAATAAAACTAAACTGGATACGAGGAAGACTGGACAGAAGCCGTTACAAAAATCTCCAGACGAAATAAGGGAAACACAAAAGATATAATAGATTTAACACTAAAGCCAGCGTATCGTGGAAAAATACCTATTGCTCAAAATAAGAAAAGTGACTTACAAGAACTAATGCAAAAAAGTATTGCTAGCAATGGCATTTCGTATGTTATTTATTAAGTAAGGCAAAGAGATGTTTACGTCATCGGTTTTATAAACTGGGCTAAAGTCAATGTTTTGAATTGCTTGTTCAAGGTGTTTCGTAATAATTTTAGTAATAGAGTACTTACAATTAGGTTTCGATATATTAAGGCTTAAGTTAAGAATGACGGCACTATGATCGGTTACTTTAGGACTGGTGACAAGGGTTATTGATGGTAACCCAGTTTTTAGTAAAGTGTGGTCTAAACAAGAACCACTTAGATGTGTAGGGAGCAAATGTGCTGGAAGCAGACCCTGGCATGCACAAATATTAAGGTAGTCTTTTCCACCGCCTTCACTGCCTTCTGGGTTAATATCAATATTCATATCACCCGTTAACACTATATTTTTGAACGACGACAGTTTTCCAAGTGTAATGTCTAATGACGTGATAAAATTGTCTATTTGCTTAAAACCACAAGGTCTGTAAACAGCAAGGATAGCAGTTTCATGACCCACTTTCACCAATTACCTGCTACAATCTAGCATATTAGGCTCCTCGACTGATATGTTCGTATTTTTTTTCGCAAAGACTACTACACCATCATTTTGGTTATATACATTTTTACTACTAAAAGTATTATATAGTATAGTATACCTGGCAGTAATGGGAGGTTGCTTTGGCTTTTAGATAGCCAACATTCTGTTGGTATGATGATGTCGCAGTCAGGGTCCAATCTTCGAAGGAGGATATGGAAATTATCCATGTTTTTATTTATACTACGAATGTTCTGTGTTAAAATATAGCACATATCAATTTCACATGTTTTTGCCACTGATAAACTGACAGCATCGATTTCATTACTTAACTTATCCATATTATTCAACAGAAATAATAACAATATTAAAATATATATATATATATATATATATATATATATATATATATATATATATATATATATATATATATATATATAAACTAAACTTAAACTTATTAGTAACTTATAAATTAGGGCAAAAAGAATTAAGGTAAAAGGTGGCGCTCTTAGGCGCCCTCATTATAATCTATGGAATTAATATACCTATTTTCAGCCATCTTCCTAGCATTCGGGGTCACCTGTTTTATGGTCGCTCGGTTTTTTAAAACGCAGGCACGTTGCACACTTTGCTGGATCAGTTTTCTTAATGCAAGCATTTGACTGATGTCCTAATTCACCACAATGTCCACACGTGTCGATTGTTTCCCGGCAAGTTCTTGCAGCGTGTCCATACTGTTGGCATTTGAAGCACCTGGTCACAAGTGTGAAGTCTCGAACTGGGCACGACGTCCAATTTATGAAGACTCGCTCCTGGTTGATAAGTGCCTTTCTGATGCCAGCTGGCACTTCCAAAATAAAGTTGCATGAAAGTGCTTGTTTTTTACCCGATCTTATCTTATTTATCTTATTATCTTATCTTATTAAGTTACCTTGAACCGGAAACCCTTTTTACTTTTAAAGAGTCATTCAAACTTAGGCCACAGGCGCCATCTCAATTGTGAATGTATTCCACCAGGAAGACTTGGTGTTTCTTCATTACCCTTCTCCACATTCCTAACAGCCTATCAACAGTTCACTTGTAAACATGGGCCTCACCTTAGATTGCCTTATAGTAGGGATTTTTATATTTTTTCTTCATCTTTCAGTCTATAAGTGTTTGTAGCTTGTAGCACATTGTAGCACCTCGGCCTTTGGTGGTAGCGTACGAGAATTCTCTACACCACATTGTAATCCCGCGGGTGTCGTGAGACGCGACTTCAAGAGAGAACAGGTGCCTCACCGCCTAATAGTAATACACAAAACTAGTAGAACAGCTCTGCTGGTATTTTCAACGAAATATGCATAGATTTTGTTAGCAACCCCGTCCGTATTGCAGTTGTGAGAAAATGTTAAAAAACAACTATTGTGTTGTACACCGGGTGCGCATTACGCTCCAGCAGTTGGATATCGTTCGCACATATTTCTGCATTTATAAGCTTTACTTAAATGATTGCACAGGAATCTGCAATATTTTACTAAAGTGGTTTCCATTTTGTGAAGTTTATTTTTACACTAGCTGTTCCCCATGACTTCGCCCCCGTGTAATTTAGAGTTTCAATTTTTTTGCTTATAACCCTAATTCGTTTTCTACAATAAAAATAGCCGAAGTAACTCCTTATAATATTAGAGCTATACGCCAGTGAAAGTCCAGCCGTTTCGGAGATCAGCCGGAATACATGGACAGAAAGACAAAAATTTTAAAAATTATGTTTTTCTTATAAGTACATTATAAGCTTTCATATGAATTTAGTGAAAAGCTGTTATTTTGACATAATTTGTTATATGTATTGATAATTGAATATCAATTCCTACCAAGAATGATACGTGAGGCTATTAAAATTAAAAAAAAAAACATCCTAATTTCAATGGAGGAAGAGTCAGGGTACCAACACCTGCTTGGGATCCTGTTATTAATAAAATTAAAACTAAACCCGTGCATATCACTGCAAGACTCCCTGACACCGGGCCGGCAGTCACCTCAGTCCCCCGTGACCATGGGTGCTGGAAAGCTCACGAAACGTCGCAATTTTTAATCATTTTATAGGTGTTGACGTAAATATAAGAAATCTTCAAAATTAAAAAAGCGTAACATATGTAACAATTTGTTATTATAATTAATAAATATAAAGCATTTACATAATGATTTTAAATGTTTGTAAGTGTGCCCAGCTGCTTTACTTTATCAACAAGTTTAATTTTAAATTGTAACAGTACCCAGCTGTAGCTACTTTCTATAACTAACTATTAAAATCCTATAGCTTTTCCAAAGTAAAAATATTATTAATTAAAGAGTTAGAATTAACGATTCTTTGTTAACCCTTCACTATTTCGCCTCGTTTGTGAGTCGCGCGCCCAATTATAACGCCTGAAAGCGACTACGCGGTTTTAATTAAACGGTTATTCAAGTTAAAGCCACAGCTGGGAATTGAAATCTACGTCTGGCTTTTGCAAATGCCTTTGAAGACTTTGCAATAAATTATTTTTATTTATAAGCTGTGTTCGCCATGTCGTTTACTTTGTTTTGAAAAATTTAACTTCCTGCGCTCTAGGTATTCTTTTTTTTTTGGAAATCTATATTTTATCTAGAAGTACGCCGGGCAAACGAGCACAAAGTATAAAATGATAGAACCATTCTGGGGCTGTTACCCTTACCTTTTATAACAGTTAAATTTTTTGACCCTTTTGAGTGGACTTAGCAATACCATAAGCTCAAGCTTTGGAGATGGAATTGTTTCTTTCAAATTTCAAAAATTCAAATTTTATTTTTTGCCAGTGAAGTACAGACCTGTACATATAATTGTGAAAAGATGTATTAAAATTCAAATTTTCTTCTCAGATTTAGTTAACTATTAACCAAACATGACTTTTCATTTTTTATTGCGAGGTTCTAACGGATTGTGCAATTGATTTCAAATAACTTGTTAGCTACAATTTAATTTAGCAAGTTTCAATTTTTTTCAACGCTACCTCCTCAATTATTTGTAGTCAATACAAATACTTGTTCCGTGCGTGATCGAACACACAGTCCTCAGCACCGCAGCTCATTGCGGCTACTGTGTCACGGAGGCGTTATTTTAAGAGTAGTTTACGAGTTTAAATATCTTCTAAATAACGAATGTTCTATGTTTAAATATCTTCAACATTTTTTTTAATAAATAAGTAGGTAGAACGCGGAGACACGTCGTCTTTCAGGACAGTGCCTTGAAACTTTTAATGATAAATCTCTGCTGCAGCATTAACTTTTTTACATTGTGCGTACCAAAGTTTCGTTCATTTTAATAAATAATTCTTTATAGCAATGAAAATTATGTTACTTTTAAAGCAATTTTTATAATACTAATATTAAGAAACAATTCTTAATGTGGAATGTCTGTTGTTGGTATAGCCCATGTCCCACAGCTGGGCGGGACCTTCGTGCAATTATGAGAGGGTTCTGGAGCAGTAATTATTATTTTAGGTGCTAAAGCGACGCTGCTGTAATATAGATGTAGCGCGGGTGGGTCCGGGGCCGTGGTAGCACAGATGGTTAGTGCACGCTGTAAATTTCACAGTACGCGAGCAAACCAGGTTCGATCCCCGCCGGCACCAAAGAAAATTGTTAATTGCAATTTAAAGTGCTGATATTCTACGTGCTCGGTGGTGAAGGAAAACATCGTGAGGAAACCTGCTTGTCAGAGAAATAAGAAAAAAACTATATTTCGAAGACATGTGAAGTTCACCAACTCGCACTGGGGCGGCGCGGCGGACAATTACTTGCCCTAAAACCCTCTCAGAAAAGAGCGGAGACCTGTGCCCAGGAGTGGGACGTATATAGTCTGTAACTTTAACTTTAAAGAATGGGTCAGATTGCACAGGGAGGGACACAAAATACGAGCGTGAGATATACAACGCAAAAATAATAACAAACTTACATACACTCTATCTGATATTAAATGGATGCTGTAGCCAAGAGAATCAAAATTTTTATGGCAATGCACATTTTTATCTTAACATCATCGTACTAGATATCTACAATATCGACCAAGATAGAATGCCTCATTATTAGTGAAAAGTGTCTCTATTCAAAGAATATTTTCATATTTAAAGTTATAATAGTTTTTATTTATTTTTTCGATAACGGTGCATTAAGTTTTAATGTGAGTGGTATTATTATAATTGGGGACCAAACCTCCACCAAATAAAACACCTTACTCTCCCAAATTCCTGCCAAACGATTCTAAATCCAACCCTAACAAGGTGATCTAAGTCATCAGATGTATCTATATTTATAGCATCCATTTAGGTACCATTTGTAGTGTCGTGAGCTGGTTTATTACTCGTACTTCAAAAGAAACATCTATCCGTTACACAATCGTTCGAATTTTGGTAAATTATACTTTAATCCACTTATTTCATTGAAGCATAAAAAATACTAAAGCTGTAGCTAACTTTGATTATTAATATAATCATCTACTGATAAACACAGGTTTCTATAATTGCAGTTAATAATTTAATTTTGTTTCAGCGGGGATAGAGCCCGGGTTGTTCACTAACTGTGAAATAATCAGGTGCTCACATCCAATAATCATTCATATATTTACGAAAATAGAATCACACTAACGATCGCATGGAACCTTTTAATCTTACAGTTGTTAACCGCGCCATTCAACCCTCATAAATATATTTTTATGATCCTGCTGACATGCGAGTCTTACTATTTCGTGCATAAAATTTTTACGTAACATTTAAATACCCACATAAAGAATAAAAAAAACTGTACAAAATAAATTAATGTAAAAAAGACGGCTCAGTGGCGCAGTGGCTCAACTATGAAATGTAGCGCTGAGGGATGCGGGTTCGAATTCCGCAGAAAACAATATTTGTATGACCTACAAATAACTGTTCCGGGTCTGGATGTTTGTCGTTTTACAATTTATGTATGTAAGCTGCCTCCACGATACAGGACAACTTTCCAGTGAAGAAGATAATAAAAAAAAAACAAAAACTAAAAAATTTAATTCTCATACAGATCTACTCCCTGCGGTACGGTACTAAGAAAGCAAAATCAAAAGTATTTTATTTATGTTTGCAATCACTAACATGACAGACATTGATCACACGCTTCAACTATACTTTAAGCGAGCAAGTTTTGTAAATGTATGTTTATATAACAAGGGGGATGTCTGCCGTTGTCGCCAATCTGCAAGCAGGTTGGCAACCTTAGAGAAGATCAATTTCGCTTAGCGAGCCATGGAGAAGGCCATGTTCGAAGTTTTTTATACTATACTATATTATATATATATAATATATATACATATATAAATATAAACTTAGAAATCCGCAGGATATCCGCTGTAAAACCGAAGTAAACGACATAGTACAACCGGTCGATAAACTGAAGTGGCAATTGGCTGGTTATATAGCTCGGAGAACCAATAGTCGATGAGGAAGAAAAGTTCTAGAGTGGCAGCTTCGTACTGGTAAGCAAAGTCCAGGGTGCCCCCCATTCCTATTGGAGTGGCCATCTGGTAAGATATGCAGGGATTTTATGGAAGCAGGTGTCTCAGAACTGTGCTTCGTACTATGGCAAAGATGTATTTGTTAAAAGAATTTGTGTCTTATCTTGTTGAAAAAGAGTATTCATTTGTTAAACGTTTTTAACTATGATTAGACGTCTCAATAAAGTTAATATTTCTACTACTGTATTTTAATAAATTTTAACCTTACTTCTTTCATTTTAAGGTAAAATTTTCGTGTTACGTGTTTTCGAAGAGATAGGTAACATAGTTTTAGAAATCCCAAACCACTATAAAATCAAACTAAGAAATATATAACCTTTAACATGATTGAGAAAAATTATGGAATAACAATAAAGTTTATGGACGCATCAAAATTTGAAATGTCTAAACGCATGTCTCTTTACTGGAACTTTCGACGTGAATCCCGAGGAAAGCTGTCAGCTTTAATGAATCAAATGCAATCATTGCTGTTTAAAATCTTAAAACATTACATAATTCCAGAATAATAAAATACGTTTTAATTTAACACAAGAGGGTGCAAACGAGCATACAGCTCACCGGATGGTATCCGAGTGTCAACTGCCACCTGTGAACAACCAGGACAGTTGCAGATCCATTGCCGGCCTTTTAAGACGATACTTTCAGCGATTTTTTTTTTGCGCCCGAAGCAATTAAACGGCTACCCTATACGTAGGAGGCGGAAAATGCATTACGCATACCACGATAGCCGGTCTATCGTGGTTATGAGGGACTCACTGTCCTACCGGGGACCCTAAGTGATACCCTCTAAAAACCGCCTTTGGGGACAGGCAACTGGCTGATTAAGCTGTATTGTGCCTTATCATGAGCGACCCTCTTTTGGGAAAAGAGGGCGCAGGAGCTTTCAGCGAACGACCTTGAGCGTTTGGTCTGTCGATGCTCGCTACAATATATCGCGTAAGAAATCTTCAAGACGCCACCTACTGCTACGAACGTAGTATTATTTTTTCAATGTCAATGAACTATTCTATGGAAATAGACACGGCGTACAATGATAAATGTATTTTAATTTTCTTTATTCTGTATATTAGTTGCATTATATTAGAATTATGTATTCTAATATATTATCTAATTAATAAAAATGACTATTTTGATTATTTTTAACTATATACTATACTGTTAATATTGAATTAGCTTTTTATAGTGTAAATTATAATATTTGTCGAAATATTAATTATGGATTCGAACTTTACATGCTAATGGTGCTTCATTTTTGTTATTTTCATTTACTTACATATTGAAAATATACTTGAATACTAGGTGTTATTATTTTATTTAGCTACTGAAATTTAGGATATGTTTTACCTTGAGGTCAAATATAATTTTGAGGAGCAATAGTTATTACATACTAATCTTTTATCTGCTATTCCTTATTTAGGAACAATATTAGTAAATTGAGTTTGAGGGAGATTTACTGTTTATAATGCTACATTTATTATTTTAATATTTACCTACTGGGTAGGTAATTATTAAAATAATAAATATGGCATTATTAACTAAATAGATATTTTTTTAAATTTTTAAAATTAAAATTTTCGTTGGGGGTCATTGTAGAAGCGTGCTCGTCGCGACCCCTGCCAGCCCTTTTCAGGGCTGCAATTCTACACAGCTGCGCACCCATGCGAACGAGGGTTAGGGCGTCCCCCCAAGGCGACGCACACCAGCTCGTCCCCGTTGGTGTGGAATGCAGCGCGCAAAGCGGCGATGGGGACCGCCACCCGTCACGCACAGCCCGACACGGCGGAAGGTGGAGGACGGAGTGCAGAGTTGGCACGTGGAATGTTAGAGGGGGCATGAGAGATAAGACGAATGAGTTGATCGAAATAATGAAAGAAAGAGAATTAGATGTCGTGTGTATGTCGGAGACCAAACGGAAAGGCAGTGGTATTGAAGAGCTCCCTGGCGGGACGTTAGCTATATGGTCCGGAGTCCCGGAAAGCGAGAACGCCTGCCAGGGAGTGGGAGTGCTGTTGTCGTCCCGGTTGGTCGATCTTATGACTGAATACAAGGTTGTGAACTCAAGACTTCTCTGGGTTCGCTTCAAAATGGGACTGACGAAGTTATTCCTTTTGGCTGTTTATGCGCCGGTAGCTTCGTCGTCCAGGGCTGAGCTGGAGGAGTTTTGGGAGAATGTAAGAGAAGTTCTAGATTTGGTTAAGGGAAACGAAAGAACTGTTGTATGTGGTGATATGAATGGATGGGTAGGTATCGCTCGACCAGGATACGAGTCGGTGCTTGGAAAGTTTGGCGATAAAAGGGTTAATGATGCTGGCAAGCTTATACTGGCTGTATGCAAGGAAAAGGGTCTTCTTGTGACAAACATTATGTTTAATCACAGGAAGATCCATATGTACACTAGAGAAAGAAAGAATGAGAGAAGTATGATTGATTTGTTCCTGGTGGATGACCGACTGCGAAAACAGGTGATGGATACACGAGTGTTCAGGGGTCTATCTAGTAATTACTAGATTTAGGGGTTTGTTCCCGGGTTGGCGCCACCGGACAGCAGTAACAGAACCACAGTCGGTCTGTCGCATCCGAAGCTGGAAGCTTCAGGAAGCGGATACTAGGGACAAACATCACACGAGGGTAGCCGAAAAGCTTGACACCATCGATGGCAGGAAAGAATGTGTGGAGAGAACATGGCAGAACCTTAGGGATGGAATGGTAAGTGCAGCGGAAGAAGTATGTGGTACGACAAAAAGAGGTAGTAGTAAAAGAAGAGATGCATGGTGGAATGATGAAGTGAAAGAAGCTGTAAAAAAGAAGAAAAAAGCATGGTTAGACTACTTGGCCTCTAGTAACGATGAGCATATGAGAGAGAAGATGAAAGAAAGATATAAGCTGCAGAAAGTTCATGCGAAAACATTGATTGAGGAAGTACGTGAAAGGTGTAGAATAGAAGCGGACGAGAGGTTGTCGCACAACTTTAGGGAAAACTCCAAACACTTCTGGAAAGAGATTGGAAAGTCCCGGAGTGGTGCGACAGCATTAAGAATGAACAAAGTGCTTTCGAGAACCAATGACGTCCTCTCAGAAAAATCGGACGTCATGCAGCGATGGAGTGAATTTTATAGAGAATTGTATGCGTGTCATGATCTTAGTGAAGGATCCGGGGGTGACGCCGTGACTGGCACGCCAGACACGGACCTCGATGACACTGAGGTCATCAGCATGAAAGAGATTGAACGTGCGATTCGAAGTTTGAAATGTGGTAAGGCTGCGGGACTAGACAGAGTTACTGCTGAAATGATCAAGTACGGTGGGCCTCGCGTCTGGGACAGCTTTCATCTGCTGTGCAATTTGTGCTGGCGGACGGGAGATGTCCCGGATGATTGGCGATCCGCGGCCATTGTGCCTTTATATAAAGGTAAAGGTTCACATCTTGACTGCGGGTGCTATCGGGCGATCAGCTTGACCAGTTTAGCAAGTAAAGTTTATTCGAAGGTTTTGACACGCAGGATGCAAGAGAAATCGGAAAGATTCTTATGGGAGGCACAATGCGGATTTAGACCTGGAAGAGGATGCACGGATCAAATGTTTTCTCTCCGCATGATCACGGAGAAGCTTCTGAGTGTTAACCAGAGGATTTTCTGTGCTTTTGTGGATCTGGAGAAAGCATTTGATAAGGTTATAAGGAAGAAAATGTGGGAACTGTTGCCGGGATATGGTGTGGATGGTCGATTGTTAAGGGCTGTACAGTCACTTTACTATGACTGTAAAGCCTGTGTGCGGGTAGGGCATGACCTGTCACCCATGTTTAGCGTCCAAGCGGGCGTAAAACAGGGTTGTGTCATGTCTTCCTGGCTGTTCATACTGTATCTCGACAGCTGTTTACAGAAGCTGAAAGATAGCTGTTTGGGTGTGAAATTGGGTGACATAAAAGTTAATTTTCTGCTGTATGCTGATGATGCAGTGCTTATTGCACCATCGGAAGCAGAACTGCAGGCATTAGTCACGTGTATGAAAGAGGAATGTGAAATTAAAGGTCTCCGTTTGAATGCTAATAAAACTAAGGTTCTGGTATTTGAAAAGGACGAAGAGAGAACGAAATGTGAAATATGGGTAAATCAGGAATGTCTAGAACAGGTAAATGAAATTGTATACTTGGGGAGTGCTTTCAGCCGGGATGGAAGATGTGATTTAGATGTGGATAGGCGTGTCGCTGCCGGAAACAAAGTCAATGGTGCCCTGAATGCATTAGTAAAAAGGCAAGGCGTGGTGAAGAGTGCACGCCTTGCAATACATAACGCAGTGTTGGTACCGACTTTGTTTTATGGCAGCGAAACCTGGGTATGCCAGAAGAAGCATAAAAGCAAGTTGAATGCAGTGGAGATGCGATCTCTTCGTAAAATGTGTGGCGTTAGCATAGCCGACCGAAAGCGAAACGAAGAGATTCGCAATATGGCAGGATTGAAAGATGACCTTATCACAAAAATTGATAGGGGCGTACTCCAATGGTTTGGGCACGTTGAACGAATGAGTGAAGACCGAATGGTGAAGAAAATATATAGAGCGAAAGTAAATATTAAAAGGTGTCAAGGTAGACCGAGACTAACTTTCGAAGACCATGTGAGCAAATTGCTCGAAGAGGGGAGGGTCAAGAGTACTCGGATACCTAGACGTGCATGTATGAAGAAGTTAATGAACCTGAAAGAAGCGAAAGAGGTATGTAAGGACCGTGACACTTGGCGATCTGTTCTCTCTGGCTACCCCGTTAGGGATTATGCGTGACGATAAGTAAGTAAGTAAGTAAGTAAAATTTTCGTATTTTTAAAAATTACTAAAAAAAAGGGTTTGAAATAATAGATTTTCTCACAAAAGAAGGGAACTTGAAAAAGAAAAAGGAGAAAAAAGCGGGACCAAAGCCAAGACGCGAACCACGGAACAATATCACGCGCGACCGACATACCACCTGAGCTATAACCACCGTTAGTGATTTGTCGAAATGTACCTTCTTATATTGTAGCAGTTTTTTTATTGCCTGAAAACATGGACAAAAGGACATTTTCTAAAAATAAATCCAAGTGTTCGTCGCTAAAATCATTGGAGCCGTATAATTTTCTCATCTGGTTCGGTTCTATAAATATATAAAAATTATAAATTAAAATGAAAATATAAATATACATAAAATAACAAATATCAATAAAATAAAATAAATACAAAATAATATTATATTATTACTGTTATTATAATTATTATAAGTTGTGGTTCGGTGAAGCTGCAACCTAATGGACCATGATCTGAAATTTTTATGAAAAGAAGTGGCTGACGTCAATTATTATTATTCTTATTATTTTTTCATTACTGCCTTTTTCAACCTCATAAGATATTTGTAACTGCAAAAAAGAAAACTACGTATAAGTAAGTAAATCAGTAATATAGTGTTATGTATGATTCAGACTAAATAAAGGTTCCTAAAAATAGACGTAGATAAAGAAATTGCATAAAAAATTACTCGAATAAAACTGCAATAAATTCGTTAATTTTATAGGTACTTAGTAAAATATTAAAATAATAAGTTTTTTAGGATATTTATGTAAAACATAACATCATAAAACATAAATTACCATACGTGCCTGTTTTGACACATTCTGGTTCTTCATAATAGAGTGTAGTGCCCCATTCACTCTATTCCCTGCATTTACTCGTCGTTCTATTTCCCTATCATATCTAACATCCCTGCTAAATACACATCCCAAATACACAAACTCATCCACTTGCTCAATTAACTCTCCTTCTATTCTTATTTCACACATCGTCCCATTCTTTCTGAAAGGATGAAACCGACTCCCTGGCATGCCCGTTCGGTCTCGCCCACACCAGACCAATACGCGGTATACGTGCCATGCGCAGTGGCATCCTTTCCCTTTCGTTTCGTCTCATTCACACATAACACATCTATTCCTCTGTCATTCATCATTTCGCATACTTCATCCATCTTATCATTCATTCCTCCACATACATTCAGCGTAGCCAGACGGGTTTCCGCAATCCACTTTTCGCCCCTCCGGGAGACAGAACGTGACGGGTGGCGAACCTCGTCGCCGAATTAAATTAAAATTTAAATTAAAATTTGGATGGATTGGAATTAAAAGTTGGGTGGACAATTTTTATGTAACTGAAAAATTAAAATTTCAGTTACATAAAATTGTCCATCCAACCATTACAGAATAACAAAAGTCCTCTACTGAATGTAGGCCTCCCACAGATCATCTCACATAATGGATATTTACTGTAGTCGAACTTGACAAGCGGATTGGCGGCTGCAGTTTTTTTAATACTTAATAACTATTAGAAGATGCAGTTGTCCATCTACTGTTTGAGTCTACCTCTTTCACCTCCTTCGACGTGCTCTGGATCGTATAATACACGGCAGTTATTTGAAATCCTGTACCATTATATTAGCAGTATTTATTTTTTTGTTTGAAATCACGTTCCTGAGAACGGCTCTAACTATTTGTTTTAAATTTATAATATATTTTGTAAAGCCATAAAATCAGTGGAGAATATAAAACTCATACAGGAAGATCTGAATAGAATATCCCATTGGTGTGAATAGTGTAACTCTTAATGCTGGAAATGCTTCCATTTCCATTTCCATGTAAAATACACCAGGAAAATAAAACCACTTGTCTCTAGTTACTCAATTGGTAATGTAGTGTTGCAAGAGACACTGGAGATTAAAGACTTAGGAGTAACAATTGACAGAAAGCTAATCTTTAAATCTCACATAAACATTGTTGTTAATAAACCCGCAAAGTTTTAGGGATTTACTAAACGCAATACAAAGGGATTTTTGTCTGAGACTAAAATTCTTTTGTATAATGCTTTTGTAAGAAGTCTCCTTGAATTCGCTAGTGTCATATGGAATCCATCTTCTAGTGTGCATTCCCAACGCGTTAAAAGTATACAGTGCGCTTTTACTCGACATCTTGCCTTTCATGCCAGTGGTATCTCACATAGGCAACTGGATAAGTTTAAAATGTCTCTCCGAAATAGACGAGATATTCTGGATTTGTGTTTCCTACATAAAGTAGTACACAGTAAAGTGCAGTGACCTTCTTGACCGCATTTCATTTGCTGTTCCTCGTAAATATCCCCGTTGTCGCATCAAAAAAACATTTCATATTCCTTTCGCGAAAACTCGTCTCGGGAATCACGCTCCTATCGTGCGTATATGTGGAAAATATAACGAATTTTCTAAAACCATACCTGGCATTGACATATTTGACGACTCTTACGACTTTCGACAAATAATTTATCGTCGAGTTATAATATAATATACACATACAATATAATATATCTTATACTTAAATTAAATATATACATTCCTGGAGAGAGTATAATATTATATTCCCTTTTAATAAATAATTAAATCCATTTTTTATCGTTATATATTTCGTATATATTTTTCGTACATAATTTATTTGAACAGTTTTATTTTGCATTGTATTGATTGGATGTTATTTCAACTCCAAATTAACTCAAAATTGCACGACTCTATCCGTGAATGTTAAGTACACTTGTTATTGGTATACATATCAGAGAGTATAGAAATTTGTATGTTTTCGTGATTGTCATATATGTGTATTGTAAGTGTACTTGTTAAATAAAAAAAATTATGGACGGAATAACATATTGGAAAATGAATCTAGCTAGGTCTCATTTATGGGAAAATTAATTTTCCCCGTGTATTCACGGCCTAGATAAACTTAACATGCTCGCGCAATATGATAAGTGATTTCGTCGTCAAGGTAATCTCAATAACTAAAGGTAGCGTAGGATTACTACAAAGGAATGCGCAAGCTGGAATCCTGCAAAGTTAATTATTTTGAATAATTCGAGTTCTTTTATTTTATGTCTCTTACGAGGGTGGATTGAAAAGTACTCGGCCTAATACAGATCCATTCAATTCTAAAAATCAAATCTAACCACATTATTTAGTTCAGTTCAGACTAGTTCATTGTGTGAAGTTCGAAACGTGTGCGATAATTAGTTGTGATTTTATAAATTTATTAACAAAGTAATCGGACATAATTTCCGCGAATGGAGCAAATCGAGCAGCGTGCCGTCATTAAGTACCTCCATAAGAAGGGGCTATCATCAAAAGCCATCCATGATGACATGGTCAGTACATTAGGCGATTGTGCTCTGTCATATTCATCCGTCAAAAATGGATAGCAGAATTTAAGCGTGGTAGAGAGAGTGTGAAAGATGAACCCCGCTCTGGAAGGCCTTCGACGTCAACTACTGACGAAAATATTAAAAAAGTACTTGATTTAATAATGGGAGACCGCAGATTAAAAATTAGAGAGATAGCCGAGATTATAGGCATCTCTTATGAATGAACTCAAGACATCATTGTCAACGAGTTGGGTTTCCACAAGGTGTCTGCGAGGTGGGTTCCGCGACTGCTTTCAGTTGAACAAAAAAGGACGCGACTGACTATTTCACGCGACTGTTTGGAGTTATTTCAAGCCGATGCAGATGATTTTTTGAATCGTTTTGTTACTATGGACGAAACATGGGTTCATTACTGTACACCGGAAACAAAACAACAATCAAAACAGTGGAGAAGACCTGGTTCACCACCCCCTAAAAAGGCTAAGTCGATTTTGTCGGCAAATAAGGTGATGGCTTCAGTATTCTGGGACTCGAAAGGTGTGATTATGATTGATTATCTTGAAAGGGGTCAGACTATAAACTCTGATTACTACTGCACCTTACTACGTCGTTTACGAGAGGAAATAAAAGAAAAACGTCGGGGAATGCTCAGAAGAAAAGTCCTGTTTCATCAAGATAACGCCCGTGTCCACACGTCAGTACAGTCAATGGCTGAAATTCACAACTATGGCTTTGAACTGTTACCGTATCCGCCGTATTCACCTGATCTGGCACCATCAGACTTCTTTCTGTTCCCTAACCTAAAAAAGCACTTGGGAGGTCAAAGATTTTCGACAAACGACGAGGTCAAAGCAGCTGTAGACGCATATTTTGACTCTAAGGAAGAATCATTTTTTTCAACGGTCTAAATGCTTGGAAGGGGAGGTGGCAAAAGTGTATTGAACTTGATGGTGATTATGTAGAAAAATAAAAATATAACTGATGTAGTATGTGTTTATTTTCTTGGTTAGGCCGAGTACTTTTCAATCCACCCTCGTAATATTATTCTAGCTCACATGGTCACACAGCAGGGCGAACATATTTTTATTTTATTTTATTGCATAAGGGTGATATAAATTTTGTTCTTATACAATCGTTTACTTCTCTAGTTTTTCTAAATAGGTGTAATCCTTGAGAACAATATACTTGTCTCAATCACAATCAAAGATCAGTATGCGAGGTACTACAATATAATTTAAAATCAAATAACCGTCTGCGCAATACGCAGAGTGTCGCATAGCATACAATAATAGTGAACATTAATAGTATGTTGTGTGTATAAGTTAGATTAGTTAATAAAGACTTTACAATACTAAATGTTCATGTGCCGCCCAGGAGTTCATCTAGGTAAGGTCCACAATCTTACCTGCTCCTGCTGCCAGCTAGCAGCGCTTGTACTGCTGTGGTCCGGTCTGGTGCGCACAGAGAGCCGGTGTGATCACAAGCTGTGAAGCATTCCATCCAATGCATCTGCAGCTGTCTTTGTTTGAAGTCCGCTGCACGTGTGCGTTGCCAGTTACCTTTTACTGTCAGGTGGACTGTTAGTTAGCTTGTCTCTGCACTTTTATAAAATCATTCTCTCATTTTACACACACGGGACGAAATAGTCATCACACTGCTATATACATAAATATAAATAATATTGAACAGTATTTATTGCAGTAAAAATTAAAAACATAATGGAGTTTTAATCTCCACAAAATAGTGCCAAGACACATTTTGAAAATAAAAAGAATACACTTGGCGACAGTCCAAACTCTTAGCAAATTGCTAATCTCAGCTTGTTGAAACAGGTGTGCCTCTAAGCTGCAGCTTACCAAATAAACTGTATTTACGGCCGGGAATTTATTTAAGTTGTAGCGGATTTTCCAGAGTACATTTAAGCTCGTTCTGTTATCTTGTAGCTTTTGTCAATAGTTAATTTAGATGAAAACAATATAGTGCTTGTACCGTGTTTATATTTTAGCAGACTATAAATGAGGAGGAAGTTCTTAATTCGACAGGTGTTCTTATATGTGAAAGATAAATAAAATGACAACGAATAATTCAATGCAGTGCTAAGTTCACACTAATTTTATAAAAGTAAAGGTATTTACAATTTCGCCGTGTTTACAAAACGCGGCTCATTACAACGCTTAAGTATTTTACTTAATAAAAATAAGAATGCTCGAGTAGCTCGTACAAACTGATTTAAATAACTCTGTTTTTAAGCAGGTTATACCCACTTTAGGGCTGACCCCTTATAAATTTGAATAAAAATTCCACCCCACACGGTAGGGATATTGAAATGCATATAATTTTACTCAAAAAAATAGGGTATGAATTTCTTATATTTACGCGAACACTATACATTGAAATAATACTAGTTTTCACGGATTTTATCGCGTATATTTAACTATACCCGACGTTTCGAGCGCTTTACAGCACCCATGGTCACGGGGAGGACGTTGTTAACTATGACATTTGGACGTGTTCAACGTCCAAATGTCATAGTTAACAGCGGTTACCATAGATAACTTTTGTTCTGATCCACACAGTATGAACTTATGGTATCTTGAAGTCTTGCAGTTGTATGCTTGGGTTGGGATTTAATTTTATTTATTATAGGATCCCAAGCCGATGGTAGCACCCAGCCATCTTCTCTATTGAAATTAGGATGTTTTTTGATTTCAATAGCCTCACAAATCACCCTTGGAAGAAATCGGTGTTCTTTAGCGAGGATTTGTGGTCTATCAAATCCAATGTAGTGACGGAGGCGATTCTGTACGTGTTCACAGACTGCAGACTTCCCGGAGCGTCGATTCTTCACATCAGCTATATGTTCTTTAACGCGGGTTTTAATTGATCTTTTAGTTTGTCCTATGTAGGAGAGACCACACTCACAATCAAGCTTGTACACTCCTGCATCTTGCAGAGGGATGTTACACTTGACTGATGGTAAACTGAACAATCTTTTTCGGCGGCTAGAAGTATGTTTTGATGGAAGCGCGCTTCAAGATGTAGCCAATCTTGTCAGTGACTCCTCTAACATATGGCAGTACAGCAGGTACACGCTCGACTGTGGCCGGCTTCACTCGTTCACTGTGACGCAGGCGCGGGGCCCGAAGCTTGTTGTCATGCAAAACTTGCTTGACATGGTGGAACTCGGCAGCCAGGTGTTTACTGTCACAGATCCCTCGTGCTCTCTGAAACAAAGATTTACCCACAGTAGCTAACAGTGAAGGATGGTGGTGAGAATCACCGTTTAAATATCTATCTGTATGGGTCTTTTTTCTATACACAGTATGGCTCAAGGTGTTATCAGGATTCCGAATTACTAACACATCTAGAAAAGCTAAAGAATTGTTTGCCTCTAACTCTATTGTGAACTGAATTTTAGAATTTATAGAGTTGAGATATACTTACATCCGACAAAATTTCTTGTATTATAGAATTATAATCTGACGTATCCATGACTACCGTACTGTACCGTACTGATAAGGGAAACGCCACGGTAGTCATCTACAGCTACATCTTGAAGTGCGCTTCCATCAAAACATACTTCAAGACGCCGAAGAAGATTGGTCAGTTTTTACCATCAGTCAAGTATAACGTCCCTCTGCAAGATGCAGGAGTGTACAAGCTTGATTGTGAGTGTGGTCTCTCCTACATAGGACAAACTAAAAGATCAATTAAAACCCGCGTTAAAGAACATATAGCTGATGTGAAGAATCGACGCTCCGGGAAGTCTGCAGTCTGTGAACGTACAGGATCGCCCCCGTCACTACATCAGATTTAATAGACCAAAAATCCTCGCTAAAGAACACCAATTCCTTCCAAGAATGATTCGCGAGGCTATTGAAATCAAAAAACATCCTAATTTCAATATAGAAGATGGCTGGGTGCTACTATCTGCTTGGGATCCTGTAATAAATAAAATTAAATCCCAACACAAGCATACAACTGCAAGACTTCAAGATACCATAAGTTCATACTGTGTAGATCGGAACAAAAGTTAAATTTTTATCTATGGTAACTGTTAAAAAAATGCGGTTGTCTCGCATAACTGAAAATTCACCGCGACGTATGCAGAACGTTAATTATTTTGCGTAATTTATAGTACCTTGTAGAACCACGCTGCAGCTATATTACGTATGCAGAACGTTAATTATTTTGCGTAATTTATAGTACCTTGAAGAACCACGCTGCAGCTAAATTACGTATGCAGAACGTTAATTATTTTGCGTAATTTATAGTACCTTGAAGAACCACGCTGCAGCTATATTACGTATGCAGAACGTTAATTATTTTGCGTAATTTATAGTACCTTGTAGAACCACGCTGCAGCTATATTACGTATGCAGAACGTTAATTATTTTGCGTAATTTATAGTACCTTGAAGAACCACGCTGCAGCTATATTACGTATGCAGAACGTTAATTATTTTGCGTAATTTATAGTACCTTGTAGAACCACGCTGCAGCTATATTACGTATGCAGAACGTTAATTATTTTGCGTAATTTATAGTACCTTGTAGAACCACGCTGCAGCTATATTACGTATGCAGAACGTTAATTATTTTGCGTAATTTATAGTACCTTGTAGAACCACGCTGCAGCTATATTACGTATGCAGAACGTTAATTATTTTGCGTAATTTATAGTACCTTGTAGAACCACGCTGCAGCTATATTACGTATGCAGAACGTTAATTATTTTGCGTAATTTATAGTACCTTGAAGAACCACGCTGCAGCTATATTACGTATGCAGAACGTTAATTATTTTGCGTAATTTATAGTACCTTGTAGAACCACGCTGCAGCTATATTACGTATGCAGAACGTTAATTATTTTGCGTAATTTATAGTACCTTGTAGAACCACGCTGCAGCTATATTACGTATGCAGAACGTTAATTATTTTGCGTAATTTATAGTACCTTGAAGAACCACGCTGCAGCTATATTACGTATGCAGAACGTTAATTATTTTGCGTAATTTATAGTACCTTGTAGAACCACGCTGCAGCTATATTACGTATGCAGAACGTTAATTATTTTGCGTAATTTATAGTACCTTGTAGAACCACGCTGCAGCTATATTACGTATGCAGAACGTTAATTATTTTGCGTAATTTATAGTACCTTGTAGAACCACGCTGCAGCTATATTACGTATGCAGAACGTTAATTATTTTGCGTAATTTATAGTACCTTGTAGAACCACGCTGCAGCTATATTACGTATGCAGAACGTTAATTATTTTGCGTAATTTATAGTACCTTGTAGAACCACGCTGCAGCTATATTACGTATGCAGAACGTTAATTATTTTGCGTAATTTATAGTACCTTGAAGAACCACGCTGCAGCTTTATTACGTATGCAGAACGTTAATTATTTTGCGTAATTTATAGTACCTTGTAGAACCACGCTGCAGCTATATTACGTATGCAGAACGTTAATTACTTTGCGTAATTTATAGTACCTTGTAGAACCACGCTGCAGCTATATTACGTATGCAGAACGTTAATTATTTTGCGTAATTTATAGTACCTTGAAGAACCACGCTGCAGCTGTATTACGTATGCAGAACGTTAATTATTTTGCGTAATTTATAGTACCTTGTAGAACCACGCTGCAGCTATATTACGTATGCAGAACGTTAATTATTTTGCGTAATTTATAGTACCTTGTAGAACCACGCTGCAGCTATATTACGTATGCAGAACGTTAATTATTTTGCGTAATTTATAGTACCTTGTAGAACCACGCTGCAGCTATATTACGTATGCAGAACGTTAATTATTTTGCGTAATTTATAGTACCTTGTAGAACCACGCTGCAGCTATATTACGTATGCAGAACGTTAATTATTTTGCGTCATTTATAGTACCTTGTAGAACCACGCTGCAGCTATATTACGTATGCAGAACGTTAATTATTTTGCGTAATTTATAGTACCTTGTAGAACCACGCTGCAGCTATATTACGTATGCAGAACGTTAATTATTTTGCGTAATTTATAGTACCTTGTAGAACCACGCTGCAGCTATATTACGTATGCAGAACGTTAATTATTTTGCGTAATTTATAGTACCTTGTAGAACCACGCTGCAGCTATATTACGTAGGCAGAACGTTAATTATTTTGCGTAATTTATAGTACCTTGTAGAACCACGCTGCAGCTATATTACGTATGCAGAACGTTAATTATTTTGCGTAATTTATAGTACCTTGTAGAACCACGCTGCAGCTATATTACGTATGCAGAACGTTAATTATTTTGCGTAATTTATAGTACCTTGAAGAACCACGCTGCAGATATATTACGAGAAGTACGATTTCACAGAATACCAGCATAAAGTAGCAGCTCATTACTGCTTTGTTTCGTATGGTGAGTGTAAATAACTCATTCGTCACCTTTCCGTCTATAATAAAACTGTTACCGATATTTACGAACCAAGTATACAAAATCATAGCGCACCAGCCTTGAATCATTATCAAAACCTCTTTACACACAAGTAACCGAGTTAAAATGAGAACCGTTCGAATGTTATTGCTTCGTCCGACCTACTATAGGCAAAAGGGGACCTTACTCTGCGTGACTCCTCTATGTGTAGAAATAGTTTATGATAATGGAATAATAATAATAATAATAATAATATACTCCAGACCGAATTTCGGCCACGGCGGCCTGCCTCAACGGATGCTAGGTAATGGCGCAGAACAGGATTATAGTGCGCAAGTGTATGCGCAAGCACAGGTGCACTTTCTATTGCCTCACTCTCATAATCCGATGAAACGGTAAACCGACACGACCGGAAAGTGATCAGGCGCAGGACCAACAGATTTACGTGCTTTCCGAGGCACGGGGGTGAGACACCGCCAACTTCCTGACTCCGGGCAGCTACTGAGAATTTCTTGACAGAAAAACTCAATAATTGATTTTTTTCTGGCCCGACCCGGGATTCGAACCCAGGACCTCATGATCAGCAGTCGCACTACTACAACCGCTTGACAAACGAGGCAGTCAATGGTAATGGAATATTTACTATGCGTTGTTATTAAAATATATTATAATATAATTTTTTCTTATTAATTCTAATTATGAAAATCAGCAAATCTTTTTTTTCTACTGTTAGAGACTTTCTTTGCTATTTACATGGACAGCCAGAGTATATTTATTATTCATCCAGAAGCATAACCACATCCTCATCAAGTTTGTCAGTGTCTTGAAAAGCTAAAAGTAAAAGTGCCAGTTCGGTTCTTTGTAAAGACTTTGAAGAATACATCGAATCAGAAATGGGTACGTGTTTGGTGGGTTTGCGCATGTGAGGGAGTAAAGAATAAAAGAGACAAACATGCAGATATATTACTTGATAGTAATTGGATGCTGTGGTACACAGAAATCTACATTTATCTGAGAGAAACTTTACGAGTGGCTTTTCAAAGTCTTTTGTATGGAAATTTCAAACAAAATATTTCAAATAATAAGCTGTTTCCACCATGTCGTTCACTTTCTTATGAAAAATCTAGTTTGTAGGACGGTAGGAACCTTTGAAATATCTTTTAAACATTTAATAACAACTTTTATAAGGTGTATTATAAAGTTTAAACAGGTTAATAAAAATAGAAAGAACAACCCACTTTTCTGCTCCAGTGCGGACAAACAGATTTGATACATTCCCAAAAAAAAATTAACAATAAAAGTGTACTTTATGGATAAATTATGTAAGAATATTAGTAGAATTTAGATTTTATTTTTTAATTCCAGAACTGTTCCACACAGCACCCGAATTAGAAGAATCTACTCATTCGAAGAAGGTATTCACGCGGCTTTTCGCGAATACGGTTTCTGGATCAGCATAATTTATTAACATCACACTCCATTAAAGTCCAAAAAAGAACCTCCTCTAGGATTGCTTCATAAGCAAGATATTTGCCACAGTTGCCACACAGTAAGCAACACATTCTTGGAGCTACGCTTTTACATCAAAATCCCAAAATATATATTCAAAATCTCACTTCCGCCAAGTTTAAGAACTTTGTTTAGCAAATTTTGAATAAAAAGGGTTGTAATAATATCAAGGAATCAAGAAATAAATTGTGATCGATGAAGGATACCAAGCCATTTCTAATTTTTTTATGTGTTTTTAATTATTTTGTGACGTATTAAATTACTATAAACTATTCTTTTAGAATCGTGGTAGCTCAGATGGTTAACACTCGCTGTAAATATAATAGAACGCGAGTAACCCGGGTTCGATCCCCGTCGGCAACAACGAAATTGTTAATTGCAATTTTAAGTATTGATTTACCAAGTGCTCGGCGATGAAGGAAAACATCGTAAGGAAACCTGCATGTCTGAGGAATAAGAAAAATATTTCGAAGACATGTGAGCTAAGCAATCGATTTTAATATAATATGTATTACTTGTGAGATATATTATATTTTCATGTGATGGCCCAAGTCAATATATTTATTTAAAACATAAAACATTTTTAATATTGATATGGTCACAAGATGTTGTTATGTGAGTTATTTACGTAATAACTTAAGACAGAAGGACCCTAAGTAGGGACTGAGTAAATTAAATGACTTGGTATTATGCGAGCAGCATTGCTACTTGACAATAGAAATAGTTCAGAGTGTGGAACCTTCGAGCCAAAACAGAAGTCCTACAAGCTAGTAATGTACCACGTTATTTTTGTGAACCAGCCCATAGACTGACTCTGCAAAATGTTGACTAGCACCGTCAGATTTAGAGGAGAGGGGTGGTTAAGGGTTTATTAGTAACCTTGTAGTGATTTGGCTGAAACCAATCTTGCCTCTTCGTATTCTGTATGGTCGTCCCATACCTGTCCACTATCGGAAGATCTGGTGGTTAGTAAGTCGGTCAGAACTTACCTTTATTATGGATATTTCACGGTTCTAAATGGTTTACTTCATCAGTCGCATTGCGTACCACAAAGGAGTGGAATAACTTGGCGTCGTCTGTATTTCCCTTCAGTTACAATGTGTGTGTGAAGACAAGAGTGAATAAGCTGTTGTTACGCAAAGTCAGTGCGATTTACAATCTAGGACTTCATCACCGCTCACCACCAGGTGGAATTGCGGCCAAGTACTAGCTTGTAATAAGTAAAAAGAACCTTCTGCTGCCAAAAAGCAGTACCTGCACTGGTGAGGAGTCATGTCTGAAAGTTATAGAGCCAGTACAGCTACGTGCTGTGAGTCATCCCATTTCAGTCCTCAGAGGTGACAAGGTATCTGCAGACTTCTTTGTCTGAAATTGGCTGCAGGTGTTCATGGACTTTAGTAGCCGCCTACCACCAGGCTGTTATTTCTCAAGTTCCCTCAGTTTTTTTTAAAGCTACTTAAAATATAGTGTCTTTCTGTGACGTAATTCTCAGCTTAGAAACTAAGTAAACCCTCGCTGTCACAGAATACAAGGGTAAAGTTACAGCTTAATGCTGCTTTATGTGTTCATATGATGATTATATAATCAATACAGACAACCGCAGGTCCGATTTTACTGCAAACGACGATCTTAGTCCTTAAAAACGCAGATACGGTATTACCTTATCTGCGGTTTTACTCTTAATCGAGAATAGATTTACTAAGTGCTCGTTTGTCACCTTTATTCTATAGAAAGGCTTCTAACTTGCTACTTTAAGGTTTAAAATAAAACAGCAAACATTACATACTTCGAATGGAAGGAAGTATTTCATTTAATTATTTTTCAATAGTAAACAACTTACGTAAACTGACTCGTCTCCTAAGTAGCAGTGCCTCAACAAATCAAGTTTTTTTTAATCAACAACGTTTTAGCAAAAGAAATAAAATTAATACAGCCTTAGATAGATTTGTTGAAATATATTAAAGTACTGAGAGAAGTTATATAAGTAAAAATCTCCGTTACCACTAAACTTGTATTATTTATTAAGGGAGTATGTATGCTTAGATACATGGATATGAAATAAACGGTAGAGTAGTATCAGGAGAGTATCAAATGAAAGTTTATAGTCTCTGTCTACTCCTCTGGGTGACAGGTCTAAGAGTTATGTATGAGCGTAGTCCTTCTCCGATCGAGTCAGCCTATTCAAGCTGAAGCTATAATATATATATATATATATATATATATATATATATATATATATATATATATATATTCCGATGATATCCCGGACGTCAGTCTGAGCGAGATTAGAATGGCTCTCCAGCACCTTAAAAACGGCAGAGCCCCAGACGAGAATGGAATTACAGCGGAGCTTCTGAAAGCGGGTGGAACACCGGTACTTGAAGTCCTTCAGAAGCTCTTCATTCCGTCCTCCATGGTGGCACTACTCCGGAGGCGTGGAGCAGAAGTGCGGTGGTCTTGTTCTTTAAGAAAGGCGACAAAGCTCTCTTGAAGAACTACAGACCGATTTCCTATCTGAGCCGCATCTACGTGCTGTTTTCGAGAGTCATTACGAATCGTCTCGCACGCAGACTCGACGACTTCCAGCCTCGCGAACAAGCCGGTTTCCGAAAAGGCTTTAGCACCATAGACCACATACATAGCCTTCGGCAAATTATACAGAAGTCCGAAGAGTACAATCTGCCACTTTGCCTGGCGTATGTGGACTATGAGAAAGCCTTTGATTCCGTCGAAATTTGGGCGGTGCTACAGTCCCTTCAGCGGTGCCAAGTTGACTGTCGGTATATCGAAGTGCTGAAGTGTTTGTACAGTAGGGCTACGATGGCTATCCGAGTACAGAACCAGAGTTCAAAACCTATCCAACTGCAGAGAGGTTGCTGCTGGTTGCTGCGTTGGTAGACGTTTTCAAGCTATTGGACTGGAATACTGGAGTACTGGATACGGTATTAACATCAATGGCGAGTACATCACTCACCTTCGATTTGCCGACGATATAGTCCTTATAGCAGAATCGCTGGAGGACCTTAGCACTATGCTCAATGACCTCAATGGTGTCTCCCAACGGGTAGGTCTTAAGATGAACATGGACAAAACAAAGATCATGTTCAATGTCCATGTCACACCTATGCCGGTAGTTGTTGGGAGCACTATGCTCAAAGTTGTTGACGAGTACGTTTACCTGGGACAAATAGTCCGACTAGGTAAGTCCAACTTCGGCCGAGAGGTCAATCGACGGATTCAACTCGGCTGGGCAGCGTTCGGGAAATTACGACACATCTTCTCGTCAGGTATACCTCAATCTCTTAAAACTAAAGTGTACAACCAGTGCGTGTTGCCAGTGATGACTTACGGATCAGAGAAGTGGTCCTTTACTGCTGGCCGTATGAGGACGCTCAAGGTCGCTCAGCGAGCTATGGAGAGGGCTATGATCGGAGTTTCTCTGCGTAATAGACTCAGAAATGAGGATATCCGCAGTAAAACCAGAGTGACCGACATAGCCCAACAGATTAGTAAGCTGAAGTGGCAATGAGCCGCCCATATAGCTCGAAGAACCGATAACCGATGGGGGAGAAAGGTTCTCGAGTGGCAGCCTCATGCACATGCAGGAAGTCGATGGATGCAGGTGGCTCAGAACCGTGCTTTGTGGCATTACTTGGGGGAGGCCTATGTTCAGCAGTGGACTTGTGAAGGGCTGTAATGATGATGATGATGATATATATATATATATATATATATATATATATATATATATATATATATATATATATATATATATCTATATCTATATATATATATATATATACATACCTTCTGTGTACTAAATATCGGGAATTTGTCAATAAAACAAAACATACAAATTATTCGTCTCAATTTATTTAATCGCCTTCAAAGTAGGTCCCATCGCTTGCAATACAACATCTCCAACGCTTCACCCAGTCTTCCATAAATTTTTCATAGGCTATTTGCGGTATGGCCTTTAGATAATTCAGCGATTTTTTTTGTTATGACTTCTATCGACTCAAAACGTTTTCCTCGAAGTGGTAATTTTAATTTGGGAAATAAAAAAAAGTCAGACGGAGCCATATCAGGTGAATACGGTGCTTGGTCGAGAACTTTTGTTGAATTTTTCGCTAAAAACTCTTTCACTATAATGACTGTGTGTGATGGTGCATTATCATGGTGCAGCATCCATGAGTTTTGTTGCCACAAATCTGGACGTTTTCGGCGGATACTCTCACGCAAACGCTTCATGACGCCTAAATAATATTCTTTATTCACTGTTTCTCCCTTTGGAAGGAATTCGGAGTGAACCACACCACGGTAGTCAAAAAAAACTGTCAACATCACCCTGATTTTGGAGCGACTTTGCCGCGGTTTTTTAGGTTTTGGCTCGTTTTCGAAACGCCATTCTGAGGACTGTTGGCTTGTTTGCATGTCGTACTCATCAACCCATGTTTCGTCGCCAGTTATTATACGTTTCATAAACGTCGGATCCGTAGAAGCTCGGGAAACCATGTCTTCAGCGACATGCTTTCGCTGCGCTCTCTGAACAAAATTGAGCTCTTTTGGAACTAGTCGAGCGGCGACGCGTTTCATGCCTAAAATGTCAATGAGTATGTTGTGGACGGACTTAAAAGATATGTTCACCTCACTAGCCAACTCTCTCAGACTCATACGTCGATTTTCGAGCACTAGCTTCTTGATTTTATCGATGTTTTCTTTGGTCGTAGCGGTTGAAGGTCTACCAGAACGAGGCAAGTATACTACTACTTCTCGGCCTTCTTTAAAAGCCTTATACCATTCATAAGCCCTTGTTTTCGATATACACGATTCGCCGTAGGTATTTCGCAACATTTTTAGTGATTCATCACATGAAATATCATTCGAAACACAAAATTTAAGGCACACTCTTTGTTCAACAATATTTTCCATTGTAAAAATCGCCGAGAACTCAAAACTATGACCAACAAAAAGTGTAGTTTAAAACAAATTAAGTGACAGATCCCGCTCAAACTTTGCGCGCTAAATCAGTACAGTGCTACCAACATGCAGTAAAAAAATTGGAACGACCTCTTTTGCGCGGGTCTTTTTATTGACATATTCCCGATACTTTTTACACAGTGTAGTATATATACAATAGCTGAAGCTACTCGACTATGTTAAAATCGTCTAAACAACCGCTCAGTTGCACTTGCGAACTAAATTATCGCATAGTTGAACTACCATTACAGCCATTCCATGCTCCTTGACCCGTGCCAATTATTCGCCAGTCGTTGCAAATTATCGGAAGGGGATAAAGGGTTATAATATTGTAGAACTTTCACTTTTTAGGGAAACAATCACTCATTAACATAACTAAAAAGCCTTCTAGCGGTCTGTTAACCAATATTGGCCGACAGGCATAGCATGAACTCCTGTTCGCACAGCAAAATTGGACGATTGCCTAGTATTCACGATTCGCTATTTAATTATAAAGTAATACGCTGTTTAATCTTTGAATAACATATATTAAAGACAAGGCCGTAATGTAATGTAAAGCAACAGCTAAATGTACTGTATACAAATTTCCATTGTTTTAACCTGTTTTTGTTTTGCCGCCTAAAAGGAGGTAGATTTAAAAAAAGTTTGTAGTGTAAAAATATATAAAAAGGTGTAATTTTTAATCTCTTTTAATATAATGTTGGTTTCTTACGTAAATAAATACATAACTATAAAACGAAAACACTCACGCCTGTCACTCAGTGGGATAGGCAGAGACTACAGACTTCCATTTGGCACGATCCTGACACACCTCTCTCGCCTCCTCCACATCCATATACCTACGTATAAATGCTCGTTGGTTAAGGGTACTCTTAATTGAGCCGTTTTTCAATATATCGCCAATTTGGTCGATAAACTTTCGCCTAGGATGTCCGTTTCAGACTCTTCCGTTCACTTCTGCAACATGCTGCATTGCATGCATTCTGCAACACGCTTTGTCACTCTTTCTTTCTACGTTTCCAAACCACCGAAGGATTCCTTTCTTAATGCTGGTGACAACGTCATCTTGCAAACCACACTCTTCTCTTAAAACACAATTACTTACCCTATCATTCCTATTCAGTCCTAACATACTCCTCAACGACCGCATTTCTACTGCGTTTATTTTACTCTCGTGCTTCTTCTGCCACACCCAACTTTCTAAAATAAATAATTTGAAATAAACTTTCAGTGCTAAAAATAAAAACAATCATTTTGAACTTAATAAATAAATCAATTAAAAACTATCAAAATTAAAATATTACGCACCCAATTAATAGTACTTATTACTTACTGTAAAATAGTAAAATTAAGAGAATGCTCCACCACTAAGCTATTACGACTCTCTTTTCAACAGATTGCCCACATTATAATCGCAAGACCGGACAAATTATTCCACTCCATTGCACATTGCGTACGATGGAAAAGGCAGTTTGGTTTTTGCGCACTCTCCAACTGTCTATTAAATAATAAATAAAATATATAGCATGAGGGTGACAAACGAGTACACAGTCTACCTGATGGTCAGTAGAAACTGTGCATTTATCCTCGATTTAGAATCTAGAATTTAGAATCAAAATGCAGTTACATTGCCACCCCTGAGGTCAAAGGTGGAATGCCTTTTTTCAGTAAAGAGGGTTTCCGGTTCTCTGCACTCACCATACGAAACACAGCAGCATTAAGCTGTTATTTTCCGCTGATATTCTGTGAGAGCGTGGTGCTTCTCCGTGCGGACTTATTCATGCTACAACCATAATATAGCTGCATTGTGTCTCTACCAAGTAACGTCCTAATTACCAAATGAAAGGCAAGATTGCCATGTAGTAAGGTATTGGAGCACAGTTTAAATGGGTTCCAGTCTCAGTATGTTAATTTATATTAAATAATAATCTATGTGTAATTCACTAACGAGTTGCGTGTGAATTATGAGAAATAAATAAATACAATATAACATTTATTTGTAGGCCATAGAATCTGTACGAGATTCGAACCCGCGGCCATTAGCGCTGCAACTCATTGCTAAGCCACTGCGTTACGGAACCGTCAAGAAGTCTGCTGAAAATGCAACTTAATCTAAAAAATACTCATACAATGATGCCGTATTCTTGTAATATAAGAAGTCATTACGTATCGCAGTAAGTAATTCGCAAGTGAGCCGCGCGGGCACGCAATGCGCTCGCCGGAAGTCACGCAATATATCTCAATAACTCAATATATTGTCTCAGTCGCGGCCAGCAGCCCGCTGCTACACCATATAAGTGTCAACATTTGTCTGAGCAATGTAGCGCGAAATGGCGTTATTTATTATAAGGTATTTGTTCTATTATAATTGCTTCAGAAAGGGGCATGCCCAGTCTTCATAGACACTTCGGCCATGAGTGCCCACATATAAAAGCATATAGATATGATAATATGCAATTAAAACAATGAAATGGTAAAGGAATTGCTTTAAAAAAAGTCGGGGTTTTGAAAATATTTGAAGTTTTTATTTTCACAAATGCAGTTTTTTTAACAACTATTTTTATCGATTTTATCGCGTTTTATTTCTTTGATTTTTAATTCCAGACATTTCGGGTGCTTTCCAGCACCCATGGTTACGGCAGACTGAGGTGACCGACGTCCCAATGTCAGTGTTAACCCGGAGTACCTTCAGATTTTTAATTTTTATTTATTGTCCGATCTACAGAATGAACTTACTGTGTCTAGAAGTCTTGCAGTGGTATGCTTGGGTTTTTAATTTCATTAATTACCAGGGTCCTAAGCAGGTGGTAGTAGCAAGCATCCTTCCTAAAAAAGAATTTATATATTAGATATTATATAGAATTTATATAATAAAATACACTTTACGACTAATAGTGATGACTTGCAATTCTAGCCCTAAGTAAAGATCAGCTAGGGCTTAACTTTATTCCTTCCATAATGCTGCTCCTCTGGTTATTACAGAGTTCTATCCGGTAGCAACCATTAAATCTTATATGCTCACCATAATAGTAGCGAGCTTGCTTTAATTGGTATGTGACACAAGCAATTAATATTAAGTCGCTGTAAGTTAAAACAGGAAATTCCCTAACATTTTAAAGTCTACATTTATATTTCTAAAGTCTGCCTGCCCTAGCTCTATTTAGATTGTTTTCCCTAGCATACTCAGAAAAATCATTATTTGTCTCCATATTTTGATGAACTATTTCAAGTATTTGAGCCGCATCATCCCTGTCCCTTATTTTTGTGTGGAATTTATTAACTATAGCAGAAGCCACAGCAGTCTATCATCAAATGTGTAGAAGCCCTGTTAAAGTAATTTTGATGAAATATTTTAAATTCAGTTTTAAAAATGCCATTCACCACCTCTACTACCCATATCGACACATAGTCACGGCTCTGGATTTATTAGCATATCTTGTCATTAACTGAAATTCACCATCTGCTGGAGACATTTCTGCGACCCTTAGACATCCACATCTATCCTCGATTACAAATCAAAATGCAGATGCGTTGTCACCCGTGAGGACTAAATCATTTTCTCGTTTCCAGTAAAAAGGGTCTCCGGTTCTCTACACTCACCATACAAAACACAGCAGCATTAAGCTACTATTTCACGCTGGTATTCTGTGAGAGGGTGCTCCTTCCCCGGTCGAGCCGACCCATTCATGCTACAACTATACTTCTAATATAACTGCAGCATGGCTCTACCAAGTATAACACACATACATAGTACTTGTCACTATGTATGTTTGTTATCGCAAAATGTAGTTAATCACAAAAGAGACATACTTGCAATGCTGATGGAACTGTTACAACATGGTAAAAAACATTGTGCTTTTATATAATTAGTTAGCAGTACACTGTGTGATGTATGATCTAAGCTTTGTTGTTCTGGGTGCAATACATTACTCACTTCAGATTGCAACGAGGATGGACTAGATGATTCAGATGGTTCCCGTTCTGCAGTTGAACATGATGCTGTTCTATCAGTTCATTGCCAGCAATTATGATATACACGGCATGACAACTGAAATAATGTAAAATACAAAAAATGAAGTCAAAGTGAAAAAATAAAAATAAAATAGATTTATTTCAAACTCAAATATAAATAAAATATTTATCAAGTTAAATGTTACTGCACAAGGACGGATTTAATGCCCTATATTATTTAATAATTAAGGACTGACAGACTACCAGCAGTCCAAAAACAATGAAAAATCAACTGTCTCCTTTCTTGGTAGTTGATAAAACTGGTTAATCTCATAAATAAGCTAGTATGTTTGTCAGATACAGCTAGGGCAGATGTGAAAAAATAAAACAAGTTCTTGAGTTGATACACAATCAGTGTAAAAACATGTATAATTATCAGATATATGGATCACATTTAATAAATTGAAATGTTAAACATGTTAAACACTTACCTCACGTAGCGCAAATAATTCCTCACGTGGAAAATCGAAGACAAACAATGTGTGTGATCTTATTCTCATAAGTGTCAGTGCCACAGCTGATGTATAGATGTTCAAGACGAACTATTGGTGCATTTTGCGAGTGCCACACTACACGTTCACTGTACTCGAAACTTGTACCTAATAAAGAAGCTACAATTATTATATTGATATTATTCAAGTAAACTCAGTTATAAAGCATTTCTTAGAGGAAGACATACCACATCGTGATATGTACCAACTATTTACCTGCTGTGTTCGAACCAATTGTTGAGAGATCAACAATTGCATTTTACTTTTATAACAAAACAATAACATGATAACAACACGTAATTTAATTCTTGTGACATAACAGTGACAGCGGCCTACCTGTCGGATACGATGTTGCCACTTAACGGTCATAAAATCTATGGAATGATATCGATTTTTATTCGATTAATAATATCATAAAAAGAATAATCTTTGACGCGTTTTAAGTTCTGCACGCTTTTTAAAATATAATTTCCTTTATTTATTGAAACTCTATTTCAAATGTATTTTTAAGAACAGTTAGCTTGTGCTGTATTGTTTTGTTATGCTTTAGAGAATTCGTGGTAAATCAGCTGGAAATTAACTTCTTGAATTATCATAACATGATTCCATTTTAAATGTTATGTTAAAAACAGATAAGAATAACAGTTAACTTGTGCAGTAGCGTTTTGTTATACTCTAAAGAATTCTTGGTAAATCAGCTAGTAATTCGCTTGTTTAATTATCATAACTATAAATGTGAAGGATGTCAATGAATTCAACCGAGCCTATAACAACGGTTGTTTTAGTTTTTAATGGTTGACTGCCGCTTTTGATGACTTGAAATTAATAAAAACCTATTTTGCGCAATAAGTTTTTTCTCTTTGGTAATGAATAAACCACAGAAACCCCTTTAATGTATAATAGTCCTTTTTTTGATACAAGTAGCACATTTTAAGGAACCGCAAAAACAACTTTGTTATTTATACAGACACTATGAAAAACAAAATAATTTGTTGCTGGCGATAATGACAGTGGTATTTTGACTCGATTTAAAATATATGCTTGTTACTACTGAACTCTTCATGGGCCTGCGAGTCCGACTCGCACTGAACCACTTTTTTTCAACATTTAGTTTTATTCTAATAAATAGTTTTTTCGTTTAAGCGGAGCTCTTTTACTTTAAGTTTATTACCTCTTTATCTACAATAATCAATCTGAGTAAGTACAGTGTGTAAATACGATTCTTAAATTGTAAAAATAATAATTGGATTTGAACATCTTAGGTAGGTATTTAGTTTTATTTATTTAGAAAATATTAATCTCGCAATTATTTATTGTAATAATATAATTTATCACACAGCTAACGCCCTCATTAGCAATGTAATGGTGAAAGAATTTTCAAAATCGGTCTAGTAATTTTTGAGATTAGCCAAAAAACGTATTCATTGAAAGTAGCGCCCTCAATAATAAAATTAACCCTATATTAGATATCTAAAATTATACATAACAATCTAGTGGTGAAAGAATTCTTAAAGTTGGTCAAGTACTTTACGAGTTAAGCGAATAAAATATTCTTTGATAGTAGCTCCCTCAATAATAAAATGCATCCTACGTTTTAAGCACCATAGCAAAAAACGATTCAACATAGCCTAATCCGCACACACAGTAAAAACATAACCATCCTTTTTCGTCTGTAGTCGGTAAACATTTGGTTAATAACGGTTGCGTATCGACTGCTTTGGATAAATATCCATTGTCAACGGTTATTTTAAACCTATATCATAACATCGTAATAATTATCGAAAGATCATATAAGCATTGTAATAATGACACCATAAGTAATCGATTGAAAAGGGGAATCGATTTTTTAATGATTTTTGTGATTGGCAACATTTTTTATTTTATTCACTGACTAATGAATTACGTATTTACCTAATTTTATTTTTATCTTTTCGGTACTTTTAATTTGTGCAAAAATATTCCCATTGTTTTAGGATAAATGAATACCGCGATTAATAACCATAAATAAAGATATATTTTTTTAACAAATGCACATTGTTGGGCGTTCGATGGCCTAATATGGGCATCCCCCTTTTGGAACAGAATACATTTTTATAGCAAACAAAAGGGTAACAAATGAGCACCTATTTCTCTTGTTAGTAAGTGAACACTGTGGCCCATACACATTTACATCTATCCTCGATTAAGAGTCAACGTGCACAGGCATTTTTACCCCGTGACAAATTAAAAATGTAGTATAAGTAATATATAATTAAAAATGTAGTAATTTATTACTCGTAATATTAATAGAGATAAAATTACAACTTACGTAGTTTATTTGCAACAGTAAGGACATTATGGAACACTCGCTCGTGTGGGGTCTAGAGGGCCCCATGCTGCGCGATGCGCCGCCATATTAGAAATGGACATAAACAAAGAAACACTCTGTGTGATGAAGTGTCTGTTGTTTGACGAATTTTGTTTTGTTTGAACAAGTTTTTTCGTAATGTTTAATGTGGTAAAGCCATGATGCAGCCATGTTATGGTTGTAGCACGAATGAGCTGGCTCGAGCAGAGTAGGACCACACTCTCACAGAATACCAGCGTAAAATAGGATCTTAATACTGCTGTATTTTTAACCTGTATGTTTTAGCCTCAACACTAATAACTCTCATAGGAAGTTCATTACTAAATGCTTTCACAATTTAAAATAACTTGGAAAATAGTTTAAAAATATAGAGAAATACCATTTTATTACTCAATATCAAACTGATAACATTATGGGTCTCTCGTGGGAGGTAGGCGTTGTAGTGTCACGTAAACATTAAGCTCCGTATTAATTTCGTTTTAAAAATAGTAAATCATAAAGTTTAATTATAAAAACTGTACATTCAATGAAGTTTAAGTGCAATACTCATGAAAAAGTGTTATCTTATAGTGAAGTGAGCCAAAAACGTCGTTATAGCCGATACAAAAGTAATATTTTTTCTTGTCGATAAAAACTGTTTACATCTGTATAAACAATCGAAACCCGTGGGAAAGGGTAAAGTTATCAGTATAAACAGAATTGTGTAAAATATTAGTGCCTAAAATGCTTTCAAGTGAACCTAATTAGTTTTTCTCAACAGTTATTTTAATTTGAACACCAAAACGGACTTTGGCCCTAGTGCCAACCACATCTATCGTATATTGCATGTACTATTTTCACCTTCAACCAGCTAGCGCCCAGCACCGATAATAACCGTCACTCCGCGTAATTGCTCTGCTAGTACGCATGTCAACTGTTTCTGGTACTGACGGAAAGATGGCGTTAAATTGCATTAAGTGCAAAACATCCATAGTAAATAAGCAATTTCTTAAGTGTTCAGTTTGTGAAAAGCACTACCACATCGATTGTACTAAAGTATCATTCCAACGCTTCCGAATAATGACAGCGGAAACAAAAAAAGCTTATAGATGCGATCCATGCTTAAATAAAATAAAATCCCCAGCTACCACTAATGCATTATTACAGGTGTCGTTACAAAGTAGCTCTACCCAATCCTATTCGTCCATACTAGATGCGTCTACGCCCCTTAATAATACCCTACCATCGCCAGGAACAAATACTTCCACACAGGATCAGGACTACGTCACCTGCCGCAATAAAAACCGAGTAAATATTCCCACTGATAATTCTTTCGAGGAACTAAACAATGACGAAAAGTTCTTGTCGACGGCATCAAATCCTACTAAAGACACTCAAATTCTATCAGAACCAAAAACTAAAAAAACACATATACAGTTGAAGAATTATTAGTAAAAATAGAAAACCTAGAGTGCAAACTAAAGAGCGCAAAAAACGAAATATATTACCTGACGACTGAAAACCGTTCTTTATGGAAAAAAGTAGGTGAATGTGAATTAAAGTTAAATAAACTGATATCTGAATCAGATACCATTACTTCTAAATCGCCAAAACCAAATTCTAAAGAAAAGTCGATAATTAGTGGTAACTTAATTCTTTCACCGCAAAAAATTAGTAGCCAGAGCCCATTAAATAATAACTTATCCACGATGATTAGTGTCGAAATTCCTACAAACTCTGATCTTGATATGCACAACAAGCCCAAAGTAGTGAAGGAAGCTGCAAACAAAATTTGTCTACTCAGTACGTCCAGATTTATGAAGACCCGAAACATATTACAACATAATGTACAAAACAACTATGATATATGCCACTATCTACTGACTGATCATGGCATAAGACCACTTCTACTAGACATAGAAAAAAAACTTCAGAACTTCTCCTTAACAGACTACTGCATAATAGTCATTGGCAAAGAGGATTTTGAGGCCACAACTAATTATTTTGAGCTTATTACCTACATCCGAGAAAAATTACTACAAATAACACATACAAATATTATCTTGTGTCTGCCGACATTCAAATGTGGTAGATTTGTAAACCTATTCAACAAGAGAATAGAACTGTTTAATAACCTCCTTTATTTGGACAATATGACATATCAATACTCATATTTAATTGACTCCAACTTGAACCTCGATTACAACCATACCATGTTTCATAAGCGCACAGGCCAGATAAACGACTACGGCATGCAGATCATCTTTAAAGACGTCGCTGATCTAATAAAGAACATAGAAGAATACCAAGAAGAGGATTGTGGCAAAATTGTAGTAAACAAGGCCAATGATTCGAAAACCTCTGAAATTGTCTCAAAAAAGGAAGAAACCTTACCGATAATTAACTGCCTATTATCAAAACAAGAAACAGGGCCTATAAACAAAAGTAGTATTCCTGACAAGACATTTCGTTAACAGTTTTAAATTAACTTTCCAAAACGTTCAGAGCTTAGGAAATAAAGTAGACTTAATTGAGTATTTATTAGTTGATACAAACATTGACATATTATTATTGTCAGAAGTATGGAGAAGTGAGGACTTTTGTGAATCTACAGTGATACCAAATTATAAAGTAGCTTCAAAGTTTAGTAGAAAAAAGCACGGTGGTGGAGGTGTTTGTATTATGCTGAAAGATTGTATTGATTATATTGAAAAAATAGACTTCGTTAGTTTTTCCGTAGAATTTACGATTGAATTATGTGCAATAGAAATACCGAAGTATAATATTGTTTTAGTCAGCTTATATAGAGCGGATCGTAATATTAATATCTTTTATGAACAATTAAATAAACTACTTAATAGAATACAACTAAAATATAGTCATAAATATGTCATTATTGGGGGTGATTTTAATATAAATGTTAACGAAAACAATAGTGATTCTCAGGAACTCTTAAATTTAATGCGTTCTCATAATTTAGCTCAACTTATAAAAGAACCCACCCGAGTCACAAATAAAACAGCTACCTGTATTGATCTAATCTTTACAAACTATATATCTTTAGTAAGAAATTGCTACGTTATTGATTATGGTTTATCAGACCATAAAGCAACAAATCTAGAATTAAATTTAGAGACGGCGATGAGCAAAAAGCAAGTGTTATTTACAAGAAAAAGGTATTTTACAAAACAAAACATTAATTCATTCAAAAACTCATTAAATAACGTCGATTGGAATAATATTCTAAAAGAGAACCAAACTGTAAATGAGAACTATAATATTTTTCTTAAAATAATATCAAATAGTTTAAACGAACATATACCTATGATGAAAGTAAAAATAAAAGAACAAAAAAATAAAGGCTGGTTGACAACTGGATTAAAAAAATCTTGTAAGCATAAAAGACTTTTAAGAATAATCCTTAATGATACAAAAAGTCCAGTTTTTCTTAATTACTATAAAAAATACACAAAAATTCTTAAACGTAGTATCAAATTATCAAAAAAACTACAATACATTTAGGGCATGGAATACCGGAATGATTTTCGTACCGGTATTGATACCGGTATTGAAATTACAATAACCGGTATACCGAAATTTCGGTATTATTTCGGTATTTTTAAATACTGCTAATAACTATTTAAAGGATTCCAATAACGATTGGTAAGTCTTGTTTGTGGAGATTAATTAAAGCAATTTCCTACGCTATATGGCAGAAACACTGAAACTATTTATCAACTTCCTAGAATCCACAAAATGAGATAAAATAAAGGTAATTAAGAATAAAAAAATAAACACGTTATTTGATCCAACAATTGTTGTTATATTGTTTCATTGGCACAAATATCACAATCGGTATAAAATCAGTCTTACTATCTATGGATAAGAAAACATTTAACAATTTTAAATATCTTTCGTAGTCACAGTTTAAACTACGAATATGAACTATTGTTAAAACAAAATCAAATTGCAAATGAAAGTATCGAAAGTAATTATTTCAAAATAAATCAAAATGTAGGCGCAGGCTTAATTTAACTCAAGTATTCAAGCCCTTTAATCAGGCAAATAGCGTTTGTTGCAAAATAGAACGAAGAAAACACAACGCGTCCAAACTGGCGTCGTTGAGCGGTGATCTTATTTTTTTACAAATGTAACTTGCAGCTGAAAAGACCTTCTCTAATTCAACGCTCGTGGGATGAATACTTAAGAATTAATTGTAAGCTGCGTCCGAAAACCTACCTCCCGTACCTCCATTTTCATATGTCATTTCAATTCGAATTAATGTTTGAATGTTATCTTCTTCTTCCTCGCCGATCTGGGATGTGTTTTGCTTTTAGGTCATAGATTTTTTTATTGCTTTATTGAGTTCCTACCCCATCACAGATGAAGTACTGCTATTAGTACCTGTGTCATCTTCACTTGTTTCCTTTTCACCAGAAGCATAAGCGGCAGCAGGTGAGCTCATCGCACTCCTGTTTTGTAGAGAGTTGGGAGTCCGTTCTTGTAATCGATGAATAAGTTCAGCAATTGACGTAATCATTTCATCAACTCATTCTAGGAAACTCTGGATGGTTATCTCGTTGAAATTTTCTTCCGGGTTATGAAGATACTGTAAAATTGAAGTCATAGGTTGTCGTCTTTCCGATATGCGCTTTCTTAGAGCTTCCGCCAGAGATTTAGATAAACTTGTTTTTTGGTTATTTAATTTTCATAGCATTTCTGGGAGTTCTACTTTGTTTGCCAATCTTCTCGTTTGCTGATGATCTGCATTATCTTCTTCTTCCTTATCTTCGGGAAAGAAGATTTTCGCAAGCCACTCTGCTGACTGTTTCGCGCTCATTGCTATTTCATTCTTCACTAGTGGTTGGTCTTCATATTTTTTGGCAGTTTTAGCTATAACACTATAGATACTGTCCCACATACTCACCCGATCTTGTTTAGTACAAAAGTTCTTCCAACTTTCTGTTTGGGCTGTTCTTTAAGGGCAGCTTCTGCAGTTAAAAGTGTCTCAGTCATCTTGACTATTTTCGGGCTCTTTTGAATAGAATGCAGCAATTCAAACTCTTCTTGGGAGAACTTGACAGCAGAGTTTAAGTTTATCAGAGTATTTTCAATGCACGTCTTCAGTCGGTAAATAGCCGGCAAAGATCAGCGACGATATGCTTACAGTATCTTGCGTAGTTGACTTTGAGTTTATTTTTCTACAGTCGAGATTATTCGTGATTGATGTCATATGAAAACTCATCAGCAGTATGAACAACAGTATGAACTGTAGAAATCGAACGTTCTATAGTATTTAAACAACCTTGCAAAAATAGATCACTTATTATGAAATACCGAAATACCGGTATTTTATCCTCAAATACCGGTCTTAAAAGTACCGAAAATTTTACCGGTATACCGGTATTTCGGTATACCGGTATACCGGTATCCATGCCCTAAATACATTAAACAAACGAAAAATTCGAGTAATAAAATAAAGACCATGTGGAACATAATTAATAATAAATTGGGTAGAATGAAAACAAAAAATCGCAAAAACATGATGTTAAATATTAATAATAACACAATAACTTGTCCCATTCAAATTTCTAACCTATTTAATGAACATTTTGCAGCAATTGGTAAAACTAATAATATTAATAAAAATCAGAAACAATATAAAAATTCTGTCGAATTGAAAGCGACATGCTCCATGTACCTAACCTCAGTTGATGAAAGGGAAATCCAAAATAGTATAAAAAAATTAAAAACTAAATATAGCTGTGGTGTAGATGATATACCGCCGGCACTTTTAAAACAATGCACTGAAGAATTTGTCTATCCCCTTACTTTTTTAGTAAACCAAAGTTTTCAACATGGCATATTTCCAGACCCTCTCAAAATAGCACTAATAAAACCGTTGCACAAAAAAGAAGATAAAAAAAACCCTAACAACTACAGACCAATAGCCCTATTGCCCACCTTTTCAAAGATATACGAAAAAGCAATGTGTAATAGACTCTACTCATTCCTTGAAAAGTATAAAATACTGGATGATAGCCAAAATGGATTCAGAAAATCAAGATCAACCACCCTAGCTGTGTATAAGTTCATACAAATGGCCCTACAAAATTTAAATGATAAAAAACATACTTTTGGTATTTTACTTGATATGACGAAAGCATATGACAGGGTGCCCTATGATAAACTACTTTTAAAACTTATGAATTCGGGTATCCGTGGGCTAGTACATAACTGGTTTAAATCCTATTTAAATAATCGGAAGCAAATTGTAGAAATTGAACACTACAACCAAATTACAAATGAAGTAATAAAAGTTCGTTCTGAAGAGAAACACCTAACTAGTTCAATCCCACAGGGCAGCGTCTTAGGCTGTGTGCTGTTTCTTATTTATGTAAATGACCTGCCAAAATGTTTGTATAGAGAATCAACACTGCCAGTATTATTTGCAGATGACTTGTCAATACTTATAAAAAGTAACGACAACATTAGCTCTGAAGCCCTTATCTATGATACACTTCATAATGTCACTCATAGGCTTGATAGCCATAATCTAGAAATAAACCTTAAAAAGACAAAAATTTTACAATTTCGTTCATATAATAAACCACCCCTAGAAATTAATTTTCAATTACAAAATACCCTAATAGAAGAGGTAGACTCACATAACTTGCTTGGACTTAATGTAGATACACATTTAAACTGGAAGTCACATACTGAAAAAATTAAATGCAAGCTCTCTAAATTTACATATGCGCTTTATCAAATTAATCATAGCACAAATTTAGAAACTGCACTTTCGACTTATTACGCGTATGCCTTTTCGTGGCTAAAATATGGCATTATCCTTTGGGGTAATAGTGTTAATGCAGATGAATTGTATATTTTACAAAAAAAATGTGTTAGGATACTTGCCAGAATTGATAACAGACATAGCTGTCGACCCTACTTCATTAAATTTAGATTATTAACCTTAGTTTCTATTTACATAAAAGATATAAGTAACTTCGTATTTAAAAATAAACACTTCTTCACCCAGATAAAAGAAACACACAATGTAAATACTAGGCATAAACATAGGTTATATTTACCCCCATCTAGAACCAAAATGCTCAATTGTAGTCCATATTACATGGCAATTAAAATATTCAATAAACTACCCATAAATGTAAAATCTGATGTTAAATTAAGTTCATTCAATAAAAAACTTCACGATTATCTCATTTCCAAATGCTTTTACACGCTTACTGAATTTTTTGATAGTTAATTACTAAGTATTAAATAACATTTTATTTTCAAAATAGCCAAATATAATATAATGATGTTTCATAGTTATAAGTAACCATTTAATTATTTTATTGTATATTTCTTGTATATTGCAACGCCCGACAGGGTCTATAATGGTCACTGTAACTGCTAATGTACTGTACATTATAGAAGCAATAAACGATTTGAAATTGAAATTGAAATTAATAACTCTGCGTCCATGCCCCATGTACGAACGTCCTGGCGTTCTTTTGAACGTGTAATCTCTCGCAGCTCGCCTCAATGCAGCAGTTCGTCGCCGCCACGTTGCGACAAAATTAAGGCCGCGCGCCGCCTGCGTTCTCATTAGTACACCACTTCACTCGCAACTGCACTTCGAGTTCTGTATGCAGCTACTGAATCAAATATATTTTAATGCAAAGAAGCCGTAATGCTGTGCAGTGGCGGCGTGAGAGAATATTATGTCATTCAATTCAAATCTAAAGAAATTTATGTTGTACAAATAAATATAGCTGAAGTGTGTGTCCGTAATATCGATAATATTAAGCTTATATTAAGCTCAGGGAGTTATTTTAGCACGATACAAGAAATAAATACCTAACCACTTTTAAATATTTGTCTGACTGTGGAGACGAGAGACGGACAGACATTTTGAAAATGGTTATTTACATCTTAACAGCGTGCCAGTAACCCTTGAGTGTAACAAGAGCCAGTTGTTTAAATGCTACCGACAGACACTGCAGTTCTATTTATATGTATAGATGTAGTTAGCAACCATCAAACCACGATCATCCGTCTCTGTCGTCAACAACTAACGTGTTTAGTTATTTAGAACCATGCTGCAGCTATACTATGACTGTAGCTCGACCGGGGTAGGACCACGCTCTCACAGAATATCAAACGTGAAATAGTAGTTTAACGTTGCGGTGTTTCGTATGGTGATCGTAGAGACATGGACATGGAGAAAGATGTCATTCCACCTGAGTGGTAATATTAAAAGAATGCACCCTCATTTTTGTTATTAATCGAGGTTAGAAGTACGTGTCTATCGGTATCAGCATCCACTTACCATCAGTGTAGTAATTGGTCCCCCCCCCCCCATTCTATATAAATAAATTGTTCGGGGTTTGGATGTATGTCCTTGCGTTTATGTATGTAAACTGCCTTTACGATACAGGAGAAAATCGTAATAATATATAATTTACATACCTAATAATAAATCTGAGGTAACATTTATAAAACGATAAAAAAGTACGAATAGTTTTTTTTTTGTTTTTGAATTCAATATCATTATAAATCTGTAGCAGCCAAGCTAATAAACCCTAAACGGCAATAAATATATACACCCTGCTGCTACCATAACACAGAAGGCGAAGGGTTGAAGAAAACATTTATTTCCCAATTACCCCCGGCTAGTGAGATACCGCGGGCTGAATATCGATGCGAGATAATTTGTCGTATATATTTAACGTTCTAATAAAGAAACAGCCGCAAATATCATCAGCACCGCATCGTCTTCACACGCCGGCTACCTTTATGCATCCGTCGACGAAAAAAAGGAAAAAATTACATTTGAAACGTTACGTGTGGTGTATTATTGCATTAATTGTCAATTAGCAGGCAACATCCGCGACGCTCGCTACAAAGTCGACACGCCGACTCATCTACAGTGCCAGCTCATATCGCAAATTGCTATATATATATATATATATATAAATTTGGTTTTAAGTCTTCTGTTGTACTCAACACAACCTACAGATGGATATGAAAGTCACAGAAGACAGACAGAGAAGAAGACACAGCGGATTCTTTTGGGCTGTAACTCTTTCAGAAAGGAGATAGTAATAAGAGTTTAATTCTTTTAATGAACAATTTGTTGAAAAGGTGACGTATTGAAGTACATATGGTCGTTTTCGATACATGCAGCTGAAATCGCACACTAGTAATAAAAATTATAGATATAATAAATTAATCAAAAATTCTTAAAAGTTTATAATATACTGTACATAATATGTAAACCATACATATATTTCCACTGGTGTAGTGGTGGTGTACGAACGTGCCTGTATCGTCTAGCGGGTATCGTAACAGGCGACAGAGGAAGACAAGCCAAAATGGCGCCGCGTCTTACTAATAATAAAAAAAACTGCGGTTGCCAATCCGCCTGCTCATCGTAACAACTAACTCTCCTGTAACAATCGACGAGAAAGGAATTATTTTCTACCCAGCTGTCTTTCAGCGTCAGTACTACACTCTTACCAACTTCAAACAGCAGCACTAGCACTGCTGCGTTCTGATGTAAAGGGTATAGAGAGCCAGTTTTTTACACGCTGTAAGGCTTTACATCTTAGTGCTAGGGAGTGACAATGCATCTGTAAGTTTCATTCTATGATGTAATCCGTGTATGTGTGTGTGTATGTGTGTGTGTGTGTGAAGTTTGCGGTAGTGATGTTGGGATCAGTGGTGCTGGTGATAGTGCAGGTAGATAAGGGAGAGCGGGAAGTGATCTTCAAACTAGATAGCATACACACACATCATTCTTTTTTTTAGCAAACCTTAGCTATTTAGTTGTAACATTATTAATATAATGGACGTCCCCAAAGAAACGCCTGATTCTATTTATTAAATGAAATAACCATTAAATTCGCATTACAATTGACGAAGGTGTCGTGTAACATGTAACATATGTAGGAAAAATACACACAGAAATACACAGTGAAATTGTAAAGATCTTATTTTTTAAGTCAACTTACAAAACGATGTTTTATAAAGATAAAGAGGCTTCGTTCTTGATTGCTGAGAATAAAATATACTTTCATATTTTGAGACGCAATCGACTGGAACAATTTAGTTTGGAGCTGTATAGCTTTCTATGAAGAATAACCGCCGTCTACGTGCACAATAAAACTGAATATATTTTATTCCAAACTATATTTTGTGCAGCTATATTATGGTTGCAGCACGAATGTGTCGGCTTGACCGTGCTCTCACAGAATATCAGAGTGAAATAGCAGCTTAATTATATAAATAATATCTCCCATCGTAATTCCTGTCCCTTCTTGTATCTATCCTACAGCCGTCATCATCTTGTGTTTTGGCTGTGCGTTGATAGATGAGTCAGTCACACATCTGTATATAGATAACTGCGGTAGCCAGCCTGCCCACCAAGCGTGGCAACTGTGGCAAAATTCCCCCTGTAATGTGATCTATGATAGAGGCCTGTGTTCAGCGGACTTTTATAGGCTGTAATGAATGTATGTTGTTATCCAGTACAATAAATCATATTATTTACAAAAAAAAAACTGTGTGACAAAAATATAAACGTATACTATCGCATCTGTTACGCAGATGGATAGACAGAGACTACGGACTTCCATTTGGCACGATCAAGATACTTCTTTCTTGCTTCTTTCACATTCATATACCTACGCATACATGCTCCTCAGTTTCTCTTAATTTGGCTCATCATCAACATGTCGTCAATTTACATACAACGATAAACTTCAGAAAAAATCAAGAGTCAGAAATAGTAGATTCAATTAGAGCAGTCACGTAGGTTATAAGTACATACACCTATATATTTGCATAAAATATTGTATAATATTTATTCTTTTATAGTGTATTTTAATGTCCCACCAAGTTCTGAGTAAAATCAGTCAAATTGATGAGTCTCATCGGATACTAGGCATCTGCGCAGAACTGGATGACAGTGCCCAAGCGATCACATTAGCGAGCACAGGAGAACTCTCTGTTCCCTCATTCTCATAGTCTGATGGAACGGTAATCCCACACGACCAGAGGCAGATCATGCACAGGACCAACAGGAAGCACATACGTTAGAATACTCCGCACTATTTTCACTATCTTGAACGATCCTTTTGCTCCTGAGTACTTGAAATCTATATTTAAGCACCCATCATTGTACTAATAAATATTATAATAGTTAAAAAAGTCTTCTGCTATGAGTACATAACAATAAATAATAATTTTCCTATAAAAATATTTACAATACAGTCACAATGTGCTACGACACGTACCCGGCATTGATTTATAACGTCCACGTAATGGAGGTCCCGTGTCAGAGTAGAACAATACTTGTGTGTGAAATCTCTCTCTACTATAGATATAAAATATGTACCAATAATATTGGTTCAGTTTCGATGTCATTTAAAATCCCTCTGGACTCTACCATGTAATGACTTTTTTATAAAATAAGAGTGACAAATGGGCTTACGTTCCCCCTGATTGTTAGTGGAAGTGGTGGAAGCAGATTCGTTGTCATCTTTGGAGACCAAGATGGAATGCCAAGTTTCCAGTGAAAGAGTCTAAGGTTTTCTTCACAGCAGCATTAAACTTTTTTTTACGCTGGTATTCTGATAGGGTTTGGTCCCGGTCGAACCACCCAATCGTGCTACAACATAATATAACTGCAGCGTGGCTCTACCACAGGAATGTACACCATAATACCACGTATAATGACTTTTTTATTTTCCTAGCGCTCCGCCCCGGCTTCGCTAGGGTGATTTCTGGATCTCCACAACAGCGCCACCAACCAGGACCAATCGTAAATTTAAACCATCCGAATCCACTCAAACACGCACAACAGGTTTCATCAGAATCAGTTTCGAGTTTTATGGTGACTAAAAGACAGAAATGGATTTTTATATATAGAGATAGAAATTAATCATCTTAGCGCAACTGTGTGAAACAAACTAACTTTTAAATTAACCCACTCGAGAGATAAATCAGTTTCAATAGAAGTAAAATTGTAATACGGCGGCGATATTTATTACAGTCGTAGTACTGTTGGATGAACTATCGTCCTTTATTTTATGAACTATATGCACGCGGTAAGTCTTCGATATGAGCACGGACGAGTCGACACATAAAAGCGAGCTTGGGTTACGGGATATAATATGTACATTACAGAAACGTGATAAATATCTCTACTGTGTGATTTAATTCTTTCGAGAAAGAGGAGACCAATTTCTACCCGATTACGTCGAAATTCAAAAGGAGAGTAACATTTTTGACTATTGTATGTAATGACATTAATGCCGTAATAATTATTACATATTTGTAATATTTGACATTAATGGCTTAATAATTGGCGTAATAATATTAATGTCACTTATACCGAATTTTGATCACGCCGGCAACAGCTAGTCATGGGCACATTATATTTAGATAGTGATCTCAAATTCTAAGTAGCTTGTAAAGTAAGAAGTTTAAATCCCGTGTACTGTATCATAAGTATCTAATTGCCAACTAGGAGAGAGGCCTAATGTCCTGAAATACAGATTCATCGCCTAGTTTAGCAATCGGTCTTTCACGTCACTTTGAGCCTATTTTTGTTAAAAATTGAGATTGTCGCAATTTGTCACATGTCATAAATGGTGAGAAAATAAAACATTATTATTTTCATTATTATTTTTTAATCCAATACAATTCGACTTTCTTGTATGTGTGTGTTCGGGAAATTACGACATATCTAGTCAGGTAAAGCTCAATCTCTGAAAACTAAAGTGTACAACCAATGCGTGTACAACTAGATGGAGTGACGACCTGGTAAGACAGGCAGGAAGTCGATGGATGCAGGTGGCTCAGGACCGTGCTTTGTGGCATTACTTGGGGGAGGCCTATGTTCAACAGTGGACTTGTGAAGGGCTGTAATGATGATGATGATGATGATGATCCGATTTACGTAAATAGAATGACACCAACGATCTCACTAAACCATTTATACTGACAGCTGTAAGTTTTATGGTCCCGCTGACATACAAGCATTTCGATTTCTTCTGTTAGTCTTAGTTCATAGAGTCCTACTCCTACTTCCCGCGATACCGTACTAAGAACGCAAAAACAAAAGTGTATATATTTTTAGTATCAGTGTTAACGCCGCTTTGGCACATATTAAAATTTATTGAATAAACCAATAACATTAGTCTCAACATTTAATTATGCTTATTATTTATCATCCCTTTCTCACTCCTTATGACAGATAGTCGGTGAAAAGAGATAGCAATCGCTGCAACTAGAAGATTCGTTGTAATAGAAAATGACCGTTTCTTCAATCCGTCTTCGGCTCACTCACGACCAACATCGGACTCTGTCATTACTCCGCTGTGAGGTATATCCAGCCACGCATAAATATGAACTATTCGTATGAGTTTTATTAAGAAAACTCGATTAAGAAAGGTCGATATTCTTACACCTGGACATTTTTTGGCCCACGGTCCTCTTATATCGTTACCAGAACCTGAACTCTCTAATGAATATGTTTCCCCTCGGGCCCGCTGGCAGATGTTGCAAAAAATTACACAGTCTTTTTGGCATATTTGGCAACGCGATTATCTCCATACCTTACAGCAACGCGCTAAATGGTTTCGAGAACAACCGAATGTTCACGTCGGAGATATTGTATTAATTGTCGATAGCAATTTACCACCACTAGAGTGGCGTTCAGGTAGAGTTCAAGACGTGCATCCCGGCAAAGACGGTGTAGTGCGTGTGGTCACCCTACGCACTACTAATGGACTCCTTAAGAGACCAGTGAACAAACTGTGTCCTCTACCATTAAATCAATAATATACCAATACTTGTCAATTTTTTTTCTCATAATTATTATTATAGCCTTTTGTTATTTAGCTGGTATATTTAGTTGTTAAATTATGTTGCCTTATATACCATTCCAATAGGTATGCAACTAAAATTTAATTGTGAATACTATAGTAAGTTAGGTACATATTATTCTAAGCTAGCTTCTATTTTTTAGTATTTAATTTTTTAGTGAGAACTGCTATTGATTATTTACTCATGAAATCTGAAACGATTTCAAGTGGGGGGGAATTATGAACTGGCTTGCTTTCCTTACTTTTCTTTTGTATCCTTCTTTCCAATTAACCGCACAACAAACTTATGGCGCCATCTGTTGGCCCACAACAAAAGCGTCTGTAAAAGAAGTAGACGCGATCGATACACACATGTAATCGAGACTCAAGACGAACTGCATCGGTAATGGCTGTTCTTGTCTAATACTTCCAATATAAAAATCAATGTAAATAGCGTTAGTGAGTGTTCCGGGTCGACCCAGATGTGTGCATAGACTATATAATCACGTAGGAGTGTGGTCAAGGAAGACTGAAGCCTTCCACATCCGAAGATATCGTTGAAGCCAAGTTGGAGTTGATCGTCGCTGCCGCTAACCGTGAGTTTACCTATTCCATTTACCCTTCCTGGTGAGCCAGACTAATTTTCTCTCACTGTAGGTAAATTTTAAGTAGCAATTCCAAAATAAGTTTCTAATTATTTTTATTTCAAGTAAGAAGTGTCGCGATTACTACAATAAAAAAAGAAGTTCAATCCGCGCATTTTTTCTATTCTAACCTTTATTCAGTTTCTGTTTCTGTTTCTGTTACTGCCAGGTATAATCTTAACAGTACCGTATGTTTTTTAGGAGATACAAATATAATGAAACCATTCCCCGATAAGAACATCAATATGGAGAAAAGCATATTCAATTATCGCTTATGCTGAGCTAGAAGTGTTGTTGAAAATGCTTTCAGCATTCTTGTTTCACGTTTCAGAGTATTTAGGCAACCTATTAGCACTAAAGTTGAAAATCTGGATGCAATTATTCTAGCCAGTTGTGTGTTACACAACTTTCTAAGACAAAAGTCGAAAATTTATTGGACCTCTTCAAATGTTGACTATGAAGACTTACAACATCAAATACTCGTATTTAGACCTAGAGACTGGTGACAAAAAGGTGCCCTAACTCCTCTTCATTGAACTGCTGAAAGAAGTACTAGTGAGGGGCAGCAAGTGAGAAAAATCTTAATGGATTATTTTGATACAATTGGCAAAATATACTTTCAAGACAAAATGGTTGAAATAGTCATGGAAAGAATATAATAAATTTGTTTATGGTATTTCTTTTTTTTTTGCTTTAAAAAATCTTGGTGCTGACAAATTTATGATTTATAGCACCCAACCAACAAGTAGGTACCTACTGTTTAATTTAAGTAACCCAATTTTATTTTAAAATAAAATATTCATTGACTTCCGGTCTATTTACTAAAAACCATCAATCACCTATCTAGTGGACAATAGAAACTATACGAAAACTATAAGAATCTTAGAATTTGGTACTTTCATAATATAGTTTTGTCATTTGGTTTTATGATTTTGTATTTAAACACTATACGAAATCTAACTTTTCTCATCTTTTTATCAGTGAAAATATAGCGCCTTTATCTATTTTAGGAGCAAAGTTTGTTAAACCGCGCACCGAGCGTTGGTTAAGCAACACATCCTGCATGGTGCACTCACACCGCGGGATGTTCGGCGGTGTGATCTCCCCTCATCAAGAGTTTAGCTGGACGCAAAAGAAGAGCCCAGCAGATCGGCTTTGTCCTTTGTGGTATGGGTCAGTAAATCGTCCTCCATGTGCACAGATGGAAGAGATGGTTGACAGAAATTACCTGTAATAGCCTTGGCGAGAGAACAGAATTCACGTGTTTCTGAAGGAAATCGAACCAGTTTTTCGCCAATTCTGCCCATGTGCTCTGACTTTGCCTTGAAAATTACCATTTTGAAGGATCTGGAAACAGAATTTTACTTTTTTTAAGAGCGCTGGTATCTGCAGCCCGAGTCGTCGATGCGTCAGCCCAGGCCCGGTTGCGACATGATGCGATTTTGCAGGAGAGACCCAACTATGGCTGGGTTCTGCCTCCGATAGGTACAAGAGATGATGGAATAAAAAATTCCATTCCCTGTAGAACCGATAGGCAAACCTGTCCCAAAGGGTAGGACGCAAAAAAAGAACGTATACGGTCCTAATCGGCTGACCTATAGTGCCAAACACGGCGGCAACCTGCAGAATGAAACTGATATGTGAACGTGAGCGTGAGCAACCTACCCAAACTAACTACAGAACGAACCTGAGGCTCCTGGCTCTGCAACTTATTGCTAAACCACTGCGCCACGGAACCGTTAAAATCTTATTGCACCTCTAAAGTAGTGTTCTCTGCTTACTTATAGGCATGACTAGTAGACAACTCCTTATCGTGATAAGTCCGCTTTTGAACTTATTTGTGCAACAATTTTAATAAGTTAATGTTTAAATAAATAATGACACAGGAGAACAAGAAGAATATTACAAAGTACATTTATATTTAAGATCGAAACGATGTCAGGCTTAATCTTTATAAACAACTATTTGTCATGAGACTGAAACCAATTAATTACACAAAGTGCTTTATTGATAGTCTTGGATTTGTACCTTCGTTTTAAAAGAATCTCTTTAACTGAAAAGTCCCTTAAGTGGGGTACCACTGATAAGGCGAACCTTTTTTAACTTATTATAAGCTACTTAACTTGAACACCTGTTGGTAAGTGGTAAGCCCTAATTGGTAAATCGCACTGTCTTAGCGTAACAAAAGACCATTCTCTGTTGTCTCGATCAGATTGTATTCGGACGTAAAGACAGACGCCGGCAAAATATTCCACTCCTTTGTTGTACGCATAACAAAAGTTAAAGTAAGCCGTTTGGTTCTAATGCGTGCACTATCGACAACATAGCCTGTCCGGTGGTGAAGAGGAGAGGAAATAACCAAACCATGTAATTCCTGCGCACGCTATTAAATGCATCCTATGGAATATTTAGGGGCTGACTCGAGATTGTCAAGAAATGTTTCAACTAAATCAAAGTTACCAATGAGCCTCTTAGCACGTAAGCCTCTCTCTTAATACATTAGCAATTGCAATTACAATCTGATTCCGTACTTTTAATTCTATTTGGCATATCATTTACAGGCATCTTTACAAATTTCATTGTATATCTGAGACTAAATACTAAATATTTTTGAAATAATACGGAAAATATTTACACTAAGATCAACGTAGCGCGTTATTATGGCAACGACAAATTATTACCAAAGCGTTTCTACGTACACGCTACAAAATTCCGTAGCATGTATTGTTATGCTACTACGTAGCTACTAAGCGAGAGCAAAGGGAATGTGTTGTTTAAATTTGAATATGTCAACCCTAGAAAATATAATATTATGATATGGTATACATAATATAAATACAATCCTGAATACTCCAGCAACTGCAGTTCTTATTGTTTTGATTTGTTGTAACAATGATGAGTACGCCCCATGTGCTGTTAAATTTCCCGCTGACTTATGATGGTAGTCCTGGTATGGGGGTAGTGATATTCTTATACCGCCAATATGCGGCGTAATGAAGACTAATTGATATTTAGAAAATAGTCGAATATAATCATTTTTAGTTAATATAGAACCAGAGAGAGTAGGAGAACCAGCAAAAAAATCCAGCGGGACTGTGACGAGTCTATTTTCGTGATGTTTGCGCTGTTAATCTATGCGACTCTTACAGCTTTATCTGACTCAGGGCTCGCGGCCTGTAACAAGTATTGATAACATTTAATTTAATGTAGTAACAAAAATATCGAATCGTTTTTGCAAACTCGTTCTGAATAATTTATTTTCTTTCATTCCATTTTAATGAAATTGTATTTATTTAGGTAAAGACCGTTGTAAGCGGATGTTATAAAATATCGTTTTGAAATGAGAAATGATTTTCTTAACGTAACCGCAACAACACTGCTCGCTATGAAAAGCAACACATTTAAACGAATAATGAACGTAGCTGTACTAATGTAAATCAAATTTACGTAAAATTATTAAAGGTTAAACTTCGCTTGACAAAACCTAATTACACCTCTAAAAAGTACTTATGCCATCTAAAGACATTTCAGCCTCAATTTGTCTAAGTAATTTTAATGGCACAAGGCACACGTTTGGTAAAAGTAATCATGTTCTAAGCATGTTTTGATTATATTTAGACATATTATCTCAGCCATGGTTTGGTCGCTCCTGTAAAATAGCATCATGCTATAAGCAGGAGTGCTACCAAGCCTGGGTTGATGCATCAGCGTCTCGGGATGTAAACACCAGCGCTCTAAAAAAGAAGTATAATTCCGCCTCTAGGTCCTTCAAAAGAGTCATTGCTAAGGCAAAGTCAGAGCACATAAGCAGAATTGGCGAGACACTAGTTCGCCTTCCTTCTGGAACCCGTGCATTCTGGTCTCTCGCCAAGGCTGTCCAGGGGAATTTCTGTCAGCCATCTCTTCCATCTCTGCACAGGGAGGACGACTCACTGGCAAGGAGAAAGCCGATCTTCTAGGCTCTTTCTTTGCGTCTAACTCGACTCTCGATGACGGGGGGAGTACGCCGCCGACCATCCCGCGGTGTGAGTGCTCCATACCGGAAGTGCAGTTCACACAGCGCTCGGTTCGCAAAGCACTCCTCTCCCTGGACATCCACAAGTCGAGTGGGCCTGACGGAATCCCCCCAATTGTGCTGAGGACGTGTGCTCCAGAGTTGGCACCGGTTTTTAACGCGTCTTTTCCGGTACTCCTACTCCCTAGGCGTAGTCCCAAAATCATGGAAGACGGCTTTCGTCCACCCGATCCCTAAAAAAGGCGACCGCTTAGACCCGTCCAACTACCGGCCAATCGCCATCACCTCCTTGTTCTCCAAAACAATGGAGTCCATTGTAAACTGCCGGCTCATGAGGTACATTGAGCATCACCAGCTGATTAGTGACCGCCAATACGGTTTTCACCGTGGTCGGTCAGCTGGTGATCTTCTGGTCTACCTCAGTCACAGATGGGCGGAGGCAGTAGAGTTCAAGGGGGAGGCATTGGCCGTTAGTTTGGACATTGCGAAGGCCTTCGATCGGGTTTGGCACAAAGCGCTTCTTTCGAAGCTCCCTTCCTATGGGCTTCCCGAGAAATTGTGCGATTGGATCACCAGCTTTCTTGCAGATCGGAGCATCAAGGTCGTTGTAGACAGTGCAAGCCCCGATTGCAAGCCTATTAATGCTGGTGTTCCACAGGGCTGCGTGCTATCGCCAACGCTGTTTCTTCTGCATATCAATGATATGTTGCATACCCGTAACATTCATTGCTATGCAGATGACAGCACTGGTGATGCTCTTTATACCGGCCGAGCCAATATTTCTCGGGAAAACGTGTCCGAGTGCCGGGACAAACTTGTGTCCGAAGTCGAGTCTTTGCTGAACAGAGTCTCGGATTGGGGACGACTAAATCTAGTCCAGTTTAACCCCCAGAAGACACAAGTTTGCGCGTTAACCGCTAAAGAGAACCCCTTTGTCGTATCCCCTCAGTTTCAAGGCACTCCCCTTGTTGCCTCAGCCAGTATCGGAATCCTCGGCGTCGACATATCGAGTGACGTGCAGTTTCGTGGTCACTTGGAAGGGAAGGCCAAATTGGCCTCTAAAAAGCTTGGCGTGCTCAGCAGAGCGGGACAGTATTTTATGCCGGCACACCGCCTGCAACTTTACAAGGTGCAGGTTCGGCCGCACATGGAATACTGTTCCCATCTCTGGGCTGGGGCTCCCCAGTACCAGCTCCTTCCATTTGACCGCATCCAGCGCAGAGCGTCTCGAATCGTCGACAACCGAGTGCTTTCCGATCGGCTCGATTCACTGGCGCTGCGAAGAGATGTTGCATCTCTTTTTGTATTTTATCGCATCTATCACGGGGAGTGCTCTGAAGAATTGTTCGGATTAATCCCAGCCGCCAAATTTCGTGAACGCACTACACGGCAAACGTCCCGATACCATCCACACCATCTGGATGCTTGGCGGTCCACCACTGTACGTTTCACAAGGAGTTTTCTTCCACGTACAACCTCTCTGTGGAATAGTTTACCACCGGCAATTTTTCCGGACCGATACGACCTGGGGACCTTCAAGAAAAGAGCTTACTCCTTTCTAAAGGGCCGGCAACGCAACCGCAATTCTCCTGGTGTTGCGGTTGATCATGGGCGGCGGTAGTCACTTAACATCAGGTGAGCCGCATGCTCGTTTGCCCCTCTTCTATAAAAAAAAATATATATAGAGATAAACATTATATATTTTAACAAATATCTAAATTTTAGACATTCCAAACCAACTCACACTACCAAAACGCAACTACCGGGTACAATTGTACATGTGCACACAAACACTTGTGTGTGTGTGTACACACGTGACAAACACACGTACAAAAGAACTATATATATATATATATATATATATATATATATATATATATATATATATATATATATATATATATATATATATATATATATATATATATATATATATATATATATATATATCATTAGTAGTTAACTTCATGTAGATCTATTAAGAAATCACTTGTTAATTATATCTCTTGTTAATCTCTCTCTATCTAATTTAGTCGTTTGGAAAATAAATTATATTGAAATTGTATTAGCCCAAGAAGTGGTTTAAAGGAACTACGGGGTCAATGAATATTAGCGAGCTATGTGGGAACGACCTGTTTATGTACCTGCAGGAACAGTTTACGTGTTTTAATGTCAATACCTAGTTGTTTTCTAGTTTCAGTTCGCGTTGTTTTGCAGTAATGATGACACATTTCTTTCTATCTTTCAATGGTTTTCTTATTTTGTTTCTTAAACTAGCAAATGTTTACTCACAGATGAATCATTGCCATTTAGCTATTGACTTGGAATTATGAGTTATGCTATTTAAGACAATCTCTTGTGTTCATGATTTAGAATTATTTTAAATGCAATACTTCGATATTTTTTTCTGAAAAATCTACTTTATGATCAAGAAATTTCGTGATTAAATGTACCCAATTGTAAAGAACTTTCTTTGCGTCTAACTCGACTCTCGATGACGGGGGGAGTACGCCGCCGACCATCCCGCGGTGTGAGTGCTCCATGCCGGAAGTGCAGTTCACACAGCGCTCGGTTCGCAAAGCACTCCTCTCCCTGGACATCCACAAGTCGAGTGGGCCTGACGGAATCCCCCCAATTGTGCTGAGGACGTGTGCTCCAGAGTTGGCACCGGTTTTTAACGCGTCTTTTCCGGTACTCCTACTCCCTAGGCGTAGTCCCAAAATCATGGAAGACGGCTTTCGTCCACCCGATCCCTAAAAAACGCGACCGTTCAGACCCGTCCAACTACCGGCCAATCGCCATCACCTCCTTGTTCTCCAAAACAATGGAGTCCATTGTAAACTGCCAGCTCATGAGGTATCTTGAGGATCACCAGCTGATTAGTGACCGCCAATACGGTTTTCGCCGTGGTCGGTCAGCTGGTGATCTTCTGGTCTACCTCACTCACAGATGGGCGGAGGCATTAGAGTTCAAGGGGGAGGCATTGGCCGTTAGTTTGGACATTGCGAAGGCCTTCGATCGGGTTTGGCACAAAGCGCTTCTTTCGAAGCTCCCTTCCTATGGGCTTCCCGAGAAATTATGCGATTGGATCACCAGCTTTCTTGCAGATCGGAGCATCAAGGTCGTTGTAGACGTTGCAAGCTCCGATTGCAAGCCTATTAATGCTGGTGTTCCACAGGGCTGCGTGCTATCGCCAACGCTGTTTCTTCTGCATATCAATGATATGTTGCATACCCGTAACATTCATTGCTATGCGGATGACAGCACTGGTGATGCTCTTTACACCGGCCGAGCCAATATTTCTCGGGAAAACGTCTCCGAGTGCCGGGACAAACTTGTGTCTGAAGTCGAGTCTTTGCTGAACAGAGTCTCGGATTGGGGACGACTAAATCTAGTCCAGTTTAACCCCCAGAAGACACAAGTTTGCGCGTTAACCGCTAAAAAGAACCCCTTTGTCGTATCCCCTCAGTTTCAAGGCACTCCCCTTGTTGCCTCAGCCAGTATCGGAATCCTCGGCGTCGACATATCGAATGACGTGCAGTTTCGTGGTCACTTGGAAGGGAAGGCCAAATTGGCCTCTAAAAAGCTTGGTGTGCTCAGCAGAGCGGGACAGTATTTCATGCCGGCACACCGCCTGCAACTTTACAAGGCGCAGGTTCGGCCGCACATGGAATACTGTTCCCATCTCTGGGCTGGGGCTCCCCAGTACCAGCTCCTTCCACTTGACCGCATCCAGCGCAGAGCGGCTCGAATCGTCGACGACCGAGTGCTTTCCGATCGGCTCGATTCACTGGCGCTGCGAAGAGATGTTGCATCTCTTTGCGTATTTTATCGCATCTATCACGGGGAGTGCTCTAAGGAATTGTTCGGATTAATCCCAGCCGCCAAATTTCGTGGACGCACTACACGGCAAACGTCCCGATACCATCCACACCATCTGGATGCTTGGCGGTCCACCACTGTACGTTTCACAAGGAGTTTTCTTCCACGTACAACCTCTCTGTGGAATAGTTTACCACCGGCGATTTTTCCGGACCGATACGACCTGGGGACCTTCAAGAAAAGAGCTTACTCCTTTCTAAAGGGCCGGCAACGCACCCGCAATTCTCCTGGTATTGCGGTTTATCATGGGCGGCGGTAGTCACTTAACATCAGGTGAGCCGCATGCTCGTTTGCCCCCTCTTCTATAAAAAAAAAAAAAAAAAAGAAGAAATAAGAATCTAGAAGAAAGCCTTTCGACGTGCAAATGTGTTTGCAAATTGAATCTTGACGACATTCATGAAGTACCTTCTGTGTACTAATTGAGAATCTGTTTTTTATGTCGGTTAAAATACTAAATAAAATTAATTTTGTATTAACAAAGATATTCACTATAATTACCTTTATCATTTTTTAAACATATTTAAACATATTTATATTTAAGGATATATTAATTTCATTTCGTTTGCTAATACTTTTTAATTTTAAAGAACACGTGAAGTGTTGACGCAATGCTGCTTAGGCTGCGGGTTTATGCGTAAGGGATATCTCGGACTCGGTTTACCATAAAAAAATCATAATTGAAATACTTCCTTCTATTCTAAGCTGGGTTTGTTTTGTCTTTTAAATCCTTCATATCACAAGGGAAGAAGTTTTTAAAGATTAGTGATTCCGATTAAAAATCAAAACGTAGATGCGTTGTCAACTCAGTGGACTTAGATGGAATGCCTCGTTACCAGTAAAAATACCCTCCGGTTCTCTACATACTTCATACGAAGCACAGAAGCGTTAAGCTGCTATTTTATGCTGGTATTTTAAAAGAGCGTGGTCCTTTTTATATTATTGAATTATGATCAATATTTCACAGATTACTAAATAGTTTGCTTGGTGTTTTGTGACGCGTAGAGCGAGGAGCACAATAATTAGCCGACGTCTGTAAAACAGTGCGACTCACTATGTAGAGATTCATTAACAATTACGTGTTAGAGCCCTGCTGCAGTTATATTAGTAGTATAGTTGTAGCACGAATGGGTCGGCTCGACCTGGAAAGGACCACGCTCTCACAGAATATCAAAGAAATAGCAGCTTAATGCTGTTGTGTTTCGTATGATGAGTGTAGAGAACCGGAGAACCTTTTTACTGGAAACGAGGCATTCCACCTAAGTTCTTACGGATAACAACGCATCTGCATTTTGATTCGTAATCGAGAATAGATGTACTAGGTGGATTGAAAAGTACTCGGCCTAACACAGATCCATTCAATTCTAAAAATCAAATCTACCCACATTATTTAGTTCAGTTCAGACTAGTTCATTGTGTGAAGTTCGAAACGTGTGCGATAATTAGTTGTGATTTTATAAATTTATTAACAAAGTAATCGGACATAATTTCCGCGAATGGAGCAAATCGAGCAGCGTGCCGTCATTAAGTACCTCCATAAGAAGGGGCTATCATCAAAAGCCATCCATGATGACATGGTCAGTACATTAGGCGATTGTGCTCTGTCATATTCATCCGTCAAAAAATGGATAGCAGAATTTAAGCGTGGTAGAGAGAGTGTGAAAGATGAACCCCGCTCTGGAAGGCCTTCGACGTCAACTACTGACGAAAATATTAAAAAAGTACTTGATTTAATAATGGGAGACCGCAGATTAAAAATTAGAGAGATAGCCGAGATTATAGGCATCTCTTATGAACGAAATCAAAACATCATTGTCAACGAGTTGGGTTTCCACAAGGTGTCTGCGAGGTGGGTTCCGCGACTGCTTTCAGTTGAACAAAAAAGGACGCGATTGACTATTTCACGCGACTGTTTGGAGTTATTAGAAGCCGATGCAGATGATTTTTTGAATCGTTTTGTTACTTTGGACGAAACATGGGTTAATTACTGTACACCGGAAACAAAACAACAATCAAAACAGTGGAGAAGACCTGGTTCACCACCCCCTAAAAAGGCTAAGTCGATTTTGTCGGCAAATAAGGTGATGGCTTCAGTATTCTGGGACTCGAAAGGTGTGATTATGATTGATTATCTTGAAAGGGGTCAGACTATAAACTCTGATTACTACTGCACCTTACTACGTCGTTTACGAGAGGAAATAAAAGAAAAACGTCGAGGAATGCTCAGAAGAAAAGTACTGTTTCATCAAAAATACGAAGCTGAAATATGGGATTCGTAAATACGAAGCTGAAATATGGGATTTGGGTATATCAGACCATACAGGCCAAGTTATAAAGATACCTTGCAGTGTAAGTTTCAGAAAAAAATACTGGTACAAAATGAAACGTAACATAAATTATTACATTGAAATATTTTTAAAATACATCTCTCAAATAAAATTTGAGGACGTGTATCACTATAATGATGTAAACAGAGCTTATGAAGAATTCATTCATTTATTTAAACTTGTATTTGATCTTTGTATTCCAAATGAAAAAGTTAAAATATGGTATAAAAAAGATACATCCTGGAAAACCAAAGGTATCATAATCTCAAGTAAGAGTAAACGTAAAATGTACCTTCAAACAAAATATAGTGGCTCACAGGAATTAAAAATTAAATACGTTCGCTGCTGTAAAATCCTAAAGCGTGTAATAAAAGAGTCCAAAAGAATTTCTAATGCTAAATATATCTCATATAGTACAAACAAAACTAAGGCAACCTGGACATTAATTAAACGACAAACCCAAATCACAAATGTAATTCAGCCTACAATAGACTACATAGTGCAAAACGACAATGTTATAAAGTCACCTACAAAACTAGCAAGTACTTTCAATCATCACTATATTAATCAAAACTCTAGCACATTAAAATCAAATAATCATAAGCCACAACACAGTTCTAACTTGAAAAGTATGTTCCTTTATCCAGTAGATAAGTGTGAAATAATAGACATAGTTAAAAAATTAAAAAATAAACCCAGCTATGGATATGATAATATACCCATTAGAGTAATCAAAGAAAGCATATCCTTTATTGCTGACCCGCTTGTATATATCATAAACATAATGTTGGAAACAGGAGAATTTCCTAATTCCTTGAAAAAAGCTCTCATAAAGCCATTATATAAAAAAGGATCACGGCACGACATAAATAACTATAGACCAATTGCACTGTTACCAAGTTTTTCTAAAATATTTGAAAAAGTAATATATATCAGAATCACAAAGTTTTTAGATATTAATAATATTCTAAATAAAAACCAATACGGATTTCAAAAGAATAAAACTACATTTCTGGCAATATATAAACTATTTAATAGCATTTGGCATAAAATCAATGATAAAAAACAATGTTCTGCTCTCTTTATTGATATGTCAAAAGCGTTTGACTGTGTAAAATATGATATTTTGCTTAATAAATTAGAAGGCATAGGAATAAGGGGACTATCACTTAAATTAATAGAAAATTATTTAAATAATAGAATGCAAGCAACTGTTTTTGAGATATATAATGAATCTACAAAAATGGTTGAGGTAGTTAAATCTGAATTTGAAAATGTAATACTGGGTGTACCCCAGGGCAGTTTATTGGGGCCTCCTTTATTTTTATTATATATTAATGATCTCCCAAACATAGTTACACACCTATGCGTAATGTATGCCGATGATGCAACTATATTTATTTCTAATGATGACTTAAATGAATCTGATTATGAAAATGAAATAAATAAAACATTAAAAACAGTTACTGATTGGCTACAGTCAATAAACTTAAAAGTAAACCTGTCAAAAACCAAACTCGTACAATTTAGAAATTACAAAAGTGTACCCGCCAAATTAAATATAACCGTGAACGATATAGCGGTCGAAGAAGTAATGAACATAAATTTTCTAGGAGTCGAAATAGATCAACATCTAAACTGGAAGGCACATATTGCAAAAATAAACAAAAAGATATTCAGTGCGTGTTACGCATTGTCCATCCTGGCAGAGACTACAAATATAAGTGTTACTAGAAATGCCTATTTTGGAAGCGTTTATCCACTTCTAACTTACGGTATCATATACTGGGGAAACTCTACAGATATACAATCCACATTCGTTCTCCAGAAAAAATGTCTTAGAACAATATATAACATGCATAGTACTGAATCATTAAGAGATGTTTTCAGAACAAAGGGTTTCCTAACACTGACTGGAATCTTTATCCTAGAGTTATGTTTATTTGTTAAAAACAATATGCAATATTTTAATTTGAAATATGATTCAAAGAAAAACATTCGCAATCAATATAAATATGATATAAGCTTACCTATTATTAAAAATATGATTTACTATAAAAGTACCTACATTACTGCTATTCGTGTATACAATCAGTTACCACCAGCTATTAAACAATTAAATGGAAATATGTTTAAAAAAAAATTAAAGAAATTGTTAATCGAAAATGTTTTTTACAATCTCAATGAGTATTTTAATAAAATAAATGTTAGTATGTAGTAAATTTAAAAGTTATTTTTTTTATTGTTGCATACCCGAAATGGGTAAACTGTTGAGCCTAAAACTATATGTTTTTGTACTAAGATCTTATTGTACACAGTTATGCAATAAATGTATCTTTATCTTTATCTTTATCTTTAAAATAACGCCCGTGTTTACACGTCAGTACAGTCAATGGCTGAAATTCACAACTGTGGCTTTGAACTGTTACCGCATCCGCCGTATTCACCTGATCTGGCACCATCAGACTTCTTTCTGTTCCCTAACCTAAAAAAGCACTTGGGAGGTCAAAGATTTTCGACAAACGACGAGGTCAAAGCAGCTGTAGACGCATATTTTGACTCTAAGGTAGAATCATTTTTTTTCAACGGTCTAAATGCTTGGAAGGGGAGGTGGCAAAAGTGTATTGAACTTGATGGTGATTATGTAGAAAAATAAAAATATAACTGATTTAGTATGTGTTTATTTTCTTGGTTAGGCCGAGTACTTTTCAATCCGAAATCTCGATTCACTGGCGTTGCGAAGAGATGTTGCATCTCTTTGCGTATTTTATCGCATCTATCACGGGGAGTGCTCTGAGGAATTGTTCAGATTAATCCCAGCCGCCAAATTTCGTGAACGCACGACACGGCAAACGTCCCGATACCATCCACACCATCTGGATGCATGGCGGTCCACCACTGTACGTTTCACAAGGAGTTTTCTTCCACGTACAACCTCTCTGTGGAATAGTTTATCACCGGCGATTTTTCCGGACCGATACGACCTGGGGACTTTCAAGAAAAGAGCTTACTCCTTTCTAAAGGGCCGGCAACGCACCCGCAATTCTCCTGGTGTTGCGGTTGATCATGGGCGGCGGTAGTCACTTAACATCAGGTGAGCCGCATGCTCGTTTGCCCCCTCTTCTATAAAAAAAAAAATCCACCCTCGTAGATGTCTATGGGCCACAGCAACCACTTACCATCAGGTGGACTGTGTGCTCTTTTCACCCTATTCAATAAAAAAAAGAAAAAGTAAGATAAACCTTTAACAAGATAAATCGCTTACTGAAATGTCTCTTGACAACATCTGAAGAGAAACGAGTTTCAAAACTTTCGTCTACACAAAATTCAAGAAAGAAATCGCGCGGTTATAATGTAAATGTTCAGTGATGTAGCTTGTTGAGAAGCGATATCAAAATTATGTGAATGGATTTAAAAATGTTTTTTGTAACCATTTTTAAGCGTTCGTAGAAGAATCTACTACCACATGTCTTCCCACGGTTGCGGTGAGCGGTGACAGATTGAATTGTAATAGGAATTGTAGGAGATGGGAAACAACTTCTTGTGAATCACAGGTCCAAATAATAAAAAGGTGCGGAGCCCAACCTGCGTGCCAAGTATGGCAAATAAGAATGTTCTATTCTCGGCGTATTATTATGTTATTTTTTATCTGTCATAATATATTCCTAGTATATTATGCGTGACGGCACTGATATGAAAGAAGTAAGTGTCTGCTGTGGCCCGCTGCTTCCACTTAGCATGAAGTAGACCGTGAGTCTATTTGTTAGACTTACTTGTATAAAAAGATAAATGATTATGTTGATTGTTTCTCACAGAGATATTCCGTGCCAAGTTTGTAACTTTCTGCTGTGATCCTACTATCAACCAAGACTTTAAATAAAGTCTTGGAGGCTTTAGCTGATAAATCGCCCGGATTGTTTGCGTTGTACTTTTTGTGTTATATTATTTATTAACTTTTAAGTACAACCTATTTTTGAAATATTCTTGATGTCACATTCAATTTTAAGATCATCCCTATGACGTAATTTATGGTGGAAATTTATGTTCAGTATTCAGATCATATAAAATTGAGGGTTCTATTTGCATGACAGCTACATCTTACACTCGAGCTGTCTTTGTGTGCGTGACTTAGGCATGTCGATTCAAATATTGTCAGATTCATGTGAGAAATTGTATAGTGATGATGTGTATGTTATTGATTTGTTTTTTGTTTTCGTATTTCATACAACATACATACTAAAATAAAACAACGTATTCGCATTGACGAGTAGCACAGACTAAAAATTTTATTTAAAACCATAGAACAAACAAACGTGTCTACCGACAATGCACACAATGCACGAGAGATGGTAACACTAGTAACATATTTTGTAGATATTAGACCTTTAACACAAACATAATAGTAGCTTGATCGAATTTATTGTTATTTATCGTTATTGAATATATTGCGTTGTATACCTACATACTATTTAATAAGTTTTATTTCTGCGTCGATTGTTTTTTTTTAAAAAAATGGAGAGTCCAAGTGCAAGTGATCGTTAGTCGGGGTTATAATTTAAAACTGTCCGTGTGGCCGGCCGTAGCTACTTTCCCGTGATTAACTATTAAATATTTTATAGCTTTTACAAAGTTATAACATCATTAATTAAAGAGTTTATTTTCATTTGAATTAATAGAAACTGAAACAGAAACTTTTTTATTTTTTATAATATGGATTATAAATAATAATTATTGAAAGTCATTTTTTTTTCATTTATCACTGGTTTGTAAAAAAAACTCTGTCCTAGGAAGAACCAACGAGAAACCCAGCGGGATTATTTTTTTAAATAACAGCTGATAATCATGTATGTTACAATTAACAGCACAAAACAAATTAGAAATAGCTTGGTAGCGATCACCCTTCCCAGGGGTTATAGTCACCCATAAATCACTTAATATTATAATAATCTTTTTTATACAAACTTAGTTTGATAAAATTTTTGAACTTTGTGTATGTCACATTTTGTATATTTTCTACAATTTTGTTGTAAAAGCGTATACATCGCCCCAAGAATGAATTACTGACTCGGTGGAGTCGAGTAACCGGTACTACTAGCTTGTGTCTGTTCGTAGTATTTACAGAATGAATATCACTTATTTTTGCAAAACTACTTTTATTTTTGTGTACGTACATTACATTTTCATAAATGTATTGAGAGGCCAAAGTCAATATATTAATTTCCTAAAATGATACTCACTTATATACTCATTTAACACTTAACCGTTTCGTGCCGTGCAAATTTAATATCGGTTGTGTCTGCGTGCCAAATTGTAACGTTTGTAAACGACTTCACGGTTTTAATTAAACGGTTATTGAAGTTCCAACTACGAATGAAACCGCAACTATGAATGAAGCCTTACGACTGGCTTTTGAAAATGCCTTTTGTATGAAGACTTTTTTTAATACTAAGCTGTGACTGCCACGTCTGGGAATCCGGGAACTTTTTACTTGCAATTTATATTTTTATTTTGTAGTACTAATTACTAAACCACTGCGCCATGTAGCTGTCAATTTAGAAGTTAAGAGTTTAAATATCTTTTAAATAACGAATGTTTTTTATTTAAACAAAAAACATTCAAAATAAGTAGGCAAAAAGGAGACATTTCACCTCTCAGTATAGTGCTTTGAAACTTTTAATGACAAATCTCCGCTGCAGAAGAACCAAACTTTTTTACATTATGCGTCTCAAAGTTTCATTCATTTACATGAATTTATTCATTTACATGAATAATTCTTAATTTAAACGGAAATTATGTTACTTTGAAAGAAAGTTTTACAATATTAATACTAAGAAATAATTCTTAGATTTGAATGTCTGTTGTTCTTAATAACTACGTCCCACTGCTGGGCAGAAATCCATTTTGTAAATCAAAGGGATCACGTGGTAAATCAGCACTAAAAATTGCAAGTAGCAACTTTATTTGTGCCATTTTAGATCAAATCCGGTTTTCCCACCTGTTCTGAGAATACGAGTATCGTTTAGTTGTTTAGTTGTGTGAAATTTAGTTGTGTGAATCGATGAAATAACGAAACATACGATTTTTATATATTTACACACATACCATACTGTTGTGTGAATAAGTCAACTAGCGCCATCTAGTGTCAGGAGCGAGAGCGGGGGGGGGGGGGCTTTGCAGAGAATGACATCGCGGATCTCTCGACCGACAGCGCCGCCCGAAGAACTAAGTTTCTAGAAAATCTATACTCGATTTCTCGGTACCTTGCGCGTGTTTACTTGAACATTCCGGATGTTTTGCTGATTTGAATAAATAGGTGGCGCAAGATGCGATCGGTACAGAGTTTAACTTGGCGACACAAGCGAAGCTTCGGAGCGAAATTAAGTGAATTAGTGTGTTTAATTATTAGTGTTTTAACTTTAATTTGTGTAAAGTAAATTAAAGTGTTAATTTAGGTAATTTTATCGGCAATTTTTATTGTCACGAACCTCAAGCTCGTAACAATTGGTGTCAGAAGTGGGATAAACTAATGCCGATTTTACCTAAGGAGGAAACGGAGGGTGTCCGTACCCGAAGTCAACGCCAGCAGGAGACGGACCAGAGGAGATTTGGTGATGCAACGCCGCAGATGTCTGAGGGCCAGCCGCCAGCCACGGAAGCCGGTCCGTCAGCAGCTTCTACGTCTGTGGCACCTGACTTAGGTGCTCTGATGGTGATGCTGCAGGAGCAGGCTCGCCGACAGGAGGAGCAGGCTCGCCGACAGGAAGACCAGGTTCGTCGTTTGGAGGAGCAGCTGCGGGGCGGACAAGAGGAACAGGCCCTTCCTCTTGTCCGCCCCGCAGCTGCTCCTCCAAACGACGGTTCGGGAAGGAGATAAAGGAGGTGAAGGATAGGGTTGCTCAGCATGACAACCGCCTGTCGGAAGCTGAAACCCAAATCGCGAAAGCTGAAAACCGAATCGAGAAAGCTGAAACCCGAATCGACCAAGTAAACAATCGGGTTGACAACGTAATGGCTGACATGAAGAAATCACTGGACGAACTCAAACTTGGGGATGGAACTACAGCTCCCGTAGTAGCTGCAGCACCTTCGCTACGTGGATTCAAAGTGCCGCCGTTCGACGGGACCTCTTCCTGGTCGGCCTACAAAATCCAGTTCGAGGCCGTCATGGAGGCGAACGGCTGGAATAAAAGCCAAGCCATGACTGCACTCACCCTAGGCCTGCGCGACCAAGCACTTAACTGTGTTGGAAGCTCTCGGTAAGAAAGTGACCTATGAGCAGCTTCTTGAGGCCTTGGAGGCGAGATATGGTGACGCTCACCTGGAACACGTCTTTCGCGCGCAGCTTAAAGATCGCGTGCAACGCAGCAACGAAAACCTGCAGCAGTGGGCCCTTGAGGTGGAGAAGATGGTTCGTAAAGCATACCAGTCCGTACCTGCGCTCATTGGAGGGAACCTGGTGCAAACATTCATCGACGGCATCCGCGACCCGGAAGTCAGAGCTGCTGTGAGGCTCGGGCACCACGAGACGCTTAAGGACGCCTTGGCCCATGCACTGGAGGTAGAAGCCGTGCGGCAGGATCATCGTTCCCATCGCGTCAGGGAGGTTGCAGCAGCTACAGTTCGCGACCGCAACAAAGGATACAGCCCAAGGTGCTATGGCTGTGGGGAAAAGGGCCATCTTCGATGCAGCTGCCCTAAGCGAAACCTAGAAAGGGAAGGTGAACGATCCCAGGAGGGTAGTGCGGCCAACAGCACCGCCCAGCAGCAGCAGGGAAACGAGTAAAAGCCGGAACTGCGGGGCGGGTGCTGGCTGATGTTAAAAGAGCCCCAAGGATCTCGATCTCACAAACCCATGATGGGAACAGTCTAATCATCAAGGGCGAGGTCAACGGAATGCCGTGTAAACTGACCATAGACACTGGAGCCTCTCGTACGGTTGTTAGTTCCCAACTTATAAGTCAGTTCCTTGGGGACTCCGCATACAACCGAGAACGCATTAATTTGGTAACAGCCACCGGTCAGCGTATACCCGTCCGTGGAGAGAAGGAGATGGAGTTGAAGCTTGGCAACGTGATCTACCTGCATAATGTCATCGTGGCTGATATAATGGACGACTGCATCCTAGGCCTAGACTTTATGAGGAATAATTGTTGTGAGATCGACGTTAAGCAAGGTGTTTTGAAATGTGGACAGGAGGAACTTTTTACGGAAGGTGCGTTACCAGGGAACGTGTACAGCATTAAGAAGATTGTTCTTCCGCCGAGATCGGAAACGATTGTTCCGGTTAGTCTTCTCCGAAACGCTGGGCAAGCTCACCGTTGTGTACTTGTGGAAAGGGTAAACAATGACCTTCCATGGAAAGTAGCTCGAACCTTGGTCAGAACCACTGACATCTCAAGAATACGTGTGTTGAACCTTTGCGACCGGGAACAGATTATAGAAAAAGGCACACTGGTTGGCACTTGTGAGGAAGTGGATTGGTTACGTCGGTGCCAATATATATCGAGTGGGACCCCCAGCAAGGTTTCAGAAACTAGAGTGACCACACTTTTGGAAGACTGTCGCAGTGTTCTCTCCCCGAACGAATTGGTCAAGGCGAAGAAGTTGTTACTCAAGTACGCCGATGTATTCTCGTCAAACGATGCTGACATAGGAAAGACTGGCTTAGTTCAACACAAAATAAACACAGGAGAGGAATTGCCTATCCGTCAGCGGCCAAGAAGATTGCCGGTAGCACGTGAAAAGTAAGTGGAAACCATGATTGAGGGCATGGTGAAGGATGGTGTTATTGAACCTTCATCTAGTCCATGGTGTTCACCCGTGGTGCTGGTAAAGAAGAAGGATGGCAGCATGCGGTTTTGAGTTGACTACCGCCGTCTGAACGACGTTACAAAGAAGGACAGCTATCCATTGCCAAGAATTGATGACACGCTGGACATGCTTACAGGAGTAAAATGGTTTAGCACGCTGGATCTAAAAAGTGGCTACTGGCAAGTTGAAATTGACCCTAAGGACAAGGAGAAAACTGCGTTCTCGACGGGAAAGGGTCTGTGGCAATTCAAAGTAATGCCGTTTGGGTTGTGCAATGCTCCAGCAACGTTTGAAAGGCTGATGGAACTTGTACTTACCGGGCTAATTGGCGATGCCTGTCTGGTCTACTTGGATGACATCATCATCGTGGGCCGTACGTTTGAGGAACACCTTCAAAACCTGGAACGCGTGCTTATGAAGATTCAGAGTGCCAACCTCAAGTTGAACCCGAAGAAATGTTCACTATTCCAACGGCAAGTTAACTTTTTGGGGTTTGTAGTATCGGAAGAAGGTATCCGCACAGATCCAGAGAAAATCGCCGCTGTCAAGGATTGGCCGGTTCCAAAAGACAAGACGCAGGTTAGAGCATTTTTGGGTTTGTGCTCCTATTACCGGCGATTCGTGAAGAACTTTGCAGATATAGCCAAACCTCTGCACAAGCTAACCGAGGAGAAGCGACAGTTCTGCTGGGATGAAAGTTGCAATATCGCATTCCAGGAGCTCAAGGACCGTCTGTGCAAAACACCTATTTTGGGATACCCTGATGCAAGCAAAGAATTTATAGTTGACACAGACGCAAGTGATATAGGACTTGGCGGTGTGCTGTCTCAACGGAGTGGTGACCAAGAGGTCGTGATAGCGTACTTCAGCAAGTCGTTGTCAAAACCGGAAAGGAACTATTGTGTCACAAGACGCGAATTGCTCGCTGTGGTAAAGTCGTTGCAGCATTTTAGCAAATATCTTCTGGGACGAAAATTTCACTTAAGAACTGACCATGCTGCACTAAAATGGCTATTGCAGTTTAAAAATCCAGAAGGACAAGTTGCGAGGTGGATTGAACTACTGCAGGTATACGACTTTGAAATCGAACATCGCAGCGGGAAATCTCATGGCAACGCAGATGCATTGTCAAGAAGACCTTGTCCTGAAGATTGCAAACATTGTACTAGGCAAGAGAGTAAGGAAGTGGTATCCGTGAGGATGCTCAGGGCAGACCACCTCAGCAACGAGTGGAAGGACAGCTTACGACATGCACAGCAGGAAGATCCGGACATCAAGCCGATTCTGGAATGGATAAAGGCCAGTGCTCCCAAGCCCAAGTGGAGTGACGTCTCAGCGATGAGTTCGACCACTAAAAGCTATTGGTCCCAGTGGGACAGCTTGCTGCTTCAGGATGGAGTTCTGTGTCGTAAATGGGAAAACGTTCGGGGAGACAGCTGTCATTTGCAAATGGTTGTCCCTAAAGCTAAAGTACCGGATGTTCTACAGCTGTACCATAATGATTGTTCAGGAGGCCATCTGGGAGTTAAACGAACTCTACTGAAGATCCGAGAACGGTTTTACTGAGTCCACTGTCGAAACGATGTCGAGGACTGGTGTCGCAAATGTACAAGTTGTGCGGCTGTAAAGGGACCTCAGACTCGTAGTAGAGGTGCATTGAAGTTGTACAATGTGGGTGCACCATGGGAGAGAATAGCCATTGACGTGGCGGGGCCGTTTCCGGAGAGTGAAAACGGTAACAAGTATTTCATGGTTGTAATGGATTACTTCACTAAGTGGCCAGAAGTCTTCGCCATTCCAAATCAAGAAGCTTCAACAGTTGCAGATAAACTAGTTCATGAAGTCTTCTGTCGTTTTGGAGTACCTTTAGAGATTCACAGCGATCAAGGAAGGAATTTTGAGTCTCAAATATTCCAGGAAACTTGCCGAGTTATGGGTACTCATAAAACAAGAACGACTTCTTATCACCCGCAATTTGATGGAATGGTGGAACGATTTAATCAGACATTGGAGAGGTACCTAGCAAAAGTTGTAGACAATCGGCAACGAGATTGGGACAAGCACATACAACCGTTTTTGTTGTCATATCGAAGTTCTGTTCACGAAAGTACAGCAGTGACACCAGCTTTCGCAAACTTTGGAAGAGAATTACGGCTGCCTGCAGACCTGATCACTGGGATACCACCTGATGCCCCACGCAGTATAACCGATTATGCATATGACTTGCGGAACAAAATGAATGACATTTATGAGCACGTCAGACAATCGGGCCAGCAAATGTCTGAGAAAATGAAAACCCGGTATGACCGCAAAATGAACAATAAAGGGTTCAACGAAGGTTCATTAGTGTGGTTGCACAATCCAGTCCGCAGCAAAGGGAAATCTCCTAAGCTTCAAGCTAAATGGGACGGCCCGTACCGGATTGTAACCAGGATCAATGATGTGACCTACCGGATACAGAAAGGCGCAAGAGGGACTCCTAAGATCGTCTATGTGGATCGCTTGGCGCGTTATTATGGGACCGATAATGCTTGGGACGAGCATGTCTTAGGAGGGGGCAGTGTTGTGTGAATAAGTCAACTAGCGCCATCTAGTGTCAGGAGCGAGAGCGGGGGGGGGGGCTTTGCAGAGAATGACATCGCGGATCTCTCGACCGACAGCGCCGCCCGAAGAACTAAGTTTCTAGAAAATCTATACTCGATTTCTCGGTACCTTGCGCGTGTTTACTTGAACATTCCGGATGTTTTGCTGATTTGAATAAATAGGTGGCGCAAGATGCGATCGGTACAGAGTTTAACTCGGCGACACAAGCGAAGCTTCGGAGCGAAATTAAGTGAATTAGTGTGTTTAATTATTAGTGTTTTAACTTTAATTTGTGTAAAGTAAATTAAAGTGTTAATTTAGGTAATTTTATCGGCAATTTTTATTGTCACGAACCTCAAGCTCGTAACAATACATTTAATGAAATTTTTATGAGTGTTATATGGTTGCTGTAACGCACGTCAAGTTTTGGAAATAAAGAAAAATAAAAAGGGAGTTACACGTTAAGTTATAAAAGTAGCAGCCTATAAAAGTACACTTTACTGTAGCAGTGTACTTTTACACAGTTTTTACAGTGTACACTGCAGTGTAAGTACACTGCTGAACATAGGCGTCCACTGCATGTCTTTGTCTTAAAAGTGTGTTTCACACGAGTTGTTGTTTCTTTCTTTCTGTACAAAACTAGCTCTAGGTAAGCTTTGCAGCAAGCAATACTATAATATGTTCTAGAAATACAACAGTAATGAATCCTGTGAAATAACTGACGCAAAGGCGACTGCAGTCCACTGCAGTAATACGAGTATATATCGTGTTTGATAGAACTATGAGGCTGCTTTATAGAATTACGACGTGACTTTAACCATGAGATAAAAATATTTTATTCGGAGCCCAGTCGATGACAATATGTACATGATCCAATATAGATTAACTTTTAACGTGGTAGAGCTAAGCTGCAGCTACAATACTGCTGCAGCACGAATCGTTTGACTCGATCTAGTTTGGACTCTTTTACAGAATACAAGCATGAAACAACAGAATCATGGTGTGTTTTGTATATTGAGTGTAGAGAACCAAAGACCGGTATGTGGATGCCGAGACCTATAGACATCTACATCTATCCTCGATTAAGAATCAAAATGTGTATGCGTTGCCACTCCCGAGAACTAAGATGGAATGCCTCACCAGTGTTAACAGTAAAAGTCAAGTTCCATACTCATCATTTTGGTTCGCATATTTTTCACGGGACTTCTGTATCGGAACACACTCTAAGTTGTAATGTGAGACTAATAATTAACTACTTTTTGTAATAATATTATCAATATTTGGGCTATAAATGGCTCTTAAGCACTTTTATATGCACAAACGCTCCTTTACATCCATATACCTACGCACACACGCGCGGATATTAAGGGTACTCTCAGTTCAGCCCATCTTCAATATATCGCCAATTTGGTCGTTAAACTATTATTTAGGGCATCCTTTCCCGACTCTGCCATTCACATCTGAAGCATAAATTTTCTTTGTTATCCTTTCCTCATTAGGTTATTATTTCTACATGAACAAACACCCAAAGCATTCCTTATTTAATCCTGGTCACAAAATCACATTATACGTCTTCTATGTAAAAGAAAAAAAGTTTTTGAGCCAATCGCGTGTCTGTAGATAAATTCCATTTCGTATTATGCTATGAAAATAACTGAAAAAGTAAAGCATTGTACTAACGTGTTTAAAAGTTTGGAAATGAAACCTTTATTTTAAATTCCGATTTCTTTGAAGAGCTTCTTTTAGAACATTCTTCAAGCCGCCGAAGAAGATTAGTCAGTTCTTACCATCCGTCAAGTGTCGTATTCCTCTACAAGATGCGGGAGTGTACAAGCTTGATTGTGATTGTGGTCTCTCATATATAGGGCAAACAAAGAGATCAATTAGAACCCGCATAAAAGAACACATAGCTGACGTGAAGCATCAACGTTCCGAGAAGTCTGCAGTTTGCGATCATATCCTAAATGGCCCCAACCATTACATCAGATTTGATAGACCACAAATCCTCGCGAAAGTACATCGATTCCTACCAAGGATGATACGTGAGGCTATTGAAATTAAAAAACATCCTAATTTCAATAGAGAAGGAGGCTGGATACTACCACCTGCTTGGGATCCTATAATTAATAAAATTAAAACTAAGCCCAAGCATTCCACTGCAAGACTTCAAAACACAGTTAGTTCATTCTGCATAGATCGGACCAAAGACAATAATTAAAAAGCTGAAGGTACTCCAGGTTAACTTTGACATCGGGACGTCAGTCACCTCAGTCCCTCGTGACCATGGGTGCTGGAAAGCACCCGAAACGTCGGGTATTAAAAATAAAATAAATAAAACGCGATAAAATCCATAAAAGTAGTTTTAATCAAAATTTTTTTTCATTCTTTTCCATTTTTAAAAGAATATTCACAATGCTATAAACATTACTAATATATCCCCTTAACCACACGTGGTAAGCTTAAATTGCTTGTGTTATGACTGGTTCACGCCAGTAGTCGAATGGCGGATTCGAACCCAAGACCTTTTAGATTTCGCGGTCCGCGTCATGCCATTAGGCTACTGTCGAACATTGACTTATATATTACTAGCGTAAGGACCGGGCCAACCGAACAACTAAAACGGACCAGTGCGCTGGCCCTAAAATTACAGTTTAGGGCCAACACGAATCGGTCGACAGTGGTGCGCGCGCAGGACATATTTATGACAGGTAAATTTGCGTGGTAAAAGAATGCAAAAATTACGATACAAAGATTTAAAAAACACATGGGATATCGTATCATCGGTAAATAATCTTATATTAATGTTAATTAATTAAATAAAAAATAAAGTTACAATTAAATTATTATAAAAACGCTTTTTAAAGTTTTATTCTACAGTTAGTTTAGTTACGTTACCAAGATTATGCCAGGGTTGGATTCAGACCCTTAAAAATATTGAAAATGGAAAATAAAATTATACAATTAAAAAAAAATTATATTACGTTTGACGTTTTATGTTTATTTTTTCCCATGTGCCGGTATTTTGGCGTCATGCGTCTTGTTTATGTATACTCGTATGTTTCGTTTTTGACGGTTTTATTTTATTTCTCTTTCATTTTTGTCTAAAAAACTTAATGTAAATTAAATTTTGAATATTTGTAGCTAATATATTTTATATTCAACAAGGGTAAAACGAAAGGCGTACAAAAGAAACAATATCTGCCTAATTGAATCTGAAAATCTGATTCATAAAATATTTTGAATTTCTGTTTTCAAACCGATTGCTTTTGGAGCGTAGAGTTTTAAGCTATTGCATAGCTTCTATCGCGGGCCTTGAGTGCGGGAAAATCCAGAAATTTCGTAACGAAAAAAACCTCACGCTCTCCGACGGGCACGGAGGTGTGGCTTGAAGGCCGTGCATTGTCTAACGATGGTCTAACGTCGTTTCTTTTCCTCAGTCTTTGTTGTCTTTGTCGAAGAGTTTTGAAATTTTGAATATGAATGAACAAATTGCATTTATTATTAAGGCTGCTCTCTCGCAAAAAGCTTGAAAAAAGCGTGCAGATGAACCAACTTTTCGTCGACACTTACAGAGAAATTACATATGAAAAAAATAGCTAGTAATCTACATGATCTGATACGTAATTTGGTTTAACCATAATTTTTCTATCGGTGTCACATAATAAATAAAAAAGACGTGTGGCACTCGGGGACTGCCGCGGTAAAGCAATTGCATAGCATTTTTTATCAACTTATGCAATTATAATTAATTATTTATTTTATTTATGCAGTTAAGTCTTTGATATTAAATCAAGTTACACTTTTTGAGCGTGGTGACCGATAAGAAAACAATTTTTTTTCTCTTATTGTATAAATGAGAAGTTAATATTGTTTAAAATATTTTTAATATCTTACAATACATGTAGGTTATTCAGGAATTTTTATCATTCAGTTAGCAGCTAGTGTACACGCATACGACTAGTCGCATGCACACAAACACCGTGCCGTAGTCTGCCGAGTGCCAAAGTCTGCCGAACTGAAACGACGTTAGACGATGCACGGCTTTCAACGCCACACGTCCGTGCCCGTCGGAGTTTACCGATAATCTGACGTCATACGACGTAATTCAAATAACTGCAAAACCAAACATAATATCTTAATTTAACAAAAATAGCCTTTCACAAAAATGAATCTAGTTAAGTATAGAGTAATTTTGTACAGATTAGGTAAATAGTTCGCACTCTTCCTTAAGATAGTGATCATAAAAAGTAAACTCGCAGTGAGAGCACAAAAACTCAACACGATCAAGTAAATAAATTATATTTTCGGAGTTATTCATGTCAGCAACAATACGCCACGGTCTATTGTAGAAATTAACAACCCATTGGCAGTCATTGCAGTAAAACCTTTTATTAAAATGAGTTTATTCCCAAGGTCATATTAGGTTATTAGTCACAATATAAGAAAATGAACTTCTATTATACCTGTCAATATCTACAATTAGTACTTATTTACAATAGTAAAATAAATGATAATATAGTCAATCTGTAATGTATCACGGCTGTGGAATCCTAGATATTTTTTCGTATTTAGTAAACGAATAACTAGTTGATAAATTAATCATGATGTACGATATTCTACTGGGTTTGGCGACTTACCGCTACAATCTCCCTGCAACCACGAATCCAGGGGCTGGCTAAAGGAGCTCGGGGCAGTCGATGCAATGATAGTAGTATCAAGGTTCAGCAGAGTGTATCGCACAAGAGTCCATAGGGCACAAGCACAACACTTTCAGGGTGAAAGAGATCTTGAGAGATGAGCTTGAGAAACACGAAGTATATTTGTATGCGTGCGCGTCGGTAGTTTTTATTAGACTGTCCACAATTGCCGCCAATCGATATGGCGCTCGTGTCGCACAGAGAGCCGTAACCCGCAAGATTATGGCTGCATTCAGAATGAAAACAGTTGATCGCCAACCCAATGAATTTAATAGAAGTATAGAAAAAATACTATCTTCGAAATTTTGTTGCCTTGTACTTATTATTATATACGAGAAAAAAGAAAAAAAAGAAACAAAAAACATAATATATAAATAATCTGTTCCAGTACGGCACATGCCGCTCACCTTAAAAGAAGTAATTTCTTTTAAAAAATCACTAACTTATAGTATAAATCGAAAGAGAAAAAAAATAACTTAAGTACTAAGATTAAGGTTGTAAGTATAACGCATTACTCTAACGGAAGTGGGCAAACCTTTACTACAGGTCGTTTAAAAATAGTATTCCCAGCCTTTAAGGTCACTACACGAGTGACTTGATCGGAACCGGGATGAACAGCATGTACACGCGCGAGCTTCCATTGTAATGGCGGAAGGTGCTCGACACATACCACAACAACAGTGCCTTCACGAATGGCGGAGCCGCGATCATGAAGCCACTTACTACTTTGTTGTAAGTGATGGAGATATTCTCTACTCCATCTTTTCCAAAAGTGCTGGACCGACTGTTGTATCCAGCGCCAACGAGTGAGACGGTTAGGATTTTCATCCAACAAAGATACATCAGGTAGAGCTGTTAAGGGTTCTCCTATTAAAAAATGAGACGGTGTTAAGGGGAGGGGATCGGTAGAAGCCGAACTCATGGCGCAAAGGGGACGAGAGTTTAACACGGCTTCGATTTGACAGAGAAGAGTATGCATCTCGTCGTAAGATTGAGTACGAGTTCCAACCACACGATGTAGGTGGTGTTTGAAACTTTTAACACTGGCTTCGAAGAGACCTCCAAAATGGCTAGCATACGGAGGTTGAAAGTGCCACGTAAATCCCTGTTGCAGGGTTTGTTGATTAATTGTATTTTGAACGATATCACTACGTAAAAACGCGTATAGGTCTTTAAGATAATTGTTACAACCGACAAAATTCTTTCCGCAGTCCGAATATATATCCGTACATAATCCTCGACGGGACGTGAAGCGTCGCAGGGCTGCTAAAAATGCATCAGTGGAAAGCTCCGAAACGATTTCGAGATGTACAGCCTTTACGCTCATACATACGAATATCGAAACATAACACTTCACTATTTTCGCGTTGCGTACTTTATTTGCACGAACAAAAAATGGACCGGCATAATCTACGGCCATTTTAAGGAAAGGACGCGCCGGACGTATTCTCGAAGCTGGTAGTGGTCCCATAATCGGTTGATCACGCGTTGGACGAGCACGAAAGCAACGGGCACAGCGATGTATGCGTTGGCGCACGATGTCGCGGCAAGACAATATCCAATAACGCTGCAACAGCAAGTATTGCACGGACTGAGGTCCTGCGTGCAGATAGCTTATGTGAGCGTCGTCGATAATTAAATTAGTCAAAGCATGTTTTTTCGGTAAAATTATTTGATGTTTAGATTCAAATGGTAATAATGATTTATGAATTCGACCTCTTACACGTAACAGTTTGTCACTATCCAAAAACGGCGTAAGACGTCGCAATTGATTAGAAGGTAATTTTTCTTGAGATATCTTTAAAATATCGTTTTGAAAGACCGATTGTTGAGTAAGGTAAATTAATCGATTTAATGAAAAATTACATTCAGGTACTGTAACGTAACCCGGGAACGAATTTTTAACCATTTTGCATTTATTATAAAAACGAAATATTAGTGCGGTAATCCGAACGAGTTTGCCTAACGACGAAAATCGCATTATAATTTCGGCATTTTGTACCGACGGTACCGTAGACATACCAAAAGATAGTGTTAAGTTACGTTTTTCTTCACAGGTGCTCATAGTTTGACTCTCAACAGGCCAGTAGTCGGGACTTCGTCGGAGCCATGCGGGACCATGGTACCACAAGTCATGCTGTACTAGCGCGATAGGTAGCAAGCCACGTGATGCAGCGTCAGCAGGATTATCGGCTGACGGGACATGGTGCCAGCAACCGGCGGAAACGCGGGTTAGAATATCGCTAGTGCGATTGGAAACAAACGTCTTCCATTCATGCGGTGATGAACGAAGCCAGGCCAGCACGATGGAGGCGTCGGACCATGCGTAAATCTGTTCGCGGCAGACGCGATCTCTGTATAAATTTGCTACCTTATCTAATAGCCTTGAAAGCAATAGAGCTGCCATCAGCTCGAGACGTGGGATGGTAAGAGGTACGCGGAGCGGAGCTACCCTAGTTTTCGCCATAATCAGGTTAGAATAAATATTGCCATCCTTGGTTGTAAGTCGAATATAGACACAGCCAGCATATGCGATCTGGGACGCGTCAGCAAATCCATGAATTTCTACCGAATCGATATTATTACTGAAAATGTATCGCGGAAACGATACCTGTGATAGCAGCGGTAACTCGTTTATGAAACGTATCCATGAATTAATGATATCAATGGGCGGTTTATCGTCCCAATCTACCTTTGCCATCCACAATAGCTGAATCAAGTGCTTGGCATACACGGTTACCGGTGATAGCAGCCCGAGAGGGTCATATATTTTTGCGATCTCAGAAAGAATAGACCTCTTCGTGCATTTATGAGTGGTAACTTGAACTTTAAAATTAAATGTATCAGATCCTGGATTCCATTGGAGGCCGAGGACCTTAACTCTTTTGTCGTTCTCCATTTCAGAAAATGGGACGTTTTCGACCCGCTCACCATGACAAGCTGGTGGCTGTACCACTTGCGTAGCTCGAATCCAGCCATCTTACAAATGCTGATAAGCTCTTGCTGCAGAGTAAGAGTTTTAGACTCCGTATCATCACCAGAAACAACATCATCGACAAATACGTAATTCAATAATACGGGAGAAGCGAGCCTAAAATGCTCGGCCTCATCGTGAGCGAGCTGCTGAATTGTACGCAAATCGAGAAATGGTGAGGAATTTACACCGAATGTGACCGTGCGGAGACGGTAGTCCCGTATAAGTTCTTCTGGCGATTTACGCCATAAGATGCGCTGGAAGTCCCTATCAGTTTCACGAATCAGTATATTTCGATACATTTGTTTAATATCCGCAGTGAACGCAACGGCATGAACACGAAACTTTAAAAGTACGTCTACTATATCAAGGTGAAGCTTGGGACCCGTTAGGAGAACGTCATTAAGTGACAAACCACTCGTCGATCTACAACCCGCATCGAACACTACGCGTGTGCGAGTTGTTTCGCTCGATTCTTTAACTACACAGTGGTGTGGAATATAATAGCTGGCACCTTGCAAAGGCTCACTATCAACGAGCTCCATATGATTCAGGTTCTCATACTCCTGGAGGCACGCGTGATAATCAGTTTTCAGCTGCACGTTGCGTTCCAATCTATACTCTAATTTTCGAAAGCGAGCCAATGCAATTTGCCGTGATTCGCCGAGGCGCGGAGCATTGGGTTTGAATGGCAGGGCGACGACGTACCGTCTTGTTTCGTCCCGCGTATGCGTCTTTCGGAAAAAGGATTCGCATAGTTCCTCATCAGGAGTGTAAGTACGTTTCTCAGAAAATGATTCCAGCTCCCAAAACCTTTGAAGATTGTCGTTGTCAAACGAGCTAAAACATACTTGGAGTGGAGTCGAAACGATTGGATCGGACGTTATTTTACCTAATAATAAATAACCTAACACGCTATCCATCGCAATCGGTGACCCCGGAGGTCCACTAATCATGTTGCCTAATAAAATGTGGGATATTATATCCGCTCCTAGTAACATTTCTACCGGTTGAGGTGTGTGAAAGTCAGGGTCAGCTAAGTTTAAATTTTTTAAATGTGACCACCCTGTAAAGCGCAGAGGTATACTGGGCATTTTTGTAACTAATTTTGGCAAAATTAATGCATCCACGGGTACAATGGGCTGCTGTTTACCTTTTGGAATAATTAAACATGAAACTATACCTTTAGGTTGCACAGGATCGGTATCGCCTATGCCAAAAACCGGAATATTTATATGTTTACGCGTTAACCCTAAACGTTGTACGCAGGCCTCTGTGATAAAGGACGCCTGGCTACCCGTGTCTACAATACATCGAACGGTTGATACCATTGACTCAGCTACGCAAATATCAACTAGCGCCGTGGATAATAGGACTGTATTCGTACGAACTAAAGGCGCATTGGACGCGCAATTATTATGTACCGCACTGATGTTGGCAGGTAAGGTAAGAGGTGACTCAGCCGTGATAACACTTCTTTGCTCTTTCGTAAGCGGGATCTGTATAGCACTCTCAGTTACCGCCGTTTCGCTAATGACCGATAACGATTGCGTTGAAAAATGAATTAATGTATGATGTCGTTTATAACACGAGCGGCAAACGAAATTTGATTTACAATTCTGAACGTCGTGTTCAACGTGTAAGCAATTAAAACAGATATTTTTTTTTTGTACGAATGAATAGCTATCTTGTGGAGAAAGATTTAGAAACTGTGAACATTTACTTAATATATGTTGACCGTTGCAATGTAAACAAGTTCTAACCTTATTACCATTACTTTTAGATCGAGACTGCTCTATAGGTACATTAAGGTTAGTAATCAAAGAGCGTCGAGTTGTAGGCACCGTACCGTCGCTTGCGTTATTGCTCCGGCCGGAGAATTTTACTGAACTACCCACATTTGCCGATGGTTTCTTAGCGGAATGTACGTTTGAACTCGTAGAAATAGTTATTTCGTCAGCGGAAATTTCCCGTTCGAGGAAAGAGATTAACGCGCATACGTCTGGAATTTCGGATGACTTACTCAATGAACGTTCGAATGTTCTTCTAACTGTGAGCGGAATTTTACGCAACAAAATATTTAACAGTATAAAACTCCATTGAGCTATTGGAAAATTCATAACTTCAAGCGCCTTGATATTCTCTTGATATATATTTAGTAAACTTCGTACACTATGACTTAACCTGGATGTGTCTTAATATGTGTGACTTAATATGGATATCCCGGACGTCAGTCTAAGCGAGATTAGAATGGCTCTCCAGCACCTTAAAAATGGCAGGGCCCCAGGCGAGGATGGAATTACAGCGGAGCTTCTGAAAGCGGGTGGAACACCGGTACTTGAAGTCCTTCAGAAGCTCTTCAATTCCGTCCTCCATGGTGGCACTACTCCAGAGGCGTGGAGCAGAAGTGCGGTGGTCTTGTTCTTTAAGAAAGGCGAGAACGCTCTCTTGTAGAACTCCAGACCGATTTCCCTTCTGAGCCGTGTCTACGTGCTGTTTTCGAGAGTCATTACGAATTGTCTCGCACGCAGACTCGACGACTTCCAGCCTCCCGAACAAGCCGGTTTCCGAAAAGGCTTTAGTACCATAGACCACATACATACCCTTAGGCAGATTGTACAGAAGACTGAAGAGTACAATCTGCCACTTTGCCTGGCGTATGTGGACTATGAGAAAGCCTTTGATTCCGTCGAAATTTGGGCGGTGCTACAGTCCCTTCAGCGGTGCCAAGTTGACTGTCGGTATATCGAAGTGCTGAAGTGTTTGTACAGTAGGGCTACGATGGTTATCCGAGTACAGAACCAGAGCTCGAAACCTATCCAAGTGCAGAGAGGTGTAAGACAGGGTGACGTTATATCCCCGAAACTCTTCACCGCTGCATTGGAAGACGTTTTCAAGCTACTGGACTGGAAAGGATACGGTATTAACATCAATGGCGAGTACATCACTCACCTTCGATTTTCCGACGATATAGTCCTTATGGCAGAATCGCTGGAGGACTTAAGCACTATGCTCAATGACCTCAATAGTGCCTCCCAACGGATAGGTCTTAAGATGAACATGGACAAACCAAAGATCATGTTTAATGTCCATGTCACACCTATGCCGGTAGTTATTGGGAGCACTATGCTCGAAAATGTTGACGAGTACGTTTACCTGGAACAAATAGTCCGACTAGGTAAGTCCAACTTCGACCGAGAGGTCAATCGACGGATTCAACTCGGCTGGGCAGCGTTCGGGAAATTACGACATATCTTCTCGTCAGGTATACCTCAATCTCTAAAAACTAGATTGTACAACCAGTGCGTGTTGCCAGTGATGACTTACGCATCTGAGACGTGGTCCTTCACTGCTGGCCGTATGAGGGCGCTCAAGGTCGCTCAGCGAGCTATGGAGAGGGCTATGCTCGGAGTTTCTCTGCGTGATAGACTCAGAAATGGGGATATCCGCAGTAAAACCAGAGTGACCGACATAGCCCAACGGATTAGTAAGCTGAAGTGGCAATGGGCCGGCCATATAGCTCGAAGAACCGATAACCGATGGGGAAGAAAGGTTCTTGAGTGGCAGCCTCGTACCGGTAGGCGTAGTGTAGGGCGACCCCCCACTAGATGGAATGACGACCTGGTAAGACGTGCAAGAAGTCGATGGATGCAGGTGGCTCAGGACCGTGCTTTGTGGCATTACTTGGGGGAGGCCTATGTTCAGCAGTGGACTTGCGAAGGGCTGTAATGATGATGATGATGATGATGATTTAACCTATCAGAACAAGGTTCAATATCCAGAATTTTGTCAAGGTGTTTTGATGCAATAATTCTTTTATTATCATAACGCGACACTAAAATATCTAAGGCTACTAGGTAGTTTTCATCGGTGATAGGAATAGATTTAATAAGATTATGTGGCTCGTTTTTAACTGCAAGTAGTAAATATCTAAACCCTTCCGCATTACAGAAAGCGCTGTTGTTATGTACTAGCGAACGAAATAAGTCATAAAACGATGGCCAATCGGTTGGGTAGCCGTTAAATTCTGGCAATGGCAATATAGGTAGGTTTTTTCTATTTGCTTGCACTATGACCTCGGATGCTTGAAATGACCGACTCGTGCGGCGCTGCTGTTCATCCTCCTTTTTTAAATTATTTAAATGAGTAACAATAGTATAATATAAATCGTTAAAATCATTGCGAACTTTAATCTGTCCTCTTTATTAAATGATTTTATTTTAATGAGCGTTTTCTCAATCTTTGTTTGAACTTTATTGAATTTTCTTTGGTGAGCAGCTAAATCAATAGTTCGCGAACGAAAATGTTGTTCATTTGTCGCTGCGAGCTGAATAATACGATTAAGCTCATCAAGAATTAAATCTCTTTCGAAAATATTTTGTTCACACGGCGATTCGTCGTCCGACATTTTGCGTTACAGAATGGCGGATTAGAATTTTACCACGTAAAAGAAATGAGTATGTAATACTGCAATACTTCTTTTTACAAGACAACACAAACTGGAAGATATTAATTCGGATTGAATGATCAAAAATGTTTAATCCTGCTCGAAGGGCCAAAAATGTTTATGTACGATATTCTACTGGGTTTGGCGACTTACCGCTACAATGTCCCTGCAACCACGAATCCAGGGGCTGGCTAAAGGAGCTCGGGGCAGTCGATGCAATGATAGTAGTATCAAGGTTCAGCAGAGTGTATCGCACAAGAGTCCATAGGGCACAAGCACAACACTTTCAGGGTGAAAGAGATCTTGAGGGATGAGCTTGAGAAACACGAAGTATATTTGTATGCGTGCGCGTCGGTAGTTTTTATTAGACTGTCCACAATTGCCGCCAATCGATATGGCGCTTGTGTCGCACAGAGAGCCGTAATCCGCAAGATTATGGCTGCATTCAGAATGAAAACTTTTGATCGCCAACCCAATGAATTTAATAGAAGTATAGAAAAAATACTATCTTCGAAATGGCAAAGGAAAGGCAACACACCTTGTACTTATTATTATATACGAGAAAAAAGAAAAAAAAGAAACAAAAAACATAATATATAAATAATCTGTTCCAGTACGGAACACATGATATATATCTTTTTTTTCGTGATTCTGTGGATTTATTTCATTATTTTGAACAATATACGAAACTTAAGTGACTAAAATTAAATCTAATCTGAACCAGAATCATAAAAACTGTATTATTCGGGCTAAACGAATCTAATAAAGATCTGTTATTTTTGTCTCCTGCGAAAAAAACAGACTATAGGAATCTATCAAATACCTACATAAACAAAATATCACCTATAAATTTTTTACGAAGTGGAATAACTAATAAGAGTGGCAACGTCGCACTATACAAAGGAATTGCGTTAAAACGATGTCGTTGAGAGCTGTGGTAGCTCACATGGTTAGCGCTCGTTATAGGTATCACAGTACGGGAGCAACCCGGGTTCGATCCCCACTGGCACCAATGAAATTGTTGCGTGCTGATTTAGCTATCAGTTGGAAAGTCTGTTTTTCTGGGCCGTTTTGTTTTGTTACACTGACATCTCGCAAGTCACCTAGGGACCTAGGAGGTTGTCGGTTGCTTATTTTTTATTTTTCTTTAAAATTTTCGTCGGTAAAATAACATATTTATAAAAGTAAAAAAAAAAGTAAAGTTACAGCCTATATACGTCCCACTGCTGGGCACAGACCTCCTCTTATTTCTGAGAGGGTTTTAAGGCAAGGAAATGTCCGCCACGCTGCCTCAATGCGTGTTGACGAACTTCACATTTCTTCGAAATATATATTTTTTTAATTTCTCAGACTACTAAGAAAGACTACTAAAAAGATATATATATATAACCAGCCTTCAGAATACAGGAAAAAGTCCTAGTCTTAGGGTCACGTGTCATTTTAATTGAGATAAAAAGGGGACATATTTTTTGTATTTTTATAAAACAGCCATAAGGTCTTTTATATGTATGCTATCTTGAAGTTTCCATTCATTACCGGACACCAAATATTTAATAATTTTAAACGGAATTCGTCGAGTTGATTTAAAATTCAAAAAGCATCAATAAGAGTCTCGGATTCATAAATCGACGCCATTTTGTAATAAAACGGTACGGGAGCGGCAGCGGACTGCCATCTCCGATCAGCTTCCGAAATGAAATGGATTTGAAATTTAAATTGGGGATTTAATTTCGCTATTGAAACTGAATGTATAAATCTGAGAAGTTACCGTATACCTGACAATGGTTTTTCGTACCTTACCGTGACCGGTACTCTTACCGTTACCGTTAACATTACATTCTATAATTCTGAAGTCCACTGCTGAACATAGTCCTCCCTCATATATTGACTCATGGGGGGATATTTGCCACAGTTGCCACGCTTGCCAAGCGGGTTGGCCACCGCAGTTTTTTTCTTTTAGTCATTATAAGGAAGACGCAGCTGCCCTTCTCCTGATTTCGGTCCCTCTCTTGCCTCTTTCGACACCCACGGGATGATACGGGCTGGTGGATAATCTTACACAGCCACTGGATAGTGTGACGGCGCGTTGTTATAGTTAATAAATAATAATTAAATTCAATATAAAGTCATTTTAAAATAGCATAAATACAATATTTTGAATAATTCAACTGTATTAATAAAAGCTAAAATACTTTCATTTTGAACAATAAGTATTATTTCTTATATTTACGCGAACACTACACATTGAAATAATACTAGTTTTTACGGAATTTATCGCGTATATTTAACTTTTTAATACCCGACGTTTCGAACGCTTTACAGCACTCATGGTCACGGGCGGGACTGAGATGTTCAACGTCCATATGTCATAGTTAACCGCGGTTACCATAGATTAAAAACATAAGTTCATACTGCATAGATCGGAACAAAAGTTAAATTTTAATCTATGGTAACCGCGGTTAACTATGACATATGGACGTTGAACATCTCAGTCCCGCCCGTGACCATGAGTGCTGTAAAGCGTTCGAAACGTCGGGTATTAAAAAGTTAAATATACGCGATAAATTCCGTAAAAACTAGTATTATTTCAATAAGTATTATAGTACAGTAAGGGCTTAATATTTTCTATAAAATCTTTAAATTTATTACACCTCTGCCTAAAATGTTCGGAATGTATCAATTGATAGAAATACAAGTCGATTATATGGCAATAATAAAGATAAATAACATTTGTAACATAATCGAAAAATGGGCAAACATTTTCCAAGTTATGAGCGTGTTTTTGTAATGATGTAGCTTGTTGTTATGTTACTGTAGGGTGTTCATGTTGTAATGATTGCTTATGTAGAAGATATATAATAGTAAGTATATGAAATAAAGCAAATATATGGAAGGAAAATTTTTTAAAGCATTATATTAATAGAAATGGCACTTGAAAAGGCTTATTATAGAGGCGTGTAGATTTTTTCACAGCGTCCAACGCCGAGGTAAACTTGCACTCGCTAACCAATATGTCCCTGGCATATCATCTTAGTGCCGGTGGTGAGTGGGTTTTTGTAGCAATAGGGCTTGCCTGTGGACATCGCACAACCCTACCGTTTGTGTGCGGCGTCTTAGCGCATAGCATTATAATACGTCGGCTAGCACTTTTTGTGTGTGTGTACCAAGGATACTCAGCTCCACGTCTTAGTGCCATAGCGCTATAATACGTAGAGTTTTGTCCACTGGCGTTTTAGTAGCGTGTTACTACGACGAGGTGGTGCTGAACTAATAATAACATTACCAGTTTTGTTACTAAAGTCGATAGGGATCTTGTGGATGTGTTATGTGGGGGCGCTATCCACATGATAGTTGCATTGATACTTACTGCTCCTTGCGGTATTTAAATTGAATTGATTTGACATTGAATCTGCCGGTGTGTTGCGCCTGATTTGACGCATCTTGTGGTTCTAATCCATGGAGGTATGTGGGTGTCGATGTCTGCTGGGCTTGTGTGAGGGACCATGGGATGGCGTAATTTCAACGATAGTCGTATTGATGCTTGTTGCGTTCTGCAGCATTGCGTCTCTGTGATGGTTGTTAGACGGATCGTTATTCTCAATAGTGCTCAGTGCATCTTGGTTTGACTCACACCTAAGAACCATTATAAAGTCGGGTCCCTTCAAAAGACGGGGCTGCAGAACGTCTCACCTCCATGGTGTTTTAATTAAAAACCTAATAAAGTATCTCTGTAAATTTCCCACCTTTGAATCATTGAAGGCATTTTGTTAGTGGGTGAGAAAAACTTGATCAAAAAGTGCATATACCCAACGTCTGTGACACATATACTTTATGATGACGAATTATTATTTTTATCTTATAACTGTCTTTTGGCAAAATCTGCCGTTGTATTGGTTGGTGAAACATATGTGTCGACCTCATGCGGGTCCATCACAACTAGAGGGAGGAGACTCTAAAGGCTGCGTCCGAAAGCGACTCAACGTGGGAACTCTTCTCCTTGAGGTAAGTGCGACTAGAAGCCACGCTGATCATACAATTGGTGGTGATGCCTTACACATACATCACGTCTGTAGGAGCGGTGCGGCAGTATGGCAGGTGGTGGTGCTCACGTAGGGATTTTTATGGCCGGTGTGCCTATTATTCGACATATTGCCTATACCGTATGACGTACATTCACTGTGGCTGGATTTGATCTTATTCTGTAAGGCGTTTATACGCATTAACATGCGCGACTTCAATCGATGTTTATGCTTACGCACTACCAAGGTGCCAAGCCCTCTATTACTGGTTCACCAGTAAATTATGCTGTGGACTACGGTCCAGTTCGCAATTTAACGTCCCTCTTCGGAGGAAGCGCGTTGATTGTTTGGCGCTCACCGCACACGGCGTATGCCTCCCCCACATTTTTTAAAGTGTGGTAGAGTGAAGCCTTTGTATTGAGTATTTTTATCTAAATATTGTTAGCCTTTTCAAGCGGAAAGGGATAAATATATAAGGAATTGACTGATGTGAACCTGATACAAGTGGAATAGGGACGATCAATGTTCTAACCTTTTCAGGGCCTTTCTTTATGAACGGGGTTATTTAGCTTAAATTAAATAATTATCAGGCAATAAAAATGGCTTTCAATTGCGCTGAAGAATATTTATTATTATGTTACTAAGCAAACATAACGTAAATGAGGGTCCTTGATCCATTAAAGATCCTTGAGAAAGATCAGTATATGTTTATTATCCTGTGTACGTTTATTTTATAATTTCATAGACAGTCTCTTTTCTATATAGAAGTGAGCGGGCGGTGGGGGGCATTACAATGGCTTACCTTAATACCAGAGGAAACCTGCTTTTAAGAAAGGAAATAAAGAAATTTCATTCGTAGCTACAGAACAAAACATATGCATGCAATATTCATACAACGCAATTTTTATTTCAGCTTTGAATAAGGTTTTTAATAACACAAGACAACACAAGTTATTGCCCAGTGTGAAGGGCAGTTAATTTGCTCTTCAAACTACAATTATTGGTGAATAATCTACTAACCTTATTCTCATATTTACATAAAACACTTAAGCATAAGTTCCCTGTAACATAATTTAGTTGCGAGTAATAAATGAAATGTCGACAGAGTAGTATATATTCGGCTATAGCCCACGCATGTCATCAGATCACACAAGCACACACAAATTTACAGCACGGCTTGACCGGGGATGGACCTCGCTCTTACAAAATACTAGCACAAAATAGCAGCGTATGTCTGAAGTTAATTATAAAGAACATTACCTGCCTACCTAGCTTCAGTATGATTCTAGCAACTTGGCCATTTAGATAATTCAAATTTAGTACTTACCTACAAGGGAATAGAAAACAAAATCGTATATAAATAAAATAAGCCTCTGCATTATATATATGATTATTAGTTATTAGTAGTATGATTTTTTTATAGGATAGGGTGACAAACGAGCACATAGTCCACCTGATGATAAGTGGTTACTGTAGCCCATAGACATCTACATCTATCCTCGATTACGAATCAAAATGCATATGTGTCGTCACCCGTGAGGACTAAGATAAAATGCCTCGTTTCCAGTAAAAAGGGTCTCAAGTTCTCTACACGCAGCATACGAAACACAGCAGCATTAAGTTACTATTTTAAGCTAGTATTCTGTGAAAGCGTGGTCCTTCCTCGGACGAGAAGGCCCATTCTTGCTACAACTACTAATACATATAACTGCAGCATGACTCCACCACGTTAGATGACACTTGAATCATTAGGTTTTCTACGCGTGGTGCTTATAGCTGCGTTTTAGATTTATTTTTTGCGGGAATAAAACATGACATTTGATTAAATGCTACCTATATAGAAAACATCCATATACTGGCCGTATATCTAGATCAGGAGTCGGGAGTCCACACTCTTGTTATATCCACTTGCCTGCAGCCAGAATCTTGCCTGCTACCTAGGCTTTGTACGTCGGTGGAGGTCACATTCCGTTGGTCGTTATACAACGCAATACGCACTATTAGGACAGTAATCCGTTGGAGACGCCGTGACTGTGCTCTATACTATTCTTAGTGACATTAACGAGTTTTTTTTCTATTATCGCAACCTCTAATTTTCGGAAGATTGTCACAAGAATTAAAACCAACAGTTGCGCTAGTACAGTAAAAAATATCAAATTTACTGGACCTAAGGATAGACCCTTGCCGCCTTATTCCTAAACGCGGACTAAATATGGTACTGGAGTTAGTACCAGGTTTAAACCATAACTAAATAAAACGTTATTCCAAAACGAAGATTATCTCTGGTTCTAGGACTATCTATGGTACTAAAGTTAAACTTCCGAGACCCCTAGTTTAACTATGGTACCAACCTCAAATTCAGCACTTCTTTATTTGACGTTAGCGACCGTTGTTTTCATTTCGTGTTTTTAATCGTTAAAAATGGATATAAACATGATTGATTTGATGGATTTAGAAGATTTGGACATGCTAGAGACCACTCGGCGACCTCATAGACATCGTCAACGTGTGAATCCTTTTGAATTGAGTGACGAAAATTTTAGGTATAAGTATAGGTTCTCAAAACGTTTCGGTAAAAAAATTGTGGATCTTTATCGTGAGGATTTAGTGCACGACTCCCGAGGATGCCCACTGAGTCCTGAAATCCAAGTAGTTTGTGTATTACGCAATTGGGCTCGCCATGAAGTAAGTGCTATTTAATAATCTTGGCCAATGTATCCAACATAACGCTAGATAAAAAGCCAAAAAATACATATTATTGTTTTATTCGTAGATTCAAGACGATACAGGTGATTTACATAGTGTGTCTCAACCAATAGTCAGTAGCACATGTAAAAAAGTAGCGGAAATTTTTGTCACGAATGTCCCGAGAATTTATTAAAATGCCTACCTCTTAAATGAACAACAGGAAACCATTAGGAAATTCCGCAGTATTGCTAATTTTCCTACAGTAATTGGCGCAATTGACTGTACTCACATAAGAATAAAGAAAGTAAATGCTAATGGGGGTCAGTTATATATTAATAGAAAAGGATTTTCTTCAATTAATGTACAGGTAATGTACAAATATTTTAAATAAGCTGTGATTGTCTCTAAATTACTTTACTTTACCAAAATAGAAAATAATTTGTTTGACTATCTTATGGCAAAAAATGTAGATTAAAATAGTAATATGATCTGTTACAATTTTGGTACACAATAAAATATAACCAATCTATATCAGTAAAACAAAGGACTAATGAGCTCTCACTTTTCAGGTGGTTTGTGATGCTAATCTGAAAATCATGGACATTGTTACTAGGTGGCGTGGCAGCGTACATGACTAGAATATTCCGAGAATGTAGACTAAAACAGAGGTTTGAGGCTGGTGCATTCTCTGGAATATTACTTGGTGACAGTGGCTATCCGTACTCCATACCTATTTACACCACTGCTGAACCCACAAGAACAAAGATATAATAGGAGTCATATCCGTACCAGGAACACGGTGGAAAGATGTTTTGGTTTATGGAAGCAACGGTTTCGTTGCCTATTAAAAGGTATGTTTGGGGACATTGAAACAGCAAAAAAAACAATTGTTGCATGTGCTGTACTACACAATATTGCCATAGACATGAGAGAAGATGTATTTTCTGGTGAGGTAGATAGCTCTGAACAATATTCATCTGAACCTATAGTACAAAGATATATTCCACCATAAATAAGGGGAAATATTAGGAGAAGACAGTTTATTGAAAATCATTTACAGTAGGTAAATATTTTTTTTACAATTTTTATATAACAATTCATAATTAAAATTTATAATTTATTATTAAATTTATAAAATTATTACAATTTTTCAATTGTCAAAGGCTATATGTACATTTAATTTATTTTATTTTGTAATTTAGGGGCCAAGTTTCATTGAATAAAAATAATGTAATAAAGAGGTCAATAAATATATAAGACAATTATAATAATTATTATATTTTTATTTCAGACATAATACTCATTTATAAAGTAAAATCTTTCCGCTGAGCCGATGTCAGATGTCAAATAATAACAACTATATATTACAATTTTCACCAATATGGAATAAATCACGGGAAGTACTGTGATAATATTTAATTTATTGAGCAAAATGCTTTTATTTAAGCCATAATGATTGTGTTTCGGGGAAAGATGTGGGGTACAGCATATTCCACATCAGTATGAAGCTATGTTATATAGACTTTTAAGTGCTGTAGAGATCTGTTTAGATTTTTTAATGAATATTGTCGCTCTGCTACATTCACAGCTGGATTTCCTTTCCAGAGGTGCAAGGGTTCACGGGAAGTAGGACTGTGTGATAATTAAGTAATTAGGTTTAGTTTATTATGCCAATGTTATGTTAATAAAATAAATATTGTTTATAATTATTTATTTTAATTATTATTGAAAGATGTACAGATATTTGCAGCAATAAGTACCTGAAAAGAATAATTTCATATACCAGAATATTTACAAACATGTATCTGATATAGTCTTGAATATTTAGTTTTTTTAATAGGATGATGGTGACAAACGAGCACACAGTTCACCTGATGGTAAGTAGTTGCTGGCACATAGACATCTACATCTATCCTCGACTATGAATCAAAATGAAGATGCGTTGTCACCTGTGAGGGCTAAAATGGAATTCCTCGTTTCCAGTAAAAGGGGTCTCTCATACAAAATTTGTCAATAAAAGTTTAATGGCCAAATACTCCTTGTGGTGTCACATTCACTTTGACTTAGTGATAGAGATAGCATGAGACTTAACTGCATCTTAAAAGTGAGTAGTGTTAAAGTATTTGGGCATAAATGTTTTACTAAAGAAAAATTATATAAAAAGGGTTATTATAATATCAAAGAATACACAAATGAAAATAACCCCTGCAAATGAGGTGATCGCTGCTATGCTGTTTCTATTAAAATTAATTTAAAAATTGTAAACCAAAATTTGTAAAGTGAAATACGTTTAAAAGAAAAGTCCTACTGGGTTTCTTGCTGCCGGGCTAGCGTGAGCAGGGGATAAAAATTTTATCCACCGATTATATCCACTGACAAGGGATAAAATTGTCTTATCCCTATGTCAAAGCTTTATCCACCCTGCGAGCATGGGCCTATGGTGGATATAATATCGACAGTAGATAAACTTATCCCCGCGCATAGATAATATACCATAGTATAAAGCTATAAACTATACTAGCTACAAACTAGTTTTAAGATTAAGTAGATTTACATTAACTTATATTTTCTTTTAAATTTTTTTTATTATATTGCTAAACTGTTCATAATTTTTGTTAAACAATATGTCATTTATAATATTTGTTACATTTATTTTAAGCGTATTTCTGCCTTGTTTTATTTTTTCTATTATTCTAATCCTTTCTTTATTTTCTTTTGTATAATATACATTGCTTGTATCAAATCGCAGGTATTACTTCGCTTGTGATAGTTTTATTAAAAAAATTGTTTTTAGAATTAACCCAATTGTGAAACTGGACAATACAGACCCTTTGGAGGTGGTGTAACCACTTGAAGAAATTAAAAAATATATATATCCCCGCAATTACTGCCATTATAAGAAAATTACAAAATACCTACATCAAAATTGATGTCTACTCTAAGTCACAAAGATTTAATTTTAATTGAAAATGATGAAGCATGAAGAATAAAAATGTAATGATTTCAAAGAAAACAAGGAATAAATAATTTTATAATCATGAGTATAGTATATTTAGCAAGCTTTGCTAAAGAATTAACATATTTCTTATTTATTATATTGTTATTTTAAATTTTATTCCCTTTGAATTGTAACTTTACTAAGTTTGATAACTTTATTTTAAAACGTTATAATACTTACCTAAAATATAGTATAGACCGATTCTATTATCATTAAATTTGACTTGACCATGGACTCGCCTTGGGTATTGTTGACACAACCTATGTAATGACCGGCCTGTTGGTCTAGTGGTTAGTGACCCTGACTGCTATGCCGCAGGTCGTGGGTTCGATTCCCACCCAGGACAAATGTTTGTGTGATGAGCACGATCATTTGTTCTGTGTCTGGGTGTAATTTATCTATAATATTTATGTATTTAGAAATATATAAGTATGTTTATCAGTTGTCTAGTACCCATAACACAAGCTCTGCTTAGCTTGGGACTAGATGGCGTTGTGTGATAGTTGTGAAATATTATTATTATTTTGGGGTATCTATATAGTTTTCTCATCTGGTTGGGTCCCATAAATATATAATTATAAATGAAAATGAAAAGATAAATATACATAAATATCAATAACATAAAATAAATATAAAAATACATAAATAAATAAAAGCCCAACCAGATGGACGCCCTCGGCAGGGGAGACCAAACGGCCGAGGGTTAGGGGGAAAGGGAAAGAAACCGGCGGACGATGCGGGCGGTATCGAGGAGCACCGCCTTCTGCATTTGAGCCTGGAGCGGTCCGCCACGTAGTCCCAGTCGCCTCAGATGACCCGAGAGGCTGGCTGGGATTAGCCCGTTTGCAGAGACGACTACAGGAATAATTTCGGTCGGCAGACCACCCCACATGTCGGTCACCTCGTGAGCCAGGTCCAGATATTTTGTTTGTTGTCTGTTTCGGCTTTCACGAGGTTCTCGTCATACGGAATGGTAATGTCGACCAAAAATATCCTTGACTGTGCCCGGTCCATCAGCACAATGTCAGGCTTATTCGCAAGAATAGTCCTGTCTGTGATGATGGCCCGGTCCCAATAGAGCCTGGCGCGATCATTTTCGAGCACGGCTTCCGGCAAGTACTTGTAATACGGCAATTTCCGATCCACGAGACCGTATTTCAGAGCGAGCTCCTGGTGAAGAATTCTGGCTACTAGGTTGTGCCTGTGCAAGTACTCAGAGTTAGAAAGCGCCGAACAACCGGAGATGACATGCCTAAGTGACTCACCGGGATGGCGACAAGCTCGACAGATGTCGACGGTGCCATCCTTTAGGATGTATCTCCGATAGTTGTTGGTCTTAATAACCTGATCCTGTATTGCACAGACAAAACCCTCGGTTTCCCCGAAGAGATCACCAAAGCGTAGCCAGTGGAGGGAGGCTGCTGTGTCTACGAAAGGCTCATGTAGAGCCTTGTAGAACCTCCCGTGGAGCTCCTTCTCCTTCCATACGGTCTCCCGGTCGGAAATGCTCTGCACTGCCGGGTTTCGCCATTGCTCGTTGGCTAAGGATAGAGGGGTAAGTCCTTTATCACAAGAAATGACGTCATTATAGAATGGATCATCCGATCTCATCAGGAAGTAATCACGGAGGCTGCACACTTCGCGATTATGCATGGTGAGCGCGCTCAAGAAGCCACGCCCACCATGCTTTCGCGGCAAGTACAGCCTCATTACCGACGATCTCGGATGATGCATCCTATGGGACGTCATTGTAGTGTGGACTTTTCTATCCAGGGCGTTAAGTTCAGTCTGACTCCACCTGAGTATGCCAAAGGTATACATGAGGACAGGCATGACCCAACCGTTATATGCGTGTGTCCTATTCACACCGGACAAAAGGCTGTTAAGCACTTTGGTCAAGCGTGCATAAAACACGTCGCAAACTGACTGTTTCATACCAGCCTCATCGATACCGATGTTCTGTGACATACCCAGGTATCGGTATGTTTCAGCCTCGGAAAGGGTTCTTAAGTTGACGGGCATAGATAAGTCTATGCCCTCAGAGTTAGCAACCCTTCCCCCTTCAACATGGAGGACCGCACATTTATCCGTCCCCAGCTCCATTCTAATAGAATTGCTAAATTCACACGTGATGTTTAGCAATTCCATAAGATGGGAGCGACTGGAGGCGAATAATTTGAGGTCATCCATATAGAAAAGGTGGGTCACTTTTGTACCTCCTTTCCGAAGCTGAAATCCCCTCCCGGAGCCCTCCAGTAAAGTACTGAGAGGGTTCAGGGAGAGGCAAAACCAGATTGGACTCAGACAATCGCCCTGGAAGATACCCCTTCTTATCCTTATGTGGTTCTCCGCAGCCACCATCCGCTCGCCCAGATAGCAAAGGATCGTACTCCACTGCCCCATACACTGCCCGAGGAAGTCTCGAACTGTACAGTCAATCTTGTACAGCTCGAGGACCCTCTTTAGCCATGTATGGGGCACCGAGTCGAATGCTTTTCTGTAGTCTATCCAGGCGGCGGAGAAATTCCGACGGTTGCGTTTCACCACTTTGCCAATGACCGCGTCAATGAGGAGTGGTTCCTTGGTTCCACGACCACCGCCCCGGCATCCATTTTGAGCGCGTGACATCACCTGATTTAGCTCCAGGTGACGAGTGATTCTCGCGCTCAAAATGGATGTCAGTGTCTTATATATGGTGGGTAGACACGTGATGGGGCGGTATTTGCTCGGGTCTGTGGTATCCTGAACTTTAGGAACCAAATGAGTGATCCCAGTAGTGAAGAGGCTCGGGAGCGACTTCTGATCGAGAGCCTCTTGAAACTGTCGGGCGAGCACAGCGTGACACACTACGAACCCCTTCAACCAGTAATGATGCAGCCCGTCGAGCCCCGGACTTTTCCAGTTCGGGGCCCTACGGACCGCCTCAGTCACGTCTTCAGGCGTTATGGTGACGGGGTCCATAGGCGTAACACTTGCACTCTGGCTCGCCACAACTTCCATCCAAGGGCCCTCGCTGTGGTTTACGGGCTCTGACCACAGGCCACGCCAAAATGCGACAGTGGCAGCCTGATCCGGTCCTGGGCCCGCTCCACATACCTCTGGTCGCTCCAATGATTTATAGAGCCTCTTCTGATCACTCTGGAAGAGACGATTCTGGTTGAACCGCCTTGACCTCTCGCTAAATCGTCGAATCCGCTTCCCCCAAGCAGCGATTTTTTGCTTCAGGTCATCTATGCGCTCCGTTAGTTTTTGCGTGATATTCGGCTGGAACAAACTGATATTTGTCCCAGCAAACGCCATCCTAACGGTGCGCATAATCCTCGGTCTAGTATTACCCGACCTGAAGCTTGTCAGTCTGCCGATAAGGGCCCTTGCCTTTGCGATACGGTCCTCAATTCTTTTTCTCCAGGCTGGGATGGCGCTACTTTTTTGAGTAGCACGTCCAGCCACGGGAAGTTTGGCGCCAATAATACGGCATACTGCCAGTGCGGCGCCAAAAAGAATTGAATCCGTCTCGCAAAGGTCCCGGCTGGCTTCCAAATAGGTTACCAGCATTGGGTTAAGAGCCCGCACGACAGCCCGATTTCGCTTGCTAAGGGGTATGCGGGGAAGTCGCGGTCGATTATCGAGAGGCATGCTGCGCGTTTCCAGCATCGACTCTTCCAGTATGCTCCTCATTTTCTCTAGTTCGTGGGAGACTATTCCATCATCGTCTGAATTAGCCACAAATGGAATGTTGACGGCAGCATCCACATATGCAGTTTGTTGCGCATCTAGTGGCGCCGCATTCCCAGCCGCAGCATTTCCATTCGATGAAGGAATAGCCTCACGTCGTAGTCGCTTGAGTTCGGCGTCACCAAATATGTTGGAGCGCAGGATGTACCTAACTCGGTCTGCCAGGTTTTGCTCAGTGACGGATAGAGATGGCTCCAGCTCTGCAAAAAAGCGATGCATCCGAGCCCGATACGCCAAACATCCAGTTTCTTCCCCTTTTGCCCTAAAATACGCCCGCAGTGCGTTTTCATTCATCGATTTAGCCCAACGCATGCGACGTGCTCCACCAGCGGCGGGTGCCGCTTGCTGAGTCCGAGAAGACCCAGCCAGCACCAAGCCTTCTGGTGGGGATGATGGATGCGGGGGGCTGCTAGGTGGTCTTGCAACACCCCGCGCTCGGCTGGCGGCCCGCATGCTGTCACGTCCAGCGCCAGCTCCAGACGCGCCCTGGCGACCTCCAGGCAGCGGCCCTTTGCGCACTAATTTTTTCTCCATCATCCATAATATGGGCGTCCATTAACGGGAGACGCCCAGGCCCGGCACCGTATCGTGGACGGCCATAAGCACAAACGGGCCTTTGCGCCCTGAATTCTGCCGAGGCACGGCGCTCACACCTCTCGCAAGGCGCTGACTGACTGCGTTGACGTAGCAGTTTTGTCACTTAACTGTTACGTCAGCGGGCGATGGGGTCGTCAATTCCCTACGCCATTTTATTATTATTATTATTATTTTATTTTTATTATTATTATTATTATTGTACGGGCTGCAGCACGTACATTTTTGTGGCGTCGGCAGTTTACGCTATAACGCTACAATAATGCATTTTGAGTCAGTGCGCTAATTGAGCCCAGCAATACCGGTCACGCGTGCTCGCAGTATCATTTCGCATCTATCATTAAATTAGATTTAGTTAGGTCTATCAATAAAACATCGATTATCAACTTCCCGGTATTGACTATCATTTATTATCACATACTATCAACCGACCACGTGGGGGTTCCATCGCAGCCCATACATATTTTTGGTCCTTCGAGCCGGATTATTATAATTATGTTGAAATGATTTATGCAAAATAGAATTATGCGCTTCATTGCACTCTGTACATCTTTTTTCGGAAATACATGGCTTACCATTATGTGAATAAAGGCAATTTTCGCATACATTCAGTCTTGATACAGTTTTAAGCTTTAGGTAAGGTGTCATGTTTAAAAACTGTCGACAGTAATAAAGACAATGTTCATTGGTTTTGCAAAGTGCACACTTGTAAAATTTCCAAGAAGTATTGTTATTAGCGTTTGATTGTTGTAAAGTGAATTTACCGTGCAACGGAAAGGCTTGTTTATTCAAGTTTCTTTGATACCTATTATTGAAAGGTCGCGGCGAATAATTGTTGTTGCTATGTACATTTTTTAGACTTCTTTCGAGAAGATTCTAAGCTTGTAAACTTGCCTTCTAAAAATGACAGAAATTCATGCAAATTAGGTAACTCGCGGGGCTCCTTGACTGACGCCATGTATTCATTATGCGTGTCAGCATCGAGTTTTTGCGAAAGGAGATGCACAATCAATGAATCCCATGAATCAACGTTAACGCCTAAATTTTTGATAGCGTTTAATGTTTCTAGGGTTGTGTCGTGAATACGCTTTATATGATTTAAAGACGTATGTTGCATTATGGGGATATTTAGTAAGATATCGATATGCGAGCGGAAAATTAAGCGTTTATTATTATATCTGTTGTTAAGTATGTCCCAACAGATTGGATAATTATCAGATGATATTGGTAGATGTTGAATTAGTCTCTCCGCTTCACCTCTAACTTTAGTTTTAAGGAATTGCATCCTTTGTGCGTTAGATAATGACGGGTTGCCGTGAATAGTTTCCGTGAATAGGTCTTTGAAGGAACTCCACTGATGATAGCTACCACTAAATGTAGGTATCTCTACGTGAGGGGTCGATTGCTCTCGATATGATACAGACCACAGTTTACGGTTGATGGCTTTGATAATCTCGTTGTATTTTCTTTCGTATGTGAAAAATGATAACTCATAATCTGGGTTCCTACCCCCAAGCTCACTGTCTAACTCCCAATGCATATTATCAATTAAAGACCAACGCGATTGTATAGCACGTAATAAATGATCGAATTCCCACTTTTCTGATATCGAATCTAAGTTGATATTGGATACTGTGTGTTCGAATGCCTTAAAATTACTAGTTTGCTTGCGTAACATTTCGTCCGTCTTGCTATTAGTCCCCTGGGACTGGGACAGAGTAACCTGCGGCGACGGCTGCCAAGATGGTCCAGGCGTCCCTAGCGGTGTAGCGGGTTTCAACACTGGAGTTGCCGGCCTGTCCTCTCTAACCTGATAGGTAGCGATTGCTGTTCTAATTTTCTCGTATTTATTTCTACACGATTCAAATTGGTTACTCGTAAAATAGGAATGAGACTTCGCATACTCTATTCCACTTAATATACCATGATTAGATTGAAATTCTGCCCAGTATTTGTCTAGAGTATCTAACCTCCGTTTGATATAATCTGCCGTCTTTCGATCGGCACTATCCTTTTTAAAATTGGTAAAAGTCTGCTCTATTGCCCCGAACAATTGTTGTTGATTTGCCAAAATATCCTCCATGTTGGACATAGTGATAGAAAAAAAAAGGAAAGATCTTACTTGTTCAGATCTGCTCAGCTGTTTGCAGTTCACCGACTCCCGATGTTGACAATCCGATGATAGCTCACGTCTCCTGCTGGTTGCTCTCACTTGTGTTGCACACTTTTTGTACACACACGCGAGTTTGTCGAAGCTCAGAATACTCGTTTAGGCTGGATTTTAACCAAAAATATGTATGGGCTGCGATGGGACCCCCACGTGGTCGGTTGATAGTATGTGATAATAAATGATAGTCAATACCGGGAAGTTGATAATCGATGTTTTATTGATAGACCTAACTAAATCTAATTTAATGATAGATGGGAAATGATACTGCGAGCACGCGTGACCGGTATTGCTGGGCTCAATTAGCGCACTGACTCAAAATGCATTATTGTAGCGTTATAGCGTAAACTGCCGACGCCACAAAAATGTACGTGCTGCAGCCCGTACATGCTCCCGGGCTGAAAGATAGAGAGTCATGAAGATGAGATGAATTTAAAACTAATTACAAGGTGATAAACATTTTGGCTTAAAACTAGTTACAAATAATTGATACAAATAAATAATAACAGTGTATTTAGACACCCGTGTCCGTGATAGTAAACACCGATTGAAGCACTGGTGAGGTGCCACGGTTTTGTTTTTGTTTACGCGAGTTCTTAAATTTTTCATTTAATTCGCTAGTAATGTCATCACTGTTACACTGCACTGCACTTGCTTGCAACTCTACATCTACAAATTGCACTCCACTATTACCCTGCACTTCACTATTACACTGCACTTCACTACACTTATTTTGTACGCGATCGCGACCTGCACGCCTCCGCGCGCGCCGCACGCGCCGCCACACGTAGAATCCTCCGAACACTCCAGCCGTTATAATCACCAGGTAAAGGACGGTATAATGGTGAATGTCGTGATAGGATACACCTGCTGCTAACGGCTCAGTCTGTTTCAAGACATCCAATTGTTCTCGTATGGCAAGCAGTTGTTGTTGGCTGATAGTCTCAAAGCTCGTGCTGGCGTTCATTTCCGGTATCGAGATATTTATTAAATGATTAATCGAAGCGATCTTTGGTATACCAATGTCGAGCTTTAAATTGATTTGAGATGTATCTGGTTTGTATGCATAAAAATGGAAATCAGCTGATTTGATAAGGCAGTCCTGTCCCAGCGTAATAAGTCCGGCGTCACGCAATTGAATAGCCGTAACTTGATCTTCGCATAACAACTTGAAGTAGCATTTATTACAACAGAAATAAAAGTAGTTATTGAGTTTACTTGTTGCAATGAAAATATTTTTGCAGGTGTTAATGATCGTTCTACAGCTTCCAAGTCCTTCATCCTTCTCACACAAACTCTTATCATTGATCATATGATAAATAGGCTTTTTGAATCGACACAACACAGTATTTAAATCGCGATCAATGCAGTCACGTAAATCAGCATATGATAGCAATATAAACGAATCCCTTTTTAAGTTTAAAGCAAGATATTCGCTAATAGGGACAATGCTGATCATGTTGCTACCCGATTGTTTAGGTATGGGAATTGCTTTAAGGACTTCGTAAGCGTCTCGTGCTAATAATGGTATTCGGATTTCGAAAATAAGAAAGGACTTCGATAAGCGTGCTTTTACGTTAAGTAATTTGTATATGTTTGAATAATTCGCGTGATCGGTAGGTAGTGATAGGTCTTTAGGTATCTGAGTAGAGATGGCATTTAATTCGTGTTGGAGTTGCTTGGGGGTTAGGAGATGAATATCATACTTCCCGTGAAATACGTCTGTGATAGTTTCAATGAGATAAGTTTGTATTTCTTTTAACTTGTTCAAAATGTTGTTTGTAACTATAGCGGCCAAGGTAAATTCGTTTATATATGAGTTATTTGAGACTTGTGACTTTAGTGCGTTCATTGATTGTTCAAGTTCGATCATCTTTTTGTTGACTGTTTTATGATGCTGTTCCATGATCGACTCTACCCTCTTGATGACATTGAACTCTGCTTCTACGACTGAAGTTTGATTCTTCCACAGCTGGGCTAGGTGTCCTTGGTTTTTTCTGATTAAGTCGATATCTTTTTCATATTTTTCAGCGAAGTTGCTGTCAAGCACCCCAAACAACGCGTTTGCGATATTACCTACACCATTGATGAGTCCCCTGCGCTTACGTGTGAGTAGGTCGTCCTTATCTTGCAACACGATATTGTAGCGCCGTAGTTCCGACCGCTCGTGATTCAATTGATACATGACACTCTCGCAGTGTGAATGCCCTCTTATCTTCGAACAGATGTTTTCTAGGTATTCCATGTACTTCGAGGACGCGGCGGTGCCTTCCCAATATGGGTAGAGATCATAATAGACAACGAGTTTCCAATCGTCAGCTATCAAATGCATGTTTACAATCTTGTCGAAAAATAGGCTAGTATTATTTTGCAGTTTATTTATAGTATATAGTCCTCTAGTATTAGTTATAAGGGTCATAAAAAATAATATGATAGAAGTTGCAACTGTAATGAAACTGTATCCTCTATTCCTTTGTTTTATCTTACGCTTTATTGGTTTCTCTTGCTTTAATTCCTGATCTTGTGTTTCTTCGGAGATGATAGGGAGTATTGATAGTTTGATAACAGGTCTTTTCATATAACCGTTTTTTGTTTTTAACGTCACAACACGCACGTAGCCGTCATTACCAGGGTGCAATTCGACCACCCTACCGAGGGCCCATCTGCCTGGAGGAAGGTTGCCATCATTGATGAGTACGATGTCATTTAATTTTATATTTTCTTGAGGTTGGCGCCACTTGCTCCGGGTTGATAGATTTGTTAAATATTCTTGTTGCCACCTTTTCCAAATGTCTTGGAATATTTTTTGTGTTAAATGCCACCTAGTCCTAAGATCTCGTTCCGTCTCATAAATTGATAGAATCGGACCGCTTGACAGAAAATGTGAAGGGGTTAAATAATTTAAATTATCAGCGTCCTCCGTCAATGGACATAGTGGTCTCGAATTTAAGCAAGCTTCTAATTGTGCTAGCAGCGTGCTGTACTCTTCGTAGGTGAGTTTTTGATCACCAACCACCCTCCTTAGATGATACTTGAGGCTTTTCACGGCTCCTTCACAAAGACCATTGGCTGACGGCCACGAAGGTGCATTCAAGTGCCAATTTATACCCATCTCGGACACTTCTGAGAGGAACTCATCACTAAATGTTTTGAGGAGCTCTTCGTATTCCTGCTGTAAGACCTTGTTGGCTCCTATGAAGTTCGTGCCATTATCGCTATAAATGTGATTAGGTTTGCCACGGCGAGCTGTCATTCTCCGTAACGCTGCTAAGAATGCAGTACTCGTCAGGTCAGACACCAACTCCAAATGTACAGCTTTTGTTGCCATACACGTGAACACAGCGATATAACCTTTCGTAGTTTTGATCCCACGGCCTGAGTTAGCTTTGATGAACACGTGGCCCGTGTAGTCTACAGCGACATGATGGAAGGGGCGGGAAGGGTTTGCTCTAGCTGCTGGAAGGTCACCTATAATTTGATAGTGTTTGGTTGGTTCGTGCCTTCTACATTTGATACAATGACGTAATCTCTTCTTTGTAGCTCTGTTGCCACCGACGATCCAGTACTTTTGTCTCAGGTTGGCTGACGTTAGCCGAGCACCACCATGATATGTCATTTTATGCGCCTGGTCTATAAGAAGCTCCGCAAGACGACTGTTGCCGGGTATAATGATAGGATTTTTCATGTCTGGGTCCAGATTGGCATTTCGCAATCTCCCACCGATTCTCAATACTTCATCTTGATCAATATACGGATTTAGTTCACAAATGTTGCTTTTTCGATTTATTTTATTTCGTTGTTTTAAATCTGATAACTCTCTTGCAAATCCCGTTTGTTGTATATTTTTGATAATTAATAACTTAGCTTCTTTCAACTCTCGTACTGTTAAATATTTTATATTTTGTCCTTTTTTGATAGTTAGAAATCTCCGAATCCATGAAACTATTCTTACCGCTTTGTTAATTGTACTATATTTTAATAGGATTTCTTGAATGATAAAATCAGGTTGATGTTGTGCTACTAAAATTGTTTTTGATAATTTTAATTCTTCGTTTGTGGTATAAGCGATCTTATGCCCTTGATCATTATATGTTGATAGCCAAGTCGGGCCCAGCCACCACAAGGTCTGGGCTTTGAGTTGTGATGCAGTTAGACCACGACTGGCACAGTCGGCTGGGTTTTCTTCCGACTTAACGTACCTCCAGCAGTCAGGTGGCATATTTTTGGTTATTGTACGAACTCTATTTGCCACAAACGTTTTCCATCTGGATGGTTCTCCGTTGAGCCACCCCAGTACTACCATGGAGTCAGTCCAACCATATATTTTGATATTGTACCCACTAAGGCACTCTGCGACTTTACCCATTAGCTTTGATAGGAGTAGTGCTCCGCTCAGTTCCAACCGCGGTAGCGAGACTGTCTTGCTGGTTGGCACAAGCCTGGCTCTGCCGGCCACCAACACTACAGACGATTTATTGCCTTGGTTGATACGACAATAGATCACACATGCATAAGCTCTGACAGACGAGTCACTGAACCCATGTAGCTCGATACTGTCGCACTCATGGATCTGCAGCCATCGGGGTAACTGAAGGTCTTGAATATTGTGCATATCCTCTCTGACCTTCTTCCACTCGACATATACTTCATTCGGTATAGGATCATCCCAGTTAATGTTATCAGCAGTCCACACTTGTTGAAAAATAATTTTTAACTTAGTTGATAGTGGTGATAGCCAACCGAGCGGGTCAAAAAGTTTTGATATGTCTGATAAAAGGTTTCTCTTTGTGACCTTGTTGGAGACTTCCGTCGGTTCTAAATTTGATTGAAACATGAAAACATCCTCTTGTGGATTCCATCTTAACCCAAGGGTTTTCGTTTGCGCTGATTGCTTGAAATCAAAGTTGTCATCCTTTGATAGAGCTGACTCTTCCTCTCTGATCAAGTCATCGCAGTTCGATCTCCATTTCCTCAAATGAAATCCAGCTGATTTTAATAAATTGATAAGGTCTTGCTGTAATTGACGTGCAGTTCTTATATCGTGACACCCATGGACCAGGTCATCCATGTAAAAGCAGTTGTTTAATACGTCAATCGCCTGACTGTTTTGATAGTTAGGTTGTTCATCACATGCAAGTTGCTTGAGAGTCATCATCGCTAGGAACGGCGCTGCTTTCGTTCCGTATGTGACTGTGGTTAGTTGATAGTCTTTGATAGGTTCTGAGGGAGAGTCACGCCAAACGATCCTTAATAACTGTTGATCATCGGGGTGGATCCAAATCTGCCTGAACATTTTTTCAATATCGGCTGTGAACGCAAACTGATATTGTCTCCACTTGATTATGAGAGACTGCAGATCCAGTTGGAGATTAGGACCACATCTCATGACGTCATTCAAGCTATTACCTGATGATGTTTTACACGAAGCGTTAAATACCACTCTAAATTTGGAATTAATGATAGTGTCGTCAGCACGCACACAATGATGAGTTAATACACAATGCTGACGTCCCTGCGTCAGTTTATTGGTAGCTGGAATCATGTGTCCGAGGGCGCGGTATTCCTTTATAAATGATTGATATTGATCTTTAATGTTTTCGTGTTTTTTGAATGTGTTTTCTAACGATTTAAATTGAGCGATAGCTTTTGATTTTGATTCTCCCAGCTTATCCGGGAAGTCTGGGGTGAGGGGCAAACGTACTTCGTATCGACCGTCTTCGCGCCTGATTGTAGTAGACTTGTAATAGTCGATGCATAGTTGATCCTCAAATGATAGGGTAGATTCTTCACTGATATCCTCCATCTCCCAGAATTTTTGAATCTCCTTTAAGTTGTTAATGATCACGTTACATTGTAAAGTTTTTACGTTACCGGTTAAAATCCAGCCTAAACGAGTATTCTGAGCTATCGGTATATTATCATTCAACCTACAAATTCCCTCTAATAAAATCAAAGAGTAAACATCTGCTCCTAACAGAAGGTCGACCGGGCGACTGATATTAAATTCGGGATCTGCTAGCGTGATGTTATTTAAATATGTCCAGGACGGTTTTGAAAAGCTAAAGTTAGGTAAATTTTTGATAAGGCTTTTCATTATGTATACTTCCGGTTCAAATTCAAAATCGTTATTTATAGCTTTGCATTTGATAGTCATGACGCCTTTACAATTGCTCTCCTTAGTACCTACTCCAGATATCACTCCCCTACATCGAAGTCGAGGTTGGCCGAGCAACTGAGCCGCATGTTCACTGATGAGAGAAGCTTGGGACCCTTGATCTATTAAAGCACGCATGCTGACGAAACTCCCATACATATTTTTGGTCCTTTGACAAACTCGCGTGTGTGTACAAAAAGTGTGCAACACAAGTGAGAGCAACCAGCAGGAGACGTGAGCTATCATCGGATTGTCAACATCGGGAGTCAGAATAATTCGCCGAAGGCAGCAACCCGCGTAAGCAACCAGAAACCTGAAACTTCGGGTCAAGTACGAAGCAACTTACACGTGTCGATGCAATGTGACGTGCCTGAAATTCTTTTAGCTACAGCTATACTTAAGGTACAAAAATATGATGGGAGTTTCGTCAGCATGCGTGCTTTAATAGATCAAGGGTCCCAAGCTTCTCTCATCAGTGAACATGCGGCTCAGTTGCTCGGCCAACCTCGACTTCGATGTAGGGGAGTGATATCTGGAGTAGGTACTAAGGAGAGCAATTGTAAAGGCGTCATGACTATCAAATGCAAAGCTATAAATAACGATTTTGAATTTGAACCGGAAGTATACATAATGAAAAGCCTTATCAAAAATTTACCTAACTTTAGCTTTTCAAAACCGTCCTGGACATATTTAAATAACATCACGCTAGCAGATCCCGAATTTAATATCAGTCGCCCGGTCGACCTTCTGTTAGGAGCAGATGTTTACTCTTTGATTTTATTAGAGGGAATTTGTAGGTTGAATGATAATATACCGATAGCTCAGAATACTCGTTTAGGCTGGATTTTAACCGGTAACGTAAAAACTTTGCAATGTAACGTGATCATTAACGACTTAAAGGAGATTCAAAAATTCTGGGAGATGGAGGATATCAGTGAAGAATCTACCCTATCATTTGAGGATCAACTATGCATCGACTATTACAAGTCTACTACAATCAGGCGCGAAGACGGTCGATACGAAGTACGTTTGCCCCTCACCCCAGACTTCCCGGATAAGCTGGGAGAATCAAAATCAAAAGCTATCGCTCAATTTAAATCGTTAGAAAACACATTCAAAAAACACGAAAACATTAAAGATCAATATCAATCATTTATAAAGGAATACCGCGCCCTCGGACACATGATTCCAGCTACCAATAAACCGACGCAGGGACGTCAGCATTGTGTATTAACTCATCATTGTGTGCGTGCTGACGACACTATCATTAATTCCAAATTTAGAGTGGTATTTAACGCTTCGTGTAAAACATCATCAGGTAATAGCTTGAATGACGTCATGAGATGTGGTCCTAATCTCCAACTGGATCTGCAGTCTCTCATAATCAAGTGGAGACAATATCAGTTTGCGTTCACAGCCGATATTGAAAAAATGTTCAGGCAGATTTGGATCCACCCCGATGATCAACAGTTATTAAGGATCGTTTGGCGTGACTCTCCCTCAGAACCTATCAAAGACTATCAACTAACCACAGTCACATACGGAACGAAAGCAGCGCCGTTCCTAGCGATGATGACTCTCAAACAACTTGCATGTGATGAACAACCTAACTATCAAAACAGTCAGGCGATCGACGTATTAAACAACTGCTTTTACATGGATGACCTGGTCCATGGGTGTCACGATATAAGAACCGCACGTCAATTACAGCAAGACCTTATCAATTTATTAAAATCAGCTGGATTTCATTTGAGCAAATGGAGATCGAACTGCGATGACTTGATCAGAGAGGAAGAGTCAGCTCTATCAAAGGATGACAACTTTGATTTCAAGCAATCAGCGCAAACGAAAACCCTTGGGTTAAGATGGAATCCACAAGAGGATGTTTTCATGTTTCAATCAAATTTAGAACCGACGGAAGTCTCCAACAAGGTCACAAAGAGAAACCTTTTATCAGACATATCAAAACTTTTTGACCCGCTCGGTTGGCTATCACCACTATCAACTAAGTTAAAAATTATTTTTCAACAAGTGTGGACTGCTGATAACATTAACTGGGATGATCCTATACCGAATGAAGTATATGTCGAGTGGAAGAAGGTCAGAGAGGATATGCACAATATTCAAGACCTTCAGTTACCCCGATGGCTGCAGATCCATGAGTGCGACAGTATCGAGCTACATGGGTTCAGTGACTCGTCTGTCAGAGCTTATGCATGTGTGATCTATTGTCGTATCAACCAAGGCAATAAATCGTCTGTAGTGTTGGTGGCCGGCAGAGCCAGGCTTGTGCCAACCAGCAAGACAGTCTCGCTACCGCGGTTGGAACTGAGCGGAGCACTACTCCTATCAAAGCTAATGGGTAAAGTCGCAGAGTGCCTTAGTGGGTACAATATCAAAATATATGGTTGGACTGACTCCATGGTAGTACTGGGGTGGCTCAACGGAGAACCATCCAGATGGAAAACGTTTGTGGCAAATAGAGTTCGTACAATAACCAAAAATATGCCACCTGACCGCTGGAGGTACGTTAAGTCGGAAGAAAACCCAGCCGACTGTGCCAGTCGTGGTCTAACTGCATCACAACTCAAAGCCCAGACCTTGTGGTGGCTGGGCCCGACTTGGCTATCAACATATAATGATCAAGGGCATAAGATCGCTTATACCACAAACGAAGAATTAAAATTATCAAAAACAATTTTAGTAGCACAACATCAACCTGATTTTATCATTCAAGAAATCCTATTAAAATATAGTACAATTAACAAAGCGGTAAGAATAGTTGCATGGATTCGGAGATTTCTAACTATCAAAAAAGGACAAAATATAAAATATTTAACAGTACGAGAGTTGAAAGAAGCTAAGTTATTAATGATCAAAAATATACAACAAACGGGATTTGCAAGAGAGTTATCAGATTTAAAACAACGAAATAAAATAAATCGAAAAAGCAACATTTGTGAACTAAATCCGTATATTGATCAAGATGAAGTATTGAGAATCGGTGGGAGATTGCGAAATGCCAATCTGGACCCAGACACGAAAAATCCTATCATTATACCCGGCAACAGTCGTCTTGCGGAGCTTCTTATAGACCAGGCGCATAAAATGACATATCATGGTGGTGCTCGGCTAACGTCAGCCAACCTGAGACAAAAGTACTGGATCGTCGGTGGCAACAGAGCTACAAAGAAGAGATTACGTCATTGTATCAAATGTAGAAGGCACGAACCAACCAAACACTATCAAATTATAGGTGACCTTCCAGCAGCTAGAGCAAACCCTTCCCGCCCCTTCCATCATGTCGCTGTAGACTACACGGGCCACGTGTTCATCATAGCTAACTCAGGCCGTGGGATCAAAACTACGAAAGGTTATATCGCTGTGTTCACGTGTATGGCAACAAAAGCTGTACATTTGGAGTTGGTGTCTGACCTGACGAGTACTGCATTCTTAGCAGCGTTACGGAGAATGACAGCTCGCCGTGGCAAACCTAATCACATTTATAGCGATAATGGCACGAACTTCATAGGAGCCAACAAGGTCTTACAGCAGGAATACGAAGAGCTCCTCAAAACATTTAGTGATGAGTTCCTCTCAGAAGTGTCCGAGATGGGTATAAATTGGCACTTGAATGCACCTTCGTGGCCGTCAGCCAATGGTCTTTGTGAAGGAGCCGTGAAAAGCCTCAAGTATCATCTAAGGAGGGTGGTTGGTGATCAAAAACTTACCTACGAAGAGTACAGCACGCTGCTAGCACAATTAGAAGCTTGCTTAAATTCGAGACCACTATGTCCATTGACGGAGGACGCTGATGATTTAAATTATTTAACCCCTTCACATTTTCTATCAAGCGGTCCGATTCTATCAATTTATGAGACGGAACGAGATCTTAGGACTAGGTGGCATTTAACACAAAAAATATTCCAAGACATTTGGAAAAGGTGGCAACAAGAATATTTAACAAATCTATCAACCCGGAGCAAGTGGCGCCAACCTCAAGAAAATATAAAATTAAATGACATCGTACTCATCAATGATGGCAACCTTCCTCCAGGCAGATGGGCCCTCGGTAGGGTGGTCGAATTGCACCCTGGTAATGACGGCTACGTGCGTGTTGTGACGTTAAAAACAAAAAACGGTTATATGAAAAGACCTGTTATCAAACTATCAATACTCCCTATCATCTCCGAAGAAACACAAGATCAGGAATTAAAGCAAGAGAAACCAATAAAGCGTAAGATAAAACAAAGGAATAGAGGATACAGTTTCATTACAGTTGCAACTTCTATCTTATTATTTTTTATGACCCTTATAACTAATACTAGAGGACTATATACTATAAATAAACTGCAAAATAATACTAGCCTATTTTTCGACAAGATTGTAAACATGCATTTGATAGCTGACGATTGGAAACTCGTTGTCTATTATGATCTCTACCCATATTGGGAAGGCACCGCCGCGTCCTCGAAGTACATGGAATACCTAGAAAACATCTGTTCGAAGATAAGAGGGCATTCACACTGCGAGAGTGTCATGTATCAATTGAATCACGAGCGGTCGGAACTACGGCGCTACAATATCGTGTTGCAAGATAAGGACGACCTACTCACACGTAAGCGCAGGGGACTCATCAATGGTGTAGGTAATATCGCAAACGCGTTGTTTGGGGTGCTTGACAGCAACTTCGCTGAAAAATATGAAAAAGATATCGACTTAATCAGAAAAAACCAAGGACACCTAGCCCAGCTGTGGAAGAATCAAACTTCAGTCGTAGAAGCAGAGTTCAATGTCATCAAGAGGGTAGAGTCGATCATGGAACAGCATCATAAAACAGTCAACAAAAAGATGATCGAACTTGAACAATCAATGAACGCACTAAAGTCACAAGTCTCAAATAACTCATATATAAACGAATTTACCTTGGCCGCTATAGTTACAAACAACATTTTGAACAAGTTAAAAGAAATACAAACTTATCTCATTGAAACTATCACAGACGTATTTCACGGGAAGTATGATATTCATCTCCTAACCCCCAAGCAACTCCAACACGAATTAAATGCCATCTCTACTCAGATACCTAAAGGCCTATCACTACCTACCGATCACGCGAATTATTCAAACATATACAAATTACTTAACGTAAAAGCACGCTTATCGAAGTCCTTTCTTATTTTCGAAATCCGAATACCATTATTAGCACGAGACGCTTACGAAGTCCTTAAAGCAATTCCCATACCTAAACAATCGGGTAGCAACATGATCAGCATTGTCCCTATTAGCGAATATCTTGCTTTAAACTTAAAAAGGGATTCGTTTATATTGCTATCATATGCTGATTTACGTGACTGCATTGATCGCGATTTAAATACTGTGTTGTGTCGATTCAAGAAGCCTATTTATCATATGATCAATGATAAGAGTTTGTGTGAGAAGGATGAAGGACTTGGAAGCTGTAGAACGATCACTAACACCTGCAAAAATATTTTCATTGAAACAAGTAAACTCAATAACTACTTTTATTTCTGTTGTAATAAATGCTACTTCAAGTTGTTATGCGAAGATCAAGTTACGGCTATTCAATTGCGTGACGCCGGATTTATTACGCTGGGACAGGACTGCCTTATCAAATCAGCTGATTTCCATTTTTATGCATACAAACCAGATACACCTCAAATCAATTTAAAGCTCGACATTGGTATACCAAAGATCGCTTCGATTAATCATTTAATAAATATCTCGATACCGGAAATGAGCGCCAGCACGAGCTTTGAGACTATCAACCAACAACAACTGCTTGCCATACGAGAACAATTGGATATCTTGAAACAGACTGAGCCGTTAGCAGCAGGTGTATCCTATCACGACATTCACCATTACACCGTCCTCTACCTGGTGATTATAACGGCTGGAGTGTTCGGAGGATTCTACGTGTGGCGGCGCGTGCGGCGCGCGCGGAGGCGTGCAGGTCGCGATCGCGTACAAAATAAGTGTAGTGAAGTGCAGTGTAATAGTGAAGTGCAGGGTAATAGTGGAGTGCAATTTGTAGATGTAGAGTTGCAAGCAAGTGCAGTGCAGTGTAACAGTGATGACATTACTAGCGAATTAAATGAAAAATTTAAGAACTCGCGTAAACAAAAACAAAACCGTGGCACCTCACCAGTGCTTCAATCGGTGTTTACTATCACGGACACGGGTGTCTAAATACACTGTTATTATTTATTTGTATCAATTATTTGTAACTAGTTTTAAGCCAAAATGTTTATCACCTTGTAATTAGTTTTAAATTCATCTCATCTTCATGACTCTCTATCTTTCAGCCCGGGAGCATGTACGGGCTGCAGCACGTACATTTTTGTGGCGTCGGCAGTTTACGCTATAACGCTACAATAATGCATTTTGAGTCAGTGCGCTAATTGAGCCCAGCAATACCGGTCACGCGTGCTCGCAGTATCATTTCGCATCTATCATTAAATTAGATTTAGTTAGGTCTATCAATAAAACATCGATTATCAACTTCCCGGTATTGACTATCATTTATTATCACATACTATCAACCGACCACGTGGGGGTTCCATCGCAGCCCATACAATTATTATTATAACTAAATCATGGCATTGAGCTATTGAGACTTTTCTGAACAAGGTGGTTGTAATAGATGCTTACTTCAATATGCACTGGTAGTCCATCCACAGAATTAATAGGCTTTAAAGCCTCATAGAGTTCTTTACACAAATACAAAACAATCGGAAAAAGCGTCGGAGAATTCCAATAGATTAAGTATTCTGATCACGTATCGATCGCTGGTGTAATTCTGTTCTAGTGTAATTTTGGTCTAGTGGTTAGTGACCCTGACTGCTATGCCGCAGGTCGTGGGTTCGATTCCCACCCAGGACAAATGTTTGTGTGATGAGCACGATCATTTGTTCTGTGTCTGGGTGTAATTTATCTATAATATTTATGTATTTAGAAATATATAAGTATGTTTATCAGTTGTCTAGTACCCATAACACAAGCTCTGCTTAGCTTGGGACTAGATGGCGTTGTGTGATAGTTGTGAAATATTATTATTATTGTGGGGTATCTATATAGTTTTCTCATCTGGTTGGGTGCTATAAATATATAATTATAAATGAAAATGAAAAGATAAATATACATAAATATCAATAACATAAAATAAATATAAAAGTACATAAATAAATAAAAGCCCAACCAGATGGAGGCCCTCGGCAGGGGAGACCAAACGGCCGAGGGTTAGGGGGAAAGGGAAAGAAACCGGCGGACGATGCGGGCGGTATCGAGGAGCACCGCCTTCTGCATTTGAACCTGGAGCGGCCCGCCACGTAGTCCCAGCCGCCTCAGATGACCCGAGAGGCTGACTGGGATTAGCCCGTTTGCAGAGACGACTACAGGAATAATTTCGGTCGGCAGACCACCCCACATGTCGGTCACCTCGTGAGCCAGGTCCAGATATTTTGTTTGCTTGTCTGTTTCGGCTTTCACGAGGTTCTCGTCATACGGAATGGTAATGTCGACCAAAAATATCCTTGACTGTGCCCGGTCCATCAGCACAATATCAGGCTTATTCGCAAGAATAGTCCTGTCTGTGATGATGGCCCGGTCCCAATAGAGCCTGGCGCGATCATTTTCGAGCACGGCTTCCGGCAAGTACTTGTAATACGGCAATTTCCGATCCACGAGACCGTATTTCAGAGCGAGCTCCTGGTGTAGAATTCTGGCTACTAGGTTGTGCCTGTGCAAATACTCAGAGTTAGAAAGCGCCGAACAACCGGAGATAACATGCCTAAGTGACTCACCGGGACGGCGACAAGCTCGACAGATGTCGACGGTGCCATCCTTTAGGATGTATCTCCGATAGTTGTTGGTCTTAATAACCTGATCCTGTATTGCACAGACAAAACCCTCGGTTTCCCCGAAGAGATCACCAAAGCGTAGCCAGTGGAGGGAGGCTACTGTGTCTACGAAAGGCTCATGTAGAGCCTTGTAGAACCTCCCGTGAAACTCCTTCTCCTTCCATACGGTCTCCCGGTCGGAAATGCTCTGCACTGCCGGGTCTTGCCATTGCTCGTTGGCTAAGGATAGAGGGGTAAGTCCTTTATCACAAGAAATGACGTCCTTATAGAATGGATCATCCGATCTCGCCAGGAAGTAATCACGGAGGCTGCACACTTCGCGATTGTGCATGGTGAGCGCGCTCAATAAGCCACGACCACCATGCTTCCGCGGCAAGTACAGCCTCATTACCGACGATCTCGGATGATGCATCCTATGGGACGTCATGGTAGTGCGGACTTTTCTATCCAGGGCGTTAAGTTCAGTCTGAGTCCACCTGAGTATGCCAAAGGTATACATGAGGACAGGCATGACCCAGCCGTTATATGCGTGTGCCTTATTCACACCGGACAAAAGGCTGTTAAGCACTTTGGTCAAGCGTGCATAAAACACGTCGCAAACTGACTGTTTCATACCAGTCTCATCGATACCGATGTTTTGTGACATACCCAGGTATCGGTATGTTTCAGCCTCGGAAAGGGTCCTTAAGTTGACGGGCACAGATAAGTCTGCGCCCTCAGAGTTAGCAACCCTTCCCCTCTCAACATGGAGGACCGCACACTTATCCGTCCCAAGCTCCATTCCAATGGAATTGCTAAATTCACAAGTGATGTTTAGCAATTCCATAAGATGGGAGCGACTGGAGGCGAATAACTTGAGGTCATCCATATAGAAAAGGTGGGTCACTTTTGTCCCTCCTTTCCGTAGCTGAAATCCCCTCCCGGAGCCCTCCAGTAAGGTACTGAGAGGGTTCAGAGAGAGGCAGAACCAGATTGGACTCAGACAATCGCCCTGGAAGATACCCCTTCTTATCCTTATGTGGTTCTCCGCAGCCATCATCCGCTCACCCAGATAACAAAGGATCGTACTCCACTGCCCCATACACTGCTCGAGGAAGTCTCTAACTGTACAGTCTATCTTGTACAGCTCGAGGACTCTCTTTAGCCATGTATGGGGCACCGAGTCGAATGCCTTTCTGTAGTCTATCCAGGCGGCGGAGAAGTTCCGACGGTTGCGTTTCACCACTTTGCCAATGACCGCGTCAATGAGGAGTGGTTCCTTGGTTCCACGACCACCGCCCCGACATCCATTTTGAGCGCGCGACATCACCTGATTTGAGTCCAGGTGACAAGTGATTCTCGCGCTCAAAATGGATGTTAGTGTCTTGTATATTGTCGGTAGACAAGTGATGGGGCGGTATTTGCTCGGGTCTGTGGTACCCTGGTCTTTAGGAACCAAATGAGTGATCCCAGTAGTGAAGAGGCTTGGGAGCGACTTCTGGTTGAGAGCCTCTTGAAACTGTCGGGCGAGCACAGAGTGACACACCATGAACCCCTTCAGCCAGTAGTGATGCAGCCCGTCAAGCCCCGGACTTTTCCAGTTCGGGGCCCTACGGACCGCCTCAGCTACGTCATCCGGCGTTATGATGACGGGGTCCATGGGCGTAATACCCGCACACTGACTCGCCACAACTTCTGTCCAAGGGCCCTCGCTGTGGTTTACGGGCTCTGACCACAGGCCGCGCCAGAATGCTACACTGTCGGCCTGATTCGGTGCTGGACCCGTTCCACTTACCATTGGTCGCTCCAATGATTCATAGAGCCTCTTCTGATCACTCTGGAAGAGACGATTCTGGTTGAACCGTGTTGACCTCTCGGTATATCGCCGAATCCGCTTTCCCCAAGCAGCGATTCTCTGCTTCAGATCATCTATGCGCTCCGTCAGTTTTTGCGTTATATCCGGCTGGGACAAACTGACATTTGTCCCAGCAAACGCCATCCTGACGGTGCGCACAATTCTTGGTCTGTTGTTGCCTGATCTGAAGCATATCAGTCTGCCGATGAGAGCTCTAGCCCTTGCGATACGTTCCTCAACTCTTCTTCTCCATGCTGGGATAGCGCTACTATGGCCAGTAGCGCGTCCAGCCGTGGAAACCTTGGCGCCTATGATACGGCAGACTGCCAGCGCGGCGCCAAAAAGAATTGAGTCCGTCTCGCAAAGGTCCCGGCTGGCTTCCAAATAGGTAACCAGCATTGGGTTCAGAGCCCTCACGACAGCCCGATTCCGCTTGCTTAGGGCTATGCGGGGAAGTCGCGGTCGATTTTCGAGAGGCGTACTGCGCGTTTCCACAATCGCCTCTTCCAATATACTCCTCATATGCTCTAATTCCAGTTCCTGGGCGACTGTTCCATCATCGTTTGAATCAACCACAACTGGGGTATTCACGGCGGCATCCACGTTTGCGGATTGCTCTACCATTTGTGGCGCCGCATCCTCAGCCGTAGCATTCTCATCCGACGAGGGAACAGCCTCACGTCGTAGCCGTTCGAGTTCGGCGGCATCAAATATATTTGAGCGCAAGATATACCGAACTCGGTCTGCCAGGTTTTGCTCTGTGACGGTTAAAGATGGCTCCAGCTCAGCAAAAAGACGATGCATCCTAGCCCGATACGCCAAACATCCAGTTTCTTCCCCTTTTGCCCTAAAGTACGCCCGCAGTGCGTTTGCATTCATTTCTTGTGACCAACGCATGCGACGTGCTCCACCAGCGGCGGGTGCCGCTTGCTGAGTCCGAGAAGACCCAGCCGACACCAAGCCTTCTGGTGGGGATGATGGATGCGGAGGGCTGCTAGGTGACCGTGCAGCTCCTCGCGCTCGGCTGGCGACCCGCATGCTGCCGCGTCCAGCGCCAGCTCCAGACGCGCCCCGGCGACCCCCAGGCAGCGGCCCTTTGCGCACTATCTTCTTATCCATCATCCATTATTTGGGCGTCCATTAACGGGAGACGCCCAGGCCCGGCACCGTTTCGTGTGTAGCCATAAGCACAAACGGGCCTCTGCACCCTAAATTCTGCCGAGGCACGGCGCTCACACCTCTCGCAAGGCGCTGACTGACTGCGTTGACGTAGCAGTTTTGTCACTTAACTGTTACGTCAGCGGGCGATGGGGTCGTCAATTCCCTACGCCTTTTATTATTATTATTATTATTATAACTAAATCATGGCATTGAGCTATTGAGACTTTTCTGAACAAGGTGGTTGTAATAGATGCTTACTTCAATATGCACTGGTAGTCCATCCACAGAATTAATAGGCTTTAAAGCCTCATAGAGTTCTTTACACAAATACAAAACAATCGGAAAAAGCGTCGGAGAATTCCAATAGATTAAGTATTCTGATCACGTATCGATCGCTGGTGTAATTCTCTTTCTTGTTTTTCAATTTCTGACACGAAAATGTAGTTGCAATAGGCTCGAGACATCTTTTTTGTACTAAAACGGTTTGAAGACCGCGAAAGAGGATAAAATTGTCCCTTTTAAATGTCAAAAAGGGATAATTTTTTCTCTTTCCCTCGGCCCCATGCTACGGACGGGGAGATATATGTCCACTCGTTATGTCAAACGGGGATATACTATAGAAATAAGATAATTTTATCTCTTGTCAGTGGATAGTACCCGGTTGACCGAGCTTTGCTCGGTATTTTTCGCTCGGTTTTTTTAATTCGTGTGTTTTGGAAATTACATTTAGATACAAATTACATACTGATGAAATACGAATAATATTTTTGATCTTAGCGACATAATAGAAAAAACTGAACTGATTATTTGAATAAAAAAATCATGAGTGCAATTTGTTTAATTTAAATTTTCGTGTTTTTTTTTTTAAAATACTAAAAAAAGAGCCCGAAAAAATAGATTTTCTCAAAAAAGAAAGGAACATGAAAAAAAAAGTTAAAAAAATTCGGTCTGTCGGCCTGGGCTCGAACTGGGGTTTTACGATTTTGTGACCGACCATTATACCGATTAAGCTATTTATAATCACTGACAATTCGTCAAAATTTACCTTCTTATTCTAACGATATTGTAGCAGTTTTTCATTGGCTAAAAACACGGACAAAAAGATTTTTTTTCTAAAAATAAATCCTAGCTAGATCGATTTATTATCCCCGAAACTCACTAAATTTTTAAAATCGTTGGAGCCGTTTCCGAGATCCCTCGAGAGAATTGCTCGTTTAATAGTATGGGATAATCGGGGGAATAATTTTTGTCTCTTGCCCATGCTCGCAGGGTGGATAAAACTAAGCAAGGGATAAAAATTATATCCTCACTCCGGGGATATATTCTCTCCGGCTCATGCTAGCCCGGCTGGTTCTTCCCAGGACAGAGGTATTTTCCAAACCAGTGGTGAATAAAAAATATTTTTGAATAAATGTTATGTCATAATCTATATTGAATAAAAATCATTCTATTCTATTCTATTCTGGGTCTATACACTCACCATATGAAACAGAGTAGCATTAAGCTGCTATTTAAATTGTATTTTTTTGACCTTCTAACAAAGATATTTGTAATTCTAATTTTTTAATTTTTAATTTGGCTATTTTAATGTTGTATTTGTGTTCCTCTTCCATCATTTATAGTTGTCTTTTTTTAAAATCTGTATTGCTTTTTATGATTGTTTGCTGTATATCTCCTCTTCTGTAAAATGAAATAGAATACTTAATGTAAGTTTATTTGAAAATATGAAACATTTTTAGTGTTTAATTAAATACTAATTTTCAAATTTTAAAAAGTATGAGAAGTATTAAAGTAATTATTTCAATATACCTATTTTGCAAGCCCTTTTTCCTGTCTTTTGTTTTTGTAATGCCCCTTGTATTAGCAGTTTCATTGTTGGTTATTTTCATTTCTGTGTCCGTAGTTGGATCGTTTGATATCTCTAAAAATTTATATAAATAAAGGTTATAGTAAATTAAACATGTTAAATATTGAGACAAATTTGTGTGTCACATAATATGATTGTAACTTTAATAATAATATATTTTGCTTTTCAATAAATAATCAATAATTATTATTTACCTTGCACCTCGACATTGAGTTCTGGATATTCTATGTTTATAACTACGGGTGCGTCATTTTTATTAAAACTAAGGCAAGGCTTAGGGTCAGCAAATATCTCTTTTGTAGTTGTAGCCACAGTCACTGGATTCTAAAATAGGTTACTAAAACATTTATTGTCATGTTTTCCTGTCATTACCTATATAATATTGCTCTTAACTGAATCAGTTATTTTATATGCTGTGGAAATATTACGATCGAGGCAATAGGTAATACAAGTTATTAATTATAAAATAGAAAATTATAGTCGACCAGTGTAGATAATCTAGTAAGATGTATGTTATGATATATAAACCACTATGTATGAATTTATGACATTTCAATTTTGAATAAGAATGAATTAATTGAAAAGAAATTATTACATACGTATATTAAGTTTTGAATATTTGAAAAATAATTTTGTATTGTAAATTGTATGCCTTAATGGCAGATTATTTATACAATTTAGTAAATATATTTAGTATACAAAATAAAGTCATTTCATTTTAATTAAATGTGTAAGACATAAGTAATTTCATTTACCACTGCATCACTATCATAATCGTTAACTTCAATGACAAAGTCGTGAGGAGCAATTGCCATAATTTGTAAGTCCTCAGGAGTAGGTGATAGTGGTTTTTCGCCACCACTTGTTTTTGATTGTTCCCTCCTATATGTACATAAGTTTGATTTAGCCGACAACTTCATCCTCTTCCAAGCTAACTTCAATTCCCCATCTGATCGGCATTTACCTGTTATCTCATTAAATCTAAAATAAAAGAATAAATCTTTTAAGCAATACCGTGCCTACTTGTACACAACAAATGCAATAAGTACTTATTAGTTATATTCTTCCACTCTTTTATTTTTTTCATGTTTACGCACGTTTTCATCGACTTATCTTCTAAAATAGGTGCTGATTGAGCAATAAAAGTACGTAATATTTCCTATAATAATAAGAACATTCTTTTTAGTCGAAATAAGGATGATAGGAGGATAAGAGCGTTGCTACGCACTGACAAATAAATTACGATGTTTCACTAACTTTTTCTTCTGAACTCCAATTTTCACCCCTTTTTTCTTATGTTATTATAAATGTAGATCCAAATAATCCAAATAAAACCTTACTATCTGCAATACCACAATACTGAGATCAATGCAATGCATTAAAATAAGAGCATTTACTTATTATACATAAGGACGCAACATAAAAATTTTGAACGTTTTTATTCACGCGCTCGCGGTACCTATGTAATTTACTCCATTTCACGGTAGAGTCGTTAAAATGAAAACGATTATGAAAAGCACTTTAATAAAAGTATAAGTCGTGATTGTTCAATAGATTTTTACCTAAAGAAATAACAATATGTTTTTGTATTGATGGATAATTAGACCTAGACCTCCAGCTAAAACTCTACACATGCGTTGTTTTGGTCGCTTGGATGTTGAAAAGCTTTGTATGGATGCATCCAAAATAAACTGGAACAGCGTGGTTTCTGCACTCACTGTGGATGAAAAAGTTGAGGCTTTGAATGAAGCTATCCTTAACTTATATGACGTACATGCTCCCATCAAAAAAGTGAAGCTCAAGCGTCCACCTGCACCTTGGATGACGATTGGGGTTCGGATTGCGATGAGACGTAGGGATCGCGCTTTCGGCAAATTTAGAAGAGATCGATGTGATCAAAACTGGATGCTTTATAAAGTTGCAAGGAATCGGTGCAATCAGATGATACGCAACGCCAAACGCCGATTTATTCTTAGTAATATCTCATCTTCTTCCCCTGCTAATATCTGGAAGTTCCTTGGAACCATAGGTATCGGTAAACGACACCGTTGTGAGTTTCAAAGGACGATTGGTCTGGATGATATCAATTTTCACTTTGTCTCCAACAGTCCTCTTGGTCACAAGATCAAGCGTCTTACTGTTGAACACTTAATGGGTTTTCCTCGTCCCGATATTAATCTGTTTCAATTTTCTCCAGTAGCTGTAGATGAGATCAAGAAGATAATCCTTTCCATTAAATCTAATGCTGTAGGTTGCGACATCAGCCGACGGATGATTATCTATACACTTGACCATATCCTTCCAGTCATCTCGCACATCATTAACTTCTCCTTGGATTCTGGTAATTTTCCCTCACTGTGGCGTAAGACTAACGTTATCCCCTTACAAAAGATCCCAAATCCCACTTTACCCAATCATTTCCGACCAATATCCATCCTTCCCTTCTTATCCAAGGTCCTTGAGGCCTGTGTCCACAAGCAACTTTCGCAGTTTATCTCTCGTAATAAGTTATTAAGTCCCTTGCAGTCTGGCTTTAGGCCCGGTCATAGTACCGTTTCCGCACTCCTGAAAGTAACTGGTGATATTAGGGCAGGCATTGAGGACACTAAAGTCACTGTGTTGGTTTTGGTTGACTTCTCGCCGCCTTTAATACCATTAGTTATGACATTCTAATTTCGATCCTTTCCCTTTCTATGATCTCACCCGAAGCACTGGATTGGTTTTCATCATATCTTCGAGGGCGCCAGCAGTCGGTTCGCATCGATGAGCTATCATCTAGCTGGCTTGACATACATGCTGGTGTCCCTCAAGGCGGCATATTATCTCCTTTGTTGTTTTCTATATTTATTAATCTCATTACTCAAAACCTTCAGTCTGCGTATCATCTGTATGCTGATGACTTGCAATTGATTTTTTTTGTTTGTTGGAGTTGGAATTAATATAAACAAATATGACCGTCTTCTGAATAACTGCATTCGATTCATTTTCAATCTTCGAAAGTATGACCATGTATCCACGTATCGATCTCAATTAAAATGGTTACCTATTCGTCAACGCCGTAGTTTGCGTGCACTCACCACCCTTTATTCTATCCTGATGTCTCCAACTCCCCCTACCTACTTATCTCCTCACTTTCAGTTGCTTAGTGCTAGTCATGAGAGAAACCTCCGCTCTACGAACAACCTTCTTCTCCTATATCCATCCCACAGCTCTGGACTTGTTCATTCTTCTTTCCACATTCAATCTATTCTCCTTTGGAACGCACTCCCTCTCGAAATCAGGACGGCTAGCAATCGGTACGCGTTCAAGATGAAGGTTCGGGAACACTTACTTAATAAATTGGCAGAATCATCATCCTCATCATTGGCAGAACCAGCGTCCTCATACGGCCAGCAGTGAAGGACCACGTCTCTGATCCATAAGTCATCACTGGCAACACGCACTGGTTGTACATGTGTATGTGTATGTATATGTGTATATATGTATGTATGTGTGTGTGTATGTATATATATATATATATATATATATATATATATATATATATATATATATATATATATATATATATATATATATATATATATATATGTATATATGTATGTTTATATGTGTATATATATTCTTATTGTTCTTATTGTAATTATGTATATTATATACTTTATATACATATATGTGTATGAATATTAATATAATTTTATCTATTTTTTTGGGATGTACCATTTATATCTTATGTATTTTATTTCCATGTATTACAATTTTTTTGTTATTTTATTTTAGTATTCGCATATTAACTTTTTATTACACCTACTTCATTCTATCTCTGCATCATCCCAAGGTAGACTGGGAGAGAATGCCTTAGGCATTAAGTCCGCCTATATACCACTTGTGTATATGAAGTTTTAAATAAATAAATAAATAATTATTTAAGCATAATTAAGTGTGAAAATAATATTAATATTTAACGAAACAGAACGTTGCATTGAATGAAACCTGTAGGAACGAATGAAAGAATGTAATTTCTTGTTTCTTATCTGTGGATGATATTTAAACCACGACGAATTTTGGTACTAACTAGTCCACGGATAGTCTGCGTTTTGGAATAAGAATACATTTTGATACTGGTGCTAAAGTTAATACCGTAACAAACCTGGATCTGTTAGTCTTGGTTTAAACCAGGACCAAAACATTTTTTTGGAATAAGACCGTTGTAGTTTATTCATAGACAAAAATCATCCATTTTTAGGAGCAACGCCTGACGGTATTATAGGAAGTAACGCCTTGTTTGAAATCACATGTCCCATAATTTCATACAAGGTCGGTAATGACGAAGTCATAATACAAGAAAAATGCATTTCTGCCGAGTAAATAAAAAAGTGGTGTGATCCAGGTGAACAAAAATTCTGATTGGTACTTGCAAGTTCAAAGACAGATGCATATATACATCCGAAATATCTAAATGTTTATTGGCAGTATGGTATAGACGTAATAAAATAAAAGTGGAAACAATAGTAAAAGATGACCAATTTTGGAAGAATAAAATGGAGAAAAATTACTTTCATTTTATTTTCACTGCTTACTACCGGAATGGGTAGAACCGCGACTTAATCGTTATAAACAAATTCGAGATCCAAATAACGTAACAAAAAAGAAAAATAAAGAAAATGTGCTTAATGGTCCCAAAAAAGAAGAGGAATAAAATATCATTAAAAACGTAGTTACAAATTCTGTTATACAAATGCGTTTTAAAAATTATGACTTAGTTACTATTTCAATAAATTAAAAAATATAAGTTTTGTTGATTTCTCTTTTGATAAAATAACATGACGACATTAACAATGACATATACATTTACATTTTATTATACGACAGGACATTGTATAAATGATGCAAAATATTAAAAACATTAAAAAAATAGTGTGTCGCGACTCCGACGCTTGCTTGTTCTTTCTGTTTACCGCACATTGACCTCCGATTGAGCATTTGGCGCGAGTTTGAAATTTTAGGAATCGAGTGACGAGTGTCGCTAGCGTAGCGCGGGGTGGAATAAGCGGAGCCAATTTTAAGCGTTTATTTTCGATGTGTCGTCTTAATAATGTTCTCCAGACTGAACTCCGGCCCCGGCGCGGCAACCAGTCTTAACTGAGACTTACTATCTGTGCAGGAGGAACACTCCGGGCTGCCACAGAAAATTTCTTAACAGAAAAACTTAATTACTAATTTTATTAGGTTCGACGCGGAATTCGAATGCAAGACCACAAGTTTAGTGGTCGCGTTTAACACCACAAATCTAACGTGACAGTCAAAATAATTTGAAAAAAGTCCTCCTGTATCAAACTGCCTGCTGTTTAATTTTAGGGAGTTACAATGTCAAGTAGCAGTTTAATATTTCACTTATTATTATATTATTATTTGCCACTGTTGTGTGGAAGATATTGCTAATAAAACCGACTTTGGTTTTTACCACAATATTTGTTTATTTTTATAAAATTAACCTTTTTCTGGAGTACAATTAAGAACCCTTTAAATGAGAGACGCAGGAAGCATCCCACACTAGGGCTTCACCTCTCTCGCAAAGGACCAACGTTACACCGTCGGGTCTCCTGGTACCGTCTCTAAGTATCCCGCGACTCTCTACAACCGACGAACATTTGTAGAGACAAGAGCCCTTCATATGACTGCGTTTAAAGAACCAAGACCAACCAAATGAAAGGTATGTTATTGAATTAGATTCTTAATACACTACATACATTTCCTAATAATATCAGCCAGAACGTTTTCAATAAAGTAAATTTTGGTACACCGAATATTACACGTTGATTTCGTGCTGGATAAATACGCATGCAGCGGAGAAGGAATCGCTAAAAGCCTTTTAACGCCAGAAACCCACGCCTTATTGTCAGTTTTCATTGTCTACCAGTATCTAACAAACACACACACATAGTAACAGGAAGTGCGCGTGTATGTGTATGACAAACTTGTGTCAGAAGTCGAGTCTTTGCTGAACAGAGTCTCGGATTGGGGACGACTAAATCTAGTCCAGTTTAACCCCCAGAAGACACAAGTTTGCGCGTTAACCGCTAAAAAGAACCCCTTTGTCGTATCCCCTCAGTTTCAAGGCACTCCCCTTGTTGCCTCAGCCAGTATCGGAATCCTCGGCGTCGACATATCGAGTGACGTGCAGTTTCGTGGTCACTTGGAAGGGAAGGCCAAATTGGCCTCTAAAAAGCTTGGCGTGCTCAGCAGAGCGGGACAGTATTTCATGCCGGCACACCGCCTGCAACTTTACAAGGCGCAGGTTCGGCCGCACATGGAATACTGTTCCCATCTCTGGGCTGGGGCTCCCCAGTACCAGCTCCTTCCACTTGACCGCATCCAGCGCAGAGCGGCTCGAATCGTCGACGACCGAGTGCTTTCCGATCGGCTCGACTCACTGGCGCTGCGAAGAGATGTTGCATCTCTTTGCGTATTTTATCGCATCTATCACGGGGAGTGCTCTGAGGAATTGTTCGGATTAATCCCAGCCGCCAAATTTTGTGAACGCACTACACGGCAAACGTCCCGATACCATCCACACCATCTGGATGCTTGGCGGTCCACCACTGTACGTTTCACAAGGAGTTTTCTTCCACGTACAACCTCTCTGTGGAATAGTTTACCACCGGCGATTTTTCCGGACCGATTCGACCTGGGGACCTTCAAGAAAAGAGCTTACTCCTTTCTAAAGGGCCGGCAACGCACCCGCAATTCTCCTGGTGTTGCGGTTGATCATGGGCGGCGGTAGTCACTTAACATCAGGTGAGCCGCATGCTCGTTTGCCCCCTTTTCTATAAAAAAAAAAAAAAATGTATATTGTACTTAGGACAAATTGGGTAACTCGGTAAAAAGATTTATGTGCCACTTAAAATATCGTACCGTCTCATTACGATGCATCTTCCAGAGATAACGTATTCAGGGTCACGCTGTCGACACACTGTAATCTACTTTACAACGAAGCACTTGCTTCTTTATGGAACTAAGGTCAACAAGCGAGCACACAGTCTGCTTGTTCGTTAATGGAATCAACCCATTACATCCTGCAAAATTCCATTGCTGCAGTTTTTTATTATTTTCCTAAAAATTTCTTCATTTCATTCCTAAATCCGTAATCCAGGATAGATGTAGATGTCTATGGGCCACAGCAACCACTTACCATCAGATGGACTGTGAGCTCGTATGTCACCTTATCCTATAAATAAAGCATAAACTTTCAATTAAATTGGAATTTAAAATGAAGTTTTTATTTACAAACCCGAAAATATTTTGTTGCGCTTAACTTTAATGATCTTTTTATTTTATTTATTTCTGACGCTTGCGTGCGTAACATCACTCATAAAAAGACGTGTTTAAAATGAACATAAAATTTCAATGAACAGTTTAATTGGTGCCGGTGAGGAGTTGGAAGTGTAATAAACTAAACGCAAATGTCAATATCATATATTATAATTTTTATATAATCTATGCTATATATAATTTTTATATTATATATAACATAAATTATATATGCTATGGCTGTATATGTCTGCCCATCCTTCACTATTTGTTTTATCGACTGAACCTTTAACGTTACTGTACGTGCTCGATGCCGATGCGTTTATGTCTTCTTTTCTGAAGATAACCAACACGTTGATCGTACCCGGGAATTTCGCGTACTACAAAAAACTTTTGTCGAGCACTTAGCACATAAGCTACCACGTCACACCAAACATACACAGACACTCACAGACACACACACACACACACACACACACACACACACACACACACACACACACACACACGCACCCACGCACGCACGCCCGCACGCACGCATGCACGCACGCACGTACGTCAATATTTTTCAACAACTGGAATGAACGGAGAAAATATATAGATTCGTTAATCTCAGAGAACTGTCAGATCGATTCATCACGTCGAGCTCCGAGCAAACGGTGACAGCTCCGCCTCTGGAGGTTTTTCGCAGTTGAATTTTAATGGGCTATTTTATACTCTGTAAATTTGTATGCAGTATGTTCTAGGTGATAGGACTCTCGCCAATCTTTTATTCTCTTACTTACCAATGTCTTTCGTTAAACAGCAGCACATAAACTGCTGTTTCCATCTGAAGAGTTTGGAGTGCCAGTGTAATTACAGGCTGAGGCATTCCATCTGAGTCCTCAGAGGTGACAACACATCTGTAGCCTTCTTTGTTTGCATTTGGCTGCAGGTAGCTGCAGGAGGCACTTACCGTCAGGTGGACTACAAATTTGCTTGTTACTTCACCTAATTAGAAATTTATTCAGAAAACGTCCCCGGCCTCGTTACTGATTATTTACAATGCACGCGCGTCCTCATCTCACGTTCAGCACAAAGTGTCTTCCGTGAGAGACAAACAATGCGTTGCTGAAACAAAGCTCCTGAGAAGTCGTGTCTCATGCAAGTTGATGCTCGTTATTTTGGTCTTATATTTTAATGTATGTTCTTTTATAATATGTGTATTCGAAAAATGGATTGAGGATGAGATTTTTATTTGAACCCTTTTTCGAATTTGTAAGTCTTAACCTCAGGTAATAAGTAATAAATACCCAACCATTTCCACATTTTATCCTTTATTGTATCCAACTTTGTTTACATTAGGATTTAATGAACTGAGAGTTAGGAGGGAACTCGCGTTCACCTCGTACATTTTTAAAATATTGCGAGGAAAATTGTATAATGCTGAAATATTAGGGCAGCTTAATCTATGTGTTCCTGAGAGGTATGTGTGGCGCCGACGGCAGCCACGACTGTTGGTGGTGCCGCGAGGTCGCACCAACCTTCTGAGTGAGGCACCTCTGACGCGCGCACTACGCACGCTCAACTTGACAGCTTGTGAGACGGACCTGTTTTGTTGTACTCTGTAAACAAAGACAGCATTGCTTGTAATTTGTTACAAAAATGAAATAATCAGTTACAGAGCTCGACTATCGCGTTAGGTAATTAATCCCGTAATAATAGTAAGCAAGTAAGTTTCAGAAATAAATAAAAATAAAAGTTTACACATATCTTACACACATATAAATGTCTTCGCATAAAATGAAACCAACCTAAGCAAAAATTACTATTCGCAACAAGCTTTTTTATTATTATATTTATACTACATAATATATTAGTAAATACATATATTAGTAGATTAGCAGCGACGCTTCGCTCCGCAATTTGTTGCAGTTGTAAAGAGGCTTACGTAGTTATGACTGCCACCTGTAATGAAACTTTATTGCACTTGTAAATATTGTTAAATAAAGCATAAAGGTGGTTTTGTAATTTTAAGCATGACAGAGTTATGATACAGTTGTATTACGGTTGTAACACTAGTAATCTCATCCACCAGATCAGCCGTTTCGTAATTCTATCAAATACAATATTATGTTACTGCAGTAGACTGCAGTCGTCTTTGCGTCAGTTATCTCATTGGATTTATTAATGTTGTATTTATAGAACATATTCTATTGCTTGCTGCAAAGGAACAATTATTTTTATATATGTCGAAACAAAGAAAGAACAATTCAAATGAAACACACTTTTAACACAAACACACATACAAAACAGACAAAAATCCTAAGATTAAGGTGGGCATATTTCTTTAATTCTTATTTGTTAATGCGTAAAAATTAACACTTGTTTCCATATAGGTCTTCAGCATAATGCTGCGAAGGCGGCGTTGATTTTCAGTTTCAGCCCAGTGACTTCACTAACAAGTCGGTGTGAGATCCTCTTCGGCCTGCACAGTAATTAATTACAGGTTAGAGAGTAGTGCTAACGTACAGAGATAATATACATATACATTGCACCTAACCTAGTCAACAGATCTATAGTTTAAATGACTATGAATTTTATTGCGTTTAACTTTCCAAGTAACTCCCTTCTTATTTTAATTAATTTCCAAAATTTAAGGTGCGTTACAGCAACCATAAAACACTCTTAAAAGTTTAATTCCATATTATATATATTATATGTGTAAATATATAAAAATCTTATAGTTCATTATTTCATGGCAACTTACACAAATAAACAACTAAACGCTACCCGTTCACAGTAGGTGGGAAAACCGGATTTGATCTAAACCGGCAACAATGAAATTGTTAATTGCAATTTTCAGTGCTGATTAACCACGTAATCGGCGATGAAACATTGTGATGTTCGAGGTTTTTCCTTTATTTATCTACTTTCAGCCTCGATTATTATTATCTGGGGGCACGGGCACCGTTATAACTAATCTAAGTTTCTTAATTTTGTCACTCACTGACTGACTGACCGATCATCAAAACTCTAAAGGCCTTCGATGAACGTATTGTTGATCGAAGTCTAAGGCACTTCAAGCAGACATAGAAGCTTCAAATTTAGAATACGGGTAGTGTTTAGTGTATAAATCAAGGACAAACTAAAATATTTTGCGATTTCGGTCCAGTTTTCTGGATACACCAACTACATAAATAACTTTGTAATCCTATATGAATATAAAGGATTACAAATATAAAATTTGCAGTGAATTAATCAGTGTATCTGTATATGTATAATATAATAATAATGTCCTCCAAACCAAGGCGGCCTGCCTCAACGGAAGCTAGCCATCGGCGCAGGACAGGATTATGGTGACCAAGCGCATATGCACAGGTGCACTCTCTATTCCCTCACTCTCATAATCCGATGGGACAGTAAACCGACGTGACCGGAGAGAGATCAGGCGCAGGACCAACGGCTTTACGTGCTTTGCGTGAGACACAGCCAACTTCCTGACTCCGGGCAACTACTGAGAATTTCTTGACGGAAAAACTCAATAATTAATTTTTTGAACTTAGGACCTCATGATCAGCAGTCGCACTACTACAACCACTAGACCAACGAGGCAGCCATGTAATATATAATGGAATAATAGGTGTAGATAGGTTTACTAATCAAAATACAGACGCGTTTTCACCCGTGAGTACTTAGGTGGAATGCCTAGGATCTCCGGTTTTCTACACTCACCATACGAAACACAGCAGCATTAAGCTACTATTTACGCTGGTATTCTGTGAGAGCGTGGTCCCTCCCCGGTCGAGCCGATAAAAATACAATTTAATCACAGGGAAAAATATATAAAATAACTTTTCTAATACATTTTGTTGGTTATTAATAATTTCCTCAAGCTCTTCATTTCTTGACATAATTTCCTTAAATTTAAAGTTCATATTTTCAATGATAGGCTTTGAAATATTTTCTTGTAAACGTTTTAATACTTTTCTTTGTTCCGTTATGTTATCCTGCATTTTTAAGCATATTTGCTATTTCTTCCATATTGATAAGTGATTTTATTTATTTGGATGTTATTAAGCGACCTCTTGTGTCATGTAGAGCTTACTCCTTTCTAAAGGGCCGGCAACGCAGCTGCAATTCCCTTGGTGTTGCGGTTGATCATGGGCGGCGGTAGTCACTTAACATCAGGTCAGCCGCATGCTCGTTTGCCCCCTCGTCTATATAAAAAAAATGTTACTATATTTTTTCTGATTGTATTTGATTCAGTTCGGTTTGTATTAGTTAATATCTTTAAACTCCGCTAGATGGGTTTTACTCGTAGCTTCATCTAATTAACAATAGATGGCACAAAACTTGATATGATTCAACGTATTGGTAGTTTGTTTAATTTCATAGGTTACAATTGTGAAAATACAATTATTTAATTCCTTAAATCGAAATATATATATAATAATGTGGAATTGCTTCACTTTAACTATTTAATCATATTTATGGTTACAAAGTTCGAAAAGTTCACTTACATATTTAAGTCTGAAGTCTGAACTAACGGTTTTCTTTTTCACACTGATGTTACACTATTATTTGTGTAACTTAGACACTTTTGTATTCACTTAATAACACAAATTTTAACTTCTTTTGACAAGAATAACAAATTTTAAATTCAATTTAAGTACAGAGCTAACGTGTTTACACGGCATGCAGCGCCCTCTCCCATAATAATCTTCACAGAATAGCAGTTGCTGTGTTTCGTATAGTGAGTGTAGACAACCAGAGACCTTTTTCACTGTAAACGAGGCATTCCATCCCAGTCCTGGGGGATTATAATGCGTCTTCATTTTAATTAACAATAGAAGATAAATGTTGATGCGTATGGGTCACAGTATCCACATACCGTTAGATGTACAGAGAAAAAAAAGTCGTCAGAGGTGACAACGCACCGAAACATTACTCTTCTGCTGCATAATATTAAATCATAATAATTCTTTAGAAGAATTTCACTAATACAGTCAAAATAAGTTACGCCACGTACCCAGCATTCAACGTAATGGAGCTATTGTTGTGAATGCCCTCTATTGTTGTGAATCTGTACCAATAATATTGTCATTTAATGTAGCCGTGTGCAAGTTGGCGCATGAGAATACACTTTTATAGAGTACGGGTGATAAACGAGCACCAAGTTAAGTTTCAGCCGCACATATACAATCTCTCTGGACTCTAACATGTAATAACTTTTATATTCATATAAATAAATCATCTCAGCGCAGCTGTGTAAATTAATCCAACTTTGAAATTAGCTTGCTCAAAAGATACATCAGTTTCTATAGAAATGAAATTATAATGCGGCGGCCATATTTATTAAATTCGTAGTATTGCTGGATGAATTATCGTCTTTTATTTTATGAACTATAGACATGCGGAAAAATCTTCGATATAAAGAACGGATTTGTCGACACAAAGCGATTCTGGGATACGAAATATAATACGTACATTATATAAACGTCATAAATCTCTACTGAGTGATTGAGATAATATGAGAAAGATATTACTTATTTCTACCCGATTACGCTGGAATTAAATAGTAGTTCGATTCACTTTGACTGTTCTTAGCTTAGTTTGAGCCGGTAGGTTGCGCTAATACTTTCTACAATATTTATTTGTTGTTGAAAATTTTACTATGAAAAAAAAGTCCCGCTGGATTTTTAGCTGGTTCTTCCCAGAACTGGGTTTATTTTCCGAACCGGTGCGGTGTTAACTACTTTTAATAAGTACTACATGTTAATTCTATTCTATGCTATTGTCGAGTTTCAGAAATAAATCGTGCGAAGCCTGAGCGGATCGCAAGTACAGACAATAACTTTAATTTAACTTAACTATAACTTCAATAAGGTATTAAGGTGGGTTGATAGGTATATTATGTTATTTTGTGTATGTATGGCGATATATTTGTCAATTGTGAAGTGATTTATATAATTATTTTATTAAATTATTTCAGAAGAATGTTTTGTTTGTGAGTTTGTAGGAGAATTTTTTCCTAAAATAGTAAATACATTACTAAACTTTTATGCGGGATTTATTTATTAATTTATATTTATATATATGAGACATTGAGATACTATGTACTTCGTACTAGAGGCATAGAATAAATAATAGTACTACGTACAGAAGTTGCACTCTTTTGATGTCCCCTGCTTGCCGACGTTTAATAGCCTACATAATTATTATTAATCAGATAAATCGCGCATGCAAGCTAAATAAAACTTTATCGCTGCGTGTTAGTGTTCATATTATTTTGCATCTTTTCCGCTTCCTAAGGCACGGCGGACTTTCCGTGGTTATTAAGGAAAAAAATACATTGCGAAATGTTAATTATGTTACTTAGGTGAAGTACCTATTCTGACTATGATCGACTGACCACACGTTCGCCCTTATGTGAGTATTGCGATGCCTCACGCATGTAAATTGCAAGGTCATTCGTCGGGAATCGCAACTCTTGGTTCAGAAGAAATAGGTAGTAGTTTGAACAACAAATAAACCTGAAATACGATTCCTAACAGAAATGTGATCTATTCTACTTACTTAAAAACCTTCTTAGTATACAAAGTTTTAATTTCAGTGTATTGTGTTAGGTATAACTTAAAATATTTTAATAAAAAATACAAGTATAGGTATGTATGTAAGTAAATGGATGGATAGTGAAGTGAATTTTAACTAATTTTTGTAATAAAGTACTTAGGTATTTCTTCTGTAGACCAAATTATTACTTAATTCTTTTTTGCTGTAAGTACCTATCTAACAAAAAAAATCACCTTTCATAATTTCCTTCTAAAATTATTCGGTAATTTTAAGAAAGATATGAAACCTTTTGTTGGTCATTTCATTTAGTATCCATCCACGCAGCAGTTATAGTCGGAACGACGTTTTGCTATTATAATTTATCAAATAGGTACATAATATAGAATTTTTAAAATACATTAAAACTTTTACAACTATTTTTACCTACAATTTAATATACTAAACACTAAAGAAAAACTATTTCAACAAGTATTTACACAAAAATATTTACGTAAACAACGTTAAAAATTTTAACATTGAATCGCCTACACGCGCTAGCCCCGACTGCGTATAACGCCGCCCAGGGCGCCTCGCGATTTTAGGTAATTATTTCACGCAAGTACCATTCAACTGCGGTGATTGCACCGCACTTTAATCAGTCACTCGCTAGGCGCTTGTTGCGTGTTGTGTTGATTTAATAAAAATCTCTTGATAAAATAATACCGTCGTGTGTACCCAGATATTGCACAAATAATTCAAGGAATGTCAACCAAGGAATTACTTTTCATCGGTTAATAAGATACTTTATCAATAAAATTATTATATATTAATAATAAAACAAATTATTCCTAAGACGCCATCTCGTGTCATGGAATATAGATTATGAAATTAATTTGTTCAGATGCGACATTTCTGTGGGTACTTAAGTATGGGACGAATATATTATAATACACATTTTTTTGTAGAAACATATAATAGGAGTTATCGTAATTAGCCTAATTTTTTATATTTAAATCTGCTCATTATTCCTTTATTTTAATTTTAAGTTTCCACATTAAAGTCAAAGTGGAATAAATTCGTACATTTTTAACTCTCGCGTGCCCAACATTTATGAGCGACTCTTATTCTAATTTAAATAAATATATTTGTAATTTAAATGTTATATTAATAAGTTTTATCAAAAATACCTACATTTATTATGTTTTTTTTATATTTGACGTGGATACCTTTTAAAATGTTGAGATGAAAATATCATTAAAATGTAATTGTGACCTAATATTATGTAATATTATATTAAATAAGCAAATATAATATACAACATATATGACGAAATTTAAAAATTGATCTCGATATAATTTACCTATTTAACAATACAATCTACTATTACCTACTGATCATTCTACCTGTGTTTATTCTATGATAAAAATACCAACAGCACGAACACAGAGTAGCGCACATTTTTTGTTTGAAATAGCTGTTCTAGTACGTAAGTACATATTATTTAATGAGTACCCGGTTGACCGAGCTTTGCTCGGTGTTTTTCGCTCGGTTTTTTTTTTAATTCGTGTGTTTTGGAAATTATATTTAGATACAAATTACATACTGATGAAATACGAATAATATTTTTTGATCTTAGCGACATAATAGAAAAAACTGAACTGGTTATTTGAATAAAAAATCATGAGTGCAATTAGTTTAATTTAAATTTTCGTGTTTTTAAAAAATACTAAAAAAGGGCTCGAAAAAATAGATTTTCTCAAAATAGAAAGGAACTTGAAAAAAAAATTAATAAAGTCGATCGGTCGATCTGGGCTCGAACCGGGGTTTTACATTTCTATGACCGCCCATTATACCAAATAAGCTATTTATAATCTTTAACAATCTGTCAAAATTTACCTTCTTATTCTAACAATATTGTAGCAGTTTTTCATTGCCTAAAAACACCGACAAAAAGACAATAATAATTAATAGTAATGAAATAATGATAATGATATGAGATCATCATATAAATTTCGATAAAAGTCCGCCCCTAAGGCTAGACAAAATGAAACAAGTTTTTAGTGCTTCTATGAAGATCACTTTCTACTTTTGATATTCCTTAATCAACTGAAAAAGGTCCAAAAATTACACTTTCAATAAAACATTAAAAGGCGACTACAAAGAACTAAATAATTCTTACATACCTAATAGCTTCTGAAGTCTGGGATTTAATTTTTTATACACTACATCTAAGCGCAGGCCGCTCCTTAGAAAATTAAATTAAATTGTTGTGTGTAAATTATTTTATTCCGTTTAGATAATATCGAATAATATTATATATAATTTTTGTTTGTAAGCTACCTCTATGATAAACCCCAGTATGGAGGCTACGTTTTCTTTTACTAACATAAAATAATCAAAAAAATTTATAAAAGTAAGAATGCATGTACAGACGCACAATTAAAAAAATCTTCTCATCATCTTTCTCATCTTCACATATGTAAATCACTGGAAATGAAACAACAAATGTATTGTCAACGTAGTGCATGTATCAGCTATATTGTAAGGTGTTTACTTACAATAAGAAAATAGTTAATTCGTATATCACTTATAGTTTCTTATAAAATTAATCTTGTCTCAATAAAGTGAAACATGTCATCAACAATGTCATAACATGTGTCATACTACGCCACGAAACCATTAAAATATTATTGCATCTCCAAAGTAGTGTTCTCTGCTCATAGGTTAAATGGTAGAAAACGTCTTAAGGTGTCAAGTCTGCCTTTATATTTTTTGTGTAATTAAATTTAAATAAATAAATGTAGATTATAAATACAGGAAAAGAAACAAAAAATATTGATTAAATAGATTTCTATTTAAGACCGTCACGTTATCAGGCTAACTCCTTATAAACAACTTTTTTTCATACGATTACAATCGTCTCATTACGAAAAGTGTTTCTTTTTTATGATCTCCGGTTAAAACCATCGTTTAAGATGAGTTTTGTTAGCTAAAGAAGTCCTGCTTTAACAAAATTAATTCCAATGCAGCGGTGAAGAGTTTCGGGGATATAACGTCACCCTGTCTTACACCTCCCTGCAGTTGGATAGGTTTCAAACTCTGATTATGTACTCGGATAGCCATCGTAGCCCTACTTTACAAATACTTCAGCACTTCAATATACCGACAGTCAACTTGGCACCACTGAAGGGACTGTAGCACCGTCCGATTTTCGACGGAATCAAAGGTTTTCTTATAGTCCACATGTGCCAGGAAAGTGGCAGATTTTACTCTTCGGCCTTCTGTACAATTGGCCGCAGGGTATTTATGTAGGCTATGGTACTAAAGCCTTCTCGGTAAACGGCTTGTTAGGAAGACTGGAAGTCATCAAGTTTGCGTGCGAGATGATTCGTAATGACTTTTGAAAACAGCACGAATTGGTCGGCTCGACCCGGGAAGGACCACGCTCTCACAGAATACCAGCGTAATATAGTAGCTTAATGCTGCTGTGTTTCGATGGTAGTGTATAGATCCTGAGACCCATTTTACGGAAACGAGCATTCTATATTAGTTCTCACGGGTGACAACGCATCTACATTTTGATCCGTAATCGAGGATAGATGTAGATATCTATAGGCCACAGCAACCACTTACCATCAGGTGTACTGTGTGCTCGTTTGTCACCCTATTCTATTAAAAAATGTATGTAAATATATGAAAAATGTTAAGAAATAGTCAAATTTAAAAAGCCGGACACCGTCTAATTTGGCCGGACACGCAAACAAAAAGCCTGACTGTGTCCGGCTTTATCCGGACGTCTGGCAACGCTAGCCACGGTCACTGACGCACACTACGATAATATCGAAACGAGACGATGACACACATCCGACCTCGAGAACCGCTGGCGCGGTAGTGAATTCAGATGGCCAACCCAGTGAAAACGATACTTTTATTTAATCAAAATTATAGTATAGTTTAAGCAAATATTGATGATTATTTTGGTACAAATTTTACGTCAAAATGATGTAGAACTTGGGAGATGATGGGGCTTGTATCGAAGCTTTTTCGGTAGATAATAATTAAATGATTTTTTTTCTTACGCACAAGGCATATAACGAAGATTTATTTTATCAATAAAGTATAGAATATTGACGATATAAAATATTTTTTGATGGTCAATATTCAATAAAATCTACAAATTAGAGCTCTCAAATCAACTCTCTCAGAGTTTTGGTCTAAACATGCATCGGGAGTGTGATTATAATTACATAAATAAATAAGTTATCTAAAATTTGCCTTGAGCTTATTGTAGTAGAGAAAACGAAATATTTTTACCAATTAATTGTTATTTCAAGCAACGAACGGAAAACATATAATTTGAACGAGCAAACCTTGTAATTTCGCGTTTTTTGTAATACTCCTCTTAATCTCGGTCAAACTGAGGTCCGGGATATCATCGTAATAGTGTCGGATAAGACTTGCTCTTGGATCGTTACTCACATATGCGTATGGCTACAACAATGACGTGTACCGATGCCTAATCTCAATCACACTCAAAATCTCAGGTGTCCCGAAAAGACGTAGCCACATTCGGTCTTCAGTTTCGACACTTGTCGACAAAATCAATTAACAATATAATATTATTTTTTATTATCAATCATGTACTCTTTAGTAGTATAATAACCCTTATTAAACTGTGAGCCTATTTTCAGCATTAAGATTATCTAAAATTGTCGGATGTTTGCATGACAGCTTCATCTTACACTTGCGCTGTCTTTGTGTTCGTGCCTTTGTTATACCGAATCAAAGATTTTCACCATCATGTGAGGAATTATATAGTGATGACAACAACAAAAAAAACTAAACAAAAAATAACCAAAGAGAAATCAATAACTTGCACATAAGTTATTGATTTCTCTTTTTTATATTTCGTACATATATATTATATACGTTAAATTATTTATAATATTAGTATTTAAGATATCGCATGGTATTTCTACATACTATTCAATAAGTTATAGTCATTCTCGAAAATCTCTTTCTGAGTCGAATGTTTTTAAAAACAATATTTGAGAGTCCAAGTACAAGTAGTCATTAGAGTTTAAATTTAAAACTGTGCGTGTGCCCAACCGTAGCTACTTTTCTATAATTAAATAATAACTATTGTACAGCTTTTACAAAGTTAAAACACCATTATTTTAAGGGTATTTATCATTAATTTAATGATACTCACTTCACCCTTAACCATTTCGCTCTGCTCAAATTTAATATCGGCTGTGTGTCGCGTGTCAAACTGTAACGTTCGAAAACGACTCCACGGTTTTAATTAACCATTATTGAAGTTAAAACAGCAGCTGGGAATAAAGCTTTAGAAGAACTTTAGGAGAAGCTTTTCAAAATGCCTTTTGTATGATAATTTCAAATAAATTATTTCAAATAATAAACTGTTTCCACCATGTCGTTCGCTTTCTTATGAAAAATCTAGTTCGTAGGACTGTAGGGACCTTTGTTGGGAATTTGATATTTATATTTTGAAGCACGCGGTGCTAATGAGTATACTGTACTTGTTTGAGCCACGCTGCAGCTATATTGTGGTTAAGCATGAATGGGTCTGCTCCACCGGGGCACGGTAATTTCATCTACAAATATTACCGTGACCGGGGTAGGACCAAACTGTTACAGACTTTTAGCTTAAAAAAAGCAGATTAATGCTGCTGTGTTTCGTATTCTGAGCGCAGAGAACGGGAGACTAATTTTGACAAAAAATTTACAATATTATTATAATAAATAATTTATCATAAAATTAGTAACACCTGCCACAGCTTCTCAAATCATCCAGGGTTCAATGGTAAAGAAAGCCTTAAGGCATTTATTTTTCCTTTATATATTCCTTAATATAATATGTATTAAAAAGATTAAATAGGTTAATAAAAAAAGAAAGAACAATCCGTTTTTCTGCTCCAGTGCAGACAAACAGACTTTATACGATCTTCAAATAAATGTAACAATAAAAGTGTGCGTTGCGGATAAGTTAAGTTACAAATAACCATTTAGTCTTTATTGGCGGAATTCCGGAACTGTTCCACACATCACTCGAATGTAACACTGACAGCTATTCACGCGGCTCTTCGCGAATACAGTTTCTGGATCAGCATAATTTATTAACATCACAGTCCATTAAATTCCACAACAGAACCTCCTCCACGATTGCCTCATAAGCAGGATATTTTGCACAGTTGCCACACAGTTCATTCTTGGAGTTACGCCATTACATCAATATCCCAAAATATATACAAAATCTCACTTCCGCCAAATTTAAGAACTTTATTTAACAAGTTTTGAATAAAAAGGGTTGCTATAATATCAAGGAATTTGTGGATTATAATAACACTTGGAAGTAATGTGATTGCGAAGTGTAACCAAGCCGTTTCTAATTTGTTTTATGTTTTAATTATTGCGTAACATACAAAATGATTATAAACTGTTCTTTTTACTTCAAAAAACGTCCCGCTTGGTTTCTTACTTCTTCTTTCCAGGACCGAGGTATTTACCGAATTAGTGGTAAATTAAACATAACAGTGACTTTCAATAAGTATTGTTTATAATCAATATTGAATGAAAAAAGCTCCTATTACCTGTAAGTACGTTGCCAATTGGGTTGTCGTTTCAAGTTATTATTAGGAAAACATTACTGCCCATCCTAAAGCAGTATTCAGCTGGCTTTTCACGTTGATATTCAGGTATTTTAATAATATAATATATAATACGGCACAAGGACTGACATCCAAACGCGCAAAATAATTTTGATGTTTTTCACATTAAGCTTACATAAGTAGACAGTGTTGAGACAGCGGGCTGAATAGCGCAATTCCCGTGTTCAGTGATTGTGTATGAACTGGCCAGTTCTAAATTATCAACCTTTCAAATGAAACGATAAACAAACAGGCGCTTGTGGCTGATGCCAGACACGTCGGCCAGCTCGCTAGCAATAACTAAACACTGAATTTGCGTTATACAGCCCACTGTATCTCATCACTGTCTAGCTAAGCTTAATGTAAAATTGATTTGTTTTCCGTATTTGGATATTAGTCTTTTTGTTATATTATATAATCTAAACGGTCTTATTACTAACAAGAAATGGTAGCTTAATACTGCTGTTTCGTGTGGTAAGTATAGAGAACCAAAGCTCCTTTTTATTGGAAACGAGGCGTCTGATTTTCAGAGGAGACAACGCATCTGCGTTTTAATTCTTATCGAGGATGGATGTTGATGTCAGTGGGCTACAGCATCCACTTACCATCCGGTGGATTGTGTGCTTGTTTGTCAACCTCATTCTATATATTATTCGACATATTTCGTGTAAAGTTTATAAAACTGAATTGATATTTTGCCAAAAAAATTCTTATGCAAACGAAATATTACATAATTTAACTTGTGATGTGATTATATAAATACTTTTTGATCCTTTACCTTTTCGGGTAATTGTGTGTAGGATTTGAAAAATCGGTATACTGAATTCTAAATTCGAGATAATTTCAATTCACCGACACCAACTTACGTATCGATTTTAGCGTGGTGTATTTTGTGTTGATTTTGAAGTGATTATTATAGTAGTAATAAAAAAGAAAGAAACACTTATTGCAACACGCTACAAACACCATTAACTTAAATTTTAACATTTCAATACGTATCAGGTAAAAAATTTAGAACAACATAAAAAAAAATAATTTGTAAAAGTATGTTTATAAATTACAGTAAAAAATACATTCTTGATGTTGTGTTGTGGCGCGTGAGGCAGATGGACTTCAATTAGCTTATATGTTGTCGCCGAAACAACAGCGCTGGTTATCATTAAGCCTGAACCTAGTATATGTATATACTTGTTGGCTTTATGGCCTGAACGGCTGGTAACGTACGGACGTCTACATGAGATACAAAATAATATTTAAAAAAATCAGTGTAGAACTACGTTGTAGTATGTTTTTTTTTATAGGAAAAGGGTGACAAGCGAGCACACAGTCCATCTGATGGTAAGTGGTTGCTGTGGCCCATAGACATCTACATCTCTCCTCGTTAGCGAATCACAATGAAGATGCGTTGTCAGCCTTGAGGACTAAGATGGAATGCCTCATTTCCAGGAAAAGGCGTGTTCGGTTTTCTATACTCACCATATGAAACACAGCATTAAGCTGCTATTTGACGTTGGTATTCTGTGAGAGCGTGGTCCTTCCCCGGTCGAGCCGACCCATTCGTGCTACAGCTATACAACTAATATAGCTGCAGCATGGCTCTACCACGTAAACTTTACTATTATTTATTTTTTGGCTGTAGTTATTAATAGATAACATCAAAAACCGAAGGCATGTATGTGCACATTATGTAATGGTTTGTGTTTATTTTATTTACATTATATTAGATTGTTTTATTATCTTTATCCGATAATATCAAAATTTACGTAATATATATCAGTGTAATGTTAACGTGTATTTACATATTTATGACTAAATGCTAAACATGTTTAAAAATACAACATAATTTTTGTACAAATCACATAAAATTATATTAATGATACTAAATTACACTTGCAGTAATTGGAGCTATCTGGATATCAACCGTAAATAGGCTTTAAGGTTGTATTATCATTTAATTGTTGCGGCCTTGATTACCAGTGCCACGTGCCACTACCCATTTGGGTAAATAGTACACTTCAGTCTGCGCTCTTCTGACTTATTAGCTATTATTAGATAATTTTTATATTTTTCCTTAAATATGTTAATTCTACACAGGCTACGAAGCGGCGGCAGATCGCGCCAACACTTTGAGGCGGCGTACCTAATAAAGCTTCCAAGACTGACTCTTTGGCAACTACAACAAATATCGATCGTCCATATAAGATAATATAAGAGGACATCTATATTCAGCAGATGATTTTAATAGCCTGTAATTGTTTTTATCTACTATTATCTAGTAATGATATGCGCGAAGAACCGCATAAACACCTATCAGTGTTACATTCGGGTGCTGTGTGGAACAGTTCTGGAATTCCGTCAATAAAGTTTAAATGGTTATTTGTAACTTAATTTATCCCCACCGTATACTTTTATTGTTTACTCGTTAATAATTTTTTGCCGCATCAACTTTGTTTTGTTTTTAAAGGGTTTTAAAAAAGGCAGCCTGGGTTGGGAAAGCTCATGTTCAGGCTGGGACTTTGATAAGCTGTAACAGAGATAAGAATAAAATGAAAACTATCTTCATGCTGAGAAAAACAATCATGAAACCTAACAATGTTAGTAAATAAATTGTAATTGAGTATTATTTTAAACAATCAAATTATATTAGAAATAGCTTGGTAGCGATCACCTCGTTCCCAGGGAATCCATCATACGCGTATTGCAATACTATCCAATATATAGGTCCACTGCCAAACATCGATCTTCCTGACAGTTTTTTCCATAGATGCCAAAGAAAGATGTGGTGGCCAGTTTTTCATATTACTCGTGTGTGCTGTTATCAGAAGTATGAAGAACTACTGCTGATTTAGTTTCGCTCTGTCGCCTCTTACGACACCCACGGGAAGATATGGGGTAGTGGGTATTCTCAACCGCCACTACATGGTAGCTTTCCATACTGTGTTTATATTATATATTACATATTATAATATAATTTCTAGAGTTAACGAATTAAAATGTAAACTAAACATTCCCTACTCTCTCACTTAATAGATACGTCATAGCATAACAGTACGTGCTATGTCATTAAAATCTGAGAGTATTATTATTATTAGTTCGCTTAACACTAATTTTCTAATAAAGTCGGGGGGCACGGCAGTGCCCCCGCCAAGTCGAGCGCGAAGCAAACACTGCCGTACCATCCTTTACTGGAACCATTTCGCCGCATTATCAGGCCCCTATTTGAGAATCTCTGGATAATACCAGAACGCAGAAATTTTCGTCATCCAGTAAACTATAATTACATACTTAAAATCCAAAATTTCAAGTCTGTAGGTCATTTAGTTCCGAAGTTAAGCGTAAGCAAAGTTTCGCATTTTAGACACTCACTCACTCACTCATGATCATCAGAATAGAACTAGTACTTCCCATAAACTCAGAGAGCTGAAATTTGGTACAGAGTTAGGGTTTAATGACCACATAAAGGGAAAACTATAAAAACTAGGATAATCGAACATCTGGAGTACCTGGTGACCCTGATTGGAAAACACAAGAGCCCAACCAAACTATTAGAAGAGATCGACATACCGCCTTTACAAAAAAATATTCAACTTGGTGGGCCGCTTCATTCGATGTCAAAAATCGAAGGTCTAAAGTATCTGATGAAGAACCCTCAGCTGGTCTCAGCTGTATTAGAGATATGGTAATGCCCCCTTCTACCGTTGGTACATAAAATCTACTGTCATTGCAAAAATCCAGCGTAGTGGGACAGTGTTATTGTGTGTAATTTAATCTAGCCTATAGCGTCTCACTGCTGGGCGAATGCCTCCCCTTCTGCTCTTAATACGCATATAAATAAAATTAAAGGAAAACTCTGGATAACACTAGATTGGCTTTTATACTTATACTTACAAGTTTACAAGAAAAAATAGTCGAACGATTAACTTTATTCTACTCGAATATTACTCAAATTCCTTTAAGGTACCGTGGACATGAATTCATCTCCATGTTGAGTACCGCGGACATGAATTCATGTCCGCATTACGTGCTGCTATTTTCTTCATTAATTGATATAAAAATACAGTATACTTTCAATTGAACACTATTTCATTCGATTCTGAACGAACTAAAAAGTATTCTGAAGAATGATATTCACTCGGTTACATAGACAAAATCAAATATAACAGCCATTGGCTTTTGTGCTGTTGGTGCTGTTAGTTGCGTAATCGTTGAAGTTTTGTGATTGTGATATTAGTTGGATTTTCCTTCAAAAAACTGTAAGTAATGTTATTTATCTTTACTACGTAATGTTTTTGAATGATCTAAGTTACAACAACAGTAACTTTTTATGTTTCAATTGATAAAAAAGTAGAATCAAAAAACCTCTACGCGAACAATTCATAACGGCCAAGATTTGTAATAAGATAATAATAGTATATTTCTTATTCGAATACCATAGTAAATACTTTTACTAGGCATTGCTAAATGTTATATCTATATGATTGTATAAGAAAAATAAAGGAAGACGCTATAATATATACACAAAAAGGTTTTGAAAATGAGGTTACAAAGCGCGCGCAAACTGTCTATTGTCGAATTTTTAGCAAATGTTTGCAAGTTAAAAAGTAGAATTATTATAATTATTACATGCATAATTTCGGTTCATTTAGGAAGAATATGTTGTATTGATTGTAAGGACATAAAAATAAAATAAAAACTTACGATATTTCATTCATAAAATAAAATTTGTTGTCAGTAAGTACACTTTATCAAGATCCGTTAGAAACAAAGAGCTGTACAAAATAAAATAAACATTTAGATGTTATGGTTATTGTTTCTACTTATCGAAAATCTTATCGGCTTTAAATAACTGTAACAAAAACCTCTTTAAACATAAGTGAGAAACATAAATGTTTATAACAAGTGCCGCCAGCTGAGGTGACAAAGCTGTTTTTTGTTACGGCGGGCGCAGTAAGAGAAAGGTTTAATAAACAAATTACACTAGACTTACCAGAAGATACTGTTTGTTTACTACCAACTAGAAATATGAGTATGCAGTTAAATAATGCTATGTTAAAAGCGATTCCGCACCCCGAGATAAAGTTAGTTGCCTAAGATTCCTTGGATTGTTCAAAATGTATGATAACAAAAGCCCGGGCGTGTTTACAAAAATATGAAGTGTCATGCTGCGTTTCTTGATGGTTCTGCCACGAACAGAAGTATTTTCCGAACGAGCGTAAACGACGAACGAGTAAATTAAAAAATGAATTTCAATAAGTATTATGTATTGCATAAAAATCTCAGTCCTCAGAGGTGGTAACTTCTATAGCCTTCTTTGTTTATAGTGCGCTGCCGTATGTTAAAAGCGATTCCGCACCCCGAGATAAAGTTAGTTGCCTAAGATTCCTTGGATTGTTCAAAATGTATGATAACAAAAGCCCGGGCGTGTTTACAAAAATATGAAGTGTCATGCTGCGTTTCTTGATGGTTCTGCCACGAACAGAAGTATTTTCCGAACGAGCGTAAACGACGAACGAGTAAATTAAAAAATGAATTTCAATAAGTATTATGTATTGCATAAAAATCTCAGTCCTCAGAGGTGGTAACTTCTATAGCCTTCTTTGTTTATAGTGCGCTGCCGATAGCTGCAGTAGGCACTTACCATCAGGTCGACTGTGAGTTTGTCTGTCACTCTAACTAAATAAAAATGTATTCAGAGAACATCCCCGGCCTCGCTGGCTGATCATTTATAATGCACGCGTGTACTCATCTCGCGTTCAGCAGAAAGTGTCTTCCGTGAAAAACCAACAATGCTTTACTTAAACGAAGTTCCGCGCCAAAACAAAGGAAGTCGTGTTTTGTGCAAGTTGATGCTTGTTATCTTGTTCTTATTTTTAATGTATGTTTTTAATGTGCGTATTTGGAAAATGTATTTAGGGAGTCATTTTATTAGGCAACTTGTCTGCGATTTAGTAGTTATTAACCTCAGGTAATAAATACCCAACTATTTCCACAACACACGTATCTTCAATTTATATAAATTTTCTTGTGTAAAATAAAAGCAACGTACAAATTAACATTCGCAACAAGCTCTTAGTTGATTATCAGCGACACTAGCGGAGCGACCGCAGTTTGTAGCAGTTGTAAAAAGACTTACGTAGTTATGACCACCAGTTCTACTGAGACATAATTGAACTTTATTTTGTAGCTTTTGTTTAATAAAGCAAAGCATATGTTGTTTAATAAAGCTAAGTTATTTTTATAAATTAATACGTGATAGAGCCACGCTGCGGGTATATTATGGTTAGAGCACGTATAGGTCAACCTGACCTGGGAAGGACCACAGCACGTACGAACAGCGATTGTGCATCGTCACGACAGTTAATGTGACCCATTTGGGTCACGTTCGACAACGTCTATAATAGTTTTATAAGAAAACTTTCTCAGTAATTAATAAGGCGGTGGTCTCCTATAAACGCCGTCGGCCGCTTACAGCGTCACGCCGTACGCCGCGTTACGATGCTTACTATAGAAATGTACTGTTGTGGTCTCTTTTACACGCTGACGTCGGCGTATGGACGTCGTAGGCGGCGTAAGACGCTTTGCGCTGCGTCTCTAGTTATTTTGAACCATTGCAGCGTGAACGTCGTGTCTAGCGTCAGTACAAAATGGCCAAATTTAATAAAGTAAAACTTTTTCTTCAACCGATATGGGCTTAGGATGCCTTTTTGATGGCACTTTTATTACATACTCCTGCACAAGCTCTATAATATGTTTAAATTGTTCTTGATTAATACGAAAATATTCAGTAAATTTAGAATCGCTGTCTTTTAAGTGTTTCATTATCAATAGCTGGAAACATCCTTCCTCATTTCTCTTCATAAATAATCAGTGCCTTGTTGCCTTTATTTTTCTTCGTATACGGTCGTCTTGTGCCTCTTCTTCAAGTAACACAAGCGCCGCCAAAAGTGTTGAATTTATATCAATTTTATGAACAAATATCACACACAATCACACGTGAGTACTGTCGGCTACTTACTGTTGTTTGATCGAAAGTCTAGACGTCGTCCGTTGCTAATATGTATTGACCGCTGACGCTGTGCCTGGCGTTCAGACGCCGATCGGAACGTTTACGCTGAAGCCGGACGTCGCGTATAGCATTTAATAGGAGACCGTAGCCTTAAGCTTTATGGTGTGCAGTAAAAACCTTGCCCTTTGCAATATTTCGCATACAGACGCTCGCATACTTCCCCACCTAGCCTTTCCCTTTTCAATCCTATTCCCCACTTACAATGACGATTAAAAGTACATACTATGCAACCGCGGTACACCCGTACGAAACGTTTATCTGTGAATACACCTGCAATATCGCGCCGAATTATTAACTGCAGGTAAAATGTGATTAACTGTTCACCTGGTGCCTGTGACCATTGGTGTCGTTGTTTGTTACGTGTTAGAGGTAGTGCAGCTATATTATGGTTGTGGCAAGAAGAGGTTGGCATGACGGGAATAAGACCATGGTCTCACAAAATACCAACGTGAAATAGCAGCTAAATACTTGATTAATTACTAATTATGAAATAATAATATAAATACTAACTAGTGAAAACGAGGCATTCCATCTTAGTTAATGTAAGAATGAGATTCTAGTAATTACCTTGAGCTTGTGGTATTACTAAGTCTACTCAAAAGGGTCAAAAAATTTGACTGGTAAAAAGTAAAGACCATAATATAGCTGCGGTATGACTCTAACATATTATTATACTTTGTGCTCGTTTGCTCCACGAAGTGCTACATTAAAATATAAATGTACAAACAAAAATCCCTAGAGCGCAGCAACTTATATCTTCATAACAAAATTACCAACATGGCGGACACAGCTTATTATTAAAAAATATTTTATTGCGAAGTCTTCATAAAAAAGGCATTTTCGAAAGCCTAAGATGGAATGCCTCTTTTTCAGTAGAAAAGGGTGTACGGAGTCCTAGTTTCATTCCCAGCTGCGACTTTAACTTGAATAACCATTCAATTAAAATCGTGAAGTCGTTTTCAGACGTTACAATTGGGCGCGTGACTCACTACCGATGTAAAATTTGAACGAAGCGAAATGGTTCAGAGTTAACAAAGTATCATTAATTCTAACGATAACGAACTCTTAAATTAATGATTTAATGATTGAATTGGCATTTGTTACGCTAAGGCAGTGCGATTTACCATCTGAGGCTGCATCACCACTTACAAAATAAATTATAACAATAGGTTAAATGCGATAAAATACTTAAAATTAGTTTTAATCAACACTTTGTTACGTTTAATATAATATTGAGAATATTAAGATGTTAAACACGTGTAAGTTTTTAGGGGTCAGCTACCGCAGAGTCTACTTCACCTGAGGACGCCTCGTGTGGAGGCGAAACACGTGTCGTCAACAGTACAACGTGTCAACAGTGGTGTGTTTTTCCTGGTGTAGTAGTATTGAGAGTAGTTGTGCTGGGCTTAGTGATGGTAACGGGGATAGTGAAAGCAATTGAAGGAGCGCGAGAGATGCTCTTTAAATTTAGCTAATTAACTTTTAATAACTTTATTACAGTAGGTTTCCGCATAGTAACGCCTAATGCTATTAATTTTGTTATGAATGTTAAAAGACGTCGAATGATTTTATAAAATAATATTTTTTGAATAGTAACATTTTATAAACATTTGTTAAATACGTAGGACACTAAATAAGTTTTGAGATATACAAAAAGTATTCTAGATACTATTAATATTTATTTTACATCTTTTCAAAATATTCACCGTCATGCTCTATAACAAAGTTCCATTCGTCTAAACCAACTCTGAAAACACTTTTGCAAGTCTCGATCTGACAGGTCCGAAATCGCTTCTTCGTAGGCAGCCACGACTTCTTCGGCGCTTGAAAAAAACCTGCCTTTTATTTTTCTTTAAGTCTTGGGATCAATAAGAAATTAAAAGGAGCTAAGTCAGGGCTGTGGGGTGGGTGAGTTACAGTTTCAACACCAGATTCCTCTGTAAATGCTTTTGTTCTAAGGGAGGTATGTGAAAAGGCGTTATCGTGATGCAGCATGATGCAGCATGATTCCCCGAAGCCCGGTCTTTGGTCTTCTCTCCCGCACAGCTAGAAACGCTTTGGGTAATGCAACTGTAGTATACCATTCAGAGTTAACTGACCTATAATTTTCCAGCATTGACGTCGACTAATGATCGCTCCCCGAAAAAAAACTAGACACCATTTTTTTTGCCGTCGTTGTCTTGGCAGTTTTGTCGGTAACTGTCCTTGTGAGTAGACCAAAACCAATGATTGCCTTTTATTTTCCGGATCATACTGATAGAACCATGTTTCGTTACCAGTTTTAGATTTCTGATACACGCCTAGATGTCCCGTTTTCAAAACGCATTTGATGGCACCAATCCACACGAGTCTGTTTTTCGCTTTCGGAGAGCAAACGAGAGATCCATCGACAACAAGTTTCCTCACTCCAAGAGGTTTATGTAGGGTAGTATGAATGCTCCCCAAACTAATGCCTTCAATATTTTGGATGTCCGTATACTCGTATGTGATTCGTGGGTCTTCTTGCACCAACATTTTAGTAGTCCATACATTTTCTGCCGTTATAGCTGTTTGCGGGGCCCTGGTTCCTTGGTCATCTTTAAGGTTAATTTTACCCCTTTTGAATTCAGAAAACCACCTAAAATTGTTGGGCGCGATGAAGCTGAGTCCCCTTATCCAGTTGTCTACTTAAATGTTCGGTTTAACCAAATTTAAAATCATAATAGATCATAGCGCGCAAATGTTCACGATTAAGATCCATCGTTTTAAATGAAGGAAGGAAGGAAAATTAAAAAACTTTGTTTTTTTTTTTAATGTTGAGCAATTGGCTTATGGAGATCTATTTTTAAATAAATTTGCTTTTTGAAAACATATAACACGGGTGCGTTCCATTTTAAAATTTCGAGCATCTCAAAACTTATTGAGTGACCTACGTACAACCAGAGCAAACATCAAAAAGAATCCAGCCACGTTGTTTCGAGTTTTGGCGGGAACTCGACCGCCGGCGGACTGCTGCTCGTGTATTAGAAAATAGCCTGAATGGTTGATACGTAAAACAGGTGCGAATTTATGTTTACTATTCGCTTTGAGATACTATTCTCAAACACTTCGCAATGTAACGTATTATTTTGTGAAAACATATATCTTATACTACGCTCTATGGGCCTAGGTTGATGTATTTAAAGAAAAAATAATAAACAACAGTCTTTCCCGTCAAGATAACGCATCGATTACGCAACGATCGATTTAAAACTACTAAAAAAATAAATAATTTCACATTCTGAAGTTGGTACTAAAGTAAACTGAACATAATTCTCGTTTGCATCCTCCCCCCTCCCCCTTCGCAAAAAGTACATATAAACCCTCGAAAAATTCATATTCATAGACCACTTGTATTCCCAGATATTGATTTTTCAGTGAATCGATTTAAAATATCCGCCCTGTTCTTCAGTTCTGACCATAAATTCATATTCACACAATACGTGAACTGCCAGATATTGATTTTGAAAAATAATCAGCTTAGAAATGAGAATTTCGACAATGACTACAACTTATTGAATAGTATTTATATTGTACAATATGGGGTATCTTAAATATTAAATTAGATCAAGATACTATTTTGTATGTACGAAATACATAAATACAACACAAATCAAACATAAGCACATCATCACTATATACATCTTCCACGAATCAGTGTGCCTACGGCACGCACACAAAGGCAACCAACGCGAGTGTATGATAAAGCTGTCATGTGAAAGATCCATCAATATTATATGATCTCTGTGCGGAACATACGCTTTTACACAGATGACGTCATAGAGATGAACTTAAAATCGAATGTGAGACATCATTGTTTTAAACAACTTGTAAATAAATAAATAATATAAGACAAAGGAATACGACGCAAACAGTCCTACATTACGCGGCCGGGGGATTTATCAGCCAAAGCCTCTAACACTTTGAATAATTGCAGGCTCGCTGCAGATCGTTACAAACTTGGCACGGAATATCTATATAAGAAACATTAGAAATAATTATTTGTTTTTTCATACAAGTAATTCTGACAAATGGACATACGGTCTGCTTTATGGTTAGTAGACGCAAGGGTCCATAGAAGATATTTACTTCTTTCAGGTGCAGTCTTTGGGGAAGTTCCATGTTCAGGAATGGAATATATTTGGCTGTAATGGATGGATGGAACTATTGCCATTACTTTAACTGTGCGCTCGTTTGTCAACTTTATATGTGTTTCAAAAATAAGAAGAAAACGTGTGTGCTTATGACCACACGTTTCAAGTCTCTACTCATTACTCATTGGAAAATTGGTTTATTTGTCTAAGTCGCTTTCCTTAGCCTGAACAGGCTACATAAAAGCGACTTAGAAAAACGTAGTAAAGGAAAAAAAACTGCAGTTAACAACCCTCCTGCCAAGTGTGGCAACTGTGGCAGATATCCCCTCGTAGAGCAGTTGGTGGACCCTTATTCTGTAGTGGGTTATAATGGTAAACCATTGGGTAAAAAATATAATGAAAAAAAATGGAATTAGAATGGTAAACCAAACAAAAACAAGGGAATTCAAAGTACGGATGTATTTTTAATTCCTTACATTTCCACTAACGGCTCGGGCAGGAAGCTGTTCAACATCCTTGTGTCGATAATTAGAACTACTTTCAGTTTATAATTTTGTTCTGATCAATGCCTACCTTACATATCTGATTTAAATAATAGGCTGGAAAAATGATGCGTCTTGATCTTAAGGTTTTGCACAGGTTTGCTTAAGGCACATTATATATCACATATGTCACTTTTTATTATCAAAACATCATGCCACAACGCAGTACACACTTTGACTTGCATTCTAAGTACACATACGTTGATACATCATCACATTCCTCTCCTCCCGCAGGACTCACTCAAGTCACATGAAGTAACTTAAACGAACTTTTTAACATTTTCACCACGTCCCGAGCTAAAGTAAAGTACGTAAATGTAGTAGTAGTACGTAAAGGTTCGTACAACTAAAACAAAACGACGCTTTGCAAAGTATTGCGAATTCATGGAACGTTCAGTCGTTTTATTCTCGCGTTCTTTGCTTCTATTCAACTATTTATGTTGTGAAATAACTTGTTTCATTGTAAAAACTTAATTCTTTCTTTTTATAAGCACAAGTTTATTTTAATTTTATTTTTGATAAAAATACGAGCAATGCTAATAACAATACTAATATTCCCTTTAACCACTCCTGGTAAGCATAATATTCTTGTCTTGGCGTGGTTCACGACGGTAGTTGAATGTCGGTCCGCACTCCACCATCAAGCTGCTGTCGCTTCAATGTTGCACAATAATAATGAATTCATATCTTTATGCGAAAACTATTTGATCACGTTTAGTTTCAATCGAAGGACCATTCGCGATGCTAATGAAATTAAATGAATTTAAATTCTAATTTCAAAACAGTAAAACGAAAGTAAGAAAAAATATGTGAAATTATAAGTATATGAAAATTATAGTTTCAGCGTCATTTGACATGTGCACAGCGCTTCAGTTTTTTTTTGTTAGTCTGCGGCTGGTGAGCCTTAAGCGAGTTCTAAACCGAGGAAATAACAAAAAAATTCATTAAAAAAGCGAATATTGCACTATTTTTTAATGTATTTTTAATTAAATTTAAATTTTGAATTTAAATAGGATATGATTGTAATATAAATTAGCCCCAAGAATAGAAAAATAGAAGATTTTTTTAATGTAATTATTTAGTTAACATTCTAGTGGTTACCTTACACTTGTGATTTGTCTGAGAATACTCAAGAAAAAACTAATTAAACTTTTATAAAAAGACCAAATCGCTTACTCAATTAAATAAAATCAAATAATTTCCACGCACACATTTCCTGAAGTCGCGGGTTTAATTCTTCTATACAATCGTGTGTGTTGGCGCCGACTTCAGAAGCTATTACAAGGAAATAATCATTTTTAGTGCGGAAGTCTGGTTCTATTTAAAAAAAAAATTATTTCAAAGTTAAAGTCAAAGTCAAAATCTTTATTTGCAGAATAAAATGTATAGGTAATACAGGTACTTAGTTTAAAAGTAAGTCTCAATAATATTCTACCGGGAGTTGTAAAAAAATCAAATTTAATTGTACATATATGTTAAAAGATTAAATAAATTATATAATACATTAAATAATATTGCAATTAATTACAATATTCCTTAATACTATAATAACACTTGTCAAGAAGCCATTTATTAATCTCATTTAATTAAAGTAAAGAAAATTTACAACGTATTAAGGTGTGCATTGCATTGCATGTGCCCGGACACAGGCCTCCTCTCACTTCTGAGAGGATTTCAGGGCATGGGAATGTACGTCGCCCAGCGAAACTGAATGGCAGACTTCACATGTCTACGAAATATTTTTTTATTCTCACGATGTTTTACTTCAACACAAAGTATATATCACATCAGCACTTAAAATTGCAATTAACAAATTTTATTGGTGCCGGCGGGGTTCGAACCCGGGTTGCTTGCGTACTGTGAAATTTACACGAGCGCTTAGCCCCTGAGCTAGTACGGCTCATTTTAATTATTTAGTAAAATATCAACGGTATTATATTCATTGTTATATTTTACATGACCTTACTACAAACCAGTAATTAAAACAATTTCGTAACAAGCCAAAATATTATAACTACACCACGAATAGCTTAGATCGACCTGGAAAGGACCATGCTCTCCACGTGAAATAGCAGTTAAATATAACTGTGTTTTATATAGTGAGTGTTAGTTTACTGGAAATAAGGCATCCATTTTAATCATCAGGAGTGAAAATACATCTGCATTTAAATGCACTTTTACATATTTGTTTGGCTGTCTGTCTGTCTGTGTCTCTGTGACAGATAGAGTGACCGCACTCTATCCGTCTGTATTTGGATAAAACATAGCCCAGGTCAGGAACGACCTAGGCTATGTTTTATCCAAAAGTATCAAGATTAAAATAAAACAAATACTTGTTAAAAAGAATGGTCTTTGACTATCTTAAATCTAAATACCAAAATAAACCCAGACAAAGCCGGGGCGCATCGCTAGTTAATTACTAATTTTTATCACTAAATGTCATCATTCAACAATATAGAACAGGAGACGGGCAGCCACATCTTCCTTATAAAAACATCAAATAATAAAAACCACTGCAGTTGCCAACCCGCTTGCCAAGCGTGGCGATATCCATGGCAAAGTATATTCTATTATGTAATCCACGTGGTCGCGCTGCTGACTAAATTTATATCCGGAATGGAGGACCAGAAATGCTGGAACGAATGACCAGAAAATGGTGCGGCGGTTGTCCCGATTCTAATCTGGGTCAAAGTAACCAGAAAGTGGTTCTTGGGTTCGATTCCCGGGTCGGGCCAAAATTGCGAGATTAATTTATACGTGGACTATGTGCGTGGTTCTCTATAACCAAACAAGATGGCTGAAGTGGCGCGTGCAATACAGGCAGACTTGAGCAATGCACTCGCTGTTATCTAATTTATTATCCATGGTAAATGATTTAGGATTAAGGTGTCCCTAGATTATGTTGATGTGTATACGTGCGATAGCTACTAAAATCATATACTTTATCATATTAATAATTTCTTAATATTTTTTATTTTTATTTTATTTTATATACATACAACATACACAGTCATTACAGGATGAGCACCCTAATTCGACAGTGTAGCCAATGATACAATACCATATGCCACTCTACTGAGCTCACTCAGCGAACATGAAAACAAATCAGTTTGCTCCGATATAGCGTTGAACACACGCAGCGCGCGCGCGAGCGTCGCCTGCTGCATCAGTGCGGTGCGCGCGCGCGACACCGCCAACAATGGCGGCCGCCGCCGACGTCCCGCGCATCCATCCGGCGCATTGAGTCGCACCATCTCCAGCACTCTCGGGTTGTGTATTCTACCCCTCATCACCTTCAACACGTACATAGCGGGAGCTACTTATCTTCTGACTTCGAGCTTGTAGTATCCTACCATACCAAGCAAAAATAGAGCAGGATACAACAAGGGATAGCCCGGGTATAATCCAAATAGTTTCAAGTACATGAATCCAATAAATTTATTTTGGATCCGCTCTAACATAAATTTGTATTTGACTACATGAGGAGCCCAAATGACGGCGTTATACTCTAAGTGGCTCTTTACGAGTGCATCATATAGCGCTCTGAGAGCCCTGACGTTTGTGAAATTATTTGCAACACGCATAATCAGTCCGAGGTTACGGTACGCCTTTATACAATATATATACGTGGTAATAAATATACGTGGTAGAGCCATGCTGCAGTTATATTAGTAGTTTAGTTGTAGCACGAATGGGTCGGCTCGACCAGGGAAGGACCACGCTCTCACAGAATACCAGCGTGAAATAGTAGCTTAATGCTGCTGTATTTCGTATGATGAGTGTAGAGAACCGGAGACCCTTTTTACTGGAAACGAGGCATTCCATCTTAGTCCTCACGGGTGACAACGCATCTGCATTTTGATTTGTAATCGAGGATAGATGTAGATGTCTATGGGCCGCAGCAACCACTTACCATCAGGTGGACTGTGTGCTTGTTTGTCACCCGATCCTATAAAAAAAAATACAAACATTACTTACATGTAATCCGAAATGCAAGCCTGCAGTGAAACGTACACCGAGATCTTTAACCTCCTTAACTCTGTGAAGCAGTTTCCCATCCATCACGTATTGGTGATGGATTGGAGCGCGTGAGCGGCTAAAGGACAATACTGAGCATTTAGAGATATTAAAGAAAAGTTTATTATAAATGCTCCATCCTAAAACTTTATCAATATCATGCTGTAAAAAAGCAGCATCAGATTTATCTCTAATTTCTAAAATAATTTTAGATCATCGGCAAAAAATAATGGAGTACTAAAATTGACTACATTTGGCAAATCATTTATCATTAAAATGAACAGAATGAAGGGTCCTAGATTGCTGCCCTGACTAACACCAGATCTAGTAGGGTACGGTCGAGAAAAGAGGCCCATTGTAATCGACAAACTGATGCCAGTCTCGCAGATAACTGGCGAAAAATGATAGCGTGCGAGGTGTGCAACCCACACAAGCCAACTTACAAAGTAAGTTTTAGTAAAGTTAAGTTTTAGCTTCACTTAAAATCTCTCGGGACTGTACCATGCAGTAACTTTTACATTAATTTTTAGAAATCAGCTCAGCGCAGCTGTACAAAACAATGTTACTTTGAAATTAACCCACTTGAGAGAAAAAGCAGTTTCTATAGAAACGAAATGACAATACGGCGGCAATATTTATTACATTCGTAGTATCGTTGGATGAATTATCGTCTTTTATTTTATGAACTATAAACACGTAGAGAAATCTAGTCACGTAAAAGCTAGTCTGGGTTACGAGATATAATATGTACACTATGTGAACCTCATAAATCTCTTTGTTGTGTGATTTAGGTAACGCAAGAAACAGATGACCAATTTACACCCGATTACGGTGGAATTAAATGGGAGTTCAATCACGGTTGTTAGCTATAGTTAGACCCGGTAGGTGGCACTAATAATTTGTACAACCTTTGTTATTAAATAATTTACGTTGAATAAAACCCCACTGAGCTATTTTTGTATAGGACAGGGTGACAAACGAACACACAGACAGCCCACCTGATGGTAAGTGGTTGCTGTTACCCATAGACATCTACATCTATCTTCGATCATGAATCAAAATGCAGATGCGTTGTCTGTGAATGCCTCATTTCCAGTAAAAAGGGTCTCCGTTTCTCTACACTCACTATACGAAACACACCAGCATTAAGTCACTATTTCACGCTGGTATTCTATGAGGTTTTTCCAATAACAGAGGTTTTTTCCGAACCAGTGGTAAATGTCTTAACGAGAGTTACGTGCAATCTCCATACGTACATTAATTTAACATTATTCTATACTAATCTTGTATATTCTATGCTGTCTACGTGATTTAGAAATCATCGGATCGGGCGGATCGCTAGGATGGATTGTAACTTTACTTTATTACTAACTAACTTAAAAAATGAGTGGGTTGAAAGCTTTGACAGATTTACGTAATTCTATTTTATTAAATTATTTTAGGAGAATGTGATGTTTGTGAGTTTGTAGGGGAATTTTTACACTAAATTTATATGTGAATTTTTATAGGAGAATCATGTATTTATTTATATTTATGGGACGATCATATAAATTTAGACATAAATCCCCCCCCCCCAAGTTAAAACAAAAATGATCAAGTGTTTAGTGTATCTAGGTAGATAGCTTTCTAGGTGTTAACTTGAACGTGTTATATTTCTTAATCCACTCAAAAAGGGACAACACACATTAGAAGCCGACTTCAAAGAACTGAAAATAGTTTCCAAGTAATAGCCGGTAGTAATAGCCGGTGGGCGCTCTAACTCTTCCATACTCTATGTCCTAACAGCGACTTTAGAATCTGGAAATTATTTTGTAATTGTTAGTTCTTTTCTGCTTTCACTTCTTATTTAAAGTTTAATTTTAGTTCTATCTGCAGCCGATTTAAAATAAGCGAAACGTTGAACGAACCGTATCAAGTCGTACTGCGCGAACAAAATCTCCGCGCACGTGTCTACAATATACAACACACTGTCGCAGTGCGCCATCCTACAAATAATATCAGAATATATATATATATATATATATATATATATATATATATATATATATATATATATATATATATATATATATATATATATATATATATTTATATATGTGTGTGTGTGTATATAGGATATGCTCGCAAACAAATACCCTCTAAATGTGAACGGTTGTGGTGTTGGGGGATTTCAAATATATAATAATAATATAATAATATTCCACAACTATCACACAACGCCATCTAGTCCCAAGCTAAGCAGAGCTTGTGTTATGGGTACTAGACAACTGATAAACATACTTATATATTTCTAAATACATAAATATTATAGATAAATTACACCCAGACACAGAACAAATGATCGTGCTCATCACACAAACATTTGTCTTGGGTGGGAATCGAACCCACGACCTCCGGCTTAGCAGTCAGGGTCACTAACCACTAGACCAACAGGCCTGTCAAATAGTATTAAAATATACTTAAGTGCGTGTTCAGGTCGCAAGGAGTTAGGATCCCGTAACACGGCCCAAATAACAAGCTTATGAGATTAAATATAAAGAAATATATATTTATTTTAAGGATTTATAAAAATATTTTTTTTAAATCTACTAACACAGTTTTGTAAGTCTTCGACCAGAGAAGGAATAGCGAGAAAAACTCCGCAAATCCTTAAAGTAGTCATTGATAGGATAAGGCGCTACTATTATATTTAAGACGAGTTGTGCCCGCGACTTCGTTCGCATAGAATAATTTTAGTAATTTATTGTTGTACTTTCCTATTTAAATCGGATTTTATTCACAATTTCATGAGTTTTAATTATTTTTCCCGGAATCCTAATATTTTATCTAAATTAAAAGGCGCCTAAGTTACTTCTTATAACATCAGCTATCTCCCGAACTAAGTCGCGATGAAATCAATTAAGCCGTTTCAGAGATTAGTCGGAACAAACAGCAAAAAATTATTTTGTTATAAGTATCGTATATACTTTCGCCGTGTAGTGGCGGTTAAGAATATCCACCATCCCATATCTTCCCGTGGGTGTCGTAAAAGGCGACAGAGGGACACAGGCAGGAGATGGGCAGTAGCACCTTCCTGATAACAGCAACTGTACGACAAAAGAAAACTGCGGTTGCCAACTCGCTCGCCAAGCGTGGCAACTATGGCAATATACCCCCCATGAACAATTACACAAATAGATGGCCCCCAGTCCCCAGCGGCCCCGCTATTCCTTGCTACGGTGGCGACCATGGTAACGGCGGGGCAGGGGGTCCTAAGAATTTTCGGTGGAGGTTCGGTTGCCACCTACGACGACTCGACCTGGCAACATTTAACGCAGGCACCCTGAGGACTGACGAGAAGATCCTGGAGCTGGAAGAAGAGATAGACAAGTATCACTGGAATATTATAGGATTATCCGAGGTCCGAAGAGAGGGGGAGGACACGGTGATTCTCGAATCAGGCAACTTGTTCTATCACCGGGAGGGCGACCATCTGTCCCAAGGAGGTGTCAGATTTATCGTCCACAAGTCTCTCGTCAACAACGTTGTAAAGATTGGGAGTGTGTCGACGAGGGTCGCGTACCTGATACTCAGAATCACCAAACGGTATTCGCTGAAGGTCATACAGGTTTACGCACCAACCTCGGCACATCCCGATGAGGAGGTGGAGGAAATGTATGAGGATATTTCCAAAGCCATGCATTCCTCCAAAACCCACTACACGGTGTTGATGGGAGACTTAAACGCAAAACTAGGCACAAGAGAAAACGATGAGCTGAAGTTAGGGAAATTTGAAGTAGGGCAACGGAACCGAAGGGGCCAGCAGCTGGCCTAATTTATGGAGAAAGAGGGACTCTTTATGATGAACTGTTTCTTCCAGAAGCGGCCCCACAGTAAGTGGACCTGGTCGAGCCCCGACGGTTCGGCAAAAAATGAGATTGACTTCATTATGACGACCAGACGCCAACTGTTCAGTGATGTCTCAGTGATCGCAAGGGTGAAAACTGGCAGCGATCACCGAATGGTTAGAGGCACACTGAACCTAAACGTTAAGTTGGACAGGTCTCATCTAATGAAGTTAACGCTCCGTCCTCCTCGTGCTCTAATCCAGAATCCCGAAAACTTTCAGCTCGAAATACGTAACCGCTTTCAGTGTCTACAAGATTGCAATGCAGTGGACGATATTAATGACAAGCTCGTGGAAACTGTCCATGCGTTCGGAGCTAAGTTCTGCAAGACCCGCCGCAGAGGAACACAGAAACTCTCCGATCACACTCTTAATCTCATGGCTGTTAGACGGGAGATGAGGCTGCAATCGTCAACAGATTTGACAGCATACAGGCAACTGAACAGACAGATCTCCAAATGCATGCGGCGAGACTTACGCAACTTTAATACTGCTCGTATTAAAGAAGCGATCGAGCAGCACCAGGACTCTAAAGTCTTTGCCAGAGATCTGTCTGCCAGTAAGAGCCAACTGTCAAAGCTGAAGACTGAGTGTGGCAGTATCGTTTCGGAGACATCTGAGATTTTGAGTGAGATTGAGAGGTTCTATGGGCAGCTATACACATCATCGTTGGAGCCACACGCAGGTGTGAGTAACGATCCAAGAGCAAGTCTTATCCGACACTATTCCGATGATATCCCGGACGTCAGTCTAAGCGAGATTAGAATGGCTCTCCAGCACCTTAAAACGGCAGGGCCCCAGGCGAGGGTGGAATTACAGCGGAGCTTCTGAAAGCGGGTGGAACACCGGTAATTGAAGTCCTTCAGAAGCTCTTCAATTCTGTCTTTCTGTCTGGTGGTACTACTCCAGAGGCATGGAGCAGAAGTGCGGTGGTCTTGTTCTTTAAGAAAGGCGACAACGCTCTCTTAAAGAAATACAAACTGATTTCCCTTCTGAGCCGCGTCTATGTGCTGTTTTCGAGAGTCATTACAAATCGTCTCGCACGCAGACTCGACGACTTCCAGCCTCCCGAACAAGCCGGTTTCCGAAAAGGCTTCAGTACCCATAGACCACATACATACCCTGCGGCAGATTGTACAGAAGACTGAAGAGTACAATCTGCCACTTTGCCTGGCGTATGTGGACTATGAGAATGCCTTTGGTTCAGCGGTGCCAAGTTGACTGTCGGTATATCGAAGTGCTGAAGTGTTTGTACAGTAGGGCTAGGATGGCTATCCGAGTACAGAACCAGAGCTCGAAACCTATCCAACTGCAGACAGTGGTGTAAGACAGGGTGACGTTATTTCCCCGAAACTCTTCACCGCTGCATTGGAAGACGTTTTCAAGCTACTGGACTGGAAAGGATACGGTATTAACATCAATGGCGAGAACATCACTCACCTTCGATTTGCCGACGATATAGTCCTTATGGCAGAATCGCTGGAGGACTTAAGCACTATGCTCAATGACCTCAATAGTGCCTCCCAACGGATAGGTCTTAAGATGAACATGGACAAAACAAAGATCATGTTTAATGTCCATATCACACTTATGCCGGTAGTTGTTGGGAGCACTATGCTCGAAGTTGTTGAAGAGTACGTTTACCTGGGACAAATAGTCCGACTAGGTAAGTCCAACTTCGACCGAGAGGTCAATCGACGGATTCAACTCGGCTGGGCAGCGTTCGGGAAATTACGACATATCTTCTCGTCAGGTATACCTCAATCTCTGAAAACTAAAGTGTACAACCAGTGCGTGTTGCCAGTGATGACTTACGGATCTGAGACGTGGTCCTTCACTGCTGGCCGTATGAGGACGCTCAAGGTCGCTCAGCGAGCTAAGGAGCTAAGGGGCTATGCTCGGAGTTTCTCTGCGTGATAGACTTAGAAATGAGGATATCCGCAGTAAAACCAAAGTGACCGACATAGCCCAACGGATTAGTAAGCTGAAGTGGCAATGGGCCGGCCATTTAGCTCGAAGAACCGATAACCGATGGGGAAGAAAGGTTCTTGAGTGGCAGCCTCGTACTGGTAGGCGTAGTGTAGGGCGACCCCCCACTAGATGGAATGACGACCTGGTAAGATATGCAGGAAGTCGATGCATGCAGGTGGCTCAGGACCGTGCTTTGTGGCATTACTTGGGGGAGGCCTATGTTTAGCAGTGGACTTGTGAAAGGAAAAACACACCGTCGTCGATAATACGACATGTGTTTCGCCTCTAAACGAGGCATTCTCATGTGAAGTACACTGCGATGGCGGACCCCTAAGTCGTTAAAATGGTTTCATTTTCCATAATTACTTTTTAAACGTAGAGCTATAGCTATATTACGGTTGTAAGCACGTTCGGGTCGATTTGACCGGGGAAGGAACACGCTCTCACTGAATATCAATGTTTCGTATGGTGAGTGTAGAGAACTGAATACATATTTTTTATTTTTTAATCTATATATATATATATATATATATATATATATATATATATATATATATATATATATATATATATATATATATATAATTCTATATAATAATATAATATTAATCATATTGAGCCTATGGAGGAGTCTGCGATTTTGCATAGTCAAAGTTTATATCAACAAAGAGTACCGTAAGCCAACATGTATATGAAATATATAGTAAAGTAAAGTTACAGCCTATATATACGTCCCACTGCTGGGCTCAGGCCTCCCCTCATTTCCGAGAGGGTTTTAGGGCAAGGAAGTGTCCGCCGCGCTGCCCAAATGCGTGTTGACGAACTTCACATGTCTTCGAAATATTTTTTTTCTTATTCCTCAGACATGCAGGTTTCCTCACGATGTTTTCCTTCACCGCCGAGCATGTGGTAAATCAGCACTTAAAATTGCAATTAACAATTTTATTGGTGCCGGCGGGGATGGAACCCGGGTTACTCGCGTTCTGTTATATTTACAGCGAGCGTTAACCACTGAGCTACCACGGCTCTATATATATTTATGAAATATATATTTATGTATAATTATAAAAAAAATAAAAATTAAATAAGATAAAACTTACATTGTTTACGTTCATGCTACCAATGTCAAAAATATAATTGTCGTTTGGACAAAGGACAAATTATGTTGTTTGTTGGCGTTCATACCAATACCATACTGCCAATGTTTCAAAGAAAGTACGTGCATAATATGTATAAAAAGTAACTATTCACAACGTTTTAATGCGTAGGTTATTACTTCAAGGCGCCTGTCAAAGACTTTGACAATAGCCTGTGGTCAAACAATCGCACAGAGCAGACATTGTCACCAAATTAATGAATTTAGTGCGATTTGGGGATTTTCAAGTTTATTAAAAAAAAAACACTAAAGATTTATTTAATTTGTCAACAAATATATCTAGGCTAAAATAGAAAAGTATGGATAAAGTTAAGCTAAATGGGCTTCAATAAAAGCGCTTGTGAACGAGCTCACGGCTATCTTACACCAACAGCTCCAATGTATCTCAGCAACAAGCTGACGCCTCCTTGTGAAGTGGCCGCGTCACTGAAACAATCCATGAATCCTTTGCCGACATGTTTCACTGTATTGATGGAAGGATCTAATTGGCGCCAAATATAAGTTATTTTTATTAGAAAATAGAAGTGTTAACCATAATAATGGACTTCAGACCGAATTTTGCCAGTCGAAATTAGGCCGGTCTTAACGTAGACTAGCCATCTCCGTGAGACAGGATTGTAATGCGTGAGTGTGTGCGCAAGCACAATTGCAGCCTCTCTTCCCTCATTCTCATAGTCCAATGGGATGGTTACCTGACAAGATCAGAGAAAGAACAAGAGCAAGACCTACGTCTTTACAAGCTCTCCAAAGCACGAGGGTGAAACACTACTAACTTCCTAACTCCGACCTACTAGTGAGAATTTCTTGACAGAAAAATCCGACAACTGGTTTAAGCCCGACTCGGGATTAGAACCCAGGACCTCATGATTAGTAACAGCGTTTACGACCGCTAGTGTCTAGCTCGCGGCCTTGCAGGCCACGAGCCCTGAGTCAGACGAAGCTGTAAGAGTCGCATAGACTAACAGCGTTAACATCCAGAAACTAGACTTACGACCGCTAGTTCATCGATGCAGTGAAGCGAATTAACTGTTCTTTGTTACAGAGAGCACGAGGGATCTGTGACAGCAAACACCTGGCCGCCGAACTTCAGCATGTCAAGCAAGTTCTGCACGACAACAAGCTTCGGGTCCCGCGCCTACGTCACAGTGACCGAGTGAAGCCGGCCACAGTAGAGCGTGTGCCTGCTGTACTATCATATGTCAGAGGTGTCACAGACAAGATTGGCTATATCTTGAAGCGAGCTTCTATTAGAACATTCTACAAGCCGCCGAAGAAGATTAGTCAGTTCGTACCATCCGTCAAGTGTCATATTCCTCTACAAGATGCAGGAGTGTACAAGCTTGATTGTGAATGTGGTCGCTCTTATATAGGACAAACAAGAAGATCAATTAGAACCCGCGTAAAAGAACATATAACTGATGTGAAGCATCAACGTTCCAAGAAGTCTGCAGCTTGCGATCATATCCTAGACAGCCCCAACCATTACATAGGATTTGATAGACCACAAATCCTCGCGAAAGAACACCGATTCCTACCAAGGATGATACGTGAGGCTATTGTAATTAAAAAACATCCTAATTTCAATAGAGAAGGAGGCTGGGTACTACCACCTGCTTGGGATCCTATAATCAATAAAATTAAAACTAAACCCAAGCATACCACTGCAAGACCTCAGGACATAGTCAGTTCATTTTGCATAGATCGGACCATAAACAATAATTTAAAAAAAGCTGAAGGTACTCCGGGTTTAACAATGACATCGGGACGTCAGTCATCTCAGTCCCCCGTGACCATGGGTGCTGGAAAGCGCCCGAAACGTCGGGAATTAAAAATAAAAGTAATTAAAAGTAAAATAAACGCGATAAAACCCGTAAAAGTAGTTTTAATCAAAATAAAAAGCTGTCCGTACATGCGTAATTAATTAAAAAGAAAACAAAAGTGATCTCAAACAGGTCTCTAGCATATGCTGCGCTGGTTTATATTTGGAGCCTTGTGACTTCACTGACAAGTTGGTGTGACCTTCCAACTACGAGTTACAGAGTAATTAAATACAAGTTAGAGAGTAGTGCTAACGTACATAGATAATACACACATACAATGAGACTAACCTAACTAACAGATGTATAAATATAGAATGAATATGAATTTTATTGCGTTTAACTCTAACTACCTCTTTATTATACTTCTTTTTGACGCTTACGCGTTACAGTACTCATAAAAGGAAGTGGTTAGGAAGAACATAGAATTTCAATGAACAACTTATTGGTGCCGGCGGGGAGTTGGAAGTGTAAACTAAACGAAAATGTCAATGACGTATATAATTTATATATACCTAGTCTATGTGTGTGTCCTGTCTATCCGTCATCATCTGTTTTGTCGACTGCCCCTTTACATTACCGTACGCGCTCATAGCCGATGTATATTGCTAATAAACCTTTTATATCCGGCTACCATCCTTTTTTTTCGACGATAACCAACACAAGGACCCGCTACTACGGTACGCATACACACAGACACGTGTGTAACATTTCCTCATTATTTTCCAACAGCTATTAAGACCGAAGAAAATATATAGAGTTATAAATCTCAAAGAACTCTCAGGTCGATTAATCTCGTCGAGCACCTAGCTGCCGTTGAAAGCTCTGCCTTTAAAGCTTTTTTATTCGATTGCAAACGATCTCTATGCTAACATTTATAGTATTTAATTATCTAAATAAGTTCAATGAAGACTTGAGATAAACAACTTCAAATTCATTTATTTACCAAAATGTATGTGTACAATAAAGTATGATCTTAAATTATGTCTAATTGCCAATTTACATTCAACCACTTTATATGGTGTGCAAATATTTTATTGGTATACATGCAAAAGAGGAGGAGGAATTCAATTTCGTTAACTTAATAAGATAAGTAACACGACATAACATAAGATAACAAGTTAACTTAATAAGGTTCGTTCTAGATACCCAAATTTTATTATCTACTACTTTGACTTTAATATGTGATTCATACAGAATATAAGCGCTGCGGTAACTATGGTTCTTGTCATCTTGTCATGTTGTAACTTATCATTCTCTTTTTTTTCTTTTCTTCCATTGCTATCGCCTTATTACTATCTGTAAATTGGACAATCAAATTATTAAATATACATAATTTTATTAATACACATCATTACTTTTCTCATGCCTCATCACGATTGACTAACAGTCGTTTTCCTCATGACCTCATGACCATGCCTCCGAAAGCACGTAAAGTCGACGGTCTTGCTCTTGATCTATACCTGAGTACAATGTCTGAATACTACTATATACCAAAATATATTGTACTTTTTTCTGCTTTTGCTGCGCTGCAGCTATATTATGGTTGCAGCACAAATGGGTTATAATGATGGGTTCAAACGGGGAAGGACCACGTTCCCTTACAGTATACTAGCGTAAAATAGCAGCTTAATGTTGCTATGTTTTGTGCGTATGATGAATGTAGAGAAGATATCAGGGATGGCAGCGCATCTGTGTTTTGATTGTTGGTCGAGGAAGGATGTAGATGTCTATGAGTCACAGCATTTCCTTACCGTAAGGTGGACTGTGCAATAGCCACTCACTGGACAGTTAGTTAGGGTGCTCTTTCGGTTTGTTTGGAATAAATTTCACAGCACGTTCAACCCGGGTTCAATCCCAGTCGGCACCAGTGACATTTGTAAAGCAAAACTTCGTGAGGAAACATGTTTTTATCTAGGACATGTAGAGTCTGCACTGGGGCAACGCAGCAGGTAATTTTTTTATAGAACCATGGTGAAAAACGAGCACACATTCCACGTGATGGTAAGTGGATGCTGTGGACAATAGATATCCACATCTATGCTCGATTAAGAATTACAATACAGACACATTATCATTCCTAAGGACTACGATGGAATGCCTCGCTTCCAGTAAAAAGGGTGTTATTTTACGCTGGCATTCTGTGAGAGTGTGGTTCTTTCCTAGTCAAGCCAACTCATTCGTAGTGCTACCATATTATAATATATAATATGGTAGCACTACGATTAAAATATAATATATGTAAAATAATTAAAATTTTCCCATAATCTCTAATAACTGAAAGATGACTCTTCCCAGCTTTCGGACGTAGGCATAAAAAAAGACATTCGAAATTAAAAAAAAATTGTTAATATTAATATTATAAAATATGTTTTAGAAGTGGTTTGATTTTCATTAGGTATTATTTATGTAAATGAAAGAACCACTGCAGCGAAGATTCATCATTAAAAGTTTCAAGATTTTGTAATATAAGACGAAATGTCGCTGCTTTCTGCCTAAAAAAATTTTGATAATTTTGAAGAAATCATAAGATTCATACGTTGTAATTGCTCCTATAAGGGAGCGTTGATAAATAGAGCGGGTTTGCTGGCGGGATGTTAACTGGAGAGCATACAGTAGCAGTTAGATGAGCAATAAATAACACTTCTTGAGAGTTTTTTCTTGTTTTATTTCTTGATTCCTTATTATTACATTGCCGGATTTGGAATAATTTACCACGAAAAACGCCCCTTTTTTATAAGCGGCTGTAACCAATCATAATTAAGAAAAAATCGCACACGGCATTAGTGAATCTATTGACCAATCAGAGCGCAGAGTAACCCTTTCTAAGAGAGATTCACAATTTCCTTAATAAACGTGGTAAAACATTCCTTACAATATTTATATTTATTCCTAACGATAGATACAACTTATTTCTATTATTCTAAACATAAATCATTCAATAAACCTTTATTTTACATTTATAAAAAATAAAAATAATTTCGCGGTCGCTACTATATTTTTTGCCGAACATACAAGTGATCTCCTAGGTGTGCGTTACTTGCAGTTTTACAGTGGCTGCAAATAACCGCCGGTACGACAAACTCCGCCCACGTTGAGTCCCGTGATTCCGTGAGGCGTCGAGGTCACCGGCCCCTAGTTGATTCTTGGCACTTTATGCGTTTCGTGCATCCTGTGCCTAGTCGCGTGTAAAGTGCCACCGTCGCACTTCCCCCAACAGGGTAGGCAGTGCCCAAAGTGAAGATAGTCACCTATATAATCTCACCATTTTATAGATAGGGCCACGTAGATTACAACCGACAAGCTAGATAACAATTCAGCATGTCGGGTAGGGACAAGGGGGAACCACCCCCCAAGTCTAAAATACCACCGGATAAGAAGGGAGTGTTAGAGAGACCTCTTGTAATTAGGGATATAATGAACCCGGAGCGCACCAGAACGGTGCCAGCGTTCTCCCATATCCCTATGCGGAAACCCGTCTCGCCGCGGAAAAAGCCCGCAACGAGCGTCGCGCTCACGCCAGCCGTGTCTGAGCACACGGATAGGCAGGAACCGTCGCCCCAACAACAGCGGGCCAAGAAAACGGCCAGACGCCACACTGAAGCCTCTCTATTCGAGAAGAGACAACGGATTGGCTCCCAGCAGTCGTCCGACGAAACTCCATCCTCATCTGATGATGAAAGGTACCACCAGGTGGTGACAACGAAGAAGGTGCTTAGATCACCGCCGAAGTCGCCTTCTCCACCACAACCCCCCCCTCGCGCTATATCACCGGATCGACGTAGCCGTGATTCGGCTCAGTATGAGCAGGGGGGCGAAGAGTCCTATAGCTGGGGGTCAACCACCTATGCAACCCTGGCAGCATCCGCTGGCCGATCATCACCAGTGGCAATTTCAAACCCGTCCGGGCTCCCGCAGGACGATGATCAACGACCATCTACCAGCTATGCCCATATGGTAGCTGCACCAGCAGTACCACGACCACAACCGGTGGCAGCGCCTATTGAGAAGCCTACCGACCAGGAAAAAGCAAGATATCCACCAATAGTAGCTGAATGCCTACCGGACTGGACGAGGCATTTTAAGGAGCTCAACAGAATGTTGGGCCACCCTTTAAATGCCCGTCCGTTCGGGAAAGGCGTACGGTTCACGCCGCAAAGCGCCAACGAGTTCCGTACAGTTCAGCGCTATATGGTGGAGCTGAGCAAGGAGACACCAACCCTGTCCTGGTATTGCTATACCCCGGAGGAGGATAAGCCCACTAAGGTGGGCATCCGGGGACTACCTATGGGCACGGATACCAAGGCAATAGAGGAGGCCATAAGGGCAAAAGGCTTCCCTATCAAGTATGTCAAGGCAATTCCACCACGTAGAGGCAGACCTGGCTGCATCTACTTTGCCCAATTAGACCACCTGAGCCTGGAGCAGCTCCAGAACCTATACAACATCGACGAACTCCTCTTTATGAGAGGAGTCGTCATCGAGGCCTGGCAAAGGAAGGCAGGACCGTCTCAATGCCACAGATGCCAGGCCTTCGGGCATGCCTCTGCCAACTGCTTCAGGCCAGTGAGGTGTGTGCGCTGTGCCGGGGAGCACATAGCAAGCCTTTGCCCTAGGGGTAGGGAAGAGGAACCCAAATGTGCCTACTGTGGTAAGAACCACACGGCAAATGACCGCCGCTGCCCAGTCCTGAGGAGGACTGCACGAAGACAGGGGATAACCTTACCGGGGCTGCTCCCGGAGGACCCGAAAAGGATCCCCCAGAGTCGCCCTAAAGCCATTACCATCCAAAATGACGGGTGGACTACTATCACGGGGAAGGGCAGACAACCAGCCCCCCCCCCCCCACCCACCCGTACCACATAAAGAAATGGTGGAACCCGAACAGGAAAGGGCAACCACCGGGGCGACTCTGCAGCCTCCCGCCAATCCTGCCACAGAACGGCAGCCCTCAAAAAAGAGGAGGCGGGAGAGAAGCAGGAAGAAGTCGCAGCCTCCTCGGGCTGTTACCTCTACCCCGACACCTGGACCAATAGCCCCTCAGGCGCAGGTTATTAAGGAGACTACCAAAAAGGGCGTGGGTAGAGTGCAGGAGAGGGCTCCACCAGAAGAGAGAGCCCGACCCTCACACAGAGCACGCTCTACCCACAAACAAGAAGTCCAACGCCCGAGACCAGCACCAACGCCTTCAGAAAGGAGACCACCGACGGCCGGCCTCGAAACAGCCGATGCAATCCAACGATTAGTTGGTATTGCCATCGAGGTCGGCACTCAAGTCCTGGCCGACATCAGAGCCGGGACTGATCCAATATCAGCAATTATGAAGGCGCTGGCAAACCTCCTGGCCCGACACTATGGAGGAGAATAACCTGCGCCTAATGTACTGGAACCCGGACGGAATACAGCAGAAGCTGCAGGAACTCCGCACTGTCGCCCAGCAACAGGACATACATATTATACTGCTGGGCGAAACAATACTGAATCCCAAGACGCGCATAAAGCTGCCAAATTATCATATTTATAGAAGGGACGAGGTCACTTTTCGAGGGGCCGCCTATAGAAGGACGGCGGTTCTAGTGAGGAGGGACATCGTTCACCAGGAGCTGGAGTTACCATCCTACCAGACAATGCGCTCAATCGGCATAAGAATGGAGGCGGCGGGCGAGGAACTAAGGATATATGCAGCATACCGCCCGCCAGGGACTCCATTCTGCTCCTCAGACATCCGGACGGTGATGGAAGGCGATGCACCTGTAATCATCGCCGGGGACCTGAACGCCAAACACCCGGCGTGGGGGTCCAGAGTGATCACCCCACCGGGTCGTGAGCTATACGAAGATGCTGAAAAGAACCAGTATGACGTTCTAGGTCCCGAGGAACCAACACACGTTCCTACAGATCCAAGGAGGCACCCGGATGTATTAGACATCGTACTCACTAGGAACGTCAACTATCCGATAGTGGTAGAAGTGCTGTACGACCTCCCTTCACAGCACCTCCCGTTACTGATAACCCTTGGCCTAAAGGCAGTGACTACGCCGCCTAGAGCTTTTAAAACCCGTGTCGACTGGAGGCTCTACTGTCAAAACCTCCAGCAGAGACCTCCAGCACACCAACCTTTAAGCACAGCGGACGACGTAGAGGCCGCTGCGACTAGAATCACCAATAACATCAAGGAAGCCCTCCACGCGGCTTCTACTGTCGTCCCGATTACAGCAAGGCGAGACGATCTGCCGCGTGAGATATGCGTGCAGATCAAGCGCAAAAGAGCGCTGAGAAAGCTCTGGTCGCGTACTCGCTGTCCCAGGATTAAAACTCAGTTGAACACCCTAACGGAGGAACTGTCGGTTTTAGTCCAAGCCTTCAGAGGAGACGCCTGGGATCGGCGCATCCAGAAGGCGGAGGAGAAAGACGTATCACTTTACAGACTAAACCGACAGCTAACCAAAGCCAAACCTCCCGTTTGCCCGCTGACTGATAACACGGGCAAACGATGTTATGATGCCAAGGGCAGAGCGGATATCCTAGTCGAGCACTTCGAGGAGCAATTTATGCCGAACACAGCAAGTGCGGAGTTCATGGAGCTTCATGCCTGGAAGGAAAGTCGCGTACAGGAGTTCCTGTCGTCGCCCGCGCCACCTCTTGCAGGAGACTGGTTCATCTCCCCCGCAGAACTGCGGAGGACAATAACCTGCCTGCAACCGAGGAAGGCGCCGGGGCACGACGGGATTACCAACGCTGCACTCCGACAGCTGCCCAATAGAGTCATAGTAGAGCTTGGTCGACTCTACAATGGGATATTGCGGACATCCCACTTCCCGGAGGACTGGAAAAAAGGCAAAATCATCGTCTTGCCGAAACCCGGGAAGGACAGGCGTAGAGCTGCCAACTACAGGCCGATCACGCTATTACCACATATAGCTAAACTGTTTGAAAGATTGCTGCTAAGACGTCTCCGTCCGTGCATCCAACTTCGGGCGGAGCAGCACGGATTCAGGAGGGGTCACTCCACAGTTACACAACTGACTAGAGTGCTGCACCTGCTTGCGGCAGAGTACAATCGTGGCCGCATATCGTTGGGCGTCTTTCTCGATATCGAGAAGGCGTTCGACCGGGTGTGGCACGTAGGATTATTATATAAGCTGGAACAACAGACCAGTGTCCCTCCTGCTATATTGCGGCTAATAGCGTCTTTCCTGGAAGACAGGAAGTTCTACGTCTGCGTAGAGGACGCCGAATCCGCAACAAGATCCATCAAAGCCGGCGTCCCACAGGGCAGCTGTTTGTCTCCAGTCCTGTACGCGGCTTACACCAACGATATACCGACACTGGCAGGCAGGCTTCAAGAGTGGGAGGACGACGTCGTGCTGGCGCTATTTGCGGACGATAGCGCCTATTTCACTTCGTCCAGAAGAGCCCACATAGCCACTGCCAAGATGCAGCGTCTGCTGGACCTGCTGCCACCATGGCTGGATGAGTGGAGGATGGTCGTCAACGTTGGTAAGACGACCGCTCTGCTCACTCGCCGTCTCAGAAATTTTCCACCTCCGCTGACCCTCAACGGCCAGGAGATTGCGTACCAGAAGGCTGTAACCTACCTTGGGTGCAGGATCGACAGAACGCTGCGCATGACCGCGCACGTCGACTTCGTCGTCCGCCGGGCCCGTTGTGCTCGGGCGACGCTCTTGCCGGTCCTGGCATCCAAGCTGCCACTACGAACCAAGCTCCGGATAAACAAGATGTATATCCGGACCATCATTACTTACGCTGCACCGGCCTGGTACGCACTTCTGAGCGACCCTCTGAGGCGGCGACTACAGGCCCAGCAGAACCTGACACTAAGAACGATCGTCGGAGCAGGTCGCTACGTCCGGAATGAAGTGATAGCGGCCGACTTAAAGGTCGAGAGTATCCACGAGTTTGTGGCCCGGTTAGCGCGCGGCATGTTTGACCGTGCCGATAACGGGCCACACGAACACCTCAACGGCTTTGCGCCGTTGCACACCCGGCCACCGGACGGGCGACCTCTTCCAAGAGAACTCCTCTCTATATGTGATTAGAGAGTTGAGTAACAACCCTCAATGCCGCTGATAGGCCAACTTTGACTACCTCTATAGATTACCTCCCTTTCCCGTAGTCGGTAAACTACGGGAAAATTATTCTTATCCGGCTACATTAACACATTAATGTAGCAACAACCATGCCAAGATAGGCTAAGTAATGACTGCCCATAGTAATGGGGTATGATGACATCCGGGTAATGGGGTATACCCCGGGGCCCGATACCTACACGTACCTAGGTGCGTGCAGATAACAATTAACATACAAGTGGCGCCGCCAAGAGGTAGGAATGTACAACACTTTTTCAGGAATTATGCTTAAGAATCTATACAATATTTTTTCATGAAATTTAAATCTTTCTCATAATGAAATAACATTATACAGCGATTATTTTTTTTTTTTTTTTTATAGAAGAGGGGGCAAACGAGCATGCGGCTCACCTGATGTTAAGTGACTACCGCCGCCCATGATCAACCGCAACACCAGGAGAATTGCGGGTGTGTTGCCGGCCCTTTAGAAAGGAGTAAGCTCTTTTCTTGAAGGTCCCCAGGTCGTATCGGTCCGGAAAAATCGCCGATGATAAACTATTCCACAGAGAGGTTGTACGTGGAAGAAAACTCCTTGTGAAACGTACAGTGGTGGACCGCCAAGCATCCAGATGGTGTGGATGGTATCGGGACGTTTGCCGTGTCGTGCGTTCACGAAATTTGGCGGCTGGGATTAATCCGAACAATTCCTCGGAGCACTCCCCGTGATAGATGCGATAAAATACGCAAAGAGATGCAACATCTCTTCGCAACGCCAGTGAATCGAGCCGATCGGAAAGCACTCCGTCGTCGACGATTCGAGCCGCTCTGCGCTGGATGCGGTCAAGTGGAAGGAGCTGGTACTGGGGAGCCCCAGCCCAGAGATGGGAACAGTATTCCATGTGCGGCCGAACCTGCGCCTTGTAAAGTTGCAGGCGGTGTGCCGGCATGAAATACTGTCCCGCTCTGCTGAGCACGCCAAGCTTTTTAGAGGCCAATTTGGCCTTCCCTTCCAAGTGACCACGAAATTGCACGTCACTCGATATGTCGACGCCGAGGATTCCGATACTGGCTGAGGCAACAAGGGGAGTGCCTTGAAACTGAGGGGATACGACAAAGGGGTTCTTTTTAGCGGTTAACGCGCAAACTTGTGTCTTCTGGGGGTTAAACTGGACTAGATTTAGTCGTCCCCAATCCGAGACTCTGTTCAGCAAAGACTCGACTTCAGACACAAGTTTGTCCCGGCACTCGGAGACGTTTTCCCGAGAAATATTGGCTCGGCCGGTGTAAAGAGCATCACCAGTGCTGTCATCTGCATAGCAATGAATGTTACGGGTATGCAACATATCATTGATATGCAGAAGAAACAGCGTTGGCGATAGCACGCAGCCCTGTGGAACACCAGCATTAATAGGCTTGCAATCGGAGCTTGCACCGTCTACAACGACCTTGATGCTCCGATCTGCAAGAAAGCTGGTGATCCAATTGCACAATTTCTCGGGAAGCCCATAGGAAGGGAGCTTCGAAAGAAGCGCTTTGTGCCAAACCCGATCGAAGGCCTTCGCAATGTCCAAACTAACGGCCAATGCCTCCCCCTTGAACTCTACTGCCTCCGCCCATCTGTGAGTGAGGTAGACCAGAAGATCACCAGCTGACCGACAACGGCGAAAACCGTATTGGCGGTCACTAATCAGCTGGTGATCCTCAAGGTACCTCATGAGCTGGCAGTTTACAATGGACTCCATTGTTTTGGAGAACAAGGAGGTGATGGCGATTGGCCGGTAGTTGGACGGGTCTGAGCGGTCGCCTTTTTTAGGGATCGGGTGGACGAAAGCCGTCTTCCACGATTTTGGGACTACGCCTAGGGAGTAGGAGTACCGGAAAAGACGCGTTAAAACCGGTGCCAACTCTGGAGCACACGTCCTCAGTACAATTGGGGGGATTCCGTCAGGCCCACTCGACTTGTGGATGTCCAGGGAGAGGAGTGCTTTGCGAACCGAGCGCTGTGTGAACTGCACTTCCGGCATGGAGCACTCACACCGCGGGATGGTCGGCGGCGTACTCCCCCCGTCATCGAGAGTCGAGTTAGACGCAAAGAAGGAGCCTAGAAGATCGGCTTTCTCCTTTGCAGTATGGGCCAGTGAGTCGTCCTCCCTGTGCAGAGATGGAAGAGATGGCTGACAGAAATTCCCCTGGACAGCCTTGGCGAGAGACCAGAATGCACGGGTTCCAGAAGGAAGGCGAACTAGTTTCTCGCCAATCCTGCCTATGTGCTCTGACTTTGCCTTGGCAATGACTCTTTTGAAGGACCTAGAGGCGGAATTATACTTCTTTTTTAGAGCGCTGGTGTTTACATCCCGGGACGCTGATGCATCAACCCAGGCTTGGTAGCACTCCTGCTTATAGCATGATGCTATTTTACAGGAGCGACCAAACCATGGCTGAGATTTGCCTCCAATGGGCACCACAGAGGAAGGAATAAAAAGTTCCATACCCTGAAGTACCACATCAGTAACAGAATCCGCAACAACGTTGGGATCATCCGGCGAGAAGCAAACCCGCCCCCAAGGGTAGGATGCAAAGAAAGACCGCATCCCATCCCAATCGGCTGACCTATAGTGCCAAACACGGCGGCAGCCTGCAGAATGCAACCGCGATTTCAGCGTGAGTGGCACAACACTCCGGATCAGACAATGGTCCGAGGAGCCTAAAGGGGCGTCGACGGAAATCTGATATCCGTCCGGGTGAGAGGTCAGCAGAAGGTCCAACAGGGAAGGTGCATGATCCTCCACATCTGGAATCCGCGTAGGCGAAGTAACCAGTTGTGTCAGACCATATGCCAAGGCAAAATCATGAACAGATCTCCCCGCATGATCGGTTAAACGTGAACCGAGCCATTCGGCGTGATGGGCGTTAAAGTCGCCGAGGATCACGATCTCTGCGGAGGGGATCTGCTGTAGCAACGAATCTGCAGCCATTTGGACGTGGTCGAAGAGTCGGTCTGTTTCGGCATTACCGCTGTGGGACCTATAGAGGCACCCGTAGACGCGCGGATGGTCGTCGCTGTCTACGCGTAGCCAAAGGATGGACAGGTCCGAACCTTCAAGTCTGCCGAGGCGTCGAGAACAGATGTCCTCTCTGACGTAAACGCAAACTCCAGCCCGAGGCACAAAGGAGTGTTCCAGTTTGTACCCCGGGTAGGAGAGATACGAAACATCAGCCGGAGAGGACACCTGCGTCTCGGTCAGAAAGAGCAGAGCCGGCCTCGCCGTCTCGAGATGGTAGTGGACGGCGTTTAGGTTGGAGTGAAGTCCCCTGATATTGCAGAAATTCACGGACAGCGTGGCAGGGGTCGCCTTGGTCTTGTTGCTCCGTTTGCCCCGAGCAGTTTTAGTCTTGAGCGGAATTTCGCCCCCCCCAGAATACGCGGGGCAGCCTGAGCACCCACGCTCAGAAGTGGAGAAACATGGTCGTGGATGCTCAGCGAGGGATTCTCCAGGGGTGCTGGTACCCTCCTGGGGTAGTCTATCTTTATTTAATTCCGCTACCATGTTGATGGGGGGGGGGGGGGATTTGGGCCTCCGGCCACCTGCACTCACCAGACGAAACGCGGAAGCAGAACTTCCACTTCACGCCGGTATTCTGTGAGGTCGTGGTACCACCCCGGTTTGAGCCGGCCCATACGTGCAACAGCAAAGTTGCCGCATGGCTCTACCACTGTTGATTAATTGACATATTAATGTTTCTTTTGAAGTACTTTAAAGGAAAAAGAATTATATTAATCACTTATATGTTAAATAGCTCTTAAAGTTATGATAAAAGAAATCTTACTAGAAAATAAGCTTATACTTGCGTCTAATGTTCTAATCAGACCTAAATAATATTAAATAGATTCATATAAGTCACTTTAAGATAAAAATAGAAGTGTTTAATTTACTTTCCTGTTTTTTCAGCACTAATCAGTCTTTACACTTAGCTTTATTTTACGAATAGGAAACAGTTAAGATTAATACCATCACCTAATTTTAAATCACTGATAAGGAATAATTAAGATTAAATGCTAACACTTAGTTTTAATTCACTGATAATAAATAATTAATATTAAATGTTCGAATTCACTTTGTCGTCGCTAACATTCTCCCCCACGGTGCGTAGCACTGCATCTTCTGGAGGCGACGACTCCGCTGGCACCAGCACGATGACACGTCGAGTTGGACGGCGAAGTATCCCGCCTGATGTCCGCACGTCCAGCACCCTGGTTCTTCCGTCTGGTCCGGGATAGGTTTTGACGATTTCACCGCGAGGCCTTGAGTTTCGCGGTAATGTGGCGTCCACTATTAGCACGATGTCTCCTTCCCTTGGGTCTCTGGTTTCTTTCCCCTCGAGTTTCCTTGGCATCAGGAGAGGTAAGTATTCTTTAATCCACCTTTTCCAGAAGTGGTCTGCGAGTCTCTGGGTGGTTCTCCAGCTTGCCTTTCCGATGAGCTCCGTGTCGCTGAACTCTCCCGGCGCCATAGCTCCGCATGATCTTCCCAGCAGAAAGTGGTTCGGTGTTAGGCTCTCCTCGTCTCCTGGGTCCATGCTGATCGGGGTGAGAGGTCTCGAGTTGACGATGTGTTCAACCTCAGTCATTAGCGTATGGAGTACTTCCTCAGGCGGGCTCTTCTCGTTGAGGACTACTGCTAGCGCCGTCTTGACTGTTCGTACGAGCCGCTCCCAGGCGCCTCCCATGTTCGGAGCTCCCGGGGGGATGAACTTCCACTGGATGCCCTTTTCCTGTGCGGCCTCCTCTAATTCCCTTTTTGCTCCGACGAAATTAGTTCCGTTGTCGCTATATATGGTTTTCGGAGTTCCTCTTCTGGCTGCCATTCGTCGGAGTGCCATGATCATTGAGCTGGCGCTGAGAGAAGGTACCAGTTCTAAATGTACTGCTCTAGTTGTGAGGCAGGTAAATAAGACTCCCCAGCTCTTCTCGTTTCTTCTTCCGATGGTGACTTGCATCGGCCCGAAGTAGTCTACGGCTGTGCAGGAGAACGGAAATTGATGATGCTGCAATCTTTCACTCGGCAGATCTCCCGTTGGTGGTATCTCTAGTGAACTCTTCTTTGTCTTGCACCATTGACAGCTTTTAGAGTTGCTCTTAAAGCCAAGATCCAGAACCTTTGACGAATTTCGTTCATTACTGTAGCGGTGTTTCCGTGAAGGAATTTCCTGTGATAGTGTCGTATTATTTGACGAGTTATTTTTTGTTTTCCGTCTAAAATGATAGGACTCATTATTCTTCCGTTTCGGTTGTGAAATTTTATTGTTCTACTCCTTAATTTAATTATTCCGTCGTCTCCAATGTAAACGTCGATTTTCTTAAGTCGACTCGAATTTTCTAATGGCTTTTCTGACTTCAGTTTTCTTATGTCTGATGCAAAACTATCGCTCTGGCTTATTTTTATTAATATCTCTTAGGCCTTTTTTAGGTGTTCTGCTTCTATGGGTGAGTATAGGCGCTTATTTTTACTTCCGCTGGTCGACGGGATTGAGGTTTGTGCTTCTTTCTTCTGGATTTTTTGTGGTTTCCAAGACTCATCCTTCTGGCGTGCGGCGGTGGTGGTCGCTTTACGGCTCTTCTTTAGTAGGTGTGTAAAGGCGATCACTCTGGCTGTAGTGCGCAGCAGTCGCTCCCAGCTCGAGAACCTTTCTAGGTTTAATAGGGTGTCTTCTGCTGCCATCGTTGCCAATACCTTTTGCTTGCTTTTTTCTTCTGGCATAACAATTTCTGGCTTGAAGTCGTGAAATGGCCATTCTTCTTCTGGTCGACGGAGAAATGACGGGCCTTTGAACCATCTGGCGTTGTGGTTGAATTCGATTGGGGTTCCCCTCGTGGCGTCGTCCGCTGGATTATCCTTGGTTGGCACCCATCTCCATTCTTCTGGCTTGGACCTTTCTTCGATCTCGGCGAGTCGGTTGGCCACAAAGGTTTTGAACTTCCTTGGTTCCGACTTTATCCATTGCAGCACTGTGCTGGAGTCGGTCCAGTAAACCTTTCTCGTTATGTCGAGCTCTGATTCCTCTTCGATTGTGGCGGCTAGTCTGCTTCCGAGTAAAGCCGCTTGTAGCTCCAGCCTCGGAATTGACACAGGTTTCGTTGGCGTTACCCTTGCTTTGCCGGCGATCATGGAGACATGGACCTTTCCTCCGGGCTCGACTATTCTCCAGTAGACTACTGCTGCATAGGCTTCTTCACTCGCATCGGAGAATGTGTGTAGCTGTCCTTTTCTGCCTTTGGGTGAGACGCACCCCGGGATCTTCAGCCTCGTTAATGTTGACACTTCTTCCAGGTATTTCATCCAGACTTCCTTTTGATGTTCGTTGATTGGTTCATCCCAGTCTATTTTCTTTCGCCAGATGTCTTGGATTAGTTTCTTTCCTTGTATTAGAACTGGTGTAGCAAAACCCATTGGATCGAAGGTGGACATTACTGCGCTTGTGACTTTTCTTTTTGTTGGAGTCCTTCTGCCATCTTGCAGGTCCTCCGGCGTGTTGCGTAGCCCGACGTTGAAGGCTAATGTATCTTCTTTCACCAGCCATCTTAGTCCCAGAGTCTTCTCTTCCTTGGTCAGTTGTAAGGAGTTTTCTTTGTTTGCGTCTTCTACCTCTGATATTACCCCCGAGTTGTTGCTGGCCCATCCCTTCAGATGAAAGTTTGCTCTTGCGTGAATGTCTTTCACTTCTTTGGATATTTTCTTTGCTTCGGTTGTAGATGCGAAGCTCTGCAGATAGTCGTCCATGTAGTGGTTTCTCTTAATTGCTTTCACTGCTTCAGGATGAGTGTTCTTAAATTCCTCTGCGTTCTTGTTCATTACGTATATGGCTGTTGCAGGTGATGACGCTGCCCCGAAGATGATTGAAGACATTCTATACTCTTCAGGCTTGCTGGTTCTTCGGTTTCCGCGCCACAGGAACCTGAGACTGTCTCGGTCGTCTTCTCTGACTTTTACTCGAAGAAACATGTCTTGTATGTCTGCCATGACGGCTACTGGTCCCTCTCTGAAACGCAGCAGTACTCCGAATAATGATTGTAGCAGGTCCGGGCCCGAGAGCAAGGCGTCGTTGAGGCTCTTTCCTTCATATTTGGCAGCTGCGTCGAACACTATTCTTAGCTTCTTCTTGACTGGGTGTACAACAGCGAAGTGGGGTAGGTAGAATGTCCTTCCTTTGTTAGAGGTTTTTGGAGCCTTCTCTGCGTATCCTTTTTCGATTAGACTCAGGATCTGCTCCTCGTAGTGCTTTCTTGCTTCTTGATCACGATCCAATTTTTTCTCGGTGCTGACCAGGCGTCGAACAGCTTGATTGTAGTTGTTGGGCAGGTGTTCATCTTCTTTTTTCCACAGGAGTCCCGTTTCATATTGATCGCTTGGCAGTTTCTTGGTAGTTTTCTCGAGGGTTTCTAATGCTCTTCTGTCGCTGTCGTTAGATGGTGAACGATTTTGGATCCCTAGAGACTCTAATTGGAAGTGTTTTCGGACGAGGTCTTCTATGTCTTCCTTGCAAGTGGTCGCTCTGCCATAATGAGTGAAGTGTACTGTGGCAGTTGTTCCTGTTTCACATCCGTGTAACACCCACCCTAAGTTCGTGAGGGAAGCTACAGGATCTGATGGTTTGCCCTTCTTCAGCTTTCTTGTCACTATCAGTCCCCAATTGTCTTGGCCTATCAGTAGCTTGGGCCTCTCGGAGACGTAGAGGAGTTGATTTTCAATTGCCTTCAGGTGCTCACAGTTTCTCACGGTGTCCTTGTTTATGCATTGTTCAGACAGCTTCAGGTCGTCGATGGTTCTTGCTACGATAGTTCTCTTTTCTTTTCTATGAGCCCCTTTTATTTTGAACTCGATCTTCTGTGAACTATCTTTTCTTAACACCTTTCCGCCAACGGTTTCGATCGTGAGTTTTTCTTTCTTTCCTTCGACTCCGATTTTTTCAGCAATTGATGCGTCTAAGAGTGTGACCGTTGACCCTTCGTCTAGTAGTGCTAATACGCGAACTTGTCCTTTTGGGCCATAGAGGTTCACGGGGATCATCTTTAGGTAGGCCTTTTCTTCTCCTTTGGCGTTATGGATTGAGGCGACCTTTTCTTCTGAGATGCTATTGGTGTCTTTTGCTTCTTTTTCTATCGACGCCGGTGGTTTGTCAGAATGTAAGATGGTATGATGCCATCTTTTACACAGCTTGCAGACTGGTGCTTTACAGTTGATTCTTGAGTGTCTGAATCGAAGGCACTTGAAGCATATCTTTGCCTTCTTGGTCATATCCCATTTTCCATTCAGGTTGGCTTCTTTGAACCTTTTACATTCTAATGCGAAGTGTTCCTCCCCACAGAACGGACACGACTTCTTATATTTCTCTTTTGACGCTTCTTGAACCAAATGAACGGGTTTTCTTATTCCTCTTCTTTGTTCTGTTTCTAGGAACGCTTCGATAAGTAATAGCTCCTGAATTTCCTCGTCTCTTCTGCTTCTGTGGTAGGCGAACCAACGGAACTTCATTGACGTCAGCATCTTGTCTGCTATAACTCTCAGCGTTTCAGGTGAACTGAGATACTGTGGTTTCTTCAGGGCTTTGATTGTTTCGACTGCGTTCTTTACTTTGCTTGCAAATATGCATATGTCGCTCGGGTTTTCGCCGACTCTTGGGAAGTTCTTCATTTTTTCTAGTTCTGCTAATGCTAGTACTCCAGGTCTTCCGAATCGTCTTCGGCGGTGAATAGCAGGCTTTGGACGGCTTCTCTAGCTTTTCCTTGGATCGCTATTCTAAGGCGCGCTAGGTTTTGATTGCTACTGAAAGAAGCAGCCGTATCCTCGTATGATCCTCGTACGATATCCTCGTATGAAACATTTAAGTTATTTAACAAACCTTAAATAGTTAAACGTAAACAAGTTAGTAAAGCATAATTCTAGTTTCTCTATAATCATATCTTCAATCTAACTTGAGTCTCACAAGTATCAATAGAGGTACGGAAGTGTTTTCAAATATAAATAGCCACTATCATTATCAAATAAGTGTATTTAATTGTGAAACTTTTACAAATATATTTCCTTAAGCTGAAGTGATGAAAATAATATATTATTGCCATTTAATACTAAGAAGTGTGCGTCCAGTGTCAGAAAAGTGAATGATTATCATAAAAAGTGATTAACTTTACGGTGTAGCAGTGCACCGAACTTGGATAAAATTCCTGAGTTGTGAGTCACAATAACCGACTTGCCGTATTTAAAAAACAAGACTGCTAGGAACCATACCAAAAATTCAGCGTAATATCGTAATTACATCGTGGTCGAGTGGCACATTAGGCTACATTTAAACGAGTACATTGAAAGGCGATGATTCGAGCCTCTTAACGTTAGTTTTTTTGTAATTAATTTTTCAACAAATTATATTAACATACTTAGTATCGCGAGACTTATCGACCCACATTTAACAGAAAGCAATAGATATTCGTGGGTAAGAATTATAAGCTGATTTCAACAGAGGGCGCTACGATATCCAATAATAATCATAAAATTTTATAAAATGGATACAGGCAGCAATAACATTACTTATCGCAAACCTTGTAGAACAAGTTCATTAAATGACCTTACAAATATGACAAATAACAATGAAAAAAACATATTTGAATCCACAGTAATGAGTATTCCGGATAGCTTACATGACAATAGTGACGTATTAAATTATCTGAGCGAACAAGTTAAAACACTTACGACGCAACTACAGAGTGCTCATCAAGAGATTGAAAATCTAAATAGCGAAAACTTTCGTCTTAAATCTGATCTTCAAAACATAATAAAGACTAACAACGCGTACAAAAAAATATACTCAACGCCTGAGAAAAAAAGCATAACACCAGTTTCAAAACGAAAGTGCAAAACATTGCATAACAATAACGTGCCAATTTTTGGACACAATATTAAAAACAATATTAAAAACAATGACGAACTTTCTCAACCATCAGGAGAACATACCAAAAGCTCGTCTCAGATGCATAACAAAGAAACTCAAACGTGTTACGTCTATACAGCAAATAAATCAAAAGAAATATCTACATCCTTTTCTTATAATAACAAAAAACCTCAACTTAATGAAGAACTGACAACAATGATAGCAAATCGTAAACAAAAGAATAAATTATGCATTCTAAGCAGTAACAAAACAGGGTCCCTATCCATAATTGAAGACGTGTTTTCAAATTACTTTGATTTCTGCCATTATGTAATCCCGAATGGTACTATAAAGGAACTTTTATGCAACATAGAAAACAAATTAAAAGACTTTACCTTAAATGATTATTGTATTTTTTGTATTGGAGAAAACGATATTAAAGCTGAGGGGAGTCAAATTAACACAATAAATATGATAAAAGATTCCCTAAAAAAAATAACCCACACTAATAAGATAATTTGTGTACCGACATATATAACAGGAGCACCTATATATAATTTTAAAGTTGAAATGTTTATTAATCTCCTTCATCTTGACATACAGAATAATGAATACGCATACCTATTTGACTGCAACCGTGATCTATCACTAGATATGTTTTCTTATAAAACAGGAAAAATTAATAAATACGGAATAAAAAATATATATGACCGTATTATGGACAATATTTTAATTGATTTGTGTTCATCTGAACAGATCGACATACAAAAAAATAATAGTATAAAACACAGTACTCCTGATATTTCGACAAGGTCTCTAAAAATTGACGAAAAAGAAACCGACACTCAGTTTTTTCTCTGAAAAATATATACATGTCTTACATCAAAATATTGCAGGACTACTTAACAAATCAGATGCATTATGTATAAATCTGGAAGAACTCAGAGACATTAACAAATTTATAGACGCTATATGTATAACAGAGCATTTTATGATTGCAGGTCAGGAATTAAACCTAAATGTACCAAATTACATTTTGGCTTCGTCTTACAGCCGAAGCAACAGCAACAGAGGAGGAACATGCATCTTACTGAAAAAAGAACATAAATTCAGGGAATTTTCAGAAATTAGTAAATATGGTCTTGACTATGTATTTGAGTGCTGTGCAATTGAACTTATTGATTTTAAAATTGTTATTATATGTATTTATAGAATACCCAATCAAAATAACTTGTATACATTCTTTCAGAGGTTGGAAAAACTTTTGACTTATTTTGCCAATCTTAATTTAAAAAATATTTTAATTGCTGGTGATTTTAATATAGATGTTTTAAAAAGCAATAAGGTTACTTTAGACTTTGAATGTTTATTATTAAGTTATAATCTTAAGCTAGCACTACATGAACCGACGAGGCTAGCCAGTCAAACATGTATCGACAATTTTGCACATAATTTCAAAAAGGGTTGTAAAACTGAAATTTTAGAATTAGGTCTCTCAGACCATACTGCTCAGTTAATCAAAGCACCTGCTAAAAAAATACCGACATTAAATTTTTGGCGTACCATTAAACGTGATTATAGCTCAGAGAACATAGAAAAATTTAAAATGTGTATTAAAAGTTTATCTTTTTTGAATATTTACCATGCTAATGACCCAAACATAGCCTACCAATATTTTATTGATGATTTTAAACTTTTTTATGACCTTTGTTTTCCGCAAATACAAGTTTTGATAAAAGTCAATAGTAAACCAAAATGGGTATCCCATGGAATCAAGGTTTGCAGTAGAAAGAAAAAAGATTTGCTTTGGAAATTCAGATTGAATTCAACTGAAGAGAACAAATTAAAATATGTAAAATATAGTAAATTATTTAAAAAAATTATAACCCTAACGAAACGTGCACAAAATAATTATAAAATAAAAATCTCAAGTAATAAAAGTAAAACAGCGTGGCAAATTATAAACAAAACAAGACTCAATACACCTAAAGAAACTATTGCCAACATAAAAATTAATGATCGAATTTGCATAGATAATCCTCAAAAAATAGCTAACGCGTTTAATAATTATTTTATTGAAAAAGTTAATCCCCTTCCGGATGCCGGGAAAAAAGTAAATACTACAATTAAACACCAATTAAATTCAATGTTTCTTGCACCAAGTTCACCATACCAAATAAATAAGATTATAAAAACATTGAAAAACACGAACAGTGTAGGATACGATGGTATTTCTACAAAAATAATTAAAGCAGTAAGTGAGGATATATGCCACCATCTGAGTCACATCATTAACTTATGTATATCAACAGGAATATTTCCAAAAGACCTTAAATTATCAATTATAAAACCATTATTCAAAAAAGGAAATAAACAGTTAATGGAAAATTATAGACCAATAACATTATTATCAATATTCTCGAAAATTTTTGAAAAATATCTTTATGGTGAAATAAATTCTTATCTCGAAAAACACAAAATTTTGTGCAATGAACAAAAAGGGTTCCGGCAAAATAAGACCATAAATATGGCCATTTATGAATTCATTGAAAATATTATATGCCATGTTGACAAAAGATTTCCCATTTGTGCTATTTACTGCGATATGTCACAGGCATTTGACTATGTAGACCATAATATACTTATTAATAAACTTGACGCTTACGGTATTAGAGGAAATGTCTTAGATTTGATTCGTTCCTACTTAAATAATCGACAACAAATAACAGAAATAACTAAAGTGAATCTTGAAACCAAAAATGAAGAAATATACACTTCCAAGAAGCGCTATGTATCATATGGCGTGCCACAAGGCAGTGTACTGGGGCCACTCTTATTTATTATATTTGTTAACGACTTGCCAAATGCAACGACACAGCCTATTACACTATTTGCTGATGACAGTACTGTTACAATTGCATGTAAGGACATTAATCACTATAAATTTGACATCAAAAACGCATTGACATCTATAATTTCATGGCTAAACAATAATAATTTAAAAATCAATTTAACAAAGACAAATATAATGCACTTTGGACAAAGATCACAAAATCCATTAAATATAAATTTGGTTTATGATAATTACACGATAAGTGAAGTTACTTCTACCCGCTTTCTTGGCTTAATTATAGACAGCAAATTAAATTGGAAAGAACACATTAACGTATTATGTAAAAAAATCAGCAATCTTTCATACGCCCTTCATAAACTTGCTCCAACTATCAACACAGATACGCTTTTTTCGGCATACTATGGTCTTGTTGAATCTGTTCTCAGATATGGCATCATTTTTTGGACCAACTCAACTAACACAGATATGGTATTTAAAATGCAAAAGCGATGCATACGGGCCATGTTTGGTATTCAAAGTACGGAGAGCTGTAAGCCATTATTTATCAAACACAAAATTCTCACACTTCCATCACTATATATATTGGAAATAGCTTTATTCGTTAGAAGCAACCCACACTTGTTTCCTCGCCTATCAGACAATGTAAGACGTAATCGCCGAGACAACAATAGACTATGTGCTCACCATGCTAAAACAGCGCTACTGCGTGAAAGTGTAGTATGCAAAGCTCCATTAATATATAACAAAATTCCAAACGACATTAAACAATTGAATACAGGATTATTTAAGAAAACATTAAAAAAAATATTGACTGCAAAGTGCTATTATAATGTTAATGACTTCCTTAACGACAAATCCTGAATCATGAATGTAACAAACCTATTTAAATACTATTTACTACTTTATTATATACATTGTTAATATCATTGTATTGTTAATGCCATTGTATAATTATTTTTGATAGGAAATATAAATGACATTTATTACATTCAATTACATCATGTTCTGATAAATTATTTAGTAGATATTATACCTTTTGTCATAACTCATTAATTATCTGTTACAGCTATCTTTATTTTCTATTTTTTTTTCTCATATTTGTACACCAACTATGGTCAAACATGTTGATTCAAAATTATAACTTTAAGACCAATAATAAACATCAAATGTATTATTATCTACACATGTTTTTGCAAATAAATATATCTTATCTTATCTTATCTTTTGAAGGCTAACCATTCTTCGCAGGCCCCGTTGAAGTGAGGGAGTTCTAGGTGCTTCGGTGAAACGGTGTCACGTGATTTTTCTGATAGCTTTAGTATGACTGAAGCTAGTTCCTGGATGTCACTTTTCTTTTCTTCTGCTTCTATTGGTTTGTGGTTCTTATTAGGCATGTCTCCGGTCTGGATGAACCAGCGTTCGACTTCTCGAGTTCGCTCGAACAGCTCTTCTCCAGCACCATCTTCCTCTTCTGATTCCGCGGTGAGAAGTTCTAATTCCGCTTGAGCAACTTTTGACCGCGCTTCTGCCAATTCTAGTTCCCGTAATGCCATTGTCATCTTTGCTTGCGCTTCTGCTCTCTTCCTATGCGACGATCGAACGGAAAGCGTGTCTGGATCGCGGGTCGTCTTCTTAGGGTGAGGCTGTTGCAGAGTCTTCATTGCGACACTTCTTTCTTGAATCTGCGGCGTTGGATGACTTCCTTCTTGGTGAGGAACTGACGTTTCAACGGTGCGTGTCGGGGGGGTGGTATGGGTTACGTCCCCCGGTGTTGATTCTTTTCCGGCAATGTTTTTGTTAAGAAGTACGGGTTGTCTGTGTAAGCTGCTGGGCGATGCTTTTGTAAGCGTCGATCGATCTGAAGTTGACGTGTTGGTAATCGTCGTGTTTGTAGAATCACTCGGCGTATTCATGCTCCAATCCGTCGTACTGGTACCCGTAGTGGCGTTGCTTTCACTCGTAGTCTTCGACTGCACTGATTTTGATCTTGTATTTGAAGGCATCTTCCTAGTTTTCCTTAAACCCGATCCGGCTTCTCGAAGGACCAATGTAATTGCTCCTATAAGGGAGCGTTGATAAATAGAGCGGGTTTGCTGGCGGGATGTTAACTGGAGAGCATACAGTAGCAGTTAGATGAGCAATAAATAACACTTCAGAGAGATTCACAATTAATAATAATAATAATAATAATAATAATAATGTTTTATTTTGCTGTAACAGTTTAAGTACTTAGAATATATGTGACCAGTGTCTCCTTTTAAGCTTGAATCAGCCTGTGCCAGGGGACACTGCTCTTCCTTAAAATAGGTCATTTCTTACAAGAAAACTTAATAAATAATAATTACGAAACAAAATAAAAATATATAAGTAACAATAATATATGTGGTCTAACAAAAATGACTTAATATACTTATTTATTTACATTTATAAATCAGCCAAAGCAACTTAAGCAACATAAGCCTGAATGCGCGCGCGCGTGTGTGTGTATGTGAGTGAGTGTGTGTGTGTGTGTGTGTGTGTGTGTGTGTGTGTGTGTGTGAGTGTGTGAGTGTGTGAGTGTGTGTGTGTATGTGCGTGTGTGTGTGTGTGTGTGTGTGTGTGTGTGTGTGTGTGTTTGTTTGTGTGTGTGTGTGTGTGTGTGAAACTGAGTGGTGTGTTTGTGTGTAAAATCTAAAATAATATAATGTAATTTAATTATTGCTTATTACTCTAGAAGAGCCTCAGTGTCATCGTAAGACTTAGGGAGTAGCCATATCTTAAGAAGTCTTCTACATTCAAAAAAGACTTTATCATATACTCCCAATACCTTGTTTGCTGTATTATATAGATGTCCTGACCGTTTGGTATATTGTCTTTTAGCAAAGGCAGTGTTGCTTCGAGGAGCTCGTACAACAATGTCATGTCTTCTCCTATTCTTGATATCAGGATTGTAAGGCAAGGATAAATGTTTTCTTAAAACTGCCTGCATTATGTATAATTTCCTAACAGAAAGAATACCAGTGTTTTGGTAAAGACGCTCGGTCGAAAACCCCAAATTTTGAAAACACATGGTCTTAATTAGTCTTCGCTGGGCCCGCTCTACCTCAATAAAACGGGTTTTGGCAGCACAATTTCCTTAATAAACGTGGTAAAACATTCCTTACAATATTTATATTTATTCCTAACGATAGATACAACTTATTTCTATTATTCTAAACATAAATCATTCAATAAACCTTTATTTTACATTTATAAAAAATAAAAATAGTTTCACGGTCGCCTCACGGTTTAGCTCCGGAGTAGGACTATATTTTTTGCCGAACATACAAGTGGCGCCGCCAAGAGGTAGGAATGTACAACACTTTTTCAGGAATTATGCTTAAGAATCTATACAATATTTTTTCATGAAATTTAAATCTTTCTCATAATGAAATAACATTATACAGCGATTAATTGACATATTAATGTTTCTTTTGAAGTACTTTAAAGGAAAAAGAATTATATTAATCACTTACATGTTAAATAGCTCTTAAAGTTATGATAAAAGAAATCTTACTAGAAAATAAGCTTATACTTGCGTCTAATGTTCTAATCAGACCTAAATAATATTAAATAGATTCATATAAGTCACTTTAAGATAAAAATAGAAGTGTTTAATTTACTTTCCTGTTTTTTCAGCACTAATCAGTCTTTACACTTAGCTTTATTTTACGAATAGGAAACAGTTAAGATTAATACCATCACCTAATTTTAAATCACTGATAAGGAATAATTAAGATTAAATGCTAACACTTAGTTTTAATTCACTGATAATAAATAATTAATATTAAATGTTCGAATTCACTTTGTCGTCGCTAACATACGTGGTTGTGGTTGTGGATCAGCCATGTTGCAGTATATTATGGTTGAGCACAATCGGATCAACTCAACCAAGGGAGGATTACGTTCTAACAGAATAACAGAGTATAAAAGCAATTTGATGTTGCTGTTTGATTTAGCGACCGCCTAAAACGGGAAACCCTTTTTACTTTTAAAGAGTCATTCAAACTTAGGTAATAGGCGCCATCTTTATTGAGGGGGATACCATTAGGAAGACTATCAAAGTTCACTTGTGCACACAGGCATTCTCATAGGTTGCCTTACAGTAGGGATTTTTACATTTTCTTCTTCATCTTCCAGTTCGGAACAGTTTGCAGCTGCACGCAGGCCTCTCGGTGGCGGCGTACGAGACTCCACCACACCATATTGTATTCCCGCGCGTGTCGTGAGACGCGACTTGTACACAGAAAAGGGGTCCTACCACCCAGCAGTAATACACAAAAACAGTAGAACAGCTCTGCTGGTATTTAAAATGAAAGGTTGCGGGATAATGTTAAAAGCAACAATTGTATTGTATACCGGGTGCGCACTACGCTCCAGCACTCGGATGTAATTCGCACAGATTTCTACATTCAAAAGCTCTACCTGAGTAATTGCATCGGAATCTGCAATATTTTACTAAAGTGGTTTCCATTATATGGGGTTTATTTTAACACTAGTTCCCCATGAATTCGCCCGCGTGCAATTTAGGATTTCAATTTTTTTGCATATAACCCTAATTCGTTTTAAAAATAAAAGTAGCCGAAGCTACTAATATCAGCTATCTGCTAGTTAAAGTCCCGCCAAAATCGGTCTAACCAATTTGGAGATTAGCCTGAATAAACAGACAGACAAATAAAAGTCACAACGGTCTGATAGCACAAAAAAATTATAGAACAAACGTACATACTCATAGTATTTTTATAGAATAAGGGTGTCAAATGTGCACACAGTCCACCTGTTTGTGTAATATATATTATTAATATATATTAAGAATAGCGTGGCCGCAAGTGTCAACTACCTACATGATTGTTATGTTGCTCGCCCTCTCGGATTAAACTGTTACGCTGAACTGACGCGTATTATTTTGCTCTACTAATAATATAATATGTATGTGGTGGTCGAATCCCCGGTCAACATTACAGTTTAAAAGTGGGTACTGTGTGCCATAGACATATACATCAATTTTCAATAAAGAATCAAACTGCAGATGCATTGTCACTCCTGTGTAGTAAAATGGAATGCCTTGTTTTCAATGAAACTGTCTCCGGTTCTCTACACTCGGCATACGAAATAAGCAGCATTAATCTGGCTACATAATACTTTACGCTGGTACTCTATGAGAGTTTAGTCCCACCCCGGTGGAACCAATCTATTCGTGCTACCATCTCCATATCTGCATAGCTGTAGCGTGGCTCTCACAAGTACAGTGTGTTCGTGTGAACAAACTCGTGGACTGCTGACATCACCGCGTGAATGGAAGAAATAGTTTTGATGAAAAAGGAAGAGCCGACTTCAAAAAACTTAAAATAATAAAATAACTTCACATTCTGAGGACCGCGTTGAGTTATATTGTGTAGAGGAAATAAAGCCCTGATGAATTTCAAGAATAACTACAACTTATTGGATAGTTTGTAGGTATACAATGCGATATCTTAGATATTAAATCCATTCAGGTTACTATTATGTATGCATGTACGAAATACGAAAACATAAAAAAGAAATCATTCATTAGTGTACTAATTCACTATATATTCTCCAAATCTTATATATCTTCCACATCTTGACGGCTCTGTAGTGACGGAATAGCAGTAAGTTGCAGCGAAGAGAGCTTGAATCCCACATGAAAAAAGTAGTTGTATTGCCTACAAATATTTATTCTGGGTTTTAAGTTTCTTCTCATGAGATCTCTGTACGTAAACCGCCTCCACGCTACATGCAAAATCCTGGTATGGTGGTAACGTTTTTTAAATTAATAAAACTAAAACAAAGGTGAGGGTGAAAATCTTTGAATTGGTATGACTACGGCGGAGTGTAAGATGAAGCTGTCATGCAAAAAGATCCGTTATATTTATATGATCTGAATACTGTACTTACCACATACACGGCGTCATATGGATGATCATAAATCGTAGATACGTAGGTTATACTTAAAAATAAATAAATAATATAATTTAATTCAAAGAAATACAACGCAAGCAATCGTACACTATGTGACCGGAAGATTCATCAGGTAAAGCTTCTAAGTCTTAAACAATTGCAGGCTCATGCAGGCAGTTACAAACTGAATATTTACATTATAACGACGCAGTTTATTTCTTGAATTTGCCCGAGACGAAAGTTCTGAAACTCGTTTCCCTACAGACACTGTCGAGAGAAATTTTAGTGAGCAACACAAGTCTTTCTCAGTATTTATTTTATTTAGTTTTCTGGAAAACTTTATTCAAATTTTATTTTACTCAATATTTCATTTATTTAATGTAGTTTATGATAGGTTTCATTTTCGTATACTTCTCCTTCATCAGCCATAGCGTGCAGTGGTGGTGTAAGAATATCCACTGCCCCATATAGTCCCGTGGTGGTGGTGAGAGCCGACAGAAAGAAGGATACCAGGAGACGGGCAGTAGCGTCTAACCAACCAACCAACTAGACAACTAAAAGTTGCGGTGGCTAACCCGCCTGTCAAGTCTAGCAACTACGACAAACGTTCCCCCCCCCCCCCCCTATAAGGTAAATAATGGGGGAGGCCTATGTTCAGCAGTGGACTTTGGCTGTAACGGTATGTTTTATTATTCTATTCTTCTCCTTCGTCAGCACAAAGCAGCTGCTGGACGTGGCCTTAACCTATTTGTTAATTTATTCTTAGAAATATACACATCTTCATCAGCAGCGATACTGCGACATCTCTGTTTTGGCATCATCAATCTGTCATCAATTCTCAAAGATATATCACGACACTAGAAAACCATACCAGAGCAAAGCTGGGGCGATTCGCTAGTACGTCATGTATTTTTTAGAATATTAACAATGCTATAAAAATTACTACTAATCCCCTCGTGGTAAGCTTAAATTGCTTGTGTTACAACACTTTGTACTGACAACTTTGTACTGACTTAATAAAAATCGACTGTAGCCTAATGGCAGCGCGCGGACCGCGAACTCAAAAAGGTCGTGGGTTTGAATCCGCTATTCGACTACTGGCATGAACCACTGTTCACGCCAGTAGTCGAATAGTATCGAATATCATATATAGTATCGAATAGTATCGAATATAATAGTATCGAATAGTAATAATAAAAAATGCTATGCAATAGCTTTACCGCGGCAGTCCCCGAGTGCCACACGTCTTTTTATTTTTATTTATTAATTTATAACTAGAAAACTAACAGTTGTTTACTAACCACACGGCTCCGTGGCGCAGTTGCTTAGCATTCAATTGTAGCGTTAAGAAGCGCGGGTTCGAATCCCGCACGGAACAAGTATTTGTACGGTCTACTAATAATAGTTCCGGGTCTGGATGTTTGTTCTTGTGCAATTTGTGTGTGTAAGCTGCCTCCACGATACAGGAGAAAATCATAATGTGGGGTAATATTAAAAAAAAGCAAAGCAAAAAAATAGTTTGCTGTTTGGCGCTAATTAAAAAGTAGAGGCAGCCAGCTTCAAAAATAACTTGAAGTTTTTAGGATTAAACATACCTAGCCTAGATCCCTCTTGATATTGCTTTCTATCAGTTCGTAGATTTAGTACAATTTGTTCTGTGCAGCCACTGCGAACACTTGCCGGACAGGCAGACAAATAATACCCTGAGTTTAATTACAGGCAGTTACTTGAATATAAATAAATAAATAAAAAGTATTTATTTGCCACACAAAAATACAATGTTAAAATTTAAATAGAGAGATAATAATAACTTTTTAGTTGTGACAAAACGGTCTGTGACTCAGTTGTAACGGGAAACCCATTACTCCTGCTGATATAACAGAAGAAACTTTTTAAAAGAAACCATTTATATTTTTAAATATAAAAATGTGTCTAGCTTTTCATTTTGATCATAAAGAAAGCCATTAGAGCTTAAACTACTACAAAGTAAGTAGCTAAGTAGCACTTTAATTATATCCTGAGGCTTGCTAAATTACTTTCTCTAAGAAAACTTTCTGAGCTCACATTTTTTTGTCATAGAGATACTAGCTCAAATTTTCTTTAAAGAATGAGAGATCATAAAGACAATATAAGTTATATAACAATAGATAGAACGAGCATATTATTGTATAACATATTACTTAAGAATTTAAAAGGAAAAGAATGAGCATAATTCAAAAATAATTTAAGGAAATGGTTGCTGGAAAATTGTTTCTATAGCCTAAAAGAATATTTCGAATAGAAAAATTAGTTTAATCATTTATGTGCTCCATTTATAGATAGTTTTTATTTTATGTACCTAAAATTTGCATGTCTGCGAGCAAAATAAACACGTGTACATTATAGATATTTAACTGAAGACCCTGTCAACTGTGTTTTATGCAAATAAAAAATTTGTATTTGAGACAAACGGGCACACAGTCTACCGGATCTCAATTGAATTTTGTGGCCTTTTTTTGATGCGTTATTGCCCCTGAGGGATAAGATGTAATGTCTCGTATTCAGCAAAAAATGTCACCGCTTCCTTATCACCGTAAGAAACACAGGAGCATCAAGCTGCTATTTTACGCTGGTATTCCGTGTAAACATGGTCCCTCCCCCGTGTCGAGCCAACCCATTCGTGCTTCAAATATAATATTGTTGCAGTGTGGCTCTACCACGTACATTATTACCAACTAATAGACCAATTTATTTCTCCAGTGAAGTAGAGTTGCAGGCTATACACATGATTTTTTATAAAACTGAACTGACAAAGTAACTTACAGTGGCTGCTGCAGCAAACTGACACTTTAAACTAACTGCAACCAAAGAAGGCTACAGTTGAGTTGTTATCTCTGAGGACTGAGCTTGAATAGTTACAGCCTATAGTTATACTGGATCACTATATCTATTCAACTGGTGATATTTAGAGGCATAAATATGTAAAGCACCTTACCTCAGGTGGACTGTAAGTACCTTAGTCACGTGGTTTTAATTTAAAACAAAATGAAAGTGACATACGATACAACGTAGGAACCTTCAAGAAACGAGCTCACTCCTTTGTAAAAGGCCGGCAGTGCACCCGAAATTCCCCCGGTGTTGCAGATCTTAATGGACGGCGGTCGAAACTTACCTTCAGGTGAGCTGGCAGAATTCTTGTAAGTGAAGCCATAAAATAAAGAAATATCATAAGTAACTCGAAATACAAACACATTAAAACGTACTCATAGCTGGTTAGACTAACTTTATACTATCGTAAAGAAAAATATAAGGTAATATAATTGAAAAGGAATTCGGCTCGCAAGGACCAATTGAAAAGGAATTCGGAAGGTCCTCCTGATCCGGCTGCGAAGGACCAATTGAAAAGGACACAATGGACGGAAACTAAGAAACAGAAGGGAGGAATCGAGGCTTCTCTCGATCCGGCCTCCTATAACGCCTACGTTGGGTTCGGGAACAACGTATGTGATCTCCGCAACGGAGTAACACACTAGGGCGATAACCTCGTTCCTTTTCAGCAAGTAGGTTCAGACGGGGATTACGGGTCTTCCGAAGTCGTCCCGGTCCCGACGCCTTAATTCTTCGATGTGGACTGTATAACTTAAGGGATCTTGGGAATGAAACAGCAATTATCTTCAAACCGTTCCGTGAGAGAGTAATCACTTTTCCCTATCACTTCCCTACACTTTTTCTTCTTGACTGCTGGTCTTCACTTTTCCCGAAGGATTTTCTTGTTTTTCCGAACTATTACCCCGAACTATTTTCCCGAACTATTTTCTTCCCCGAACGAATTGCAATAAAACCCGTTCACTAAGCTACCCCCAGAGCTATACGCGAAAGTGAGCCGCGCCATTCGCGTGCCTGCGCAACTTAACAACATGAATTTGTACTATTACTCTCTCACGTTTCACTTAATTTCTTTATTCACATAAATCACACATAAATACAAGTTATCTATTTAGATAGCACAAAACAATATCTACACCATGATATACATTATTTTTCCGTATTACAAAAATCCTTTAATTTATAAAACAAAATATGCCTACTTTACTCACAAATCCAAAATCCAAACTTCTTAAATATTTAACACAGAAAGTTAAAACAATGTTTCCCACTTGAATTTATACATATGTTAACTAATACAATAGTTTAATTTACATTTTCTCTATTTATTTCACTATTTAAAACACTTTTAAATTTCTTATACAAAACTATCATTATTTCACTTATGCACAGGAATTTTCACATAAAAATAACACAGAATTCACCTTTTTAGCACGTACAATCAACCTGAAATGTTTTACAAGTCATTTTTACATAAATTGCTGAAATTACAAAAATTTTAAATTTTTACATATTCGGCCTCCTAAGGGCGTGGCCAGCGTGCTTCCGTGAACTCACACTATTTGAACAACTAACTTTGCACGGCTCTCGACTATCAGAAAAATGAAAGTCTGAAATACACTTAATTTTAACAATATTAAATAAACGAGTGCTTCTACATAATTTTCAAACAGTAGGAAACTATTTCTGATAAGACTCTTATTCGTTATCATGCTTCTTATCAGATAACAATACAAGTGAATGTTCTCATTAATCAATCATAACAAATAGGCATTTGTTTTCGTACAAACATATCAAACTTATACACGACAATACTTATGCAATTAATTTCCGTTATTTCTGTTTGTGCACAGAGTGATCATCTCGACCGGGGAACCAATCCGATCTCTAACTTCACTTTAATATTCCTTTGAATTTACTTCGTTAGAAAGATGATTTCAACCGGGGAACAAATCCGGTAATATAATTTATATCTTAAATTCCTTATGAATTTATTAAGCGATATTACTTAGGAAAACGAACAAACTAGTCTCGCCTGGGAGTCGAACCCAAGACCTTCTTATCATTAATTCGACATTTCTTTAAGATTTAACTAAGCATTTTCTTATCAGAGCGTCGTGGCTCGATAATTTGCTTTTTATAACTATGCGTCATCGGTTGACTTAATAAACTGAAACATTCTTATAGGCGCGTCGCCAACAATCTCCCCCCCCCCCCGTGCGTTAGCACCATCATTTGGGAGGCGTCGCGGGTACCAGGACTATTATTCTGGATGTAGGTCTCCTCAAGATACCTGTGCTAGTAATGACGTCAACCACTCTGGTGTGACCGTCTGGTCCCGGTAACGTTCTACTAATTTTGCCTTTCGGCCACGTATTTCGTGGCAACGAATGATCTATTATCAAAACAATATCGCCTTCTTTAGGTTCTATGAACTTTCCGTTATTACCTGTTCGCGGTATTAAGGTAGGCATGTATTCCTTCAGCCACCTTGTCCAAAAATGGTCGGCTAACCTCTGTGCAGCTTTCCAATTGAGTTGACCCGTCAGATGCCGCTCTAGAAATAATCCAGGTGGTCGATCACCACATGAGCGTCCCAGAAGAAAATGATTGGGTGTCAATCCCTCTTCAGGACTATCCATACTGAATGTTACCAGAGGCCTGGAATTCACTGTGTGCTCTGCTTCTAAAAGTAACGTATGTAGAACCTCCTCTCGTGGGCTCTTTTCTCTGAGCGTAGCGGTCAACGCAATTTTAATCGACCTTACTAACCTCTCCCAGGCGCCACCCATGTGCGGTGCTCCCGGAGGTATAAATTTCCATTTAATATATTTCTTAAATGACTCATTTTTCATGCCCTCATGGCATTCTTCGCATGCTTTCAATAATTCCTTATTCGCAGCTTTGAAATTTGTCCCGTTATCGCTGTATATAACGGCTGGTTTTCCTCTTCTGGCGATAAATCGCCTCAACGCCATTATCATTGACGCTGGTGTCAATGAGGCTGCTAATTCCAGATGTACTGCTCTGGTAGTCAGACACGTGAATAAAACACCCCAACGTTTTTCGTGTCGCCTTCCTATAGTTACACTCATAGGACCGAAATAATCCACAGCTGAGCACGTAAAAGGTGGTTCATGATGAGCTATTCTCTCCAGAGGAATATTTCCTTGTGGCACGTTCTGCGGTTTGGATCTGTATGTCCTGCACCACTGGCAATGATGTGACACACTACGTACTACATTACGTAAGTTCAAGACATAAAATTTCTGGTTCACCTCATTCATCACCGTCTGGTGATTGGCATGTCCAAAATGATGATGAACTTCTCTAATCATCATTTTAACGATTTCGTGTTTACCGTCCAATATGACAGGTTTTCTACTTTCCTCGGTCAAATTAGACTTGAAAGGTAAACGTCCATTTAAACGGAGTAAGTTATCTTCTCCTATTTCCATAGATAATTTACTTAAGCGTGAACTTCTTTCAACACTTTTGCCTGCTTTCAAGCACTTTATTTCCGAATAAAAACACTCGTCTTGAACGAACTTCCAAGTTAATAATTCCGCTTTTTTCAAGAGCGCTATGTCCAACGCGCCATCGGGTCCTTTAACCGACTTTGCTAAAACTTTGTTGGAACACATAACCGACTTTTCGGCTGCGTCGTCGGGTCCTTTAACCGACTTTCTTAAACTCTTGAATTTTTCTACCGCTTGCAAGGTGCGTGCAGTTGCCCCAAGGAATTTCTTAAAGCTGCTAAATCGTCCGTAGTCGGGTAGACTTAACGGTTCTTGCTTTCTTAACGCATTTACGCCCTTTGGCGATTTTTCTTCACCTGTTTCTAAGCTTTTTATGGTATCCACTTGTTTGGGCCATAAATCAGGACTTTTCCTGAGGAATTCAGGTCCTTGAAACCAGCGATGACTTACATCGAAGGTGGAAGGAAAATTTCTAGTGGCGTCGTCTGCCACATTTTGTGACGTTGGAACCCATCGCCATTCACATGGCTTACTGTGATCTTCGATCTCAGCCAATCGATGAGCAACGAATGGTTTAAAGGCGCGAGGATCTGACTTAATCCACGCTAACACTGTACGTGAGTCTGTCCAAAATACTCTCTCGGACATCTCGTACTTGCTCTCTTCACTAACCGAGGCAGCCAGCCTGCTGCCCATAAGAGCTGCTTGCAATTCAAGCCTTGGAATCGAAATTGGTTTCAACGGCGCTACTCTTGCCTTTGCGGCGATCAGCGTAATCCGCCTTATTCCTAGCTCGTCCGTGGTGACGTAATACACCGCGGCAGCGTATGCTTTTTCACTAGCATCCGTGAAAGTGTGTAACTCTCCCTTGCCGACGCCTTCAGCAACGGGTCTAGGTACCTCTAAATGACCTAATTTCTTCACTTCCGATATCCATTTACAAAATAACACGTGTAATTCGTGTGAAACTTCTTCATCCCAAGAGATGCCTGTCCTCCATACTTGCTGGATCAGCGACTTCCCTTGAATCGTTATGGGTGATGCGAGTCCCAAAGGATCGAAAACTGACATCACAGCGCTAGTTATCTCCCTCTTCGTAGGCGGTCGTAAACCTTCCATCACCTCTTCCGGTGTGTTACGAAGACTTGTGGAGAAACTTATTATATCCCGTTTGATATTCCAAATCAAACCTAACGTGCGCTCTGTGTGCTCTTTATCTCCCAGCGAAGCACTGTCGCTCTTATATTTATTTTCCATCTTACTTAAAACTTCGGGTCGGTTGCTAGCCCATCCCCTCAGTTGGAAAGAAGCATGCTTATGTAATTCATACATATCGTTTACTATCCTTTCGGCCGTCGTCACGTCGGGAAATGCCTGTAGATAGTCATCCATATAAAAATTGCTTTCTGTAGCGGAAGCTGCTTCTGGATAGATATGCGCGTTGTCCTGCGCATTTCTATTCTTTACATATATAGCGATGCATGGTGATGATGCCGCTCCAAATATGAGTGACGTCATTCTATACTCTTCCGGTGGTGCGTCACGATTGTGCCGCCATAAGAATCGAAGGCTATCCCTGTCTTCATCCCGGATTTTCACTTGCAGGAACATTTCTTTAATGTCTGCCATTACTGCCACGCTTCCTTCTCTGAATCGTAGCAGAACTCCGAACAACGACTTCAATAAGTCCGGTCCGGTTAACAATGCATCATTGAGACAACGTCCGCCCGTCTTTGCGGCGGCGTCGAAAACTATCCTTATTTTCCTTTTTTGTGGGTGAGTCACTGCGAAGTGAGGAAGGTACCACGTACGTGGGGAAATGGGAATATGGTTCGCTTTCTCTGCGTAACCATTAACGATGAGATTTTCAATTTGCTTCTCATATTCCTTCTTCAACTCGCTATTTTTGTCGAGCTTTTTTTCAATATTCAACAGGCGACTTTCAACCTGCGCTCTATTCGACGGCATGCACTCATTGTCTGTGCGCCATAACAAAGCAGTCTCGTAATGATTTCTTATATTTACGCGAACACTACACATTGAAATAATACTCGTTTTTACGGAATTTATCGCGTATATTTAACTTTTTAATACTCGACGTTTCGAGAGCTTTACAGCACCCATGGTCACGGGAAGGACTGAGATGTTTAACGTCCAGATGTCATGGTTAACCGCGGTTACCATAGATTAAAATTTAACTTTTGTTCCGATCTACACAGTATGAACTTATGGTATCATGAAGCCTTGCAGTTGTATGCTTGGGTTGGGATTTAATTTTATTTATTATAGGATCCCAGGCAGATGGTAGCACCCAGCCATCTTCTCTATTGAAATTAGGGTGTTTTTTGATTTCAATAGCCTCGCGAATCATCCTTGGAAGGAATCGGTGTTCTTTAGCGAGGATTTGTGGTCTATCAAATCTGATGTAGTGACGTGGGCGATCCTGTACATGTTCACAGACTGCAGACTTCCCGGAGCGTCGATTCTTCACATCAGCTATATGTTCTTTGACGCGGGTTTTAATTGATCTTTTAGTTTGTCCTATGTAGGAGAGACCACATTCACAATCAAGCTTGTACACTCCTGCATCTTGCAGAGGGACGTTACACTTGACTGATGGTAAAAACTGACCAATCTTCTTCGGCGGCTTGAAGTATGTTTTGATGGAAGCGCGCTTCAAGATGTAGCCAATCTTGTCAGTGACTCCTCTAACATATGGCAGTACAGCAGGTACACGCTCGACTGTGGCCGGCTTCACTCGTTCTCTGTGACGTAGGCGCGGGACCCGAAGCTTGTTGTCATGCAAAACTTGCTTGACGTGTTGGAGCTCGGCAGCCAGGTGTTTACTGTCACAGATCCCTCGTGCTCTCTGAAACAAAGATTTACCCACGGTAGCTAACTGTGAAGGATGGTGGTGAGAATCACCGTTTAAATATCTATCTGTATGGGTCTTTTTTCTATACACAGTATGGCTCAAGGTGTTATCAGGATTCCGAATTACTAACACATCTAGAAAAGCTAAGGAATTGTTTGCCTCTAACTCCATTGTGAACTGAATTTTAGAATTTATAGAGTTAAGATGGTCTAAAAATGCAGTTACTTTATCTAAAGGTAGAATTGTGAAAGTGTCGTCTACGTACCGCTTGTAGAATCTTGGATTTATGGGAGAAGTAAGCAGGGCTTTCTCCTCAAAGTCTTCCATGAATATGTCGGCGACAATGGGAGATACAGGTGAGCCCATCGCCACACCATCTACTTGCTTGTAGAACTCCTCCTTCCACAATAAGTAGCCAGATGTAAGGCAGTGTCTGAGTAATACTGCATATTCTACGGGCATGTTGTTTTCCTCCAGCCTCCTAGTTACAATTGAGATGCAGTCTTCAACAGGTAAGCATGTAAACAATGACTGCACATCAAAACTGACCATAGTTTCATTGTCTGCCAGACGCAGGTCTTTAATCTCGCTGACAAAATGGTAGGAATCCTTTATGTGTGCTCTTGTGTGTCCCCTGAGCGGTGAGAGTATTTTCGCTAAGTGTTGAGCCAATCTGTAAGTTGGTGAATCGATTTGGCTCACTATGGGACGTAATGGAGCATTGGGCTTGTGTATTTTTGGTAAGCAGTCTCGTACCTATTATTAGGTATACGACGTACCGTTTTGTTCAAAATACTTAAAGCTCGTTCTTCTGGGTCGTTCACGGGCTTTCTAGCCGACACTCCCAGAGATTCCAAACTAAAATAATCCTTGATCAATTTATCCATATCTTCCTCCTTCTTGGTGGAAATGTGGTTAACGATCTTGATCGGTTTAATACCACCCGATATGTGACCATGTAAAACCCATCCAAGTTTGGTGAGCGATGCTACAGGTAGGTTCTTACCTCCTGAAATTAATTCACGAGTAACTATGAGATGCCAATTGTCCTGACCAATTAATATGGTAGGTTTGGACCTCTCATACATCAACTCATCCTTAATCGGTGTCAAATGAGAACACCGTTGCAATAATTCTCGGCTTACCGACTGCGGAGAAAGGTTAAGTGACTTAATTGTTTGTACACTTATCTCTTCTAAGTCGCTCGAGTAAATGCCTTTTATCTTAATGTTTACGCGATACGAACTGTCGTCGTTAATTCGCTTACCTCCCACGGCTTCGATACGTAATCCCTCTTTACGTCCGCGAGGCGCTAATTTCTGAGCCATACACTCCTCTATGAGTGTCATGGTCGATCCCTCATCCAGAAGAGCTGTTGTCTTGACCTTTCCTCTAGGTCCATACAACTCGACCGGTATAATCTTTAAGTATGCACATGCCAGTGCATTCACTGTACTAACAGTTGTAATCTGAGCATCCTTACCCCCCTCGTCCCCTTGTGGCGAGGTTTTTTCTTTGGGGTATCGGTGTAGCATTCGATGATGTGACATTCTACATCCCTCTACACCACATTTTTTCGCTTTGCACTCTAACCTCCTATGGTTAGGTGACAAACATTGGAAACATACTTTCGCCTTTTTGACCGCTTCCCATTTCTCGTGAATATTCATGTCCTTAAACTTGTAACAACTCACTATAGAGTGTTCCTTGTTGCATATAACACACTTATGTGTTACCCGACTTACAGGCTTATCCTGGGTTGTCATAACCACCTGTCGGTTGTGCCCTTTACTATTTCGGCGTTCTAGACGCTCGCTCGACTTACTTCGGCGCATATAGCGCTCGCTCACGGCACATCTGCGTACACCTCCCTTTGCAGTGTGTACAGTTTGCTTCCTGAATTCAGGACGCTTCCTTTTTTCAGGCGCATTTTCATTGTTTAAGGACGCTCCAAATTGTTCACTCAATAAATTTAAAAACTTGGCCATCTTCTGTAACTCTGGCTCCAAAGGATACTGAGCTCGATATTCAAACCATTTAAATTTAATCATAGTTCCGAGCTTCTCCACTATGCGGCTCACTAACTCCGGTGAGTACAAATACTGTGGTTGATTCAACGCTTGTATCGTGGCAACCACGTTCGTAATACGACTTGCAAAAGATCCTATATTCCGGCAATCTTCTGCCAATCTTGGCATACGCTTTACATTCTCGATTTCGGCTAGAATGAGCATCTCAACCCTACCGAATCTTCTTTCGAGAGCGTTCATTATTTCTTCCGGTTCACACAAAGTAAACAACAACGACTTAACCGCTTCCTTAGCGGTGCCCTTTAATGCCCTCCTAAGGCGTGCGACATTTTGCACCCCTGAAAATTGGCTTCTCGTGTCTTCAAACACCGTTTTGAAAATTATCCATTCACCCGGGTCTCCATCGAACACCGGTAATTCCTGGAGGAAATGAAGCTGGGAAGACTTATCTTTACCAGCTATTTTTATTGCACCCACAATCGCTTCGGTCAATTCTGACACCTCACTCGCGTGTGTTTTCTGTGCATTTCCTTGGTTGCGCTCGATCTCCGCCCCTTTGCGGCGTGATCCTTTACACGCTTCCTTATCAGTAACATCGGGTTGTGCTACACTAACCGGCGCGCTCATTATGGTCTGCTGAACCCAACTCCTTACGAAAGGTTCCACCTGAGTATTCCGCTCTTCATCATCCTCACTCGAGTCGATCTCCTCTTCTCGGTTGAGTCGTGCCAACTCCAATTGAGACTTGGCCAAGGCAGCAGCTGCCTGTGCTCGTTCGAGCTCTGAGCGTTCGAATTTAATCCGCGCCTCTAATTCGGCTTTCAGCCTCGCCGATCGCGATGACCTACTACCTCTTTGTGACCCTTTATCACTAGTGTGCCCGATTACTGTCCTTGACGATGCCGCTTCTTCGGTCCTTTGACCTACTTTTTCGACCACCGTTTCACTCCTGGATATAACGGATTGTTGTGCGGTACTGGCCTGCGTACCACTGGTGTCCGTCCTGTTGCTTGTCGTTGCCACGGACGTCCCTGTGTCCCACGTGCATGTGGACGTGTCGGTGGTGGCTCCACTTGAAAAAGTTGCTCCATTTGACGCAGTAGCTGTGGTCGCTCCAGATGGTTCCGCTTCTTTAGCTTTTCTTGAGAGCCCTGTCCTTGTCCTGCTCCCTTCGCTTCTCCCTGTCTGGTCTTGTGCCTTCTTCATCTTGCAGGAAGGTGATTGTTGGCCTACGGTCCCTAACTGTCCCTACGGTCCCTACAACCCCTTACCTACAACCCTTCTACACCCCAACCTAACACCACTACCCCTCCCCCCCCCTTTATCTCCCAACCTACAACCCTACTACCACCCTAACAGCCCTATCAGCCCTATCAATCCTGGACGGGGCCTACCGAGGTGAGCCGTCCAGGGATGGAGTCGTGCAGGAATGGAATGGAGGAAAGGTTTAGGAACTGTCCCGCCAAGGAATATGACGAAACAGTCGAGCGGTAGTGCAAGCGCAGTCTCGCTCGAGAGAACTGCTCCACCCGAAGGTGTTGTGCCAGAGCCCAACCGTTTGGCACCGTTAGGTGGTCGGGATGTATGCTGTGCTCGCCGCCCAGTTGCCGGTGACGCCTCGTCCAAGCGCCCTCCTCCGGCCGCGATGCAGTCAGGTGCCCACGCGCACCCTCGCCCGGCAGCAGCAACGGTGGATGCTTCGTCCAGCACCCTGATGATCCGACAGGAAAATGCCGGACACGGTCGTCCGACAGGAAATGCCGAGCACGCTTGCCCGACAGGAAAATGCCAGACACGGTCGTCCGACAGGAAAAATGCCAAGCCCTGCTTGGCCACGATGAGTGCCTTCACAAGACACCTGCGCCCGGCTGCGATACGTGCCCCATGCGAGCACACGCCCCCGGCCGCAATCCCGGTTTTCTTTCTTCCGGTAGTTCCAGGTCCCGTCCTTCAGCACTGACGTCCTGGTCTTCTGGCCTTTGGTCCTATTGCTTCAGCTCAAACCTCCGGCTTCCTTCGGTTGCTGATCTTCACTCGGCTCCGAAGGTCTTCTTTTTTTCCACAACCAGCAGTCCACAGCTGGTTCCTTGATCAAGCTGGCGGGGTTCGGGTGGTCTTTAATCCGGCTCCGAAGGTCCAATTGAAAAGGAATTCGGCTCGCAAGGACCAATTGAAAAGGAATTCGGAAGGTCCTCCTGATCCGGCTGCGAAGGACCAATTGAAAAGGACACAACGGACGGAAACTAAGAAACAGAAGGGAGGAATCGAGGCTTCTCTCGATCCGGCCTCCTATAACGCCTACGTTGGGTTCGGGAACAACGTATGTGATCTCCGCAACGGAGTAACACACTAGGGCGATAACCTCGTTCCTTTTCAGCAAGTAGGTTCAGACGGGGATTACGGGTCTTCCGAAGTCGTCCCGGTCCCGACGCCTTAATTCTTCGATGTGGACTGTATAACTTAAGGGATCTTGGGAATGAAACAGCAATTATCTTCAAACCGTTCCGTGAGAGAGTAATCACTTTTCCCTATCACTTCCCTACACTTTTTCTTCTTGACTGCTGGTCTTCACTTTTCCCGAAGGATTTTCTTGTTTTTCCGAACTATTACCCCGAACTATTTTCCCGAACTATTTTCTTCCCCGAACGAATTGCAATAAAACCCGTTCACTAAGCTACCCCCAGAGCTATACGCGAAAGTGAGCCGCGCCATTCGCGTGCCTGCGCAACTTAACAACATGAATTTGTACTATTACTCTCTCACGTTTCACTTAATTTCTTTATTCACATAAATCACACATAAATACAAGTTATCTATTTAGATAGCACAAAACAATATCTACACCATGATATACATTATTTTTCCGTATTACAAAAATCCTTTAATTTATAAAACAAAATATGCCTACTTTACTCACAAATCCAAAATCCAAACTTCTTAAATATTTAACACAGAAAGTTAAAACAATGTTTCCCACTTGAATTTATACATATGTTAACTAATACAATAGTTTAATTTACATTTTCTCTATTTATTTCACTATTTAAAACACTTTTAAATTTCTTATACAAAACTATCATTATTTCACTTATGCACAGGAATTTTCACATAAAAATAACACAGAATTCACCTTTTTAGCACGTACAATCAACCTGAAATGTTTTACAAGTCATTTTTACATAAATTGCTGAAATTACAAACATTTTAAATTTTTACATATTCGGCCTCCTAAGGGCGTGGCCAGCGTGCTTCCGTGAACTCACACTATTTGAACAACTAACTTTGCACGGCTCTCGACTATCAGAAAAATGAAAGTCTGAAATACACTTAATTTTAACAATATTAAATAAACGAGTGCTTCTACATAATTTTCAAACAGTAGGAAACTATTTCTGATAAGACTCTTATTCGTTATCATGCTTCTTATCAGATAACAATACAAGTGAATGTTCTCATTAATCAATCATAACAAATAGGCATTTGTTTTCGTACAAACATATCAAACTTATACACGACAATACTTATGCAATTAATTTCCGTTATTTCTGTTTGTGCACAGAGTGATCATCTCGACCGGGGAACCAATCCGATCTCTAACTTCACTTTAATATTCCTTTGAATTTACTTCGTTAGAAAGATGATTTCAACCGGGGAACAAATCCGGTAATATAATTTATATCTTAAATTCCTTATGAATTTATTAAGCGATATTACTTAGGAAAACGAACAAACTAGTCTCGCCTGGGAGTCGAACCCAAGACCTTCTTATCATTAATTCGACATTTCTTTAAGATTTAACTAAGCATTTTCTTATCAGAGCGTCGTGGCTCGATAATTTGCTTTTTATAACTATGCGTCATCGGTTGACTTAATAAACTGAAACATTCTTATAGGCGCGTCGCCAACAATAATAGGCCTATGACATAGCTTTTTTTTTTAAATTTTGTTGTTTTTCATTGAATTTTATCAAACTCTTAAACTAAATACTTTATTAGAAGACTACTTGGCGAGTGGTTTACTTTGGTTTTTACCCACCTGCCACGCGTATATTAGAATGGATTTGAATTTCGTTATTTTAATTGCTTTGAAATTAAAAAGTTCAACTAAAATTGAAGGGGAAAATTGCCTTAGGCTACTTTTTGTCATCTATTACGCCCAAGTTTTCCTTTCCAATTTGACTTGCATTCTAAGCATACATACGTTGACACGTCATTACATCTACAATATTTATAAAGGTACTGCAAAATGGAACTCCTTCCCTCTCCTCCCACAGGTCTCGCTCAAGTCGCACTAGTCAGTAAGTCAAATGTACGACGCAACATTACCGCCACGTGCCGAGCTCGTAAAGGTTTATACAATTTAAACCAAATGCGCTTTGCGAAGTTTTGCGAATTGGTTGGAACGCTTTGTCGTCTTAGTTCCGCGTTCATTGCTTCCATTTCAGCTATTTATGTGGTAAAATAACTTTTATGTCATACAAACTTAATTAAATAATTAGAGTAAATGCAGGGAGTAGAGTGAATGGGGCACTACACTCTATTATGAAGAACCAGAATGTGTCAAAACAGGCACGTATGGTAATTCATAATGCTGTGTTAGTCCCTACTTTAATGTATGGTAGTGAAAGCTGGGTGTAGCAGAAGAAGCACGAAAGTAGAATAAATGCTGTAGAAATGTGGTCTTTGAGGAATATGCTAGGGTTGAATCTGAATGACAGGGTGAGAAATTGCGTGATAAGAGATAAATGTGGTATGCAAGATGATGTTGTGACCAGGATTAAGAAAGGAATGCTTCGGTGGTTTGGCCATGTGGAAAGAATGAATGAGGAAAGAGTGACAAAGCAAATTTATATGGCAGATGTGAACGGCCGAGTCGGGAAGGGGCGCCCTAGGAAAAAGTTTATCGACCAAATTGGCGGTATTTTGAAAATGGGCCACGTTAGAAGTACCCTTAACCGACGAGCATGTGTGCGTAGATATATGGATGTAAAGGAGGCGAAAGAGGTATGTCAGGATCGTGCCAAATGGAAGTCTGTAGTCTCTGCCTACCCCCTCTGGGTGACAGGCGTGAGTGTTTATGTATGTACGAACTTAATTTTTGTAACGATAACAATGAGTGGCGAATCTGCTGCCCACGTCATAGAGAGCTACAAGTGCTTTTTACAAGTTACACAATAACAATGATTCCTTATTTTTACCGAAATACACAACGTAAAACTAAAGTCACAAAATGATGTAAGAATATTTCACCATCGATCAGAAAGCTATCTTTAATCGTGTAAATGTAATAACAAAAAATACTAAATATTCAAAAGTCACCTCATCCAAATGTTTATTCGTTTCTTTTTAATTTTATTCAAGAAGTTGCTACTTTTATTATAATTATGTATGTGCTAACGTATACATGTGTGTGCATAAAATACTTGCGCGCATATTGACTTAATAACTGTAGAATAATGAATATTCTTCAGTTTAGTTTTTGTTAAATTTTTATTGGCCCCCACGGAATTTCAGCGTCGAAGTACTTTGTAATGCGGTTTGCGGCAATTGATGTTGTTTTTTTTTTGGAATTAAGTGCTGATTAGATTTTGGTATCGGTCGATAGTTTGAAATTATCTCAAAAAAATATTATTTTGAAAATTAAATTTAATGTACAATTACTACAAATCTGTAATTTGACACAATTATACATATTTATCACAAAACTGTGAAATAAAATCTTAAGAAACATTTTTATTTTGGGTACCTCTCATACAAGTAAATGAAGGATTATATTTGTTTAACCTGTCTAATCCATCATGTGGGGTATCGTTGTATAGGTTTTTCAAAAACATTGGGGATAAAGAACGACAGTTTTTCGATTGAGCGGTTCGTTAGCGAAATATCTAGCTTTAAAGTGGTATTTTTCATTAGAGTCATATGTCTCCCTCATCTACCAACTAAATAAAACATAAACACTCACGCCTGTCACCCAGAGGGGTAGGCAGAGACTACAGACTTCCATTTGGCACGATTCTGACACTTCGACTCTGCCATTCACTTCTGCAACATAAATTTTCTTTGTCACTCTTTCCTCATACATTCTTTCCACATGACCAAACCACCGAAGCATTCCTTTCTTAATCCTGGTCACAAAATCATCTTGCAAACCACACTCTTCTCTTATTACACAATTTCATACTCTTTCACACATAGGCCAATTATTTCTGAAAGGATGATACCTACTCCCTGGCATGCCCGCTCAATCTCGTCTACACCAGACCAGTATGCGGTATACATGCCGTGTGTAGTGACATACTTCCCCTTCTGTTTCGTCTCATTTACACATAACACATCTATTCCTCTATCATACATCATATCACATACTTCATCCATTTTATCATTCATTGCTCCACATACATTCAACGTAGCCAGACGGGCCTCTGCAATCCACTTTTCGCCCCTCCGGGAGACAGAACGTGACGGGTGGCGAACCTCGTCGCCGGTATTCCTCCCGGAGATTCTTCGCACCCCTACCCCATTAAAGGGGCGCCGGGAACTCGGGGCCTACCAACTAAACTGCTGTATTTGGAAATGTTAAAAGTAAACGTAGGACACTCAATAAGACACTTTTGCCAGTCTTGATCTGACAGGTCGGAAATCGCTTCTTCGTAGGCAGCCAAGGCTTCTTCGGCGCTTGCCTTTTATTTTTTCTTCGACTCTTGGGAACAAAAAGAAATCACAAGGAGCTAAGTCAGGGCTGTAGAGTGGGTGACTTAGAGTTTCAGCACTAGATTCCTCAATAAATGCTTTTGTTCTAAGGGAGGTATCTGAAAAGACGTTATCGTGATGCAGCATGATTTCCCGAAGCCCGTTTTTGGTCTTCTCTCCCGCACTGCTTAAAAAGCCTTGGGTAATTCATCTGTAGTATACCATTAAGAGTTGACTGACATACAATTTTTCCGTATTGACGTCGTAATATCCGCTCCGCGAAAAAAAACTAGCCACAATTTTCTTGCTGAAGTTGCGAGGTTGTTGCAGTTTTGTCGCTAACTGTCCTTCTGAGTAGACCCATACTGATGACTTTTACTTTCCGGATTATATTGATAGGTCCATGTCTCGTCACTAGTAAGGATTTCTGAGACACGCCTAGATGCCCCGTTTTGAAAACGTCATCATGGCAGCATGGCTGTTTTGCCTTGAGAGCTGCAGTCGCGCGTATGACGAAATCTCGCCAGAAGCGCTTGTTTTATTTCGACGGTCGGTGTTACGTAGGCACAGAGTTGGTGCAAGCGTTTGTCCTTGCGGGGCTCCGTTCTAATGCGGGATGCAGGAGACGTGTTGACGCGGGTGCGGTGCAGGGCGACGTACGATTACTTCTTCCGCAACAGTATTTATTCTACTACAATTGCTTCAGAAATTTTGAAACAGAATATATTCTTTATAGCGTAAGGATAACAAATGAGCACATATTTCACTTGTTAGTAACTGTGGCCCATCTACATTCTCATCTACATTCACATCTATTCTCGATTAAGAGTCAACATGCACAGGCATTTTTCCCCCGTGACAAAGATGAAATGTCTCATTTCCGATAAAAAGAGTGTCAGGTTCTCTAAACTTCCCACACGATCACAGCAGCGTTAAGCTGCAATTTTATACTACGAGTAGTACTCTGTGCGAGCGAAGTCATTATCTGATCGGGCTGTCACCACGTAAACAATTATAATATATGATTAATAATGTAGTAATTAATTTATTACTCATAATATTAATAGAGACAAAATTACAACTCACGTAGCTTACTTGCAATACTAGGGAAACTATGAAACACCCGCTCGAGTGGGGTCGAGAGCGCCCCGTGCCGCGCGACGCGCCGCCATATTTGAAATGGACATAAACAAAGAAACACTATGTGTGATGAAGTGTCTGTTGTTTGGCGAATGTTGTTTTGTTTGATCAAGTTTTTCCGTAATGTTTAATGTGGTAAATTCATGATGCAGCCATGTTATGGTTGGAGCACGAATGAGCTGGCTCGAGCGGAGTAGGACCACACTCTCACAGAATACCAGCGTAAAATAGAATCTTAATACCGCTGTATTTATAACCTGTATGTTTTAGCCCCAACACTAATAACTCTCATAGGAAGTTCATTACGCAATGCTTTCACAATTTAAAATAACTTGGAAAATAGTTTAAAAATATAAAGAAATACCATTTTATTACTCAATAACAAGCTATTAACATTAATAACTCTACATACGTGCCCCACGTATGAATGTCTCGACGTTCTTTTGAATGTGTAACCTCTCACAGCTCGCCTCACTGCAGCAGTTCGTCGCCGCCACGTTGCCACCAAATCAAAGCCGCGCGCCGCCTGCGTTCTCATTAGTACACCACTTCACCTGCAACTGCACTTCGAGTTCTGTATGCAGCTGCGGAATCAAATATATTTAATGCAAAGAAGCCGTAATGCCGTGTAGTGGCGGCATAATATAATATGTCATTCAATTCAAATCCAAAGAAATTTATGTCGTACAAATAAATATAGCTGAAGTATGTGTTCGTAATATCGATAATACCTAATAAGCTTATATTAAGCTCAGGGAGTTAATTTAGTACGCTACAAGAAATAATTACCTATCATCATCATCATCGTTACAGCAGCCCTTCACAAGTCCACTGCTGAACGTAGGCTGAGGCTGAGAGGCTGAGAACGTAGGTTGGGGGAGCCAAGCAATGCCACAAAGCACGGTCCTGAGTCACCTGCATCCATCGACTTCCTGCATGTCTTACCAGGTCGTCACTCCATCTAGTGGGGGGTCGCCCTACACTACGCCTACCGGTACGAGGCTGCCACTCGAGAACCTTTCTTCCCCATCGGTTATCGGTTCTTCGAGCTATATGGCCGGCCCATTGCCACTTCAGCTTACTAATCCGTCAGGCTATATCGGTCACAATAAATACCTAACCACTTTTAAATATTTGTGTGACTGTCTGTCTGCGTCTGTGTGTATAGCTGATACAGTTGTGATGAAACTTTACGAACAGATAGAGTGCAGTGCCAGGAACTATCTGGGCTATGATGTATCCAAAAGCATTAAGACTAAGAAGAACAAATACTTGTTAAAAATAATGGTTTCTGACTATCTTAAATCTAAATACCAAAATAAAACCAGACAAAGCCGGGGCGTATCGCCAGTTAATTAATAACTTTAACCACTAAACATCATCATTCAACTTATATTTTTTATAGCAGTACATTCCGCTGCGTCACACAAGTGTCGCTACAGGCGACGAACTGGAACAGGAGACGGGCGGCGGCATCTCCCAATAACAACTTGCAATAGCAAACACCACTGCAGTTGCCAACCCGCTTGCCAAGCGTCTCACAAGTGTCGCTACAGGCGACGAACTGGAACAGGAGACGGGCGGCGGCATCTCCCAATAACAACTTGCAATAGCAAACACCACTGCAGTTGCCAACCCGCTGGCCAAGCGTCTCACAAGTGTCGCTACAGGCGACGAACTGGAACAGGAGACGGGCGGCGGCATCTCCCAATAACAACTTGCAATAGCAAACACCACTGCAGTTGCCAACCCGCTGGCCAAGCGTCTCACAAGTGTCGCTACAGGCGACGAACTGGAACAGGAGACGGGCGGCGGCATCTCCCAATAACAACTTGCAATAGCAAACACCACTGCAGTTGCCAACCCGCTTGCCAAGCGTCTCACAAGTGTCGCTACAGGCGACGAACTGGAACAGGAGACGGGCGGCGGCATCTCCCAATAACAACTTGCAATAGCAAACACCACTGCAGTTGCCAACCCGCTTGCCAAGCGTCTCACAAGTGTCGCTACAGGCGACGAACTGGAACAGGAGACGGGCGGCGGCATCTCCCAATAACAACTTGCAATAGCAAACACCACTGCAGTTGCCAACCCGCTTGCCAAGCGTCTCACAAGTGTCGCTACAGGCGACGAACTGGAACAGGAGACGGGCGGCGGCATCTCCCAATAACAACTTGCAATAGCAAACACCACTGCAGTTGCCAACCCGCTTGCCAAGCGTCTCACAAGTGTCGCTACAGGCGACGAACTGGAACAGGAGACGGGCGGCGGCATCTCCCAATAACAACTTGCAATAGCAAACACCACTGCAGTTGCCAACCCGCTTGCCAAGCGTCTCACAAGTGTCGCTACAGGCGACGAACTGGAACAGGAGACGGGCGGCGGCATCTCCCAATAACAACTTGCAATAGCAAACACCACTGCAGTTGCCAACCCGCTTGCCAAGCGTCTCACAAGTGTCGCTACAGGCGACGAACTGGAACAGGAGACGGGCGGCGGCATCTCCCAATAACAACTTGCAATAGCAAACACCACTGCAGTTGCCAACCCGCTTGCCAAGCGTCTCACAAGTGTCGCTACAGGCGACGAACTGGAACAGGAGACGGGCGGCGGCATCTCCCAATAACAACTTGCAATAGCAAACACCACTGCAGTTGCCAACCCGCTTGCCAAGCGTCTCACAAGTGTCGCTACAGGCGACGAACTGGAACAGGAGACGGGCGGCGGCATCTCCCAATAACAACTTGCAATAGCAAACACCACTGCAGTTGCCAACCCGCTTGCCAAGCGTCTCACAAGTGTCGCTACAGGCGACGAACTGGAACAGGAGACGGGCGGCGGCATCTCCCAATAACAACTTGCAATAGCAAACACCACTGCAGTTGCCAACCCGCTTGCCAAGCGTCTCACAAGTGTCGCTACAGGCGACGAACTGGAACAGGAGACGGGCGGCGGCATCTCCCAATAACAACTTGCAATAGCAAACACCACTGCAGTTGCCAACCCGCTTGCCAAGCGTCTCACAAGTGTCGCTACAGGCGACGAACTGGAACAGGAGACGGGCGGCGGCATCTCCCAATAACAACTTGCAATAGCAAACACCACTGCAGTTGCCAACCCGCTTGCCAAGCGTCTCACAAGTGTCGCTACAGGCGACGAACTGGAACAGGAGACGGGCGGCGGCATCTCCTAATAACAACTTGCAATAGCAAACACCACTGCAGTTGCCAACCCGCTTGCCAAGCGTCTCACAAGTGTCGCTACAGGCGACGAACTGGAACAGGAGACGGGCGGCGGCATCTCCCAATAACAACTTGCAATAGCAAACACCACTGCAGTTGCCAACCCGCTTGCCAAGCGTCTCACAAGTGTCGCTACAGGCGACGAACTGGAACAGGAGACGGGCGGCGGCATCTCCCAATAACAACTTGCAATAGCAAACACCACTGCAGTTGCCAACCCGCTGGCCAAGCGTCTCACAAGTGTCGCTACAGGCGACGAACTGGAACAGGAGACGGGCGGCGGCATCTCCCAATAACAACTTGCAATAGCAAACACCACTGCAGTTGCCAACCCGCTTGCCAAGCGTCTCACAAGTGTCGCTACAGGCGACGAACTGGAACAGGAGACGGGCGGCGGCATCTCCCAATAACAACTTGCAATAGCAAACACCACTGCAGTTGCCAACCCGCTGGCCAAGCGTCTCACAAGTGTCGCTACAGGCGACGAACTGGAACAGGAGACGGGCGGCGGCATCTCCCAATAACAACTTGCAATAGCAAACACCACTGCAGTTGCCAACCCGCTTGCCAAGCGTCTCACAAGTGTCGCTACAGGCGACGAACTGGAACAGGAGACGGGCGGCGGCATCTCCCAATAACAACTTGCAATAGCAAACACCACTGCAGTTGCCAACCCGCTTGCCAAGCGTCTCACAAGTGTCGCTACAGGCGACGAACTGGAACAGGAGACGGGCGGCGGCATCTCCCAATAACAACTTGCAATAGCAAACACCACTGCAGTTGCCAACCCGCTTGCCAAGCGTCTCACAAGTGTCGCTACAGGCGACGAACTGGAACAGGAGACGGGCGGCGGCATCTCCCAATAACAACTTGCAATAGCAAACACCACTGCAGTTGCCAACCCGCTTGCCAAGCGTCTCACAAGTGTCGCTACAGGCGACGAACTGGAACAGGAGACGGGCGGCGGCATCTCCCAATAACAACTTGCAATAGCAAACACCACTGCAGTTGCCAACCCGCTTGCCAAGCGTCTCACAAGTGTCGCTACAGGCGACGAACTGGAACAGGAGACGGGCGGCGGCATCTCCCAATAACAACTTGCAATAGCAAACACCACTGCAGTTGCCAACCCGCTGGCCAAGCGTCTCACAAGTGTCGCTACAGGCGACGAACTGGAACAGGAGACGGGCGGCGGCATCTCCCAATAACAACTTGCAATAGCAAACACCACTGCAGTTGCCAACCCGCTGGCCAAGCGTCTCACAAGTGTCGCTACAGGCGACGAACTGGAACAGGAGACGGGCGGCGGCATCTCCCAATAACAACTTGCAATAGCAAACACCACTGTAGTTGCCAACCCGCTTGCCAAGCGTCTCACAAGTGTCGCTACAGGCGACGAACTGGAACAGGAGACGGGCGGCGGCATCTCTCAATAACAACTTGCAATAGCAAACACCACTGCAGTTGCCAACCCGCTGGCCAAGCGTCTCACAAGTGTCGCTACAGGCGACGAACTGGAACAGGAGACGGGCGGCGGCATCTCCCAATAACAACTTGCAATAGCAAACACCACTGCAGTTGCCAACCCGCTTGCCAAGCGTCTCACAAGTGTCGCTACAGGCGACGAACTGGAACAGGAGACGGGCGGCGGCATCTCCCAATAACAACTTGCAATAGCAAACACCACTGCAGTTGCCAACCCGCTTGCCAAGCGTCTCACAAGTGTCGCTACAGGCGACGAACTGGAACAGGAGACGGGCGGCGGCATCTCCCAATAACAACTTGCAATAGCAAACACCACTGTAGTTGCCAACCCGCTTGCCAAGCGTCTCACAAGTGTCGCTACAGGCGACGAACTGGAACAGGAGACGGGCGGCGGCATCTCTCAATAACAACTTGCAATAGCAAACACCACTGCAGTTGCCAACCCGCTGGCCAAGCGTCTCACAAGTGTCGCTACAGGCGACGAACTGGAACAGGAGACGGGCGGCGGCATCTCCCAATAACAACTTGCAATAGCAAACACCACTGCAGTTGCCAACCCGCTTGCCAAGCGTCTCACAAGTGTCGCTACAGGCGACGAACTGGAACAGGAGACGGGCGGCGGCATCTCCCAATAACAACTTGCAATAGCAAACACCACTGCAGTTGCCAACCCGCTGGCCAAGCGTCTCACAAGTGTCGCTACAGGCGACGAACTGGAACAGGAGACGGGCGGCGGCATCTCCCAATAACAACTTGCAATAGCAAACACCACTGCAGTTGCCAACCCGCTTGCCAAGCGTCTCACAAGTGTCGCTACAGGCGACGAACTGGAACAGGAGACGGGCGGCGGCATCTCCCAATAACAACTTGCAATAGCAAACACCACTGCAGTTGCCAACCCGCTGGCCAAGCGTCTCACAAGTGTCGCTACAGGCGACGAACTGGAACAGGAGACGGGCGGCGGCATCTCCCAATAACAACTTGCAATAGCAAACACCACTGTAGTTGCCAACCCGCTTGCCAAGCGTCTCACAAGTGTCGCTACAGGCGACGAACTGGAACAGGAGACGGGCGGCGGCATCTCCCAATAACAACTTGCAATAGCAAACACCACTGCAGTTGCCAACCCGCTTGCCAAGCGTCTCACAAGTGTCGCTACAGGCGACGAACTGGAACAGGAGACGGGCGGCGGCATCTCCCAATAACAACTTGCAATAGCAAACACCACTGCAGTTGCCAACCCGCTTGCCAAGCGTCTCACAAGTGTCGCTACAGGCGACGAACTGGAACAGGAGACGGGCGGCGGCATCTCCCAATAACAACTTGCAATAGCAAACACCACTGCAGTTGCCAACCCGCTGGCCAAGCGTCTCACAAGTGTCGCTACAGGCGACGAACTGGAACAGGAGACGGGCGGCGGCATCTCCCAATAACAACTTGCAATAGCAAACACCACTGCAGTTGCCAACCCGCTTGCCAAGCGTCTCACAAGTGTCGCTACAGGCGACGAACTGGAACAGGAGACGGGCGGCGGCATCTCCCAATAACAACTTGCAATAGCAAACACCACTGCAGTTGCCAACCCGCTGGCCAAGCGTCTCACAAGTGTCGCTACAGGCGACGAACTGGAACAGGAGACGGGCGGCGGCATCTCCCAATAACAACTTGCAATAGCAAACACCACTGCAGTTGCCAACCCGCTTGCCAAGCGTCTCACAAGTGTCGCTACAGGCGACGAACTGGAACAGGAGACGGGCGGCGGCATCTCCCAATAACAACTTGCAATAGCAAACACCACTGCAGTTGCCAACCCGCTTGCCAAGCGTCTCACAAGTGTCGCTACAGGCGACGAACTGGAACAGGAGACGGGCGGCGGCATCTCCCAATAACAACTTGCAATAGCAAACACCACTGCAGTTGCCAACCCGCTTGCCAAGCGTCTCACAAGTGTCGCTACAGGCGACGAACTGGAACAGGAGACGGGCGGCGGCATCTCCCAATAACAACTTGCAATAGCAAACACCACTGCAGTTGCCAACCCGCTGGCCAAGCGTCTCACAAGTGTCGCTACAGGCGACGAACTGGAACAGGAGACGGGCGGCGGCATCTCCCAATAACAACTTGCAATAGCAAACACCACTGCAGTTGCCAACCCGCTTGCCAAGCGTCTCACAAGTGTCGCTACAGGCGACGAACTGGAACAGGAGACGGGCGGCGGCATCTCCCAATAACAACTTGCAATAGCAAACACCACTGCAGTTGCCAACCCGCTTGCCAAGCGTCTCACAAGTGTCGCTACAGGCGACGAACTGGAACAGGAGACGGGCGGCGGCATCTCCCAATAACAACTTGCAATAGCAAACACCACTGCAGTTGCCAACCCGCTTGCCAAGCGTCTCACAAGTGTCGCTACAGGCGACGAACTGGAACAGGAGACGGGCGGCGGCATCTCCCAATAACAACTTGCAATAGCAAACACCACTGCAGTTGCCAACCCGCTGGCCAAGCGTCTCACAAGTGTCGCTACAGGCGACGAACTGGAACAGGAGACGGGCGGCGGCATCTCCCAATAACAACTTGCAATAGCAAACACCACTGCAGTTGCCAACCCGCTTGCCAAGCGTCTCACAAGTGTCGCTACAGGCGACGAACTGGAACAGGAGACGGGCGGCGGCATCTCCCAATAACAACTTGCAATAGCAAACACCACTGCAGTTGCCAACCCGCTGGCCAAGCGTCTCACAAGTGTCGCTACAGGCGACGAACTGGAACAGGAGACGGGCGGCGGCATCTCCCAATAACAACTTGCAATAGCAAACACCACTGCAGTTGCCAACCCGCTTGCCAAGCGTCTCACAAGTGTCGCTACAGGCGACGAACTGGAACAGGAGACGGGCGGCGGCATCTCCCAATAACAACTTGCAATAGCAAACACCACTGCAGTTGCCAACCCGCTTGCCAAGCGTCTCACAAG